>JAPWTK010000072.1:0-1200000 GCA_029963805.1 Aromia moschata | reverse complement strand
TTTTGTACTTTCGATTAATTTTTAATTCATAATGGGCGTCGACCAGGAACTGACCCAAAAAAACGGCCCAAAGGTGAAAAACGTGGTTTTAGCGTATTTTCTCATTCTGTGAGATAGTAAATGGCAAGTGAATAATATATTCCAAGGTTTTTGGGATCGCTGATTACGAATCTAACGGCAGATTTTCAAAAAACAAAATGGCGGATCCAGTATGGTAGTCAACTTTTAAAAAATGGCTAAATTTTGATATTTAAAAAATACCATCCTATTCTACGGGAAATTTTCTACGTTAGAAAATCCGAACTACTACTAAGTGTGTAGTAGTTCGGTGTTTCCGTGGAAAACGTCCAGTTTTTTTTTATTGCTGCTATATGTCTGTTCATCAGATTGCTTAAATTTTTCATTTGCTTGTGTGGCCTAATAATAACACCGGCACACAAAAAAAAAGTGGTCATTACTTTTGACCAGACCCATCCAGGGTCATGTATTTCGATGCACTGAATCCGAATTTGAGGTCGGTTTAACCCGTACACCCTCAAAATTTTGAGTGAATTGCAAAAAAAACGCTAAAAATCGCTAAAAATGGCAAAAAAATGCAGTTATGCAAGCGATAAATTTTTTAACGAACTAGATCAAGTATGTTTATTATGTATTTCGATGCGCTGAATCCGAATCTGAAGTTGAGTTAGCTTGTCAACCTTCCAAATTTAGAGTAAATTCCAAAAAACCACTAAAAATCGTAAAAATTTATAAAAATGTTATGAAAACGAAAAAAAAATTTTCGAATTAGATCTAGTATGTTTTTTGTGTATTTTGATGCGCTGAATCCAAATCACAAGTTGATTTAGCTGGTAGACCCTTCAAAGTTAGAGTAAATTGCGAATAACCGCTGAAAATTGCAAAGAAATCGTGAAAAATTGCAATTATGCAAACGAGAAAAAAAATGTTAAATTAAATCAAGAATTTTTCTTATGTATTTTGATGCGCTGAATTCAAATCCGAAGTCGGTTTGGCTTGTACACCCTCCAACTTTAAATAAATTGCGAAAAAACTTTAAAAATAGCCAAAATCGTAAAAAACAGTCATGAAGTAGTAGATAATATCAAAAAATAGTATTGTTCTTACTCACAATAATAAACAAACCATGATTCCTTTCAAATTTTACTATAACATCAATAGATTGTAATTTAAATTAAAAAAAAAAAGACCTTCCTTGATTTTACACTGTTCTTCGCTTGTATCGACTACAGTGAAGAATAAGAACGATTTCATCAAGACATAAGTGAAATGGAGAATTGGTATCAAGGAATATGGAATGTCAACATGATGGCCGATTTTTTGCTGGACTTTAAAGAGAGAAATAACGAGAGAAAATAGAAAACGAAAGAGAAACCTACTGCATAGAACATTCGAAGAAAAAAGAGTTCGATACAAGCGAAGAACAGTGTAAAATCAAGGAATGTCGTTTTTTTTTTAATTCTAATTACAATCTATAGATATTATAGTATAATTTGAAAGGAATCATGGTTTGTTTATTACTGTGAGTAAGAACAATACTATTTTTTGATATTATCTACTACTTCATGACTGTTTTTTTACGGTTTTTTGCTATTTTTAGCGTTTTTTGCAATTTATTTAAAGGTGGCAACAAGTTGGCTTGGTGTACAAGCCAAACCGACTTCGGATTTGAATTTAGCGAATCAAAATACATAAGAAAAATACTTGATTTAGTTTAACATTTTTTTTTTCGTTTGCATAATTGCAATTTTTCACGATTTTTTTTAGCAATTTTCAACGGTTATTCGCAATTTACTCTAATTTTGGAGGGTCTATCAGCTAAATCAACTTGTAATTTGGATTCAGCGCATCAAAATACACAAAAAAACATATAGGATCTAGTTTGAAAAATGTTTTTCGTTTTCATAACTTCAATTTTCACGATTTTTAGCGATTTTCAGCGGTTTCTTGCAATTTATTCTAAATTTGGAGGGTTGACGAACTATATCAACGTCAGATTCGGATTCGGCGCATCGAAATACATAATAAACATACTTGATCTAGTTCGTAAATAATTTTCTCGCTTGCATAACTGCATTTTTTTGCTGTTTTTAGCGATTTTTAGCAGTTTTTTTTGCAATTTACTCAAAATTTTGAGGGTGTACGGGTTAAATTGACCTCAAATTCGGATTCAGCGCATCGAAATACATAACCCTAGATGGGCCTTGTCAAAAGTAATGACCACTTTTCTTTTTTTGTGTGCTAGTGTAACCATCCATAAAAATGAAAGAACCATCATGTCACACTAAAACAAAACTTTGTATTTCCACTAGCTCAATTATTATTTAGTTAATTAAAATGACTGTTGTTATGATTTTGGACACTGCTCTATGTATGAACAGTTCGGCATTGTTAAACGTCGTCAAGCGAGCGTTACAACTCTTGAAAACTCAACACATTTTAAAACGGGAAGTAGCAACAAATTTCAAGACAATGTATTTTAATTTACACATGTAAATGTAAATTTGAGATGTTTACAGCTACATATTCCAAATTGATGTGTTTTTTTTTTGTGTTAATTAAGCCTGTCAGCATGGGCCGACGTTTAATTCCGCCGACACTGTACAATACTCGGCTCGATTGTCAGTCAGTTCGTTTTTCTCTTTTCAAGCGATTACCAAAAGAGATTTAAAAGGAACCGACTGCAAGAATACTGTTATAACGCTTGTCTCGCTTTTACATATCAATATGAATTAATTGTTAGAAGTCATATTTATATACATACATAAGTAGGCACCGTTAAAATGTTACATGCTCGGAAAATAATAGTTATTATTTTTATTGTAAATAAGACCTCTTTTAAATTGGCTCGTATTCGGTTAGTAGAGTTGTCGTCTCATTGTATATTTGGTGAAGAGTTTTACTGTTGGAAAATGTGGAGCCGCAGTCCGAAGGTTTTCATTTTTTGTAGGCAAGAATTTGTAATATATTTTGCCTTCGTATTTACAGGGCATTACGGATATAGTGTGGAAAAAAATAATTGAAATACTAGGCAGTTTAGAATAAAAACAGTTTTATTAATTTTAAAGTTTCGTGCTAAAAAAATCTGATATTTGGGGTTTTACAGATTACTGAAAAACATTATTGCAAACCGTCTTTCAGTTAGTTTGTTTGTCATACTACAGTGAGAGCCAAAATGAATTATTCATTTCTAATAAATGGTAACTCATTTATGATTTAACATTCAACATACAGTCCAGTAGGCAGGGAACTAAAATCATCAAAAAGTGTTCTTGAAACATATAGGGTTAGTTTTGACCGCGTCCTATGTATTTTTTTTTTGCATTGAACACAATGCGCGGGGTCCGTAGAGCTAAAACCGTCCTCTAATTTTTTTAAATTAACAATTTTTGAAAAAAATTCCTTGGCATATTTTATATAGCATATGCATTGAAGAAGTTGTAGACTATTGAATTTCCAAAATTTTAAGCTGAACCCGAAATCTCCAAGTGCTATTGTTAACTTGCAAATGACTGCTGAAATTGAAAAAGTGCTTTTTTTCACTATTTTTTACTTCGAAAGTAGGGCGACTATGACCATGGAATTGGAGGGACTGCTATTTGTAGTATGAAGTTACAAAAAAAAATTCAGCTCGATCCGTTAATAACTTTTCGAGTAATTAAACGATCGAATTTTTTTTTGCAAGCCTTAATTAACAATGACATCATTTTTTTGTTTATTGTACGATATTGACCGGGTTGGTCTAGAAAAATCATAAATCTCTTCAAGTTTGCGAGACTTTTTGAGATTTTGAGAAAATATTAATTTGGGCCAGTTTTATAACGTTTTTTACGCGACTACCTTTTTTGATGCGACGTATATATTTTTTTAGCGTTGCCGCCTCGAAATTCTCGGAATTGTGATTATAATACCTTGAAAGTACGCTTCAAGCCGCGTATTTTAAAATAATACGCGTCTGAAGCTTGAGTTGGGCTTAAAATTTTGGAAATTCAATAGACTAGAACTTGTTAAATGGATATGTTATATAAAATATTCCAAGGAACTGGGATATAAGCGAAAATGTGAAAAAAAGACTTTTTTTTTACAAATTGTTAATTTAAAAAATTTGCGGACGGTTACCGCTCTACGGACCCCCGCGCATTGTGTTCTACGCAAAAAAAATACATAGGGAACCGTCAAAACTAGCCCTATATGTTTCAAGAACACATAAAAGTATCTACCTACTGGACTAATAAACATGCAATACATATTAAAGAGTAAACATAGGAGTGTTACTTTTTAATTATTGTATGTGTTAAATGCTCAACTCCCTAAATACATTTTCTAAGCAAAGGACAAAAACTGCTATAACTCGTTCAAAGGTATTCTGGGGAATAGCTTCGGTTTCTTCTTGGACGTTTCTTTTATTCCTGTGTAGATCTCTAGGAATGCTCACAAACACTTTGCTCTTTAAATAATCCCAAAGGAAAGAGTCGGGGACTGTAATGTCAGGACACCTCGCCAGCCAATTATTCTGATTATCATTTCGTGAAATGATTCTGTTTGGAAATATATACCGTAAAATCTCCATACTTTGTCTTTCCACTCCATACTCTGTACTCCATTCTTCTACTGTAATGTTTCATAATTGTTCCCAACGTAATACGGACCGATGGTCTTTCATGATGAGACGGCACACCAAACAGTCACTGTTTGGTGTGCTGGTGTGAATGTAACGGCCTTCCACAAATTTAACATGCGTTTTCTGCAGCCCAATAGAGAAGGAAAATTATGTTTATTGACTATGCCATGTAAAGTCAAGTGAGCTTCATCACTAGTGAAAAAACTTTGTGAGATATCTGGTTGACCATTCAATAACTCCAAAAATCTCCGACAAGACTTATAGAAATCGGCACAGATTATCACGTTCAGTTATCGTCTGAACTAGTGGTAAGTTGTAAGAATGGAATTTCATCTTGCGCAAAAATCTTCGGGTATCTGTTGCAGAAATTTAACGTTGGCTCGCGTCATCTCACGCATGATCGACTTGGACAAAGAAAAACTGATTGTCTCATCAGCTCTACATTTAAAGGATTGCATCATATCGACTCCTGTCAGTTGATTTTCTTTTTTCAACTGATCCATTATTTTGCCATTTAAGCAGTTAGTTAATTTTGCCATAAATGGAACAAAGCATTATATAAGCAAAGAGCTGGAGCATCACGATCGTGTGATGGTGGACAAGTGGTGCTGTTTATTCCAAAACTCCATTTTGTCTAGTATCAAAATATCTCCAAAACCTCCTCTTTCGATTATTATTATTATTAATTTTTGCGAGTGAAAATTATTTGATTTTTTATAGTTGTTTAAAATAGGACAAATAATTTTGGCTCTCACTCTATTATAACAACGCCATTTAAGCACGCAGGAAGAATGTTTGCAACAATCCAACAAGTCGTTTCTTGCGACAAAAATAATTGTGTCTTGAAGACGCCATTACAAAGGTGGTATTCAATTCGTACCATTCTTGGTACTCAATATCGATAATACCCTGTATTCAGGTACATATATTGTGCACGTACACTGTGTTTCGATGAGATAATTCGACTAGACTGAACGACTTTTTTTAGACTAGACTGAACTAGTGAAGAAGTGGGTGGAATTATCTCATTGAAACACGCTGCAATAACTATTATCCTTTCTTAAATCCAATTTTATCCGTTACGAGGATCAAAACGTGAGGGAATGCATAAAACTCGCCGATGCACACAACCCCGGCGTGTTCTGTACGAACGTATGCAGTCGCTTTTCCCTAAAAAACGCTCCGGCTGAAACTCAGAAGGAATACCATTTTGTCACCGCAGTGGAATTTCTGGTTTGGCCAAACGGGTCAACGAAACCGCCTGCGTTTTATAGCTGACCGAAAAAAAAAATCAATGGCCATACCGTGTAGAATTCCGATTCAGTCGAAAGTGGGTGTAAAAATATTCTGCCATATTGTTATTTAGAACCGGTTCGTTTAGCGAAATACGTGCAACTATATTGTTTTCTGCATGATAACCTAACACATGCGGGACTTCGTTCGACTGTGTCAGACGTTGAGGACGGATACAGTGCGTTTTTCCGTTTTGCAACCAATTTTATTGAGTAGTTATGTACAAATTGTCACGTGCTGGCTTCTGCGTGCGTTTTTGATTCTTCGTTATCATGATGATAATCATACTCTTCTCAAGAACGTATTCACAGAACTATGACTCACACAAATAACAAAACAGTCCAGTAGGCAGAGACTTTTATGTGTTCTTGAAACATATAGGGCTAGTTTTGACGGTCTCCAAGTGCTATTGTTAACATGCAAATGACTGCTGAAGTTGAAAATGTACTTTTTTTCACTATTTTTTTACTCCGAAAGTAAGGCGACTATGATCTTGAAATTCATTGAAGGGACTGCTATTTGTAGTATGAAGTTACACAAAAAAATTTCAGCTCGATCCGTTAATAACTTTTCGAGTAATTAACGATCAAATTTTTTTGCAAGCCTTAATTTACAATGATGCCATTTCTTTGTTTGTTGTACGATATTGACCGGGTTGGGCTAGAAAAATTCTAAATCTCTTCAAGTTTTCGAGACTTTATTTATATGACTCTTCAAGTTTGCGAGAGGGCCAGTTTTATAACGTTTTCTATGCGACCACCTTTTTTGTCGCCGTTTCTAAATGCTCGGAATTGTGACTATAATATATTGACGCCAATTTTTTTTTAAATAAGCGTCTTGAAGCGTACTTTCAATTTTATCAATTTCAACAATATCTACATACCTACGTCGCGTCAAAAAAGTCGCGTAGAAAACGTTATAAAACTGGACCAAATTAATATTTTTCAAAATCTCAAAAAGTCTCGAAAACTTTAAGAAGAAGGGAATGGAAGAGAATTATGATTTTCTAGCCCAACCCGGTCAATATCGTACAATAAACAAAGAAATGGCGTCATTGTTAATTAAGGCTTGCAAAAAAATTCGATCGTTAATTACTCGAAGAGTTAACGGATCGAGCTGAAATTTTTTTGTAACTTCATACTACAAATAGCAGTCCCTCCAAATTTCATGATCATAATCGCCCTACTTTCGAAGTAAAAAAAATTGTGAACAAAAGCACGTTTTCAACTTTAGCAGTCATTTGCAAGTTAACAATAGCACTTGGAGACTTCGGGTTGGGCTTAAAATTTGAATTTAGGCTACAACTTCTTAAATGCATATGCTATATAAAATATGCCAAGGAACGGAGATATAAGCGAAAATGTAAAAAAAAAAAGACTTTTTTTTTCACAAATTGTTAATCAAAAAAATTAGCGGGCGGTTTCAGCTCAACGGACCCCGCGCATTGTGTTTTACGCAAAAAAAAATACATAGGGAACCGTCAAAACTAGCCCTATATGTTTCAAGAACGCTTTTTGATGCTTTTAGCTCCCTGCCTACTGGACTAAGAGACTAGTTGACGCAAAGAGATTTAAAAAAAAAAACATATTGAAGCTGAATAAACAAGCTTTTGGTCCATGCATTGATTTAATTAAGTAAAATTTCCCCGTAAAACTCCGTAGACTAAAATGTTTTGTCAAAATATCTCAAAATTATAATTAGAAACTTAAAAATGTTTTACGATCTGAAAATCTAGAGATGTACCGACATAAATTGACAGACACAACCGCGAGAAATTTTAAATGACATAACCGAAGGGCGTTAACTATTGTTACAGTAAAAAGTCGCGTGTGTCCAACCCATTTATACATACACATCGTATTATCAAGCGATATGTAACGGAGAAATTCACTGACAGACGTACGAGCAATGGGCGGGTCCGATCTACCAACGATAAGATCTCTCCGACTCCCTCGATGTCACAACATTTAATGAGAAAATTTTGTCACCTCGCGCCGCGCCGCCGAAAACTGGAACAGCCGGAACGCGTGAGAAAACGGCCAACGTCCAATAAAATCGCACCTGTAATTTTTATAACGGGGCGTACGAGTGAGAATATTCATACCTTAGACGATTAAATAAACAAATTACTGGATCCTGATTGTATGCACAGATGTTTTAATGAAGTATGAGAAAGTAGCAGAGATAGAATGTTGAAAATTATGTTTACACCGATGTAATAAAAAAATATATTTATATTCTCGAATAAAAACTGTCGAGGAGATTACTCTTAAAAATTACCTATACAGGATATTTCAAAAGAATTTCTACTAGTAATAAAAATTATGAAAAATGGAAAATTCGGCCATAGACGTGGAAAATATGGATAATCCATAAATATTGATAAAAACAGGGTGTTTTCAAATGAAAATCTTTTTTTCGTCACTTCTCTAAATATTGCATTTTCGCGCTTCATACAATATATGTACTAGTAACAAAAATTAAAGGATATTAAAAAAATTCCAAATTTTTGGGTGATTTTCAAGGGATAACTCGGAGAAAAATGGTTGTACAGAAAATAAAAAAAAGGAAATTGTAGCCTCAAGTGTCTAGTTTTCAGATCTGGACTTTTTAATTTTTTAGCGGGAGGTAGGGTTTTGGAAATTGCAAAACATTCTCTATAAGACACAATCGGGGGCGATTGATAAAAAAAGATTTTTGAAGGGATAATGTTGGCTAAAAAAAAGTTAAAAACTTGCGAATTTAAGGATATTTGGAAAATTTGGTATAATAACTTTGGATATAGTGGATGAACAAAGGATATCTCGGTAATTTTTTAACCTCAGTGTCCCCAAAAAACCCTCAAAGTTGCAAAGCGCTGCGATTTTTTTTTCACCGTAACAAGCGATTTTTGGATATTTATGCATTTTTTTCAACTTCTCACCTTCGAAAAAAAATTTTAATTTCTCAAAAAAAACCTTTTTTTCAATTTTTTCCAACGAGTAATGTTTTTGAGCAAAATGTGGATTGTCGCCAAAAAAAATCATATTGAAGTTGAGAAAATGCATAAAAATCGAAAAATTGCTTGTTACGGTGATTTTTGGCCGAAACGATAAATTTAAACCTTCGGGGCACTAAGAAAAAAAATCGCAGCGCTTTGCAACTTTGAGGATTTTTTAAGGGCACTTTGAGGTTCAAAAATTACCGACGATATCCTTCGTTCATCCACTGTATCCAAAGTTATACCAAATTTTCCAAATATCCTTAAATTCGCAAATTTTTAACTTTTTTTCAGCCATTATCGCTTCCACAAGTCCACAAACCATTTTAGTCGAGCAAAAATTTGAAAAAATGTTTTTTTGTTGGTTTTAGGATGATTAGATTATGATCAGATCTGAAAACTAGACACTTGAGGCTACAATTTCCTTTTTTTTTATTTTCTGTACAACCATTTTTCTCCGAGTTATCCCTTGTTGAAATTCACCCAAAAATTTGGAATTTTTTTAATATCCTTTAATTTTTGTTACCAGTACATATATTATATGAAGCGCGAAAATGCAATATTTAGAGAAGTGTTTTAACGAAAAAAAGGTTTTCTTTTGAAAACACCCTGTTTTTATCAATATTTATGGATTATCCGTATTTTCCATGTCTATGGCCGAATTTTCCATTTTTCCAATTTGGAAAAAAAATCCAAAAAAAGATAAAGGACAATTTTCCAAAATGTAAATTTTCTGTAAAACTCAAAAACCCCGATATACAATTTTCGATTTTTGTCATATCTCATATTACGATCAATATGTGATAAAATATATTGCATTCATGTGTATATGATGCCATTATAACTTACCTGCAACGGTAAAACAGTATATGTGAAAAAAGTGAGTTTTTCAGTCTTCCTGATGCCATTTTGTAATTTATTAAGATTGGTAGACGAAATTTAAAACACTAATTAAGAAATATGTTGTCTTGAATCTAAAAAGAGAGAAGTCTGTATTCTCAAACATAATATGTGCTTGTAATTTAATATAAATTGTTTTACCTTGGCTTATCATCATATTGTCTTTTACCATGGAAATACAAGAGAAATCCCATTCAAACGATATTGGTCGAAAAATGAATGATAGAGCTAAACGATATCTACCAAGTAAAAGAACAAAAACCTATAAAAATGTATGTTTTGTTGGATATAAACTAACACCCTTCGTCAACCAAATTCAGAGAACTTTCATTTTGAAGGACCTCTGTCCAAAATTGTTGCTATCAAAAAATTTAGTACATTAGTGTACATTTAAACATTAAAATTGCATACCCGGTTCACTGGCATTGTATCGTATATGATAAAAAAACGTGCCAATTCTGGTATTGTATCATATATGATCAAATAGAATTACTTTCTGAATTTTCTAGGAATTTGAACCAAACGTGGTATACAACAATTTTTGGGACATCAGAATTATAAAATTCAATATAGCGGACTAAATATGGCGTCTTTAACTCCCTAGTGCAATGAAATTTTTTGTATTTTTTAAAATATGGACCGTAAATTGTTTTGAAAAAGGTTTTTCAAGCTTGCTGATCAGATCACAGTGTTTGAAGTTTCCGAATATGGAACCAGATTTTTTAAATTTCAAGATGGTCGATCCAAAATGGAGGTCGAAAATTCAAATATTTTCGGAATTTTAGAAAAACTGCATGTAGGGGATTTTTTAGATCACTCATTACGAATTAGATTCTACAAAATCCGAAATAGCGAATCCAATATGGGGTGGTAAAAAACTAAAAATGTGTACGAACCTGGATAAAAAGCAGTGTATAGAAGTTTTTGACGCCGCTGATTGCAAATCCAAAATCAGATTTTGAAAATTCAAAGTTGCGAATCCAATACGGTAGATATTATACAATACAGCAGATATAATATTTTTTCACCCTTCGGGGTTGGCAGATAAAAAAAACTCTTGCAATTGAATTAAAGACACAAACAACTCCGTATACAAAATTTGGAATGGTTTGGCAAAGAATTGAAAAGACTCAAAATTTCATCCCCCAACCCCAATTTTTCTCCCTTCAGGGGTGGCAGATCAAAAAAAAGAACTCTTGCAATTACAGACACAAAAAATCCTTGCATACAAAATGTGGAACGGTTTAGTAATTAATTGAAAAAACTAAAAATTTCATTCCCAACTCTTACTTTTCTCCCTTCAGGGGGTGGCAGATCAAAACAACAAACTCTTGCAATTGAATTAGAGACACAAAAACACCTTGCATACAAAATGTGGAACGGTTTGGTATTTAATTGAAAAAACTCAAAATTTTACCCCCAACCTCTATTTTCACCCTTCAGTGGTGGTAGATCAAAAAAAAACTTCAAAATCGATTCAGTAACTCAAAATGCCTCTGTATACTACTCGTAAATATTGTATGATTTCGTAATTTATTCAAGAGTACCAGTTTTGGCATGAACGGTGACAAGAACTGTACTAGTCAACCGGTTAAAATCGGAAAATGGAGAAATAGGATACGAGGCCAAATAATTTTTTACCATACAAAGGGACTTTCTTGTTTAACCCTAGTAGACTTTGTAGTTTATACTGTTCTGCCAATTAATTAAATTAAATTGAAGGGCTTTTATGCTATTTTACCAACGTTAAACACCTAACAAACAAGGTGTATAAACAACGTTTATACACCTAACTAAGGTAGATACAAAGAAACTAAAAATATCACGAAAACGAGTACGAAAAGCTATCGACGAAAATTCTGAAAATCGATATTTTTCACACTTATACTGCTTTACCTTCGCAGGAAAGATAATTTGAAAATGAAAACGACATATACTTAGCCGCGTTTGGATTGTTATATAGGTACCTACATCATTTTTTTTAATGTGAATGTGACATTTATGGGTTTTCTTAAAATATATTATTGTTATTTTCTGTATATAACTTCAGTTTCGACAGTTTTTTTTTGTTTATTTCTATTCTATTTCTATATTTAATCTGTTGAAAACGTAATATACATATGTATAATAAATATGACTTGAAACAGAGACCGGAAAATGTTCCCTATTATAATTTTCCGAAAAATAAATAGCGCTACTTGTAATGTTTTAGTTCGTTCTCAAAGAAAAGACCTCAGACACTTGGGTACGAAGAATTCTGTAGTACTTACAAAGTGTAAATATTTGTCGCATCGTTTCGAAAAATTCATTATAAACATTAATTTTAATGAATAGTAGTTAGGACGTCGCCCAATTTAAGCATTTTTGTAACGGATTTTTCGAAATATGGCATAATCTTCGTATGATGCCGATCTTAAAGTAATGTTTTCTCAAATAGCAAGTAGTATCAGTACGTGTATTTGTCTACGAAGTAGGTACATATGTATGTATGTATCGTTAATGTGTAAGGTGTTGTTAATGTAATAAGAGCCATTTTTTGTAAAATGCCTACAACGAATGACTGAACGATTTTTACCATAATTTAAACTCATCTATTTTACTTTTTTATATTAGAACTGTACATATTTTATATTTTATGCTAGTATAATGTAAAAATAAAAAGTATTTTTAATACGTTTGGATGTTTCTTTTTTAAAACAGCTCTCCCTGCTCCACCTTATACAGCGTGTCAAAAAAAGTCGAGCATAATGCCTGTAACTTGTCCTTAAAAAATGTCCTGAATAAAAATTTTTTCACCAGTTTATTTGCCATGATGCTCTCAACATGAAATAATTTTATCTTTACACATTTTATTGTTATAGAGATCAACTTTATTTTTTTAAATGACAATCTGTAGGTTTTCTCTCAATATCTGAAAGAACAGCTTTTTCACTTTGCTGTTCACTAAAAATTTGATATGGTTACATAAAGAAATTTTCGCAAAAAAAAAACAAGTTAAAATTTAATTTTTGTAAAATAGTGTAATTGCTTACTTATTTTTTTTTTAATTAAACAACAAATCAATAATTAGCGAGTGAGGTGTTGAAAGTGACCTCCATTTTCCGATAAGCAATGCTCTAGCAGGTCCCGAAACTCTTCAATAACATTTACTAGGAAGTCTTCAGAAATGGCCCCGATTTCATTTGAAATTTTCTATTTCTAAGTCTTCAAAGGTATCTAATGGATTGGCATAAACATTACATTTTAAATACCCACACAGAAAAAAAATCTAAGAGATTTAGATCCGGGAAGGGCGCTGGTCATTCAATCGTACCACTTCTGCCTATTCAGAGTTCTAGAAATTGTGCACTTAAATACTCCCTGATATTTATCGCGAAATGTAGTGCTGTACCATCCCGTTGAAACCATATTTATTGGTTAGTAACATTATACAGACGTGCAAGGATTTTTTTAACCCTAATTGGTGATTCTGCAGGTTTTTTGATATGCTGAACATAATACCGTTGTCCGATTTACCCTATCACGTTACAATTTTCAAAAAACCTAACCTAAAACTGCAAAAAAAAGGCTTTTTTGGCCTATATTGAGGCCTTCACAGCTCGGCAACGAAACGAGATTAGGTAAAATGGACTCTACCATCGTCTTCAGTAAATCAAAACCTACGAAAATCGATAGTAAAAATAAAAAAAAAACATTACTGCAGATGGTGCAATTATTATTTTATTTAAGCGATTTCTCAAGAATTTCCAGAATCTATGTCCCGGAAACGTACAAAGAATTCAAAAAGGTTAAAATCCAAAGGTGAATCCAAAGGTTAGAATTATGAAAAAACATAACCTTAGAATTGGTATAAAGCAAATTTTTCTTATTTATTGGCCATAAGTAGGTAATATTAGACATCACTGTCATAGTCCATCTTAATCATTTTGTTTCTGAATAAAATAATTGAATAAAAAAATACAATAAATACAAAAGTAGAGAGGTCCGTAAAAAAAAAGTAATTAATAAGAATTAATGTAATAGGACCATCATAGGTAAAGCTGAAATGTGAACATTTAACCAAATTTGTATGTCTAATCATTTCGTAGATTTCCCCGTGCAATGTATCCTTATCATGCACACACTGTATAAGTATACTTTGTACAAAATAAAAACCGATGCACATCACCGATGTTGCTATTAAATGAGTGCAGTAATACCACCACTCAATTATAATGAAATGAAAACTACAATGTAATGTTTTATTGAATTTTAAATTTCGCACTTGATATTCGTTGTTATGCAGTTGGCGGCAGATCTAAATTGTCGTATTGCATTACTTGACATTTGTTGACAGTTTGAAATTATGTGAACCTTAAATTGGCTTTAATAGTTGTTTGTGTCTATTTTGAGCTTCAAACTTTTATCTTGCGTTGAAAAACTGATTTTGAGAACAATAAAAGTTGACTTCCGACTTCCGACTTCCGCTTGAGAAATGCCAAAACAGTGAAACATCTGCTGCCAAGAGTTACTAGCATCTTTGATACTCTATTTTGAAAAAAAAAAACGAGACAATAACGGTCCATTGCTACCCTTAACAGCTGTTAGGAAGGTAATTTAAATATACGAGGTGTGGCTATTAAATAACCGAATTGATGCTGCTACAACCAGCGCGATGATGATCGTATTTTTTGACGTTCGACGAATTGTTTACGGTCCCTGAGGGTCAGACGGTCAATCAAAATTATTACATCGAGGTTCTGACGGGCTTTCGTGAGCGTATGAGAAAACGGAGACCCGATTTGTGGAAGACCAAATCATGGAAGATTCACCAAGACGATGCACCGGCCCATTCTGCTTTGTCTGCGAAGGCGTTTTTTGCATTACTCTGTTGGAACATCCACCATACTCGCCCGACCTTGCCTCCTGTGACTTTTTTTTATTTCCCAAGGTCAAATCGACGCTGAAGGGGACAAGATTCGAAAGTGTGGAAGTGGTTAAAGCAAAAGCGTCGGAATTTCTGAACCAGCTGACAGAAGCGGCCATCCAGCACTGCTCTCAACAATGGAAAAGCCGTATGGAGCGGTGTAGAGATCGCCAAGGGGAGTACATTGAAGGCGAAAAAGTTGCTGCTGTAATTGGTAACGAATAAAAAGTGTTATGACAGCAGTTCGGTTATTTAATAATTTGGACCAAAAAGTCCTGGAAGACCCAGACTTGTTACTGAAAGGAGCCAAAGGGTGTTGGGGAAAATTTGCAAACAAAGTCGACGGAACACCTTAAGGTATATAACAGCGCAATGGAACTCTGAAACAGGAGAAGGGCTATCCCGCGAATGTTGCAGAAAATACATTCATCAGTCGGCTCAGTTTTTTATAAAGTATTACTATTTTATTTTTCAAATTTTTAATTTTTCAATTTTCGTAAATGATCGTAGGTTAATAACGGTTTTTCTTTAACCTGAATTAACTGAGGCACAAAAAAAATCGACTGAATTGGGCCAAATCGAAGGTATCGTGGACTATAGAAGACTGGTCAAAAGTAATTTTCAGTGACGAGTCCAAATTTGATGTCCGCGAAGGCGATCATAGAAAAGAAGTCATAAGAACAAAAAGTGAAGCCTTTTATAAGGACTGCCTTAAACTAACCGTAAAATTCCCGAAGGGTGTCATGATTTGGGGATGTATGTCAACTAAAGTTTTGGGACAGCATGGGGTCATAGAGGGTACCGTCAACGCTGACAAATATATACAAATACTTACGAATAGCTTATTACAGACTTTTCAGGATATGTACCCAGACAATAATTTCATATTCCAACAAGACGGGCGCAGCTTCCCATACTGCAAAAAAGACGAAAAAGTGGTTCGGGGAACAGCATATTAAAGTCATATCATGGCCATAAAACAGCCCCGACCTAAATGTCATTGAAACACTGTGGCATTAGATAAAAAGAGTTTTGAGAGATGATCCTCAAAGAACGGTCTCTAGAACTTTTCTCTAGAACTCTGTCGAGGCTTGGTTGAAACAATGCTTGCAAGAATTCGGGCGGTAATTAAGGCAAAAGGTGACGTAACGCCTTATTAATACTTGAAATATTTTTTTTCCATTTAGTTGGTTATTTTGTTACATTTTATTCGTTTTAAGTTGTGACATTGTTAATTTGGTTTTTTGAAAACATTAATTAAAACATATTTTTAAATTCTTTTAAGTTCTCATGTACTGTCAGCTGCCTTAGTCAATTTTTGCTTCATTATACATAAAAACAGTCTAATACGCGAAAAATGCGTTTGTCCGAACATAATAGAGTTGTTAGGGCCCGTATTCATCACATTTATAATAATTTCTATTGATGTACAAAAAAAAAACACACTGCACTATTTGTACCCGAATGGTGCTCGTGAGAAATTTCAAAACTTCCGTGTATCTTTCCTACTATTTTTTCCTCCCATTTAAAAAAACCTATTTACTAACTTTTACTGCCAAAACTTAAACACCTGTTTGAAGACGTGCATCCGTTTCTATTTTGCATGAAGCGCCTAATACATTATATATCAATTCTGCACGGCTTTGAAGCAAGCGAGCAGTTAACGAGAAATCCGATTCACCGTGAACGGCGAATCGTTTTAATTGTGTTAATTATGGGATTCCGGATTCTCACACGCACACCGCGAGTTACGTACAATAATTATCGCGTTCGGCAACAAAGTGCCAACAGTAACGCCTCTTTTAATATGAATTACGACCGCCATAAATTATATCGCCAATGTGGAAAATTAACGGGATCATTTATATGTAGATATGTGTAAATATTTAACGCGGAAATTTGCTCGTCTATATTCAGTTCTAAGAATCGTGAAAAAAAAACATGAAATAGGTACACAAAACATAGGAAACTAACATACAAGGTTGGGATCTTATGGAACACAATACCTCTGATCAAATTTGACCCGGACTGGTTAAAAAAAAAAAACATTTTTATGTATTTTAATACAAATCTTTATTGTCGCCTTCAAAATAGGCTCCTTTTGAGCCAAAACAAGCATGCCAACGGTTAATCCAATTTCCCATACACTTGTTATAGGCCTCGGCCGGGATGGCCTTTAATTCCTTCAGCGAATTACTTTTTATGGCCTCAATGCCGCGTTCCCCGGAGCGGATATTTGAGTTTCGGGAACAGGAAAAAGTCACGGGGAGCCAAATCTGGCGAATACGGTGGCTGAGCGATGACTTTTGTTTCGTGTTTGGCCAAAAAATTCAATCACAATCAGGCTGGAATGTGACGGCGCATGATCGTGGTGAAAAATCCATTATTGGCTTTTATGTTTCATTAGCAGCGATCGTTCTACTTGCGTTCTCGATAGAGTAGACTCCCCAAAACACTTCTGCAACATTTTCAATGATTCCGTAGCCGTAATTCCATTGGAAACGCAAAATTTCAAGCAAACTCGTTGTTCAATTTTTTTCCGTAGTAAAAATCGCCAGACAAACTTTTCACGTCATAAACAAATGACTGTCAAACACACACTAATTGACATATCCCACTCAAACTTCACACGAATGTCAACGAAGGTTGTACCAACCTAGGAAAAGAAATTACCGATTCGGTTTACGCGCGCGGTTTAAATGGACCAGTCCGGGTCAAATTTGATCAGTAATATATGGTGAAATACAATATTTGTTTTTAAATTGTTCAGATTTATTTAGAAAAAAAATTGCATGTTTCAGCTTGATAAAAGCCTAACATGGTCTCTATAACAACAAATATTTATTTAAATTTTTATAAAAGAATATCCAAGGTATTCTATAAGTATCAGGTAATTGATCGAAACCATTCATTAAAAGTATTAGTGTTCCTAGGAATTATTGATTTTTGAACATTTGGACTTTGGCTATAGGCCCATGACGAATTTGATGAAAATATTTTCTAGACGGCTGCACTTCCGGATGTACCGGAAATCCAAAATTTTTAATGGAATGGTGATAGTTTTATTCCACATTTCGGTTCTACACATTTTTTAGATAGATTTTCATTAGATTTCCCTATACCTATCTTTTACCGTTGTTCAGTTATTTTGAGTTTTTTTTTTAATTTGTTCTTTAGCACCAAAACATTTGAAAATATCTGTAAAGGTCATTTTATAAAATAGAGAGTATCGGTATTGGTAAGGTGGTTAGTAGAACCCTAGGCTTTGCAACGATGGTTTTATTAATTCTCAGTTATGTACAGGGTGCTTGAAACGGAGCTACCATTTAACGCAACTTCAAACCATCCAAACTCAATTTTTTGTTACAATGTCCCATATTTTACTTTTAACTTTGCTGTAGAGTTCAATTCTGTAGTATTTAACCCGTTAACTCTCAAGGGAACGCAATTTTTGGCTATTTTTCCAGCTCTGTTTTCAATAGTAAAAAGTAAGAATATTCCCACCAAATCTATGAGTATGTACCTCAGTATTTTTGGGTGTGCTCATTTGATTGCAGGGGTCAAATTTTGGTTTCTGATCCTCCGAAAGATCCCTGGAAATCGAAAAAGCACGCCCAAAAATTATGAGGTATGTACATATGTTTGGTGGGGAATATTCTTCCTTTTTATTACTATTGAAAACAGAGTTCGAAAAACCCCCGACTACTATCCTTTTCTCGACGCGCGTTTCGCCAACTAAGTTGGCATCGTCAGGAGAAGAAGAAGAAAAAAGAAGAAACTTTAGAGTTTTAATCTTCTGAAGATTCCAACTTGGCGAAACGCGCGTGGAAAAAAAGTATAGTAGTTTAAAGGATAGTATAGTAGTTTCGTAGAAAACGTCGTTTTTTTATAGTAGGTTTATTAAAAAAAAACTTATTTGTAATCTTCACAGGGGAGGCACTGCCTCCTCTGCCTCCCTGATGAGCCGCCACTGCTAAAATGCCCGCTACAGATCGTTTCAAATGGTATGGTGCTGATGAACAAAATTTAAAAAACAGAAAATAACCAAAAATCGGTAAAAGATAGGTATAGGGAAAACTCACGAAAATATACCTAAAATAACATGTAAAATCGAAATCTGGAATAAAAAAAAGGTACCACTCCATTTTAAATAAGGAAATTGATGACGAGTTCCGGTATAAACCGAAGTGCAGACATCTTGAGTCCAAGTTTTCTAAAATCAATAATTGCTAGGAGCCCTCATATTTTTAATTAATTTTGTCAATCAGTCACCTTGTATATCTTGGTTACATACATATATCTATTTTGCAAATAAATGAATAGTATCTTTAAAATAAATAATTAATTATTTTATTATATTTTATTTTTTTCGTATATTATTATTTCGCCGACTTTATAGTCACACTTCTCAGATTAAACGCTGGGAAACATTCACCCATTCCTGCTGCACATTCACGCCCTTCGCCGATATTACTAGGGCGTACGTCTCCACCTTCTCCAGTTTCCATAGGCGCTTCAGCTCGATTGATAGATTTTCGTATTTCGCGATCTTCTCCCGTTCAGTCTTCTGAATGTTGTGAGTAAGTGGCACTGCGATGTCTATGATGATCCCTCTTCGTTGTTCCTTGTTGATCAGTACAATATCTGGTCGGTTGAAGTCCACTGTTCGGTCGGTGATGATTAGCCTATCCCAGTACATCACTACTGTTTCCGATTCCAGCACAGCTTCCGGGGCATATTTGTAGTAAGGCGGGGCCGTCGCTAACAGGCCATACTTGACTGCCAGTTGTTGGTGGACCATATTCGCAAGTTGGTTGTGCCTGCCGAGATATGCTGACTCTGCTAACGCTGGACACCCTCCTATTACGTATTCTATAGTTTCGCATGCAGATCCACATTTTCTACATAGGTCTTCGATGTTGTCTCTCAGGATATGCTTCTTTTTTTCAGGATATGCTTCGTTTTTATAACCCTGTCCTGAATGGCAGTCAAGAAGCCTTCGGTTTCGGGGTACAGATAGCCGTCGGTAAGCCATTTTAATGAATTATCTTTGTCGATATAATCTGGCTGTAACATTTTTGGAAAACGGCCCTGTAAAGCATGTTCCATCCACTGGGTCCGGAGCTCCTCTCTGTTGGTACGTCGACTGGGATAAGTTCGCATCCTAGGCTCAAAGGCGTGTAACCAGCATCCGCTCTTGCTACTACTGTTATTAGCGGGTCCCTGTTCGTTAGCAGTTTTCTTCTTAAGGAAGCTTCTTGATTAAGGCACTGTTTTTTGATGTTCAATAGACCTCTGCCACCTCGTTTTCGAGGCATGTAGAGTCTGATTACGGAAGAGTTAGTGTGTAAGTGCCTGAACTTAGTTAGGAGCCGCCTGGTAAGTCGGTCGAGCTCATCAAGATCAGTAACAGACCACTTGACGATTTCGAAAGAGTATGTCAGCACTGGGACAGCCCACGAGTTGATGGCTTTGATAAGATAAAAGAGTATTCAGATAAAAGAGTATTTAGCAACTTTGTCACGCGGCTCTTGTATTTCTCTTAGAATTCTTTCTTCAGTTGTGTGTGGTTGATCCTGCCATCTTGACACACTCCCAAGTAACGGTATTGCTCTTCCGGTGGTAGTTGATGGATGTCGGCAAATACCTCTGGATTGTTATGCGGTGCTCCCTTCACAATACTCAATGTGGCGCACTTATCCAGGCCAAAGGACATTTTGATATCGTCGCTGAAGGTCCTAGTAGTTCCAATGAGGGCCTGGAGATTTGCCTTGGACCCACTGAATAGTTTCAGATCGTCCATGTAGAGCTGGTGAGTGAATGTTGCTCTGCTTCTCATGTTGATCTTGTACCCAGCTGTTGTTTTATTGAGTAGTGTAGATAATGGATTGAGTGCCAAGCAGAACCAAACCGGCTAGAGTGAATCACCTTGGAAGATTCCCTTCTTGATCTCAACTTGACCTGTGTTCCCTCCAGAGATCCAAATGTTTGTTTTCCATGACTGCATAAGATGTTGGAGAAGAGCTCTTATCCGAGGGCAGACTTTGTAAATTTCCAGGACTTTAAGCAGCCAGTCGTGAGGCACCGAGTCGAACGCCTTGCTGTAGTCGATGTAACACATATGCAGGTTTCTTCTTCTTACTTGGGCTTGGTTCAATACTACAACGTCGATTGTCAGTTGATGTTTACACCCCGCTGCACCCCGCTTGCGACATTCATCTCTTTGAAGGTTTTAATTGGACTGTCATAAAATATAGACATCCAAAAAAAACGTCATTAAAGTTGGCCGAGAAAAAAAGACGTATTTCTATTCTTAATCGAATTTATAACCTTATTTACTTGTCAAGACTGTCACTTCATATGACAGCCATTGTTTATTTTACAAATTGTGACAGTCACTTGTCAAAAGTTTCACATTACCGAAAAGCTTGGACATGACCGCTATTTCCATCTCTCTCGTTCATAGCCAGAGTTGATGACGTTTTTTTGGATGTCTCCATATATAGTTGGGAGTATTCAGGCATGCTGAATAATGCGGAATAATATTGTTATGAATTCTACCTTAAGTAGCTCACTTTTCTGCTTCAAATACTTTGTTATTAATACGTCACAACTCTTCGATTACAACATTCGAATCAGAACTAACAATAACTAAACAACGGTTATTTATAACGAGCCATTAAAAAAAAAACGTCGTCAAAGTTAGCCGAGCAAAAAAAGCCTATTTCTATGTGTCTATGTTTCTATTTCTAAACTGTAACAGCCACTTGTCAAAAGTGTGACAACAACCATTTATTATATAATATACATATTGACCATCTCCATAGTAAAAAATGCGACTGACAGCCGGCGTCCAAATGTAGATGGCGTTAAGTGATAATCGTCGTCAACGCAAGGTAGCGCTTCGAACAGACAGAAGTTAGTCACGTAGCAGATGGTTCTCCTTGTAATACGAGGTGGCGATAGTTATGAAAAATATTTCTGTGATGCTCGTTCATATCTCTATCATATTCTCTTTTATAGTTTTAGACAAAGATAATATTAATACTAATCAGTTGGTCCATTCTTTTGCTATTAACTTTGTTTACGCGAATTTCCATGAATCCAGTACACTTATTGGTGCATTTCAATCTGAAGGACAAATTCGTCCAATCAGCGTTAAATACAAGAGCTTCTGATCAGAACAAAATCTAAGGATAAGATCTCAAGATCTAAGAATTAAATCATAATTCAAAAACATTTTTTTTAATTTTTCGTCTATTAATGCATAAACTATTGTGCTTACCTTAGCCATTATTAACAACAAATTATTAATTAAAACCAATATTATTAATTAAAACCAATATTAACAACAATAACTACCTACTTTTATTTAAAATTTACATTATATTTTTAATTAATAAATACTATTATACGAATCAAAATTTAAACACTTAGCACTCAGTACTTATTTGTAACTCATGCAGATAAATAAATAAGAGCACGTGTATTGTATACCGTGAATAAGAGGTTATGACTCGTTGAAAGCAGATAGGTACCTAAAAAAAATACCTAAATGTACCCATATTATTCAGGTGGGGTGTTCCTGTAGATTTTAGAGATTGTTTGAATGTAGTGAAAAAAATTATAATTGTACGGCAGATATATACATACATATATATGTGGCTTTGATTAACACAACACACGGAATTTCGGTGAACACTTTAGTCAAAATATAATCATTTTATCGCAGTCTCCATTCCCTATTATGTATTTGTTTTAAAACATTTTTACTTGAGCCAACACAAAACCTGATTTCTGTAGAATACTCTTGCTTTTGCCAAAAACAGAAAGCATGTATGTATGTATATGCCCAGTGGCCGAAGATACCTCAAAACAACAAAAGGAATGCAAGTATACCATTCGTAGGAACTGGTAATACTTTCCGTTGTTTGTTCTTTAACACATTTTAAAATGGTTATTCACTCACTGTAAACTTTAATAAATAGATATCTAATTTCATGCATTGGCAGATGGTATCTCACCATGCAAGAATTTGACTTCGACATAGAGTATGGACCAAGGACAAAAATGACTTACATAGCTGCTCTTACTTGCTACCCGATGACTCCTAACGACACCATCATGGAAATCGACATGCTTCACGTTAATGTGACTGAAGATGATTAGGTGCTGGTAGCATAAAGACAGAAGTGTTTGGGCTTAATAAAGCTATATATTTACGGGCTCCTGATCCAACTTGCATAGGTATCAAAGAGAGCACTCTGTACTACGGCTACCCCTTGACTAACTTCTTGAACTAATAAAGGATATTCAGCAGGGGTGTCCCGAATAAGTAAATAGATACAGTGTCCCTTAAAGAATATATCTAATCCACTTTTTTTGAATTAAATAAATAAAGGATGTTATACCTCAAGTATAAATTAGGCATGTAAGTAAGAAATATAACCTAACCTAACCTAACCTAATCCAACCAATCAAAACATGACAAAAACTAATGAATGAAACTT
This sequence comes from Aromia moschata, assembly GCA_029963805.1. NCBI lineage: Eukaryota > Metazoa > Arthropoda > Insecta > Coleoptera > Cerambycidae > Aromia > Aromia moschata. The sequence continues at coordinate 1,176,772 of JAPWTK010000072.1, read as the reverse complement.
AAACCAAACAAAATATAAAAACTTACTCTTAATCAAATGAACACGATTACATTACTTATATGTTTATAACAAATAATAAAAATAACTGATATACATAATAGACATTATATTATTATTTTCTGCTAAATTAGAAATTAGTTGTTGGGTTTCTTATCTAGATTGCCTGAGGAACACTATCGTAGAACATTCCTTTTAATTCCTTATTGTATTGTCAATCGTATGCATTAAAGAGAAAAAACGGTACAGAATTATTTATTTCCACTTCGTTTTTGTAACACAGAATATTCCTTGCGTTTTCAAATACAAAAAAAAATTCTATCGCCGTTGACCTTGGTATCAAAGATCAATATTAATGTTCGAAGTCCAACAATCTGCAAAAAAAACTAAAACTGGCATACAAATATCTATGAAGTTGTAGATTGTCTCTAAAATATCGAGGTAATTTTATAGAAGTGAATGGTATCGCCATCTATCCACACTTGTGACACTAAAGCGATGATGCTTGTTTCTGTCTATAAGAATGGCGCATATGTATATTATATAATAAATGCAACAAAGTTTCTTTTCGAGCTTCGACATGACCGCTATTCCATCTCTCTCGTTCATAGCCATGTTTGGTTACTTTTTTTAAGTAGCTCATTAGTGTTGTCAGTTAATGACAGTTGTTAAGTATCATATTTTGTGTATTAAGTCTATTTAGATTATGCACTACATTTATTATAGAGCCATCCAAAAAAAAAACGTCATCAAAGTTGGCCGAGCAAACAAGAACGTATTTCTAGTCTTAATCTTAAATGTGTAATTGTCAAGGCTGTCACATTATGTGACAGACATTATTTATTTTACTATTGTGACTTGTAAAATTTTTGACAAAAACAAAGTTTCGCCTCAAGCTTCGACATGACCGCGATTTCCATCTCTCTCATTTATAGCCAGATTTGATGTTTGTTTGGATGGCTCTATACATATTTACCACCTCCATAGTAAAAAATGCGACAGACGGTCGTCGTCCAAATGTAGATGGTGCTACGTGATAATTGTCGTCCACACCAGGTAGCGCTTCTGAACGGTCAGAAGTTAGTCACACAGCAGATGTTTTCTTTTTTTAATACGAGATGGCTCTTAAAACTATTTCTGTGATGCTCGTTCATATCTCCATCATTTTCACTTTTATAGTTTTATTAGAGAGATAATATTAATCGGTTAGTCCATTCTTTTGCTGTTACACTATATTGTTTGCTTATAATAAGAACTGAACAAAATATCTGGGATTAGATGTGATTTTATTATATCACAATTCAAAAAGATTTTTCGATTAATTCAAAAGTGTAGCAGAAGCCCTAGACTTGAATGTTTCTTTGGTTATTTCTACTTCACAAAAAGCAAAAAACAATGAACTTTTAAAATCACCTACAAAGCGTAATCCTACCAAGAAGGTTACAAATCCTGTAGCATTGAATACAAGTGCTACTCGTAACATTTATAATAATTTATTATATATATAGACAAGTAAGATTATGTTGCCATTTAAATATGGAGTAGTTTTTATGCCACCCTCTTAGAATGTTTTTCGCACGCTACTTCCTCAAGTGGCTTCCATCCACTTTTAAGTCCGGTATACCCTCAAGAATCTATAAGCAAATGATGCGGATCCCTGCACTTTATTAATCAGCAAAACTACAAGTATGTAGTTTTCAGTCACCCTCACCTGACGGAATCACCTGTTTTGTAAAAAACGTCATATATTAGCGCGCTCCGCAGGCGGTCAACCAGCGCCTGAGCGACATGGAACTAATTCGTTAAGGCCCCTTTACAGTTCGCAATTTTTATTGCCGGCAAGAAAAACTGCAGCAATTTTTATTGTGCGCACGCGTATTTGTCTCTTTGAACAATTTCTTAACAAATAAACACAAATACGCGCGCGCGCAATAAAAATTGTCGCGCAATTTTTCTTGTCGGCAATAAAAATTGCGAACTGTAAAGCGGCCTTTAGAGTCCTTTTGCGCCCGAATATTAAAAGTAGACAACTTTGAAGATCGTAACGTTACACTGGTTGCATACTCTTCAGGTAGACTCATATTCTTCTGTTTTACCTAGTTTTACCTGAAAGTATGCACTTTTCTTAAATGATTCCTTATAGAGGGTGAGTCAGAAAGAATGGGATAAGACTAAACTGGAGATACTAGACACCAAAATATTATGATTGAGCTCAACATGCCTTATACCAATGTCGCTTATTTAAGAGATACAGCGTGTTCAAATTTTCAATTTTATTCTGAAATTTCTCAATAACTGAGAAAGTTTTGTTAGTATAAATCTGAAAACTGGTAGGTTTATGTTTTTTTTGGTGTGAGAATTACGAATTTTAAGCTTAATTTTGACGTTGCTCCTAGAGGGCGCTAGTTTCACCGTATTATTTTGGTAAATTAAAACATTTTTTTTTATCTGCTGAGCTATGTGTAAAACAAGTCGAGAATCCAAAAGAACGCTCAATTCTTCAGAGAAAAGATACTCTTGTTTAGGTCGTCTAAATCTATTGGTTTTTTAAGTTGTTTGCATTTAAAAGGTTCAATGTATTTTTGTTGATTTAAACTTTAAACACGCCGTATCTCTTAAAGCAACGACATTATAAGGCATGTTGAGCTCAATCAAAATAATTTAGTTATGTAAATTTGACAAATGCGAACACAAGCCTACTTAGAAAAAATATAGCAATATCAGCGCCTGAAAAAAAAAATCAACAAAATACATTGAATCCTTTAAATGCAAATAACTTAAAAACCGATAGATTTGGACGATCTAAACAAGAGGACCTTTTCTCTGTAGAATTGAGCGTTCTTTTGGATTCTCGGCCCATAGCTCAGCAGATAAAAAACAATATGTTTTAATTTACCAAAATAATACGGTGAACTGAATAAACTAGCGCCCTCTAGGAGCAACGTCAAAATAAGCCTAAAATTCGTGATTCTCACACCAAAAAAAAACATAAAACTACCAATTTTCAGATCTATACTATCAAAGCTTTCTCAATTATTGAGAAATTTCAGAATAAAATTGAAACTTTGAACACGCTGTATCTCATAAACCAGCGACATTGGTATACGGCATGTTGAGCTCAATCACAATATTTTGGTGTCTAGTAGGTATCTCCATTTTAGTCTTGTCCCATTCTTTCTGACTCACCCTGTATAAACATGTCCGATTCTGTCTTTAATATTTTCGTGCTATGAATAGAGATATAGATGCACCAACCAATGTCCTTCAAAATATATATATTTTTTTAATTATTTTTCCTCCTTTTATCGCATGAGGTTACCTGAATTAACTCTTCGTGCAATTGGCTGTGGTTTCATGTTCCAGAGAGTCATATCAAGGGTAAGGCTCACAAAACATTTACACATTTCAAATAGAATAAAACTTTATTAAAGATATATTCTTAAACCGATACAGTGTCTGTCTCTTCACAGTGTATTCTATTAAGTAACACTTAAGTACAGGCAGTAACTAAATATCTAGCACGTGAGGGTAAAAAAGTGATGTATGAATAAATAAATGTATAAACTATAACGAGCCGTTAAAAAAAAAGCGTCATCAAATATGAGCGAGAAATATGGACAATATAACATGAACTATGTACGAAAGAGATGGAAATAGCGGTATGTTTTTTTTTTGCTCGGCCAACTTTGATGATGTTTTTTTGAAAGGCTCGTTGTAAACGTTACAGGTCGGCTTCCTGTGAACGAAATTAAGACGTTTTTTTTATAGTAGTAGAGGTATATAAAAATGCTGCATACAGATATGTAAATAATGTAGTAAAAGTTGAAAAAATGAAAGATAACGATTATTTGACGCTGGGAGGGGTGTAGCGAAGAATCTCTGCTTCCTTTTGATTCGGCGATGACACGTCCTGAAAGTGCATATTATATATTTTATGGGCATCGACGACCATAGTAAAATGTATAAAAAAATTCAGTTTGGACGGCACACCGCCGGATTTTGAATGAAATACGTTTTCTGAACTTTACGCCAAACACTTTAAGAGGTTATACTACGATTAGACGATTTTTTAGATCACTCAGTATGAATATAGGATCAAATTGTGAAAATTCAAAATGGCGCACGAAAATTAAAAGTTCGTCCGAATCTGAAAAGGTACGTGTAGGGGTATAAACCCCTACACAAATTTGTCACACCCCTACACAAACAGGTCACACAAATTTGAAAACAGATTTGGAAAAAACTTGAAATTTCACCTCAATCCCTATTGTTCACCCTTCGGGGGTGGCAGTTCAAAAAAAAATAACTCTTGCAATCGAATTAATGACAGAAACAACTCCCTATACAAAATGTGGAATGGTTTGGTATAGACCTGAAAAAACTTAAAATTTCGCCCCCAACCCCTATTTTCGTCCTTCGGTGGTGGTAGATACAAAAAAAAACCTTCGGAAATGATTCAGTTTCTCATAAAACCCATAGATACTAAATATTGTATGATTTCGTAAATTATTCGAGGGCACTAGATTTGGCACAAACAGTGACAAGAACTGTACCAGTCAACTGGTTAATAACGGAACACCCTGTACTTGTATAGGCGTACTCACCCTCCCGGCGTGAAGATGGTGGTGGTGGGTCTCAACAGCGAGTCCGTGCTGGGAGTTTGCTGCAGCTTCCCGGTGGGCTGAGGCACCTGAACGTTCACGAAGGAGGACCAGTAGTCGGACGGAAGCTTCAGCAAGTGTTCCAATACCTACGAAAAGACGAAAAAATATGAACATCGTAAGTCCCACTTACATTTAGATTTAAAAAGGTAAAAAAACTTAATTCAAAATTCAGGGTGTATCTAAATAACACCGAAAAAAATTTAAGTGGTGATTCACCGATGAAAATTAAGGGGGGTTTTCGTTATAAAATTTTTTGAAAACACCCTTCCCTAAAGAGTTACCCCCTCCGAAGATGATGAACTTTGATGAACAATATCTGTTAATAAAACTATACTTTCTGAAATTTTTTCACCCCTCCAGTATTTTTCTAAGGGGTTGAAATAATCAACCCCTAAGATTTTTTTCGTATAACTTTTTTTTCGACTTTTTACATTTAAAAAGTATGTCTAAAAAGTCCCGTTCATTTACTAACTTTTTGATCTCTTCAAGTTTTTTCAAAAAGTTAAGAGATTAATGAGAAAACAAAGTAAATGTATTGCAATGCATTTTCAAAAAGGCCAGCTGTTTAACGCAAAGGATGTGATTAAATAAAAAGAAGTGATTAAATAAAGGTGTTGATCGCGGACTATCTTCAAATTTATTGTTTTGAAATTATTTAACATTCGATATATTACTTGGTTAGGTTAGTTTAAGTTGGGTTAGTTCATTTCAAAGTAATGTAACGTTTTATTTATTTCGGGTTCGCGAGGTGTGAAAAAATTAAACTCGTACATTTAAACTAACACTATTTATTTACACTAATTTATTTCTATACAATTTATCTTGAGCGTTGTAAGCCGCGCCGGTTTTAAATAGAACTGTCGTCGCGCCTGGATACCCCGCGTTATATACACCTATAGAAGGGTCGCGTATCTACGAGAAGCCTCCAGCGCGCGAAGTCGAACCGCCGCGAATACTCGTGGCTTTTCTGGGCGTCTTACGTCAGCACAGGTTATCGGCTGCTTTGGTCAGCCGGCGTCAAAACAGGCAGGGGCGGACTGGCCCAGCGTTCGTAACACTGCCCCCTCCTTAAAGACATTTCGTCTCGAATTGTGTCATCCCCTGGCCTGTGACGATACCTGCAGAATGACCCATTCTTGCATCGGGAGGTCTGGTAGAAGAAGCAGTCCACAGTCTTCTCGTTGAGCGATCTCCTGGGGTTGTAACAGCATACCAGAATCTCAATTCCAGTAAACCGGAAGAGGACTTCTAGCATACTCCTGATCACCCTCCAATCCAGGCCATCTAGTCCGCTGGCTATCTTCGGTATCGCCAAACTGCTTATGCTCTGGGACAAGAGCACATCCCTCAGCTCGACTAGTGTGTCCCAGACAGTTTGATAAGTTGGTTTATGGTGCGATAGCTGCTTGGTCACCAAATAGAAAACGGACCTCTCTTTCTCCTGCTCGGCCGCCGTGATTTGAAGGACTCGTCCAACCTCTGGTCTTTGTCTGCGTAACTCCTCCAACTGTCCAAACGCCTTCTTGAAGGTAAGTGCAATCCCTCGGGACATTCGGAGGTCCGCTGCCACACAGTGAGCAAGACAGAAATCAGCAGGAGTCTGGAACAGGTCACGTGGTTCTTCTCGCGTTACACCGTAGCGAGCTTTCTGGCCATTCGAATGAAGCAACATGAATTCCTCGAAAGAGAGCTCGCTGTCTGGTGGACTGACGTGTCGAACTCTGGCTTCAGCTTGTTCGTCATTGCTTCCGGCGAAAGGGGCTAAACGGTTGAAGTGGACCACCCTGGGTTTTCCTCTTGGCAACTTCTGGATTCGGTAGACTACATCGTTAATCCGGGTGACGACCTCATACGGACCTTCCCAGGAGCTTTGAAGTTTTGGAGATAACCCACGACGACGTTGTGGGTTATATAACCAGACTTGGTTGCCGGGCTGGTACCTGCCATCGTTGGCGTTGATGTCGTAGGTCTCCTTCATGCGGTCGCTGGCGCCCTGGATATTTGAACGGACTCGTTCGTGGATGTCGTCCATTCTCTGGCGTAGAGTACTGACGTAGTCCTCTCCAGCCACGTCGTCCCCTGGTGTACAGCCGAACTTCAGGTCACAGGGTAGACGCAGTTCACGGCCCATGACGATGCTTGCAGGTGTTTGCCCAGTTGTTTCGTGAACCGACGACCGGTAGGCTAGCAGGAACAGGTGGAGAAACTGGTCCCAGTCCCTCTGGTGGTCAGAGACTACTTTGGATAAGTACCGGTTGATGGTCCTATTCATTCGCTCCACCATTCCATCTGACTGCGGATGCAGTGCAGTTGTCCTCGTCTTACGGATGTCGAGTGTACGGCACACATTCTGAAACAGAATCGACTCGAAATTTCTCCCCTGGTCCGAATGTAATTCCAGAGGTACACCAAATCGACAAATCCAGTCCTTGATGAGAGCGTCCGCCACAGTAGAAGCCTCTTGGTTTGGAAGGGCATACGCTTCTACCCATTTGCTGAAATAATCCATCACGACGACGATGTATTTATTTCCATTATCTGTTTCCGGAAACGGACCTGCTACATCGATGGCAATTCTTTCAAACGGACTACCCACGTTGTATTGTCGCATTGGAGCCTTCGGGTGCCGTTGCGGACCATTACTTGCAGCGCACACCACGCATTTCTTGCACCACTCCTTCACGTCAGTAGTGCAGTTCACCCAGTAGAAACGCTCCCTAACTTTTCCCAGCGTCTTTGTTACTCCTAGGTGTCCGCCAGTGCTTCCATTGTGGATCTCCTCCAATACCTCTGGCACTCTGTTTCTGGGGACTATCAGTTGTTTTCGCTCTTCGGTACCATCTGATTTCTCCAGAACGCGTTTTAAGAGTCCGTCGCTTAAGACGAGGGAATTCCACTGAGCCCAGTATGACTTTACGGTTGGTGAATACCGTGATACCTCCTCCCAAGTGGGTTTCCGATCTTCTTTCTTCCAATTCACAATTGGTTTCAGATTCGGGTCATTCTCTTGGTCTTTCAAAACCTTTTCCGACAGCCAATCATCGTTCACCGCCGCCGTTCTGTATACTAAGATGTCCTTTTCTTCTGCCCGCTGACAATGTTTGCAATCCTCAAAGCAGGGTCTTCTGGATAGCGCATCAGCGTTGCGGTGAACTTTGCCTGCACGATGTTCGGTGTCGAAATCAAATTCTTGGAGTCGCTCTATCCACCTGGCTACCTGTCCTTCAGGATTCTTGAACTGTAGAAGCCATTTTAGCGCCGCATGGTCCGTTCTCAGCAAGAATTTCCTCCCATACAGGTATTTATAGAAGTGTTCGACAGATTTCACTACCGCCAGTAGCTCCCGCCTGGTAACACAGTAGTTTCGCTCAGGTTTCGACAAGGTTTTACTGAAGTATCCAATAACCTTCTCTTGGCCGTCCTGAATCTGAGACAAAACTGCTCCCAAACCTACATTACTGGCATCGGTATCCAAAATGAATTTTCCATCTGGGAGAGGATAGCTCAGGATAGGTGCACTCGTCAACGCTTCCTTTAAATGTCGAAACGCTTCACTGCATTCATCGTCCCATTGGAACCGTCTTTCTCCTTCCGTGAGTCGAGTCAGTGGCTTGGCAATATTGGCAAATCCGGGCACATATCGACGATAGTAAGTGCATAACCCGAGGAAACTTCGTAGATCATGCTTATTGCCGGGTACTGGCCACTCTCGCACTGTTTTGATCTTCTGGTCATCCACTGCCACTCCTTGACTGGAAACAACATGGCCCAGATACCTCACTTCCTTCTGGAATAGATGACACTTTTTCGGGCTAAGCTTTAGGTCAGAGGTTCGTAAACGTTGAAAGACCTCCTCCAGATTTTTCATGTGATCCTCAAAGGATTTTCCAACCACGATGATGTCGTCAAGGTACACAAGACATGTCTTCCAAGAGAGTCCTTTTAACACAGTTTCCATCAGCCTCTCGAAGGTTGCCGGAGCGTTACATAATCCAAACGGCATTACGGTAAACTGCCATAGTCCTGTACCCAGAGTAAACGCAGTTTTCTCTCGATCCCGGTGTGCCAACTCTACTTGCCAATATCCACTCTTCAAATCTAGGGTTGAGAAAATCTTTGATCCTGATAGAGTATCCAAGGTGTCATCGATTCTAGGCAATGGATAGCTGTCTTTCTTTGTCACGTTGTTTAATTGACGGTAATCCACACAAAATCTGGTAGAGCCATCTTTCTTCTTTACCAATACAATTGGTGAAGCCCACGGACTATTAGATGGTTCAATGACTCCATCTTTTTCCATGTCCTGCACGATTTTATCGGCTTCCTCGCGTTTGGCTAATGGCAATCTTCTTGCTGTTTGTCGGATGGGCCGAGCGTCGCCCGTGTCGATTTTGTGTCGGATTACATTTGTCCTGCCCTTTCCTCCTTGCCCATTATCGAAAATGTCTGCATACTTAGTAATGAGACTCCTTAGCTTCGTCGTTTGATCACTTCTCAAGGATCTTGAGGAAGACGACAGAAGGTTTGATAACTCGCCTGTAATCCTCCCAACTGAATTTCCTCGAGTATCTAACTTTCGAATGACGGAGGAAACCGAAGAACAGTACCCTAAAGCAATCCCTTTCCTTAGATTCACTGGGTGATGATTGAGGTTCATTATTCTCACCGGTACTGTTTTCTCGGTCAGCAACAGAGCTTTCCTACAGCTATTCCTCTGGCTACCTCGCCGTCGTGAGATCTTGGCTCAAACATCATTATATTTCCAACACACGGGTTACCGTCCAAATGAGCGTCCAAGATCATTTCACTTCGTTCTGGCACTGCCGTATCCTCTGCCAGGACAACTCGAATTGTTTCCTCCGTCTTTCGATGTAGTACGATTTCCTCACCATTTATTTTCAGAACATTATTCTTGAAGTCCAGTTTAAATCCCTTGGTGTTCATAATGTCCATTCCAAGAATAAGTTCATCCTCAATTTCAGCTACCAGTGCTCGATGTTCAAACGACACGTTTCCAATGACAATCGTGACATTGGTCTCACCGCGAATGGTAGCGGGATCTCCAGTTGCAGTACGTAGTCGCCAGCTGGTCGGAGTAATTCTTGCTGCTGTTCCAACAATATCTGGTCTAATGATAGTTCTCGTTGCACCCGTATCTAATAGCAACAGTCTTTCTTTTCCATCGACTAGTCCATCGACAAAAACACTATTAGACGGGTGTTGAAGAGATGCTACGCGTGCTGTTTTCTTTGGGGCTTGCTTCTTAGAGGTTGACGATTGCCCCCTACGGTCAACCTCCTTTAGTTTCCCGACGAGGGTGACGTTTCCTTATGTGACGTTTCCTTATTTCTAGGGCAGCGACTACGGACATGTCCAACCTTACCACAATTCCAGCACCGAATTTGCCTCTTTTCCAACATGCCCTCGACGACTCGCCTAATTTCTGCTTCATTGCAGGTTCCTTCTTCAACACCTTCCTCCACCCTACGGACCTTAGCTTGACCTCTGCAACTCTGTTTAGCAGCTTCGAATTCCAAAGCTCGCGCTAAAGCATCCACCAACTTGCTGGGACGAGCGAGAGTCAGAGCTTGACGGGTCTCAGTATCACGCAGACCATCTAAAAATGCCTGCACGGCTAGTCGTTCCATGACGTTCTCCGGCGTAGATGAGTATGCCAAACGAACTAACCGCGCTATGTCCGCTTCGAATTCCTGCAGCGATTCGTTACTTTTCTGATAGCGGTTCTTCAACTGCGAGTGGTAGACATGCTCAAGATGGGACTGACCATATCGCATTTCCAGGTGTCGGACAAGTTGGTGGTAATCCTCTTGTTCTTCAAGAGAAAGCGTCTGCAATATATCCGTTGCATCGCCGCGTAGCGCTAACGTCAGCGCTGTAGCCTTCTCCGCCAATGACCAACCATTTGCCTTCGCTGCAGCCTCAAATTGTCGTAGATAATTGACCCATGAGCTCTTACCATCAAACAGTGGTGGTTTCATACGAATTTTCGAAATTTCCACAGGACTGCTCAATTCGGGTTTACTCAACCTGTCGCTGTCGCTACCCGGTGACTTCAGAGAGGTATTGACCATTTGCTGTTGTTCCTCACTTCCTAAACTCAGCGTTGCAATTTTTCTCTCTACTTCTAGAAATTTATTCTCAATTTCTCCAAATTTTCCGTCCACATATTCGCCTATTTGTTTCTGGAGGTAACTAGAATTTTCCATAATTTTCTTTTCTAAAGATGTATAATTTTCCATTAGTTTTTGGTCCATGTTTTCTATTAATTTCTGTTCCATCCCTCTCAAGTTACCAGACGTTTCGACCAACCTTTGCTCCATCCCTCTTAAGTTTTGCTCCATCCCTCTTAAGTTTCCAGACGTTTCCTCAAATTTCTGTTCCAGGTTACTACCATTTTCTATTAGTTTCTGTTCCAGGCTTCCTTTTAAACTTTTGCAACGCCGAATTTATGTCACCGGCAATTTCGAATAAAAATATGTCGGGATTTTCACCTTCATTTTCCAGAGCTTCTTTAAGTCTATTTTGCAGATCGGCCTTTTTCCCTGTCGTCTCGCACTCCCGTTCTTCGAGTTCTCTTTTTAAATCCGCCACTTTAAGGTCCTTTACAAATACCTGTCTTGAAGCCATTTCACTTAATTTATTTATCGCGAATTTATTTATTTAAATGTCTTTATTGTTCAGTTTTTTTTTTCACACCCCACACCTGACACCAATGTAACGTTTTATTTATTTCGGGTTCGCGAGGTGTGAAAAATTAAACTCGTACATTTAAACTAACACTATTTATTTACACTAATTTATTTCTATACAATTTATCTTGAGCGTTGTAAGCCGCGCCGGTTTTAAATAGAACTGTCGTCGCGCCTGGATACCCCGCGTTATATACACCTATAGAAGGGTCGCGTATCTACGAGAAGCCTCCAGCGCGCGAAGTCGAACCGCCGCGAATACTCGTGGCTTTTCTGGGCGTCTTACGTCAGCACAGGTTATCGGCTGCTTTGGTCAGCCGGCGTCAAAACAGGCAGGGGCGGACTGGCCCAGCGTTCGTAACAGTAACTTGAAGAGACAAATGACTGGGATAAGTTGGGCAAAATTAGGATTAAATAACATTTTATTATAACATTATATTAAACAACAGTCAACCAAATAGTTCACCTAGAAATCTACTAGGCTAAGAAGTTTGTAACTATAAGAACAGAACTGAACATGAATAAAATGAATGAATAATTTCATGTTATAATAATTTAACAAAAAACCAAAATCTGTCGAATATCGACAATACTATCTACAAAAAATGTTTGGATGACGTGTATGCCAATCGATGGCTTGGTCGAAGAGGACCTCCAAACTGGCCAGCCCGCTCCCCTGACCTCAATTCTTTCGACTTTTGCATATGGGGATATCTGAAATCCTTGGTCTATTCAAGCCCAGTTGGAAATATCGATGATTTGTGAAATCGTATTATAGCAGGTTGTGAAACGATAAGAAATTCACCAGGAATATTTCAAAACATACGCAATTGTATGAGGAATAGAGTAGATACTTGTATTATAGCTGACATATTCAACATTGGTGAAGATATTTTCAAGTGGCCGAAAAATACGGCTGTCTGAGTGAAGTTGTGGTGCTGTTTAACTAGTAATTTGTGCGCGTTCGATATCGGTGCGGTAGGGGTCAGCAGGAAACAGCAGAAGGACAGCATGAAAACCTTGAATTAGAAGGACAGCTGAATAGCCCAGGCATCGCCGATTAGTGAGAAATAAAAAATTACATCGAAATATACGTACTTAAACGCGTTTTTCTCGAAACCACGTTTTTCAAGCTGGCCGTAAAGCTGGCGCCTACAATTCTCAACCAAGCGGCGATGAAATTTTAACTATAGCTAAAAAATTAAATTTTCTAGTAGCCCATAGAATTTTTTGATTTTATGAAAATTTACCATAGCCGATTTTCGACAGATTTTTTCAGAAAAAAAGTGTTTTTTTTCTTTAAACTGACGCCACTTTTTTTATACCAATATTTCAAAAATTCTACGGTTCGTGCACTAGATTTTTCCATGTAATTTCAAAATCTGTTTGGTTTTTTGTTCTAGATGCACAATAAAATTGCAACATGTAGGTTTACGACCAGGGAGGTCATAAAAAAAATGTAAATGTTTTAATCTGAGAGCTATTATGCCGCCGTTTTGTTTTTAAATGACTAAAAAAATATTTTTGTGTACTTTAAAAAATGTGTAGATGCCTAAAAAACCGAATTTCAATAAATTGTTTTACCTTTCTACAACAAATTCGAGAAAATGAGCCTTGATTTCAACCCCACAAGGTAGTGTTACCCCTTAATAGAAAACCAGAATTTGTAGAAATATAGTGAGTTCCAAAATTTGTGGAGGTTTCAAATACTGAATGATTCTCGAAAATGGCTCATTTCTGTAACGTTTTTGTTTTTTCAAGGATCTAATTATGAGATTTTAAAACTGGACAGGAGGCAAAAATCTGCATGTATTGACACAGTTTGCATCTCTTAGGCAAACTTCCTGATACAGGGGGTTATAAAAGTACCGGAACAACAGAATAACTTTCCAGGAGTGCATTTTTGTAAAAAAAAATTTTTATACAAGTTTTAGGATTTTTCCCCGGCTATCCATTAGTGACCTTTAATTTGACCTTCAGGTCATTTGAAAGTCATTTTTTCAAACGGGAACACCTATTTTTGACCGTGGAATCGAGAAGAGCGGAAAAAACCCTCTAGGTCGTCACCCTCATTTCAAATTGTGGAGGTTACCACCCTCATTGGTCAATTTTGTACATTTGACTTTGGAGTGACCTTCTGATGAGAAGATAATTATTGTTGTCTCGAATTTTTCCATTCTTCATTTTCGGGCTCAAGAATATGCAGTTCCACGTTTATAAAAATGACCTTGACCTTGAAATGACCTTAAGAGACATGGTCGAGTTCAAATTCTTGGATATCAACCAGGAATAAATCTTTTGGGACATTATCTCTCTTGTTTGCGAAGAATCATTTTTCCACGATATTATGAGATTGACATCCATCAAGGTCGAATCCGACTGTAATTTTTTTCCCTCTTTTCGAGTCCGCAGTAAAAAATAGGTGTTCCCGTTTGAAAAAACTACCTTGACCTTCAAATGACCTTGAAGGTCATGTTCAAGGTCAAATTCAAGGTCACCAATGGATAGCAGGGGAAAACCCTAAAACTTTAGTATAAAACATTTTTTCCCAAAAATGCACTCCTGGTGAGTTATTCTGCTGTTCCGATAGTTTTCCAACACCCTGTATTCAGTCGCATCCCATTTATTTTCACCTGTTTCGATTTCTTTTTTCCACCGAATCTGACATACCCAGCTATTCATTTCAACCTCTTTAGAGCGACTGACCAAGAAGAGCAAAAACGTGTTCACTTACCATGGCCTGCTGCCTGGTCTCCACTATAAAATTATCGGGATTGGGATTCTCCGAGGAATATCCCACGATAGTCGGCCCGAAAACTTTGGCAAGATTCTCGATGGGCATTTTGCAAGCAGGCGACTCCGCGACCCTGAAACATTCGACGAATTATTTTTTTGTCGCAACACCTTTTTTTTAATTTCAAGTTCTCTTTAACCTTAAGAGCACGGGTTTGTGATCCCCCCTAAGAAAATGCATAAAAAAGGTATCTTATATCAGAGATTGATCGTGGGTAAAGTGTTGATCTCAGGTTGGTCCAATATACTGGATTTTCCGTCCGGAGGGGTAACGCTAATGTTAAATTTTTCCACTTTGAAAAAATTCAATTATCCCACTTAGAAATTACTGAAAACATGGAAAAAAAACTAGTCCTAGTAAGTTTTGACATCGCTCTTCACAAATCTGTTATCATATTTTTTTAAATTAAAAATGGCAGATTCATAAAGGGGGATGCAAGTTAGCAGTTGCTAAAACGAAAAAAAAAAAATAATAATGAAAGTATGTAGAGGAGTGATTTGACTTCTACAATTCAAAATGGTGGATTCAAAATGGTAGATATAAAATGGCAGATCCAAAATTGTGGATTCAGGATGTCAACTTATAGAAATTATGGAAAAATATATGTCAACGGCTTTGACTACGTATTTCATTTTAAATTTTTGTAATTCAAAATGGCGGATTCAAGATGGCGATCGAAAAAACAACAAATAACAATATACGAACTCTTGAGTACATATTTTCATCAATATTATCAAATTTTGCACTCTTTCGGAAACCCTCACTTGTTGAGATCGATTGCTGTTGCTTATCACGTAACGATATTGGAAATGTCACCAAAACGAGAAATATTCATTGCATGATAAAGTCAAGTGCTAATAAGACATTTTGGAATTTCGAATTGATTTTGACACATTATATGGACATTTCTCAATTCGGCAACAGAATGAACGATGCTTTTCCCAAGTAAACAGCTCATATATCAGGCGTCTAAATTCAAAACCCGACAAGTCACACATATTCTCAATTTGACTTTTTTACGCCATTGTATTTGTCTCTAAGGTGCCTACATATACTAATACTTTTTTAGTACAAATTCCGACATCTAATACTGTAAATTCCGTCTTAAAAATTAGGTTTACATGCAAAAACCGACACGTCCATATGGATTTTTTGTTCAAATTCCGACATGTCCAGGACATCCAATTAAAGACAAGATATTGGTCACGTGTTGTTGACATTATGAGACAGGCTGTTTTGTTTTCATTCTGTTTTAGTTTTGATGCGATTTAGAAGTGTAGAGTATGGTAGTTGTTAATAATTATTATTTAAGAGAATCGTGTGTGAAACCAGCACAACTAAATTATGAGGAAACCCTCTCATTCTTCAAAAATGCTTTTGACAGATCAAACGTTAATTAAAATACCAACCCAACTTTAATACTAACCCTAGTGGAAGTTAGAGAAGATGAAGGGGAAAATATCGCAGTTTTTTGTTTAGAAGATTTAAATTGTGATATTTAAATAATATTTGTTATATTTGCGTTATATAAACGATGTTCATTATATTTTTAGTATTTTTTTGCTTTTTTGAAACCATAATTTTGTGTAAATACCCGAATTGTCACTAATGTTAATGTGCAAATCCCGACGTGTCCAAAATTTAATCTCAAATAACAATCAAATAGGTGATCACAGATTTATTTGATTCATATTTTTGGTTTGTAACATATCGAACAAAATAAATGCCATGACTCGTTTATTGATAAAAGGAAAAGTAGAAGCTACAGCCGTTTTTTGTCATTTCCCTAAAATTCGTTTCAATGAACTTGTCGGGTTTTGAATTTAGACGCCTGATATATTCTTTTTGGTATTGTCACATTAAATTCCAAAAATTTGATTTCATATGTCATTGGCAATGCCCAAATCGTAATCATTGATGCCAAAAACAACTGGAAAGACATTTTATTCTACAATTGATTGAATTAAAAACTTTTCGTCGCCATATTGGGTCCACCATCTCGGATTTTTTTTAATAAAAATAAAATAAAATTTTGATTTCATAATCAGCGATCAAATAACCCATGTGTACAGTTTTCAGTCTGATTTTGAGCAAATTTGAGAAAGTTGTCCCCCATATTGGATTCGCCATCTTGAATTTTTAAAATCTAGTTACAGTTTTGTAATTAGCGATCTCAAAAACCCACGTGTACAGTTTTCAGTCCAAATGCTAGCAAATTTAGAACTTTTGTCCCCTATATTAGATCCGCCATCTTGAATTTTTAAAATATGATTACAGTTTCGTAATCAGCGATCTCAAAAACCCATGTGTACAATTTAAAGTCCAATTTCGATGAAATTTGAAATTCTTGTCGGCCATATTGGATCCGCCATCTTGAATTTTTAAAATCTGATTTCAGATTCGTAATCGGCGACTTCAAAAACCCACGGAAATAGTTTTCAGTCCAAATTCTAGCAAATTTAGAATTTTTGTCCCCCATAAAGAATTTGTCCGCCATATTGGATCCGCCATCTTGAATTTTTAAAATCTGACCAGTTAAACCCTAAAATAATGATGTTTGAACAGAAACCAGGAACCCTTTCTTTTAAGCCAGTACACTGGACTTCCCATCCTCTAAAGGTTAGGAATGCTAAAAACATTGTATGAATAATCTACCGGATCATTCTAGAAAGTGGCTCATTGTCTCAAGTAACTTTTTTTGTTTTCAGTTAAATTAATGAAGCTTGCAGGTTGGATATCAGACACAAACCCGCATTCATCGACACAGTCGGACGTTGACAAGCTCCCTATAAAACAAACGGTTAAAACAACACAGCCCGGACTCTTGCCGAACCCCCCGTATTCCCCCTTACTTTTGCAGGTGCAGCATCAGGAAGGCGAGCGTGTCGCGGTTGGGCTGCGGCAGCTCGGAGACTGCCTGGTACAGCGAGGGCGAGATGTCCTGCTTGTCCTTGGCCTCCACGGCCTGCACGAAGTCCTTCCACAGGGCGAAGGTGACCAGCGGATCGGTGAGGGAGCGCAGGAAATGCTTCACGCAGCCGCATATCACGTGGATGTCGACGTCCTTGAGGCTGGGCGACCCCTTGCCGCGGAGGAACTTCTCCTGGAACGTCGAGCGTAAAATACGGAGGCTTTATATACATATGTTCAGATGATTTATTGTTTATGTCCCCCTTTTATAACTTGGTTATTTCTGAACCGATGCAAAAATTAAAAAAAAAAAACATAAATAACCATTTCACAGTGTAACGTTCATTTTAATGTGAAAGATTAAACAAGCACTTTTGAAACACAATTTATTTCACGAAAAACACAACGACGAAATAAACTACTGGCCGATACTACTACTAATTTATATAAAACATCTTGGGCTATTTGTTTTTTTTTAAACTGAGTGTTATTTCTACATTGCCGACACTGACGCGCTTGACATTAGACATATAAGTGGTGTTTAACATCCGCTGTTTTATGCTTGAACAACGTTGGAAAATATTGAAAAATTATTTCCAAAGTGAATGCTGTTGTTGCAGAAACAGTGAAAAAATTGAGAACAATTTTTGGTCGAAATGAAGCTCCGTCAGTGCCTGGTGTAAGAAAGTTCTTAAGGAAAGTTCGTGAAACTGGCATGATTATGGATAACAAGAGTCATCCACGCGCTCGTCCGGTGCGCACAGCTGAAAGAATTGCTGCTGTTGCCCAAAGTGTGCGTGAAAACCCAAGAACCTCAACTCGTCACAGAGCACAACAACTTAATGTCAGTCGCACTTCTCTGAGGAGAATATTCCATAAAGACCTCGGATTATTTGCTTACAAGTTGCAATTTACTCAAGAGGTAAAGGAAAATGACCATCCACTTCGTCATCGCTTCTTCGTATGGGATTTAAATGAGTTTGAAAATGACGCCGATTTCAATCGAGAAATCATTTTTTTGAACGAAGCTTATTTTCATCTTGGAGGACATGTTATTAAACAGAACTGTAGGATTTGGGGTTCCGAAAATTCACATTTAGTCATAGAGAAGCCAATGCATCCTGCAAGAGTGACTGTTTGGTGTGGGTTTTGGAGTACTGGCTCGTTTTTTTCCCCTTCCGATGTGTCTGGTTTGGGATTTGTTTTGCCTCCAACACTGCAGCCTTCAGGCTTATTGTATTTCCTGTTTACATCGTTATTTCATGTGAATAGGTTTGTTACCTTTATGAGGTTTAGTAGCCTTTTCACAAGATTTTCTTTGGAAAGGCCTCCTGGGGTTTTCTATTCCCAGAAGACCGTATCTCCAGTGTGTTAGTGCTGGGCACTCTAGTATAATGTATCGGGATGTTTCCTCCTCCTCATTACACAGTCTACAAATAGGTTCATCTGAGTATATGCCCATTCTGTGTAGATGTTTCCTAAGGTGACAATGCCCGGTTATGAGTCCCGTGACAAGCCTTATCTGATTTCTACTCAATCGCAGAACCTCGTCTGTCAGTACTTTTGATGGTGTCTTTACCATCCATTTACTGTCTGTTTGTCCTGGTATGTGGTTCCAGTAAGACTGGTGTTCTTTATTTTTCCACCGAGTCAGCCAGAGCCTCACTGAGGACTTTGGTATACCACACATTGGTTCAGGTCCAATGAGTGTCGTTGCAGAGCCCTTTCTCGCTAGGGTATCTGCTTCTTCGTTGCCTTCGACCCCTTTATGTCCTGGTACCCATTTAAGTGTTACCTTGTTATGGTTTGCCAGAGCTCGGAGGGTTTCTAGGCAATCCCAGACCAGTTTTGATTTTATTTTTTTACATGCTAAAGCTTGTAGGGCTGCCTGACTGTCAGAGTGTATGAGGATTGTTTTCCCTCTATATCCTCTTTCAATATTTTCCCTTAAGCATAGCTCAATTGCATGTACCTCTGCCTGAAATACTGTGGCATATTCCCTTAGAGGTACATATTTTTTGTACCTGGGTCTTTTGCCATAGATTCCTGCGCCAGTTCCACTGTCCATTTTGGATCCATCAGTGTACCACACTAGTGTTCCTTCCTGACAGTTAGTTTCTTCTTTTGCTTCCCAATTTAACTGAATGTTAAAAGGTTTTGCATAGTTAGTTCTTGGTGTCATTTCGTCACTTGTCATTAAAAATAATGAATCTGTGATCGTACTTGTTATACTGGCATGACCAAAAGTTGCGTCTTGTTATACTGGCTCGTTGGTCCGTACTTCTTTCAAAATGAAGATGGTAACAGCGTTACAGTAAATGGAATGCGTTACAGAGACATGTTAACTGATTTTTTGTGGCCGCGATTGGACGATTTGGACTTGGACGAGCTTTGGTTCCAGCAGGATGGAGCAACGTGTCACACAAGCCGTGAAAGAATCGATCTTTTGCACACTAAATTCGGTAACCGTGTTATCGGCCGTTTTGGAAACATTAATTGGCCATCGCGCAGCTGCGATTTAACACCGTCGGACTATTTTTTATGGGGACATATTAAGGACCGTTGTTCCTCCAACGATCCACAAACAATTGATGCACTGCAATCCATGCAATTGAGTCACAAATAATCGAAAATGTACTGCAAAATTGGGTGAAAAGAATGAACTACTGCCAAGCCGCGGCGGCCATTTGACTTTCATTGGCCAAATTGTTTTTCATAAATAATGGGAAGACATATTTTCTTGAATAAAGCAACAATCATTTAAAAATATGCAACGATGTAGTTTTAATAGCAATTAAAAAAAAATCTGATGGCCCACCCTTTATATAAGCATACGTTTTACAAAACGCGCCCGTATTTATTTTAAAGACTGACTCTTTTCGCTGCCGCGACATGCTTTTATAGCACCCGACAACTATTACGCAAACAGTCAGGTGGGACTCCCGGCGTTCCCAGAATAAGCGGGCGCCTTCTAGATGCGCTGGCCAACTGAAGAAATGACTCGATGCCAATTCGAGAGGCTTTCGCTACGCGGTGATGTCTTGTAGTGTCACTTGACATCTTGTTGTTGTCGTTTCGCTGCAATAGCAAGATTTTTTAACGAAAAATATGTGATCCTCAAAACATATGAATTACAAGGTGACACTTGTGTGTCACTAGAAAATCGAAATCCTCATATTTTTCTGATTTCATCAATATATCATATTCTCCAGTAGTTTTGCTGATATAAAAAATATTCAATTTGGAAACTGAGCGCAAAATGTTACGTGAGGCATGGAAAACGATTAAATATTGTTCTCAATGTCAAAAATCGGTAAAAATGGACCTATAAGGTGGACCCCTGGAAGACCTAATCTCATGCCACTTAATATGTGACATAAAAAAAGCCAGAAAATGATTATTAGTTATTGTTTCAATGGACACATCTTGATATTTGGCCTGGCTCTACTTAATAGCTGCAGCTTCGGCTTGGAATTGTAAAATAACAGCATTTATTTACTGGAAATGTCTCGTCAATACATAACCACAGCCGTGTATTTTTTAATGCACTTTTAATCTACTTTAGTAATAAGTTTTTAAGTCACTGCGTACAGTTGGTAGATAGTTACATAACATGGTGCGACCTCGTAACGGCATCTCTGAAATGTATTTGTTCTACGATTCACGAATTGATTGTTTATCGAGTACATTCAGGGGTTCCTCGCAGGCACTAAGCATTAAAAGTAAGTCGAACATAAACAGAGTTCTCTAGGACACACACTCTTTTTTAATTTTTATGTTTCACACTATTGATGTGACGGCATTTGCAAGTGCATTTGTTTCTACACAGCAGTTTTTCCTTCCAGACTCACCCTGCACATACTGTTTATTATTTAGGACAAATTTTAAAACGTCTCTACTCTTCACTAACAAGTGTACGTAGTGATGAAACCGCATCGGGTCCCAAGAGAGTGCCGAGGCAAGAGAAACATTATTAAAGGGTCTACACAAGTTTAATGCCACTTACCTTCAACATCTTGACGTCCTTCTCCGAACCGGGTATCCTGTACAATCCTATCTCGTCCAGTCCTCTCTGCTCCACCTCGTTCACGCAATGGACGACCAGGGCCGGAACCATGGGAGGGGTGATCGGAGTATAGTCGCTAATGACACCCTGATGAAAAAAAATATTGCAAATATACAATGTGGTCCAGAACCAGAATACCCTTGCCACTAATTTTTGTGTATTATCCAATTTGAACAATCACTAGAATTTTTATAAACTGCTCCTCAAAATTACCATAACACTTTTTAGATTAGCGCCATTTGCGTTCTATTCGCATTAGAGACTTGCGGTTTTTAATTTTCAGTAGCCTGTAGGGTTGGTTTTAATCCCCCGTAGTCGCTAGGCTCTTAAACGGTTCGTCATCCACACCCCAAAAAGCAACCCTATGTAGAAATTAGAATTTGCAAGATTTTGACGGCAATTTAAGAGACCTTTAGGATGGACTAAGAAGGACGCTGTTGGGTAAAAACTCCATCGTGGCACACATTAAGACCTCCTCAATAAGTTGTGTATATCTGGTAGCCTCAACCCACTTCCAGACCCTGTAAACCATCCCTTTGCATTTACGCTGGGTTTTACGTGGTTTGACCTCTATTGGGTGTATCCATTAATCCTAATGCTGCCAAATAAATTGGTGTGGGGTATCACAACTAAAGCACCCCTCCAGGCTACATCCACACAGACCGCCCACCCACCCCCTCTGGTTCCCCCTGTAGGAGACCGAGTGGGATGTTATTTTGTCTCAAATTCATGTCATGACATTACTTGAAGGCTCTCGAAGTTGGCGAAACACACCGCGGATGGCCGATTGAGCGCCAAAAGTGATATTCTGTTTCCAACCCACCCCCTGAGAATGTGCCGCGCCAAGGGGTTGTAAGCAGGTCTTGAAGCTTGGAGTGACGCTGAAAGCCTTCCCGAGGATACTTGAACCCTTTTCGGCACACCCGAGTCGTCTGTCCCCTTCAAATCCTCTCTTGAATCCCATCACCCACTTTTTTTGACCCTCTCCAAAAAATGTTTGAGTGGATGAAAATTCCTGAAAGAGGCCTCGTTAGGTAGGTGGAACCTTTCTTTTAGTCCAAGATCCGGCTGCAAGATTGTTACGTTCATCGAGTATTTAATCAAAACCAAATTTTTATATACAATTATAAAAGGGGCAATATGTTTTGGCCGGGTTGCCTATTAAAATGTGCCCGCTAGTATTTTTAATTAAATTACTGTTAACTGAATTTTTGGGAAAAAATTGATTCGCTAGTTATTTAAATAAACTATACTCCACTTCACAGAAATATACGTAAAGAACTTGAAAAGTGATAGTTGCAGTTACGCACTTGGCCGCAACCTCTTCGCAGCCAGGTGTAAGCAGGTAATATTTTGTTACATTTATATGTTCATGACGTATTTTAATCAATTATTTGTCAAATTAAAGCTAATTTTTTTCTGTACATGATAAACTATGTCTGCCTATGTAAAAGTGGCCGCAAATAGGGGTTGCTAGCTATTAAAGATTGTTTAGAATGAAAGAGAGAGCACGCTACATCATTCGTTAGGCAAGGATGGCGATAGGCAGCGGTGAGAGTTTTTAAAGCCATTGCGCATGCGTCGATAGCTAGTGTTCTGCTAAATTTTCATAAAAAAAATATTGAAAAATAAGCCAGTGGTAGCGGTGAGAACCGAGTCACCTCAAAAAAAAGTTTCCATGCGGTAGTCAGGATAACTCATGATTGCTTCATCCGAAATTAAAAAACCAAAAAGATTTCTTTAGTACATAAGTTTATCTTGGATTTGAACGAAGGAATTAACAAAATATTCATTTTTGAATTTTTGTTGAATGTGCAATCAAGAAACTGATTTTTTGTCTAAAATTGCTCTTTTTGTTTAATTAAAGAATAAGCTGTAATTGAAAAAAAAAGAAATTCTTCGTTCAGGACCGAGTATTTAGTATGTAAAAAGAAGTGTGCAAAGTTTAGGCGAAATTGGTCCAAAGGTTCTCGAGAAATTTTGACTACCGACTTAAAACCAAAGAAAAGACCCTTTTAAAATCAGGTATATTTTTAAAAATACAGTGAACGCTGCTTATAAGACTCACGGATATAAGGTTCAGTCGCCTATAAGACTCAAAATCACCAGTAACAGTCCGGACGTATCCGAATACATTGAAAAAAACTCGCTTATGAGACTCACCACTTCTTATAAAAGACTCAGTTTATGAAAAAATACATAATTGAAATGATGGAAAGTAACTAGTAAAACAAACAAAAATAAAAAAATCCTTTAAACCATCTTAAACTTTGAACTGCTTATGTATGTTTGTACGTATGTATTTGAAGTTACCTTTTTTTATAAGTAAATAACACGCTATTGTGTTGTATTATGTCTATTCACAGGTAAAATAAAGTCTGTGTATTACATAGATTCTAAAATTGATTAAGATTGTTTTCCCCCTTCGCTTATAAGGTTCATCCGCTTATAAGACTCACGCTGGTCCCAAAGTGAGTCTTATAAGCGGCGTCCACTGTATAACAACAAACGAGTCTATTCATGCCTATAGAAATTAGAAAGAGAGTAACAGAAAAGAGCAGCTGCTACAAATCACTTGCTGTGCCGAGCGTAATGACGGGCAAGGAGACCGAGCGCCCGGAGACTCAATTGTCTATAACTCGAAAAGTTTTGCTCCTAATGACTTCAAATTTTCTGACAATATTTCTTATAAGTTGTAGTACCAGAGAAAAAAAATTAAAAAAAAAAAAGATTTTCCGACCCTTTTCCCCGCTTAATGTGTGCCGGAATGGAGTTTTTACCAGACACCGTCCTTCAGTAGTTCATCCTGTAAGTCTCTGAATTGCCGTCAAAACCTTGATCAAACCAAATTTCGACACGGAATTGCTTTTTGAGGTGTGGACGGGGAACCGTTTAAGTCACAACGTAGCGACTTCGGGATATTAAAAGCAACCCTATTGGCTACCGAAAATTGAAAACCGCAAGTGTCTAACTCAAATAGAACGCAAATGGCGGTAATCTAAACAGTGATACGCTAATTTTGACGAGCAGTTTATTACATGTTTATTAACCAATCAAATAATAGCCTAGGAAAGATAGCCAAAATAGGTTCAATTTTTCAAAAAATTCCTCAAGCGTTAAAAAATTTGATAATTAGATAAAAAATAGTGCAATTTGAGTGCACTAGTTTTGGATCAAATCGGTTTGTAGGAACATAACCAAAAAAAATCATAAACGTGTGAAAAACCGGTTTTTTCACTTTTTAAGTACCAAAAAAAAAATTATTTCAGAAAAACAAAAAATAGCATGTTATAGCGCTTAAAAAGACGAAGAAAATCAGTTTTAAAAAATTAAAATCGGTTCACGACTTTTTGCAAAAAAAAATAAAAACCTTCGAAAATTGCCCTTTTC
Source organism: Aromia moschata (assembly GCA_029963805.1). Classification (NCBI taxonomy): domain Eukaryota; kingdom Metazoa; phylum Arthropoda; class Insecta; order Coleoptera; family Cerambycidae; genus Aromia; species Aromia moschata. The sequence goes on along the minus strand of JAPWTK010000072.1, from coordinate 1,152,241 downwards.
TACCATCTAATTACTCGGCCTACGAAAGTCGTAGGGACTTCCGCGAGTGACCAAATTGTAGCTCTTTTCGGCGGCTACTTACACAAAAAAAATATTCATAACTTTTGGCGCAATTCGAAAAAATGTAAAAAAAGGTGTTTTCGAAAAATGGCCCGGCAATTGTCAATAACAGTCCTACGGTAATTTTTCAAAGTGCGTTAGGTTCGTGAAGAGGTGCTCTAGAAGAGCGATACAATGGACTAAGTTTGTCAAATTTGAGGAAGTATCTCAAAAACGACATTGAAAACCGGGCTGTTTGCGTTTCGGGCGCTTGGGCGCTCGAGCGGAGGGAAGGCCGCATGGTGGGGGAACTCTCGACTGCTTTCATGCGCTCGAATTGAAAGAGTTCCCCCACGATACGGCCTTTCCCCTCCGCTCGAGCGCCCAAGCGCCCGAAACGCAAAACAGTCCGGTTTTCAATGTCGTTTTTGAGATACTTCCTCTTTGACAAACTTTTTTTTCCTCCGATTTGTCTGGTTTGGGGGTTTGTTTTGCCTCCAACACTGCAGCCTTCAGGCTTATTGTATTTCCAGTTTACATCGTTATTTCATGTGAATAGGTTTGTTACCTTTATGAGGTTTAGTAGCCTTTTCACAAGATTTTTCTTTGGAAAGGCCTCCTGGGGTTGACAAACTTGGTCCATTGTATGATTGTAGAGCACCTCTTCACGAACCAAACGCACTTTGAAAAATTACCTTAGGACTGTTATTGACAATTGCCAGGCCATTTTTCGAAAACACCTTTTTTTACATTTTTTGCGAATTGCGAATTATGAATATTTTTTGATAAAATTTTTTACTGTAAGTAGCCGCCGAAAATAGCCACAATTTGGTCACTCGCGGAAGTCCCTACGACTTTCGTAGGCTGAGTAATTATTAGATAGTAAAAAAAAGGGCAATTTTCGAAGGTTTTTATTTTTAAGTTGTGAACCGATTTTAATTTTTAAAAACTGATTATGTTTCTACTGGTTATGTTTCTATAAACCGATTTGATCCAAAACTAGTGCACCCAAATTGCACTATTTTTTTACCTAATTACCACAATTTTTTGAACGCTTGAGGAATTTTTTTGAAAAAATTTTCTATCTTTCCTAATCTATAAATAGATAAACGTCGGGCCAAACTCACCAGCAAATTCCTCTGCCCCGGCGTGTTCGCAACGGGCACGCAGGGCAGGGGCAGCCTGTCCTTGCACTCCGCGTGGCACAGCGACCTGCACTCCTTGCACTTGAGCACCGTCCTGCCGAAGCGCACGCGCTTCTCGCACGACACGCACGTGTCCGGCATGACGACGGTCTTCGGCTGGAAGCAGTGCTGCCTCACTTTGGCGTTCCTCTCGGAGGCGCGCGGGGGACTCCCCTCGCGCCCACGACTCCAGGATCAGGTTGATCGGCGGGGCGGTGGAGCCGTAGTCCTTAAAACGAATCTCCTTGAAGCGAAAACTTCTACAGTAAGCGGCACCCTAATGCGTACATAGCCGAATGAAGGGCAATTGATAATTTAACTTCTTTACTGAGCAGATGTGAACATGAGGTGAGAACCAATCGCGATCCAGTCGCTAACGCAGGCGTTTGAAAGGCATCCGGTTTGTCGGTAGGGCTGTTATATTTTAGGCTTATATTTTATTCTGGTCTAGTGCCTGATTAGAAAAGTGCGTTATTACGAGCGTATTGTAGAAGCACTACAACACGTTACGATACATTCATAAAAATAAAAATGGATAGTTTTCACATTGACGAAAAAGTTCAAATAATCAAATGGTATTTTGGTGGTCGGTCTGTAAGAGATATTAAATTTGACATGCGCAGATGCTACTAACATGAACATGGTGATTACGTCAGATTTCGGCGAATCTCAACAGAGGCAGACTCGGGTCATTATTATTACGAAACGATAGTTCACAAAAAATTAAAACGTACTAAGGGGATAACTATTACAAAATGGAGCCGTATTTAGGTGTGGTAATGTAAGTGGTCCCGAAACATGGCACTTAAAAGAACTTACCCACGAAGCTCATAAAATTTCGACCTAAAATGCGAAGAAATTTCATTCACAAGTTATAAAGTTATAATGACAGTTAGATTTTTAATGACCAGTTATAAAAGTGGGGCATACAGGATCCGTGTTGTTGCCATAGATCACAAGTCGGTGATAGCAGTACACTATTGCTTTCTTCGTCTCTTGATAGACAATTGTGGTTTCCTTACAATTGATTAGAATTTACTTCATCAATTTTACCTTCAAACCGACAAAATATTCGAGTATTACTTGCCAAATTTTTATACCTGCCAAACGGATATTTGCAACAGGTCTGCCTTTGAAGGAAGACTCGTTTTTCCAGGGTATACCTGTTCTAAATTCTTGCTCCCATAATACCTGTTTTGAGACAAGGAAGACTCTTAATATTTCGTCAGATTAAAGGTAAAATTAATTAAGTAACACAAAATTAGCTGTAATAAAACTGCAACTGTTTAACAAAAGACGAAAAAATATGCCCTGCAAAATATCATACGTTAGTTAAAAAGTAATGTTACTCTTTGTATCAAACAATTTATGAGCTTTAATTGGTAAGTCCTTTTAAGTTTCATTTTTCGTGACAACTGACATTACCACACACCTAAATATCATCGTGTAATAGTACGCTTCATAGTACGTGTATTCGAAATTCACTAATGTATTCTGATGTATTTTCTGTGTATCGCATTGCAATAATACTGACCTGAGCCCGACTCTGACCTGAGCTACGATTCACCGCAACGTTGCTCTTTAGATTTCCGCTAAAAACCCCCACTAAAACCAAGCCCCGCCGGCCCATGTAAATTCGCCTATGACATAAAAATGTATCATTTAATATGTTGTTAATATCCACCTATGTACGCATTAGGCTGCTGCTTACTGTATATTATTTTGTAGTTTTATTTTAAAAAAATAAATAATCAAGTAAACAATTACATTATTTCACAAAAATTAACTTTAAACGTGTTTTTGCAAAATTACTTTATGTGACCATGTCAAATTATTATTGTACAGTAAAGAGAAAAAGCTGCTCTTTCAGATGCAGATGGCCCCACTTGGACGCTGTCCAAGATAAGGCTGCAATGTATGGATAACTTGAAAATTATGAGATACATGGGGAAAAGTTGCGCCTTTTAAGCGGCTATTCTAAAGGTCTTGCCGGACCCTATGCTTGCTATGTTGCCGGACCCTGTATATTCAATTCATTATACCGGGTGTCCCAATATTCCGTGTACAACGAGCTACCACATGCTCCTGACGTCAAAATAAGTCTATTTAACTAAACTTACCTATATACCAAGTTGTCTCGTTTAGCCGCTAGAGGCCGTCAAAGTTGATATAAAATTTTAGTTTTTGGCCAATAACTTAGTAACGCCCTGTATGAACTTAATGAAATTTGGTGTGCTAGTATGTTCCGACAGATGGCACATTTTGATATTTGAATTGAAGTTATTCCATTAACAGGGTGAGAAAACTACCCCTACCCTTAAAGTAACCTGCTCATATTTTTTTGGTAGGGGTGATACCGCTTCATCTATCATTTTTATCATAGATATAAGCAATTTTTTAACAAATTTTCTCTCTTGTTAAATTTTTGTATTCCTTACCGTTTTCGCTGAATTCATGTTTTATTACATCATTGTCGATTCTAATACGATTTAATTGATTTAATTTTAAAATTGATTTTAGGACGAAAGCGAAATAAACAAACTTAAATAATCATTTATTGAGACTTAATTAGGTGTTCAAAATGACCTCCATTTTCATTAATACAGAAATCAATCCTCCCGTAAGAAATTACAGTGCACTCTTCTCAGGGTTTCCTCGTTTTGCAATTCTTGGACGGCATTTTGAATTCTGTTCCACAATTGTTCCTCGTTCTCAATACACACAGAGTAAACTTTATGTTTTAAGTCACCCCAAATGAAAAAATCGCAAGGATTCAAATCTGGTGAACGTGGTGGCCATGAAATGGGAGCATCGTTTTCTCTGCCAATCCATCTACCTGGGAATTGCTCATTTAAATATTCTCTTAAAATACGTGCAAAGTGTGGTGGGGACACACATTTAATGGTAAATCGTCGAAGAGATCCGGCAGAGTATTCTGCAAAAATCTAAATAACTGTTGCCGTCGAGGCGATTTGGCAACCTAAACTTGGCCAACTAGTATTTATTTGGATTTATCAAAGGTGACATGAAATCTTTGTATCGAACACCTAATTAAATTTAAACAAATATCTTCATTTGGGGTGACTTAAAACAGAGAGTTTACTCTGTGAGTATTGAGAACGAGGAACAATTGTGGAACAGAATTCAAAATGCCGTTCAAGAATTCCAGAACTAGGAAACCCTGAGAGTGGATGTGAATTTCTTACGTAGGATTGATTTCTATATTAATGAAATTGAACACCTAATTAAGTCTCAATAAATGATTATTTAAGTTTGTTTATTTCGCTTCGTCCTAAAAATCAATTTTAAAGTGAAATCAATTAAATCGTATTAGAATCGACAATGATGTAATAAAACATGAATTCAGCGAAAACGGTAAGGAATACAAAAATTTTACGAGAGAGAAAATTTGTTAAAAAATTGCTTATCTTTATGATAAAAATTGAGATGAAGCGGCATTACCCCCACCAAAAAAAATACTAGCAGGTTACTTTAAGGGTAGGGGTAGTTTTCGCACCCTGTTAATGGAATAACTTCAATTCAAATGTCAAAATGTGCCATCTACCGGAACATACTAGCACACCAAATTTCATTAAGTTCATACAGGGTTCACAGTTCATTCGTTACTAAGTTATTGGCAAAAAACTAAAATTTTATATCAAATTTGACAGCCTCTAGCAGTTAAACGAAACAACTTGGTATATAGGTAAGTTTAGTTATATCGATTTATTTTGACGTCAGGAGCATGTGGTAGCTCGTTGTACCCGGAATATTGGGACACCCTGTATTTCATACACCTCTAGAACAAAGTATGACAAAGTAATGCTACTTAAGCAAGTGTTACATTTTTCTTTGGGATGTGTTTCTGATTTCATAGTAGGCTTTGAGCAAAACAATGCAAGGAAAGGATTTTCCAAGCTCTATTTCTGTCAAACATTCTCGTAGATTGTCTCGACACCCTGTATAATTCTCCAACTGTACATTTTAAATACCAAAAGAATACCGAGCATTAATTTTTTTTTTTTAAATATGTAAATATTAGCCTATTTTTCTTTCTTCAACAGACACAGGATGTTTTACTTACAGTGCTTGGTGTCGCAGGTTCCGACAGAGCATTCGTAATTGGAATGGATTCGATCACAGAGGTGGCCGTTATCGGTCCCTCTTTCGGAACCATAAGCGTAGTTGTGGCCCTAACCGTGTCGGAGGCCCCAATCTGTAAAAAATATTACTGTTCATATTTTTTAAAGATGTGCAACACCAAAAACTGACACAAAAGTTCAAGTGGAGAAAATCTGATCCAAAATCGTTTTAAACCTTTGCTAATGTTAAGTGTATTATTTGATTTTATTTTTTGCTGAAATTACAATGAAGACACATTTAATATTCAACACCATGCTGAAGATATCGTTTCCGTTGTACACAAAAAGTGGAGAGCACAAAATGTCCAGAATAAAAAACATACCTCAACAACCTTGTTGCTTGAGGAACGTCTCTTCTTCACGGCAGGTTCTGGAGGGGCATCAGAACTGGCTCTGTGCTTCCTCCACTCTCTGCCCGTCTGGAAGCACTTCGAGCTGTCAAGGTCATCTTCAGAGCGGGAATAACTAAACTCTGATAAAATTGAACCTACAAAGAGAGCGGCTCAGTGCAGTTTTTAACTTTCTAAACATTACATCAGGTAAGACATAAAGCAGAGCTGGTTTAACTTAAAAGAAAAAAAACTGTTTAAACAATGTTAAAAAGGGGAATAAATCAGTAAACCAAATAAAAAACAACATGCAGAATGAACACCATACACAAAAAAAAACACGTTGACCACCACCACTGGAAAAAAAATCTCTCAAAATAGACTACCCCTGCTTTTTGAGAAATTGGAACGTAAATAGAAAGCGCTGTTCTGTATACTAACTGGACAGGCAGTAGAAGAGTCTCTACTCCGCCTATTATTTTGGCCGCTAATTAACGGCGGATTTGGACAGTAGCCATCTTGTAAGTCAGTAAGGAACTCTGCGTTAGTGCAATCAGCTGTTCGTGGTTATCAATATCGTAAACATTGTTTGTAAAGGCAAAAAGGGTATTTTTGGCGGGAAAAAAATTCTGGTTATTATACTATTTGTGGCTCAACTATTTTTATAAAGATAATTCGATTTTGAAACTTTTTTCTCTAGATATTTTTTCGAGAAACGCGTTTTCCCGTAAAAAAAGTTAAAAGAGGTCACCTCATTGTTCACCCTGAGACAAACACTTTAATACATAGTACACAGTTTACATAGTAGGCGTCTGTCACTTGCAGTGACATTTACTTTAAGCAACTATTAGCAACTTTAAGCAACTTTTACACGAGATGGCATACTTAATTTGCACAACATGCATCAATGGTCAGATGAATATCCACATCCCATGATTGAAAGTCACCATCAACAGACCTTCTCAGTTAACGTATGGGGTGGGATTGTAGGCGACCATCTGTTGGGATCTTTTTTTCTACCAAAAAGACTTGGTGCCACAGAATACCTAAATTTTTTGCAAACCTATCACTAAAAGTGACCCTCTTTAACTCCAAAGGAAAGCATTTGCGGGGGTATGTTTATAAAGACTTTTAATATTATTTTTATATGTACTATCGCCTCTTGAAGTTTGTGACATACTTTCCGGGACACTGTATATTATGTAAATCTATACACTTGAGTCTCTTTATTTTATATGACGTCTAGGGTCCAGAAAATGTGCCATAATGCAGAGTGACCTGCATTCAACTATCCAGAGCTCCCGCACGGGACCGGCGTACTCACGGCATACTGAGTCTCAGCGCGTTACCAAGCTTAGTCAGTGGTGTACGTATGCACGAGCAAGAAGTACACGCGTATGTAATGTAGAAGCTTAAAAAAATACGGTTTATACTTTATCATTGCGTAGAGTTGTATAGTGCCTGCGTTATGGCACACATTTCCGGACCCTCAAGATACCTCTTGATTTTAAAACGTTTCTTATACAACATTGAGTGTCCTGTAAGAAATGAGTAAATTGAAAAAAATATCGTTTTTTTTTCTCCTCCAATCAAGTTCAATGCACTTTATCCCATCTAGTTGATGAAGGCTTTCAAGTGTTTTATTCATTATTACCATAATATGAAACATTTCCTTTTTTCTGTGTTAAATAATTTCTAAAACGTTCTTTTTGCACCGATATTTCTTGACATTAAAATATCACTTTAGCTTAATAGAAAATAAAACAATTCCAATACACCATAAAGAAGTTATAAATAATTGTTACATTCGTTATAACGACCACAATTTTGTATTAACACCATGAATATACTCCATAATCTCTTCGCATTCAAACACGCGCCAATATGTGATCATGTGCACAGCGCGATAACCGTTCTGCTTCAATTGGGTCTCCTTAGTGTCTTGCAAAATGGTGGACCATCAGAAAATTTCCCCCCCACTTACGTCCTACTTAGTAGTTAGTATACGGGTCAGTGATAGAAAGATAGACGGTTTCTCATGTAACTTTAACAACTTTTTTTTGAATGTTCATATTCCGCTCATACATGAAATGTATGAGTTAAAAAAAAACTGTGCGGCTCAAATGAGACACGAGGTAGTGAAAGTGTTAATTTACTATTACAGAGTTTCTACTTTTATTTATGTACAAATCCATATTCATTTTTATTAATAATCTATTAAATTTTCTTGTTTGATATTTTCTTAAAGGGCATCAAAAACTGCTTCTTCTGAGCCTACCATCGCTTTTGAGATTCATCCCCATGGCCTACAATGATTTTTTTTTAAAACCCCCGAAATTCAATATGACCATTTAGCAATTTTTTTATCCAAAATCTGAAATCATAGCATTCATTAGGACTCGTCAAAACCTCCATATGCAAAATATAAACGAATAATATACAAGGTGTATCTTTCTATACAATCTCATAGCTGAGTAAAAAATAATATAGAATTTAAAAGCTACTAGACGAGTCAAGTGTGCCATGAAATTATGTCAAGACAGTTGAATGCGATCTGAAATAACTTACACTTAATGTTGACCTAACTGTAGTAGACAAAAAAAAAATTCTATAAACTGTCACGAATAATTTCAATTTTTTCTTGGCAACTAAAGTAATTCATTACTACAATTTCTACAGAAACAGCCAACAATGAATAATACCAGGATTGTCAAGTTTAACGTAACAATTATTTTGTTTCCAAATTTCCATGGCAGACATGATCTTTTAAAATACTTGCGGAGTCAAAAAAGAGACTGCATAGTGAAAACAGAAGTGATTTTCGAATTTTCGCAATAATAGTTCAAAATTGACTCATTTACTCCCAAAAAGGGCTAATATTGGGTTTGTTAAAAAATACATTGAAACTAAAGCAAAATTTCTTTCTACTCATACTCAAACTAGGCAAGATGACAAATCAAGTTTGTCATTCCAGACAACATACAACTGTCTTGACATAATTCCATGGCACATTTGACTCTTCTAGCAGATTTCAAATTCCATATTTTGCTCAAATTTAAGATCGTATAGGAAGAAAGTCCTTGTATATTTTTTGTTTAAATTCCTAGATGGACTCCTGGACGAGTCCCGATAATTGCTGTGAATTCAGATTATAAATAAAAAAAATCACTTAAATGGTCATAGTGAATTTCGAGAGTATCAAAACAAATCATAGCAGGCCATCATGATCAATGAAGATCATCACTACAATTTCTACATAAACAACCAACAACGAATTGTTAAATTTAACATAATAATTATTTAGTTTCCAAATTTCCATGGCACACAGGATTTTTTAAAATACTTGTGGAATCAAAAAAAGACTGCATACTGAGAACAGAAGTGGTTTTCGAATTTTCACAATTATGGTTCAAAATTTAATAGACTCACTTACACCCAAAAAAGAAACGAAACTAAAGCAAAACTTCTTTCTACCCATACTAAAACTAGGCAAACTAAAAAAATTAAGTTTAAGTGGTTCCAGATAACATTCAACTGTCTTGACATTATCCCTTGGCACACTTGACTCGTCTAGCGGCTCTCAAACTCGATATTTGGCTCAAATTTAAGATCGTGTAGAAAGGCCTTGTATATTTTTTATTCAAATTCCTAGACGGACTCCTGGAGAAGTCCTGATTAATGCTACAAATTCAGATTTTAGATAAAAAAATTGTGAAATGGTCGCACTGAATTTTGAGGGTATAAAAAAATTATAGCCGGCTAAGGGGTTGAATCTTAAAATTGAAGCTAGGGTTAGAAGTGGTTTTCGATGCCCTTTTAAATTTAATCGATCATCTTGAAAAATTAAGACTATATGGATTTGTACCTAAATAAATGTAGACACCCTGTATATAAAATTATATTAGGATTAGAAACCTGAATGTTCCACTATACTTACTAAACCAACAAATAAATTATTCTGTTCCATGACTTAAAAAAAATACCGAGACCGTGAACTTAAAAAAAATGATTCTGTACCTGGCCCCACATTCTATTTATCTATTTTGAAAAATTACCTGATGAGCGACTTTGACGTCCAATTACCAAAGTGTGACTAATATTGTTACCTGTAGAATTGACTTCTGGAATGGCAGTGAGGTGACTGTTGGCGTTGGGATCGCGAGACTTCTGCGGCCTTTGTTAAAGTACTCCAACTGTTCCCTAGTCTCGTCGGCGAGTTTTGAATGCTGGTCTTTCAGAACTCGCTCGGTCCAAGTTTTGCACCTTCGACATTTGCGTTTTCTGAAACAGAATCCTCCAATGTCTGCAGGTTTTACAAATGAGTGAAGCGTTACAAACGTTTAAGATTATAACCGAATTACTTACCAAATTGTCCCGTTCCTGTTCAGCCAGCCGGGTCCTCTTCTTCTCTTGGTCCAATAACTTTCTGGCCACCATGAGATTCCGTTCCATCTCGCTCAACTCTTGGGTCCTGGCTTCGAGGAGGTTCTGCAGCCTGCGGCAGTCCGATGTGGCGTTTTGCCACTCGATCCAAGTGGACTTCATGTTCTCCGCGAAAGTCGAGAACGCCTCCTCTACCTTATCCTGCCGTTTCTGTTTTATTAAACGCATTAGGTCGTCGAATAGTTCAACGATGGATAAATCGCTGGAACTGTTAGATGAGCCTGTATTTTCATGTTGCACTGACATCTTGCACTGCACTTTACTTTGATTGCTTCTCTGATATATTTGTGTTAAGTACTTTTTACTTGCAAATATCAAAACATTGCTAAAAAACGGTCTCCGTTTTTCGGTTATTGCTGCTATTTAAATTAAAACACAACCAATAACAAAGCGCCAGTAAATAACGGACAAAATAACAGTATTCAATGCTGCCAATATGCTACGCAAAAATTTATATTCAAATTCAAGAAGAGAATAAAAAATATATTACACAAACAACTAAAAACATTATTTACTTAGCTTACAAGAAAGATTATGTTAACAGTTTTGAGGCAATAAAATATCTACTAGCTAAAGAAATAATAGTTATATTGATACAGATTTTCTTAATTCTTGCAAGGTAATAAAGTTATGCTATTGGGAACAATGGTTTCCTTGGACGTGGCCATCTGTCGTACAATAGCTATATTATGATTTTATTTTTGGGATTTGACCAGAAAGTATTCTATGAAATACATTTCCTTTCTTATAAAAATCTTTCCAGTCAGTGGAACATTTATATTGTAATATTCGTAATATATAATGAAATTGAATTATAAATAATTATATTATATAATATTTACTACCTCCATCGTAAAAAATGCAATTGACGATCATCGTCCAAATGTAGATGATGATACGTGATAATCGTCGTCCACACCAGGTAGCGCTTCGAACGGACTGAAATTTGTCACTTAGCAGAAGTTTCGCTTTGCAATATGAGATGGCGACAGTTATAAAAAATATTTCTGTGATGCTCTTTATTGTGCCTGTCTTTGTCTTTCATATGGTTTTATAAGATAACATAGACTGTTTTATGGTTCATTTTTCGTCCATGTAAAGATTTCAAAAATATAAACTTTAATAATTGTCTTAACCTCAAACTAATCAGCTGTTCGTAATCGTATTACATACATTTAAGTAATCCAAATAAACCCGCACACCTTATTTGTGGAATAATGGTGATACGTGTTCGTGATAATAAACAAATAATTACTTGTTAATTTAAAATGTCAAATGTATGCAAGGTTAAAAAGCTACCCTTTGCGAATACAATAAACAAGTTTATGACTGACTCCGGATTTATTCTACCACAGTGTTAAACTAGTTTGTAAAGTGTGCAAGAAGCGGTTGATACGCTGAGAAAAGGCTGTAAAGAGCATGTAGATACTAGAGAACATAGAAATAGAAAAAAATTACGCCAAGAGAACGGACTTTATTTGCGATTTACTCGTCATGATGATCACCTGTAATTTATTGCTTAGCTTACCCGATAAAAGACCATTTCAGGTATTTTGGAATAAATACAATCCCGAGTGGAAGACGTGGAAAAGAAAATCAAATCTAACAGCAAGCAATGGCTTTGGTTATTTTTTAACGAGACGACAGATTGAAAAAAATTCTGTCGTACATGTAATGGATACTCATAATCTGACATTTCCACTGTTACCCGCCTGCAAAAGACTACAAGAGTGTACTGGTGCAGTAATTACGAGAACAATACTCAGTACTTTAGAACACATTGTAGTGTCAGTCAGGTGTCACACAGTCAACACGTCAGGTGTCGATGTTAGTGACCAATGGTGCCATTCCAAAGCTGACATTCTACAATTAAGTCCTGCCGAAGCTGCGCGTATTGAGAAGTTGAGCCAGACAAAATTTCGAGATATTTCCATTGAAACAGATTTACAAACTGTTCGTAATAACTATAAAGGATTATACAGCTCGATAGAAAAATTGCAGAACGGGGCGTTGTCGTTAGTGGAGTCGCTGAAAATACTGGACGAAGTAGATGTGCTGCTACGCACTATAGATGACGCAAGAAATGATCACGTTTCAGAGGAGTTCGACAGTGTGCTAAAGAAAGACTCCGATTTTATTACATTGAAACAAATTAGTGATGGTGCGTCGACCAATCCATTAACTGACTTCAAAGAGTGTTTTAATCATGCATGTATTACATCGATAGATGTCGAACGGTCTGTCACAAAATATAAACACATTTTTTCACCATGGCGAACATCATCCGACGAAACAACTGTGGAAACATATCTGATACAGTCGACTTATTACGAACCTTATCCAGTAGGTAATAATATTGACAGCGTGAACAGTGAGAACAGCGTGTTTACTTGTTACTTTCGGTAATTCCAATGCAGCCGGCAAAGATGCCTGATAACAGTGATAAAGCGGCTTAAGAGGGTAAGTGTTTCACAACTTTTTCGATATTCTAATGGATTAGTTCTTTAATTATGAGACGTACCCTATTAGTTACATTCTCAACAGAACTATATGGGGTGACCAGGAAACATGTACCAGTCACCTATTTCTTCATTTATTGATATTAATTTTGATGTTTATAAAAAAGTTAGTTTATCATAAAGTTATAGGAGTTATATAACCATGGAAAAAAAACGGTTTGTCACGGTTCACTGAATCGTAACTGTCTTTGTTTATCAGAGCAAGCAGTGGACTGGTGGGTATCGGACCATTGTCCTTATTCATACTACTGTTACACTTAATGATTTCTAAACTTTCAAAAGCATAAAACTGTCTACTGTTTGTTACATTTCTAATTCATTTTAAATTATTTATGTCTATCCTATTGTTGTTGTCAGAAGCGTGTTGGGCAACACAAGATTTTTCAGTTCTGCCGTATTTCAAATGAGCCATGTGTTCTTTAAATCTAGTCAAAATAGATCTTTTTTGTTTGCCCAATATACTTTTGATCACAATCTTTACAACTTATTTCGTATATTCCTGACTTTTCGTTATTGTCGATTTTGTCTTTGGGGTTACCCAAAAGCGTCAGTAGTTTATTTTTAGAATTATAAACCAAATTGATATTAAATATTTTTAAAAATCTTATCTAATCCGCGGATGAATTTAGGTTCATATGGTAACGAAGCAAATTTCGATTTGTCTGTATCTCTACGAAAAGTCGTGGAATTGTACAGGGTTCTCTTAAATTTATGCTTCCTTATTAACTTATCTATTAAATGGACTGAGTATCCGTTATTATTAGCTGGAAAAGGCTTTTTTTCAACCTAACAGACTTTTACAACCTCTAATTCACCTAATTTTCTTCTTTTAAATAGAACCGTGTATAGTTTTTTTAGCTTATATTATTCACCTTAAAATTATATTTTACACCATGACATTTGTTTCTTTACTGACGATTAAAATGCATTTTATTAAAAACAGTCTAAGTGCCCATGCCACGATGCCCAAAATGTTTTTAAATTTAATGGGCTGTGAAATCGACAAACAAGTATTAAGCCGTTGTTGACACCATATTGTTTAAGCCAACGTGTATAGGTACTTTTGAGGGTGCTTTACAACCAATTCAAATAAACATTTGGTGTTCCTGTCTTTTTAAAGTATTGTGAGTTGTTTTCCCACTTCTTTCTAAAAAAAAATATGAGTAGCAGTAATGCACTAGGTTTAAATAAATAAGTATGATGTTCAAAACTACAAGCAACTGTGTTTCGATTTAACAGCCCACTAAGCTTAAAAAATATATGGACATCGTGTCATGGGCGCCTAGTTTTTTTATAAAATGCATTTCTACTGTCAGTAAAGAAACAAATTTTTACAGAGGCAATCTAGATAGACTATCGGCCTCTAGATATAATATTATTATCATGTAAATGTCAATAAAGCACACATTTTTGAAACGAGGGGGAAATGTTCTTCAAGAAAAGCAAAGAATGTATACGTATAGGGTGTTCTGAAAGGTGTCCCATTTAAAAAGATTGATGTTTGTTTCATTTTGTTTGACTTTTCGTTGTTGAGTTGTTTATTTTGATAGGGTTAAAAGATAATACTGAAAATCTGCTACAACTCTTATAGTTATGTATAGAAATAGAAATATAAATGTCAGTACCTAATGACTAGGGTCCGGAAATCTGTCCCATAACGCAGGGCTCGGCACTATAAAAACTCTATGATAATTAAAGTATAAACTGTATTTTTTTAAGCGCCTTGTAAATTATATACTCGTGTATTTCTTGCCCGTGCTACGTACGGCATTGACCCTTCCCGATAACGCTCCAGAACCCGCCTATGCGCAGTAGTACGCCATCTCGGCGCGGGAGAGCCAAACTCAGTTTAACACGCGTGACAGCAAACTTTCCGAACCCTACTAATGACATATCATACGGGTTACCTAATAATTTTAATTTATGATATGTGTACATGGGTTATTCTGAAAGTTTTCGGAGCAGAAAACAATAAAATATTACAGTAGTTACAACCTCGATAATCCGAACTAATTATTGCAAAGGGTTGTTCGGATTATCAAACAGTTATTATTTGTTATATTAAATCGTACTACATACTCGTTTACACATAAGCTTTATTTCTTAAACGAAACAAGAACAACAAATAAAGTCTAAATTATCTTAAAGTATATGGTATTTTTATTGACGATGTTTTTTATGCAACATTGGGGCTAACTTGATAAAAAAAATTTTAAATTTTTTTTATCAAGCTTTAAATTGATAAAAAAATGATCTACTCAAACGAGGTCACGTGACTTTCGGTGGTTTTTCCAGAAAAAAATCGTTACTAAAGGTGTTGAAAACGCAACAAATAAGTAGGTAACTCCATTTTGATGTTTTTTTTTTTTTTTGAAAAATGTCAAATTTGACAAGTACCGTAAGTCACGTGACCCTGTGAGTGGGTCATTTTTAATCGCTTTTAAAGGGCAAGTCAACCCAAAAGTTAGAATTCAAAAAACGTCGTTTATATTTTTTTCCCGTATTACGCTCACTTTATGAAAGACACAGCATAGTCTCATATAGTATCAGTCATACAGGGTGTCTATTTTCGTTTATGTACAAATCCATAAAATCCTCGTTTTTTAAGGTGATCGGTTATTTTTTTTCTATTATGTAAAGGGCATCGAAAACTGCCTCTACAAAGTGTTTCTTTCTAACTATACGATCTCAAAGTTGAGCAAAATATCGAGTTTGAGAACCGCTAGACGAGTTCCTAAGTATGCCATGGAATCATGTCAAAACAGTTGAATGTTATCTAGAATCACCTAAACTTACTTTTGACCAGTGGCGGTGCGTGATATTTCAGTTAGCCATATCTTGAAAACCATTTTAATTTTGGGAAACAAAATGTTCC
This sequence comes from Aromia moschata, assembly GCA_029963805.1. Lineage (NCBI taxonomy): Eukaryota > Metazoa > Arthropoda > Insecta > Coleoptera > Cerambycidae > Aromia > Aromia moschata. Next base: position 1,136,710 of record JAPWTK010000072.1, on the reverse strand, counting down.
AATAAAATTAAAATTAAAATGGCCATAACTTTTTTGAAAAAAAAATATTTTGCAACAAATCGAAAAACGTCTCCTTATATTTGTTTCTAGATTATGAAAAAAAATATACTGCAAATATCCCACAGAGCGTTACTGAGAACCCAGGGAGTGCTCCAGTGTTTTTGAAAAATTTTTCGCAAACTTTGCTGACGATTTTTTCACTATGAATCCTTTCTGTAAGAGGTTTATAGTCATCACCTAAAAAGTGAAGTGGGTCCCATGCGTCGTTTTCAAGATATGGCTAACTGAAATATCACGCACCGCCACTGCTTTTGACCTAATTGTTGTAGACAAAAAATAAGAAGCCATCCATAAAAAATGTCATCAAATCTGGCTATGAACGAGACAGATGGTAGTTAATAGCGGTCATGTTGAGGCTCTAAGCGAAACTTTGTTGTCAGACTTTTGACAAGTTTTGACAGCCTTGACAATTAAATAAGGTTATAAACTTGAGATTAAGGGTAGAAATACATACGTCTTTTTTTCGCTCGGCCAACTGTGACGTTTTTTTTTTTTTTTTTTTTTTTTGGATGGCTCGTTATAATAATATGCTCGTTATAATATGCAAAAAAAAAACTGTTTTGACAGTTACGTCAGTCAAAATTATGTTTAAGGGATTCTAGATAACAGTCAATTGTCTTGACATAATTCCTTGGTTTGGTACACTTGACTTGTAGTTAGCGACGCTCAAACTCGATATTTTGCTCAACTTTGAGACAGTATGGATTGAAACGTTTTGTATATTTTTCCTGATGACGCTTTGGATACATATTTTGAACAAAAAAATCGCTAAATGGATATTGAATTTCGGGAGTATAAAAAATCGTAACAGGCCATGGGGACGAGCTTTCAAAGCGACGGTAGGGCCAAAAGAAGCAACTTTCGAGATGGCCTTTAAACAAAAAAAAAAGTTTAAGCGATTATCTTGAAAAACTACCGCTGTGGACCAAGTTTTTACTAAAACTACGAAAAAAGTAGTGATTTTATTGTATCCCCTCCTCATCGTGCGTATGTATAGTCAATATACGAGCCCTAACAACTAGATGTTCGGACAAACGCATTTTTTTCAAAAAAATGATTCACTGCCATGCAAAAATTTACAACCACGCTTTAAAAACCTAAAATATATAAAATTATATGCATTTTCAAGATAATATTATGCTGAAAATTATTATTAGCTTGGATTTGTTATGAATTTATGGTCAAAAATATAAAAATCTGCTAAAAAATGCTAAAACTAAATGTTCGGATTCGGAAAATCGAGAAACTTGCCATAAAAAAAAAATAATAAAAACTTGTTGTTGCCGCGGTAACCATTAATTTTACAATTAGATGTGTCAGTCACAGGTGATTTCTGGTAGTTTTTGCGATATTTTTAAATAAAAATGGACCGTGGACGTGCGACTGATCAAAGATTGAGGCACAAAAATCCGCGAAATTGCGAAAGAATTGTGCTTTGCAAAGTCTACTGTTGGGGACATATTAAAGCATTACCGCGAGACTGGAAATTTGGATGTAAAAAGTAAAAGTCCTGGAAGACCCAGACTTGTTACTGAAAGGAGCCAAGGGCTATTGGTGAAAATTTTTACCCTTTATTTTTACACCTTAAGGGATATAACAGCGCAATGGAACTCTGAAACAGGAGAAAGGCTATCCCGCGAATGTTGCAGAAAATACATTCATCAGTCTGGGCTCAGTTTTTATAAGGTATTACTATTTTGTTTTTCGAATTTTTAATTTTTCAATTTTCGTAAATGATCGCTGGTTAAAGAAAAGCCTTTATTAACTGCGGCACAAAAAAAAATCGACTGAATTGGGCCAAATCGAAGGTATAGTGGACTATGGAAGACTGGTCAAAAGTAATTTTCAGTGACGAGTCCAAATTTGATGCCTGCGTAGGCGATCAGAGAAAAAGAGTAATAAGAACAAAAAGTGAAACCTTTCATAAGGACTGTCTTAAACGAACCGTAAAATTCCCGAAGGGTGTCATGAATTGGGGATGTATGTCCACTAAAGTTTTGGGACAGTATGAGATCATAGAGGGTACCGTCAACTTTGACAAATATAAACAAATACTTACGAATAGCTTATTACCGACTCTTCAGGATATGCACCCAGACAATAATTTCATATTCCAACAAGACGGCGCAGCTTCCCATACTGCCAAAAAGACGAAAAAGTGGTTCGGGGAACAGCATATTAAAGTCCTATCACGGCCATCAAACAGCCCCGACCTAAATGTCATTGAAACGCTGGCATAAGATAAAAAGAGTTTTGAGAGATGATCCTCAAAGAACGGTCTCTACTTTAAAGGAAAAAATCGGCGAAATTTGGGACACCTTTTCACCAGAACTCCGTCGAGGCTTGGTTGAAACAATGCCTGCAAGAATTCGGGCCGTAATTAAGGCAAAAGATGACGTAACGCCTTATTAATACTTAAAATTGAATTTTTTTCCGAACATTTAGTTGCCAGTTATTTTGTTACAATTTATTTGTTTTGTTAAGTTGTGACATTGTTAATTTGGTTTTTTGAAAACATTAATTAAAATATATTTTTAGATTCTTTTAAGTTCTTATGTACTGTCAGCTGCATTAGTCAATTTTTGCTTCATATACATTAAAACAGTCTAATACGTGAAAAATGCGTTTGTCCGAACATATAGTTGTTAAAACTCGTAGTATGTATAGTCAACCTCTCCCCAGGCATAATTTCTGGGCACGCTACTGAGGAAAACATTATCACCACAACATATTAGATGAATTATTAAGAAAAGGTTCTCAAACACAATCGAAAGCCCAGGAATGGTTTAATAGCAATAAACTTAATCTTAATACGTCCAAAACTGAGAAAATGATATTTAGCCTTAGAAATACTGATAATAATGATAATCCGCAGTGTATAAAATTTCTGGGGGTCCTACTTGACCCTAAATTATCCTGGGATCAACATACAACTGCTGTTGGTAATAAAATATCAAAAAATATATATCTTCTACGTAATTTGGTTGATAAACTATCGTTACATACACTGAAAATAGTCTATCACAGCTTTATTCATTCGAGTATTTCTTACGCTATTCTTGTATGGGGGCATGCTGCCTCTAGTGCGCATATGTGTTCTCCCTACAACGAAAAGCTATAAGAATCATGGCAAAATTAAATTACAGAGATAACTGTAAAGATCAATTTACCAACTTGAATATTCTTACTGTTCCATGCATTTACGTACTGCATTGTCTTCTTTATGTCAAAGAAAATTTAGACTCATTTGTGATTAGAAATCAATTACACAGTTATAATACTAGACAAAATGAAGATTTAGACACGAATTTCTGCAGATTAACAAAAACAAGAAACGGTACTTCGTACTGGGGAGTGCGTCTCTTTAATGCTCTCCCTCCTCATGTGAGATATTTGAACGAGGTCAAGTTCAAACAAGTTATAAAAACTTATCTATTAAAAAATGCCTTTTATAATTTAAACCAGTTTTTAGTCAAAGTGATTTTAGTCAAATTAGGATCTAATATATTTTAGCTTTCTTTTTATTTAGACCATTTTATCCTACTTGTATTTTTATTTATTACTTTTTTCGCTCACCTTTTATCGTTATTTTATCTGTATTTCATTTAATTTATACAATTTATATGTTTGAATCTGCATGTTTGTAATAGTTCCTCATGTTTTTTTTGACGTGTGTAAACACTTTTTGGTGTCTTGACATGAATTGCAAATTAAAAAAAAAAATATTACTGGAACTTATCGAACAAAACATCTACATACAAGATGTACCAATTGTACACCAAAACAGTAATTAAGAAGAAAAATTAAAATCTCATTTAAAACTCTGGGCTATACAAATAGATGATCGAGTGACCCCGACCCTTATAAATTATTCTTCGAATTATCATTAACGTTAACGACATTCCAGGTCGGTCCCATCAGTAATTGCTATAGAAAGTGAGTATTCATTGACCCCAAACGAGGAAGACCAATAAATAATAATGCCGAACGTTGATTTAGAATTCTAAGACGGCCAACAATATAACCGATTCATAAACAATGTACATATGTATTTACACTTGAAAGATTAGAGTGTTTACAGGAGAGAGTAGTGTATTTTCAGAGACAATGACGAGATAAAGGCCATACGTTAGACCTTAAACCCGACGTGCTCTCTCGTTTGGCTCAAATCATAATAAACAATGCAAGTGTGCGGGCAAAACTGACGGGACTCTCTTCTTTTGTTCGGTGTTGTTCGAGTGACAGGCAGGCAGGTGATTTTATATACATATACTTGTACATGTGCGGGCACTTTTCAACTTTCAATAAAGGGTATATTATTGAAATATCCACCAGGAACCAATTCTAAAGGTGTTGTGGGTATGTGAAAAAAATGCAGCGCTTCCCATTTCAAATTCAGAAATGTTGAGTTCGACATAATGGGCATCTTGGAAATGATACGTAAACTTGGTTAAACGGGAAAAAACGACCTCCCTCGCGGTTTTATGCAGCTATTCAAAAGATCGTAACAAATATGAAAACATATTCGTTTTTGAGTTATATACTTATTTAGAAATATGTAATTTTTGAGAATAGAAAAATATGTTTACGACATCACATTAGAAACCTCTAAAATTATCAGTGTTTCTCTACTATATTATGCATGTATTATATATATAAACCTTCCTCTTGAATCACTCTATCTATTAAAAAAAAAAACGCATCAAAATCCGTTGCGTAGTTTTAAACATAGATAAGAAGAGATAGATGGAACTCTCTCATAGAATTAAATGAAACCGTGAAGCGCCATCTCTTGAATTGGTCTCAAACTAATTTTAACTAATATGGCGGATGGCGCTATATTCAAAAAAAATATTCAAAAATAAAATACAGTTTACGAACTCTTAAGAGTTCCATTATGGACAAAACGTATGTATATAAGAATAGCATAATCATACTTGGTTACATAAAGTTTTTTATTCTTATCTAGCATAAGCTAAATATATGATTTTGCTATTCTTGTCATATAATATATATACGTTTCATCCATAAGGGAACACTTAAAAAAGTCCACAAACTGTATTTGAAACCGTTCCTCAAGAAATAATGTCTAAAAAATAAATTTTAAAGACATGCTGTGACGGAAAATGAGGATATTTGAGATATTGAAACCATTTAAATACCAAAATCAATTGTTTTAGATGTAAGATTCCTTTATTCACAACCACATTTATATGCATTCACAATCACATTTATACACAAGACACAATCACATTTAAGAATGAATTATTTCCAACTAGCCATTTATATAAACTAAAAAAAAAGTAAAGGCATAACTTTCTCTACATGAAGTTTCATTTATCACACATCTGGGTACCAGTTCTAGTTCTCCTTCTTTTAATGTAATATTAACTCAACTAATTTCTGTCTCAAATAAGAATATATAATACCCAATAAACAAATAAAACACAAAATAAATTAACACATGGAAACAAATTAAACACAAAACTACAAAACTTAGGTTTGTTTTGGTTTTACTTAGAACCAATTCAATCGATACGCCCAGATAAATATTGACGTAAGAACATAACGCAAATTATAAATATTAAACATTTGGGCGCATGGATTGAACTAGTTCTTCCGGACTACCAATCTCTTTTTTTAACAGTACCAACTATACATAACTAACTAAGCTGGTTGCGCCATCTATAGAGTTGGTCTCATACTAAATATCATATTTCAGGTAGGCTCATAAGAGTGAACAGCCCCTGGTTTTAAAGATCTAAGCATACATACATAGGTAGGGACAGACAGCGGGAAGCGACTTGATGAAGCGATGTGATGATTCACATTATTGTTATGTTTTATTCACAGTTATGACAAAGTAAACAAGATATTCTTATTTTGATTGTTGATATTTGAACAGCCACCTAAACATGCAACCTTTTCCCACATTTAACCAAGTTTGTACCTCTATACCGTTTCCAAGATCCTCATGCCATACCGGTGGCATGTGGGGGCAGGTGGCTCGCTCCCACAACTGTCAATTTCACAGATAAAGTAATAGTCCAGGCTAGATAGTTTATTTTTTGAAAAGAGTCCTGAATAAGGTTTCTCGGCGCGATAATTAGATAAAAAATAGTAGAAATTGATTATGTATGTTTTGTATGAAAGTATGACTGAAATGGCATATCGGACATACTGGAAATGCAAGAAGACTAGAACTAAGGAGACAGTATATGTCCATATGTATATATCGTATATGTACATATGTATATATCGCATATGTCCGCCTCCAGAGGCGCTGTAAGCAGCGTCGTTCTGTACTAATCTGTGTGCGTTAGAGTCCGTGTGAATGTCCGTGGTGCGAATACAGTGATATGTGGCAGACGCTCGATATTTTTCGTTAATTTGTTGTCATCTTTGCAATTACAAATTTTCGTAATTTCATGTTACGTCCTCCAACGTTAACAATATAACAAAGGAAAATATTTCGTTTCATACATACATCAGTAATTTGAAATAATGTCCGGTTATTCTGACGCTTCGGTACGCTTCTTGTATCACACAATGCAACACAGCACTCTCGAACCATATTTATTTAACATTCGGATTGTATTTTTATTACAGCCAAACAGCATGTAAGCATACGCATTGACAGCCTACATTCATAAACAGTCACATGTGGTCCGCTGCTCATCACGTGACTTTCGCAGATCACGTGACGTCGAGCACAGCACTGCTTACAGCGCACAATGAGGCAAAATGCTAATCTAGGAGTGCAACAGTCGAAAAACGAAATATAGATAAATATTTGCTACTATTTTTAATGTGAATATAAATGTCCAAAGGAACTGAAACCTACGTTTTTACTTTTGAAATTGGTTATTTTAAAGCAAGGCAAGCGATGGAAAGTGTTAGGTTGAGCATAACGTCTCGTAATGATTTTTTCGCTTCCTATCTAACGTTTAAAAGCGTAATATTAGATTTCATTTGTGATAACTGTATCCACATAACATAAAAATATAATATTGAAGATATATTTTTCTGAAATTTTACAATATTTCATGAGGATTTGTGTAAATAAAATTTGTTTTTTTTTTAATGAAATTTAATTTTTACACAAATATTGAAAATGAGGTGTATAGTTATTGTTTTTACCAAATATGAGTGCAACCAAATGCAGCTGAAAAAGTTCTTAATTTTTTCTGGAACAGTTCGCTGCAGAGAATAATTGAGATAAACTAAGAATAGCGGCGAAAAGTTTCACAATTTACTATTCACATTGGATCCATTAATTTCCACAATCATGTGTACTAAAAAAGTTTCGGGAACAGAACAATATCGATTTTCGAAGATGATGACGTTGAAGAAGAAATGGAAACAGAGCCTACGTAAGATTCAAAAAATTAAAGTTGAAAATCAGCGACTTGAAATTGACGATTTTTTGGGAGCAAATCGTTTTTTTTTTCATACCTTTACATATATATATCTTGTAGTTTAATTCTTTTTTCTTTTGAATTGTTTCTTTTGAACAGAACTAAATATAGACATCCAAAAAAAACGTCATCAAAGTTGGCCGAGAAAAAAAATACGTATTTCTATTCTTAATCGAATTTATAACCTAATTTACTTGTCAAAACTGTCACATCATATGACAGCCATTGTTTATTTTATAAATTGTGACAGTTACTTGTCAAAAGTTTGACATAACCGAAAAGCTTAGACATGACCGCTATTTCCATCTTTCTCGTTCATAGCCAGAGTTGATGACGTTTTTTTTTGGATGTCTATATAAAAATAATGTAAATAAATGTGAGGCGGTCTGTGAAAAGGTACCGGATGTCGGAAAAACTGTTTTCGGGTGGGGGTCAGATTTCGATAGAGCATAAATTTCGCTCCATTAAAAAAAAAATGAAGCGTTAATATACCTCGAACTGGAAGCAGGTAAAGTTTCAATATGTAAAATCGTAATTTTGAGAAAAACACATGTAAAGTTTTGGAACAGAACTGTACACGAAAAAATCGATATCTCGTCTTGAAATGTCACTCGTAGACGACTTATTTCTACTGTACATAGTTGCCAGATATGTCATGCACCTATATCCATTGAAATCCGGAATTAGTATTTTTCGACTTGAAACTGCGTTTTGAGCTGTAGCGCAAAATTCACTTTTCCGACATCTGGTACCTTTTCACAGACCGCATCACAAATGTAAATATAAAAATAATCTAAAGGAGATGCAAATTTTGTCTAAATTATAATAACTCTCTTTTTTCCTAACTGAAACTATCTCAGTAATTTTAAACAACTTTAATACCCTTCTTTATACTTATTTAAATACATATACTGTATTTCCATTCTAAATTGAAAATAGGTAGAAAAAAGCAAGGTTGTCAGATATATTTTCTAAAATTGCTAAGCTCACTATACAAGTATACTTCATACTTCAGTAAACTGTTAGTTCGTGACGTTTTTAGAAAGCTAGTTTGGAAATATTTAAAAAAAAATACATAGATATAAATTTATTAGTTAGCATTAAAATAAAGCGTTTAAAATTGCTGGAAAAATATTTATAAACTAAAACAACTTTATGTATATTATTATACTTATGAAAATTTTGAAGAGCCGGCAACGCCGTGCCGTGCCGGCAACTGGAATGCCGATCCAGTATACTATTGTGCTTTGTATTATCTAATACATTCCTTAAATACTAATTCGGTCCACTGTGCCATACAATTTTTACGACGTCGTTAAAATGATTTACGACTTTAGGCACTCTAGTTGTTTAAGACGCCAGTGACGTGTATTTCAGCTAGGTTTATTAACACAGACAATTTTTTCAGATTGTCTGGTTAAATGAGCATTATTTACAGCAAATTATATTACAAATATTAAGTTTTGTATGCGGGCTAATTTTAATCTCCTATTTTGATTTGAATGAAAAAAATTATTTCACAATTTTCGAATTTATAAAAGATATATGCACGTCCATGGAATCATAATGTTGCACCGATTTTTTTGTTCCTCAGGCGTATTTATCATTTTCAATTAAAAATAGAAGGACTATACAACTCATGTAATACAAAATTGTCTATTATGAACGGACATAATTTTGCACTCTAAATAGCCAGTTTACACCACTGTGCAGCGCCTTCTGGAGGCGGGCAGATATGAGCCCATGACACCGAACGACTGCGGTCTCCTTAGTTCTAGTCTTCTTGCGGAAATGAATAGGAATTGTCGACTACGTCAAGAAATGCAGATTTATAATATAGTTAATCTAATATCCAATTACAAAATTTCATTATTTTATCTCTGAAAACAAGTTATTTTATATAAAAAAGATATTTTTCTTGATTTCCTGTCGGTACATTGAGGTCGGTGTTTCCCCTGGTGTTTCACAGGTGTTTGTTTTGCAAAAAAATTTTTTTGCAAAAATGACTTCATTCGGCGTGATGTTTTTTTCTGTCGTGAGAAACAATTACAACCCCGTTATCCATCTCTTACTGTAGACCTCACAGTTGGCCATGAGGGTGGTACCGGACGCCGTGCTGGAGAGCCTGACGTGCCGGGTGTGCTGCAAGTACCTCACCGTCGCCCCCATCGGGGTGCACCCGGAGGGCGGCAACGTGTGCGGCCGCTGCCTGTACGGAAAAGCGCCGTCTCCGCCGTCCCTGTTCGAGTGCAGGGGCCCCCCGAGCTCGGAGGACCTCGTCCCCGTGTTGCTGTTGGGCTACGCCACCTACCCCGAGGTCTTGTTCCCCTGCGTGAACCGCTTCGAAGGCTGCGACGAGCTCATGCCCTTTTCCAAGTACAGTACACTTTTTTTCTTCTCCCGTTTAAATATTTTTTTTTATTATACAAGCCATCAAAAAAAAAAAACGTGATCGCAGTTGCAGAGCAAAAAAGACATATTTCTATTCCGTCTTATAGGCCAAGCCCATTACATTTTTACGTGCCAAAATTAGGGACAGCACGAAAATATACATACAAAATCGGAAAAATTCCGTAGAATTGAATAAACTACTTTTCCCAAGCTGAATTTCAAGGCGTCATATTCAAAATGGCGTCCAAAGTTGGCCAAAAACCCTTTTTTCGTTTTAAAAGAAAACTATGCGTCCTACAAAAAAAAAAGTTTCAAATAAAAGTTGTAGAGCTTATCAAAATAAACAATTTAAGCCTAATCCGACTTAGATAAATAATTAAATAAATTTTTATTGCAAAAAAACAGCTAAAAATCTAGATTTTTTTCAATTGCTTATATCTTTTGAAAAAGATATAATATTTTTTCATGAAACTTGGGGAATGTATAGTCCTCGATAAGTAGAATAAGCTGATATTTTGAACATTGCAAAATTCCTGATAGTTTTTGCAAAAAATCGCATTTTTCCCAAAATATGCTTTTTTTTAAACTCCAACAATTCATACACAAATGCACTTAGAGAGTTCAGTTAGGGCTTAAAGCGTAAAGCGGGAATCGTAATATGATTGTTAATATGCTAAAATAACCGCGCAAAAATCGCCATTTTTTTTTATCGAAAAATTGTAAATTTTCCAAAAAAGTTTAAATTATATCGAAATGGCGTTATTGCCATTCGATAGCTGCCATTTTTTTTACAAAGTTAAAAAAAACTCTACCCTACGAGATTCTGGAGCCGAGATAATTTTTGTTTTTTGAAAAATCGCCACTGCCTCATTTCTTAACATTAAGGGCTGAAATTTGCACAGATCGTAGTTAAATTCTTGTACTTTCATATAAATATTATTTTATGGAAGTCAATGTCATTTCCTGATCTGTAGACTACATGGTATTGGCCCCTATACAAAATGCTGCCTCCGCTCGATGTTCGTTCATGCGCGTGGTGGTCGGAGAGAGAGACGCCGACTTGGCGTATTAGCCCAATCAACGGGGAGAAAACCGGTCACTAATTGTTATCAGCAAACAAAAAATATGGTCGTATAGAGAAATAAATTCTAAGAAAGATAGCGTTTTTTTGCGACTCGAGTTTTAATGGCGAACATAACCAAAAAAAAATCGCAAAAGTCAAAAAAAACGTTTTTTTGCACATAAAAAAAAGCTTCAAGTCCTACACAAGAAAGTTAAACTAGAAAGTTGTAGGTCTTAAAAATGCGCGTCGAATGAGATGTGAATGAAAAAAATCGGTTCATAAACATTTGAGAAAAATTTAAAAAAACGTCAAAAATCGCATTTTCATATTTTTGCTGTATAAATCCCAATTTTGTTTGAACATACTTCTTGTTAACTACAAGTATAGCCCAAGACAAGCGGAAAATGACCCTTTTTTTCAAAAATTCAAAAAAGTTTTATTTTTTCGAATTATAACGATTTAAAAAAAAAGAGATTTTCAAAAATCAGCTTTTACAGAGGCAAAAATGATCGTACAGAAACGATCATGGGCTCATTTTATTCTCGAAGACTTGTACTTTCATGCTATTAAAAAACCAAATCGCTTTTATTTAATTTTTGCATAGAAAAATGCGTTGTAAAAGTGTATCATTTTTTCGAACCGGTTTTTTCGAATAACTTTTTTAATTTTGGTTTTACATTTTTGGCCGTTGCATATTTGAAAACTGGCGTTCGAAACACGCATTTAAAAAAAATGAAGGTGCTACGACCTCAGGGAGCCGAGGTACATATATTTTTTTTAAGCTGAGGAAAAGATAATTTTGCGATCGCGATCGATTTGAAATCGTGTTTAGTTTTCGATGCGCCCAAGCGGTGTGTTCGTCCATTCTGTCGATGCCGTGTGTTGGCTAGCGCGTGCCGCACCCAACGCTGTACTTTCGCAAACAAATATGTCAACTTAATTTATGCGAAATGATTTGAAATATATTTTTTAAGAAATTAAAAGTCTTCTATCTATCTAAAATCTATTTCGTGTAAAAATGAAGTCAATCGGACGTATACAGCGCTGTCAGGAATTAAAAAAACATTATCTCGGCTCCCTGAGGTCGTAGGACCTTCATTTTTTTTAAATGCGTGTTTTGAATGCCAGTTTTCAAATATGCAACGGCTAAAAATGTAAAACCAAAATTAAAAAAGTTATTCGAAAAAACCGGTTCGAAAAAATGATACAATTTTACAACGCATTTTTCTATGCAAAAAATGAAATAAAAGCGATTTGGTTTTTTGATAGCATGAAAGTACACGTCTTCGCGAATAAAATGAGCCCATGATTGTTTCTGTACGATCATGTTTGCCTCTGTAAAAGCTGATTTTTGAAAACGTCTTTTTTTTTTAATCGTTATAATTCGAAAAAATAAAAAATTTTTTGAATTTTTGAAAAAAAGGGTCATTTTCCGCTTGTTTTGGGCTATACTTGTAGTTAACAAGAAATCTGTTCAAACAAAATTGGAATCTATACAGCAAAAATACGAAAACGCGATTTTTGACGTTTTTTTCTCAAATGTTTATGAACCGCTTTTTTTCGTTCACATCTCATTCGACGCGCATTTTTAAGACCTACAACTTTCTAATTTAACTTTCTTGTGTAGGACTTGAAGCTTTTTTTATTTGCAAAAAAAACTTGTCAACAAGGTCAAAGCAAGGTCGAATGAAAGTCAAATTTTCGAAAATTGTTAAATAACGAGGGCTAGCTCGGGATAGAGATTGGAAACAGTAAAATTGTTCGGTTTTTAAGGTTATTTCAAGGTCAAAGTGATTTATCAAGCGTGAACCCAACTTTTGACCTCTGATTAGAAATGTTTAACGTCGAGGTCATTGGTATCAGGAAGTGACCTTATTCGACCCTGACAACTTTAATCAGAAAAATTTTACCTTCATTCGACCTTGCCATGACCTTGTTGACAAGTACCATTTTGGACGTAAAATTATTTTCTCAAAACCAGCGCCATTTTTACTAAGACAATTTGCGTTCATTCAGTGCAATTTATCCCAAAACATCTGCCTTACTTGATATTTATTATTATTACTTTCACAGCCATTCTTCCGCATTTTTTTGTTATTTAATCTAAAAAAAATATTTGGGTAGAAGCTTAAAAGTGTGATGTTTGTTTCCGACTATATATGTACTATCTTTCCATTCTAAATTGAAAATAGGTAGAAAAAAGCAAGGTTGTCAGATATATTTTCTAAAATTGCTAAGCTCACTATACAAGTATACTTCATACTTCAGTAAACTGTTAGTTCGTGACGTTCTTAGAAAGCTAGTTTGGAAATATTTTTAAAAAAATACATAGATATAAATTTATTAGTTAGCATTAAAATAAAGCTTTAAAAATGCTGGAAAAAATAATTATAAATTAAAACAACTTTATGTATATTACTATACTCAAGAAAATTTTAAAGAGCTGGCAATGCGCTGGCTGGCCAACCAGCCGGCCGCTGGTGGCCCAACGTAAACCACTGTCGCTAAACCACTTTGCATATAATACATTGCTAATATTTGTTCGGTCCACTGTGCCATAAAATTTTAACGATGTCGTTAAAATGATTTACGACTTTATGAATTAGGAACTTAAACTACTTGTTTAAGACGCCAGTGACGTGTATTTCAGCTAGGTTTATTAACACAGACAATTTTTTGAGATTGTCTGGCTAAATGAGCATTATTTACGGCAAATTATATTACAAATATTAAGAGTTTTATATGCAGGCTAATTTTAATCTCCTATATTGATTTAAATGAAAAAAAATATTTCACAATTTTCGAATTTATAAAAGATATATGCACGCCCATGGAATCATAAAGTTGCACCGCTTTTTTTGTTCCCCAGGCGTATTTATCATATTCAATTAAAATTAGAACCACTATACATATGGACTCTTCTATCTTAAAAACTCATAAAAGCATACCGTTGACGTTTTATTATCCTATTTTATCTCCTTTGGTTATTTTTTGTTTTCTTGAGAGGAATTCAGCAAAAATATGTAAATATTATTGTGTCAACAAACGCTGGTGGGTGGGTATCCCGGTACTAAATAAATAAGATGTTTATTAATATGCGCGAGGTGAGTGCATATCATAGAGGATATTTTGCTAAGCCACAGCAGGTAAAACAAATAATAATGACGATTTTACTGCCTATTTCGCCTTCAGAAACTACCGAGCCACGATTTAAAAACCTGATTTTGGCATGCTGTAAACAAATTAATTAGTAGAGGACAGAGGACAGACTCACCGTCTGGGATTTTGCTCATTCGCCGATTAGTCCAGTAAGCAAGGGCTAAAATCATCAAAAACTGTTCTTGAAACATATAGGGCTAGTTTTGGTTATAGTTAATTTCCAAATTTTTAAGCCCAACCCGAAGTCTCCAAGTGCTATTGTTAACTTAGAAGTTGAAAAAGTCCTTTTCTTTCACCATTTTTTTACTCTGCAAGTAGGACGACTATGATCACGAAATTTCTTGGAGGCACTTCTGTTTATAGTATGAAGTTACGAAAAATTTTTTAGCTCGATCCGTTAATCACTTTTCGAGTAATTAACGATCGAATTTTTTTGCAAGTCTTAATTAACAATGACGCCATTTCTTTGTTTATTGTACGATATTGACCGGGTTGGGCTAGAAAAATCATAAATCCTTTCAAGTTTGCGAGACTTTTTGAGATTTTGAAAAATATTAATTTGGGCCAGTTTTATAACGTTTTCTACGCGACTACCTTTTTTGACGCTTTTTTGATAATATCTTGAAAGTACGCTTCGAGACGCGTATTTTAAACAAAAAATGGGCGTCAAAAATCTTATAGTCACAATTCCGAGAATTTCGAAGCGGCAACGTTAAAACAATATATATTGTTTTAGCGAAAATAGATCATACGCTAGTTAAAAAGTAATATTACTTTTTGTATTAAACATTTTATGAGTTTTTTGTGGGTCAGATCTTTTAGGGTTTTATTTTTCAAGACACTGACCATCGTGTAACAGTTAGCTCCCTAGTACGTTTATTCAAATATTCACTATTGTATTATGATGTATTTTCTGTGAACTATCACTTTGCAATAATAGTCTGGACTGTCCGAGTTGAATAATTGTCCTGAATCCGACTCTGTTTCGACACGCCGGAAGTTTGACTGTGCATAGTTTCTGCCTTGTTTCCCTGTTGTCACATCAATATAATATTCCTATTAAAGTAATATTAGCTGTTTAAAATTGTTTCACAGTAGTTAAGTTGAAAAAACAACAGTTAGTTTACTGTTATACGCAACACAGTCTGAAAATTAAATTGACATATTAATTGATCGTACATCAGTGCATTTTTATAAACATAGGGTTTTTATAAAGACCTACGTATTCCGTATGTTTTCTAATCTCGCTAATTTTCAAAACTAAGATAAAGACCCATTATTATGCAGAGTTACAGTTAGATCTGGCAACGTCTAAATTTCCGCTAAGAAGGGGGGGTTGTTGTACGTTGTACGCAAGTAAATTCGACTAACTTTGACATAAAAATGTACCATTTAATGTACTGTAGAGTGGTTATTAAAAAAAATATTAATTCCACTGGGCGAGACTTTTTATTTCCTTCAGGGTGGGTGAAGTTACAAAACAAAACCAAATAAATAACCTATTGAAATTTACTTAGGACTATGAAAACAGTGGAACACGACCGTACACAACAGTGCGTATCCGAAAGGGGTTAGGAGTGCACACACGGACTCTACGAATGCTAATTCCCTACTAATCTATTTACGCGGTAAGCGATGGCTTCTGCCGGTATGCGCGGTAAAACATATTAGTCATCCGCTGGTGTCTTTACTTAAGCGCAGGAAAACAATACAAGGGCCAGGGGTGTACTTAGTATTAAATTTTGCTACAGTACCTATTTAATATCCACCTACATATGTACGCAGTATGATAAACTCTTACATATTTAACAATTGTGACAGCCACTTGTCGACAATTTGACATGAAAAACAAAGTTTTGCTTTGTTTGTTCGACATAACCGCTATGTCCATCTCTCTCGTTCATAGGCAGAATCGATTAGGGTGTTTTTTTTTAATGGATCGTCATTTGAAAGCGTACAAAGCATTTTTTTGCACAATATATAATTAACACCAGGCTGACCTTCATGTCGATAAATTTCGGAGAACTACCGTCGTACGATGATAATTAATTTGCCCTGTCGACCTAGACAGGTCAACATTCAGTCACTATCTCTACGTTATAATCGTGTAACACGAAACTTGACCTATTGCATCGCAATAACGAACGACTGTATTATAGGCCGATCAAATTGTCGAAAATACCTAATTTTTTTGCCAAAATTTAGTTCAACAGTAACAAAGACATGTAAAAAATAGGAAAAACCCCGTAGAATTGAATGAACTACTTTACCTCACCTGAATTTTTGGGTTTAATTTTCAAAATGGCGTCCAAAGTTCACAAAAAAACGGTTTTTTTCATTTATAAAAAAACTGTTTTTTTGCAAAAATTCAGGTGGGGTAAAGTGGTTCATTCATTTCTACGGAATTTTTCCTATTAGTTCCATATCTTTGTTTGCTGAACTAAATTTTGGCACCTAAAAATCTAATTTGACTGTACTATTAATTTTTTAACGGCGCACAGTGGGTTAGAAAATCCTGGCCAAAAATCGAGAAAGGTAGAAAATCTGTCAAACTATATCGGATTTAATGTTTTTTGGGTCGCTGATTTTTGATAATTTCAAAATTATTATTATGATCGCCGATTGGAATTTTGCGAAATCACGGCAAATAGATGCCAAGATAATCCTTTATTTATAAAAAAAAAAATATTTTTTTCTGACGAAGCAACATTCGTCTTTAATGGAACAGTCAACAAACAGAACTGTAGATACTGGAGTATACATTGGAATCCACATTGGATGATGGAGGCCAATACTCAATATCCTGAGAAGGTGAACGTGTGGGCTGGAATTATAAATTCTCAAATTATCGGACCATATTTCTTTGATGGCACATTAACTGGCGCGCGTTACTTGGATTTCTTGCAAAATTTCTTAGTTCCAGAGTTAAGAATGCTTTTCCCAGATGATGACAACCCCAATGAAATTGATAGAAATCTTTGGTTTCAGCAGGACGGAGCTACACCACATTTTTCATTGGAAATAAGAGCCTATTTGAATCAAGTTTTTCCCGATAGATGGATCGGTAGACGCAGTGAAATTGAGTGGCCTGCTCGTTCTCCCGATTTGACCCCGCTTGACTTTTTTTATGGGGTAACTTAAAATCGAAAGTCTACTTCAACAGACCAAATAACGTAGAAGATTTAAAAGACAGAATAAGGCAAGAAATTAATCAAATCACCCCGGAAACAATACAAAATGTTTTAGAAAAATATCAGCAACGCCTCCATTATTGTCAAGAAGCAACGGGCGCGCAGTTTGAACAGTAGATTTAAACTGTTCTTCTGTTCTGTTTCATGTTCTTTTCTTTACTTAGTAACATTAAAAATGTAATATTTTTCAATAAAAAAATTATGGAAATTAAAATAATCTTATGTTGCTGGATGGAGAATTAAAAACCGTTTCAAATGAGCCATCACACGCACCCTCGTTCCATTTAAAATGTTTAAAGGGGTAACTGTCACTCCAAGGGGGTTGGAGGGGGATGTATAAAATTATGCTCAAAAAATGTCATTCTAGAATTAAAAATTGACGTGTTTCAGGATTTTACTCATAAATTGTAAATTACGTAGATAATGAATTTATCCGTTACTTATGGACCTCACTGTATATTGTAAAATATGCATTAGCAGGACTGAGAGACGTGGCAGTCAAGTCGGAGCGCCGAACAAGAGAGTCGTTCTACTTGCTGTCACTAAAATGACTGTAATCATTCAATTTTCGGAATTTTGATCTAATATTTTATACACATATTTTCGAAGGTGTAAACTTTAAATTAAGCAAAATAAATAATTTTTTTGACCCATCACAGTGGCTATCCCCTTTAAAGCAAGGCGCAAACCAGAGCACACTTAGAGTACACTTAGAGCACATTTACTTTTTTTTTCCTAAAAAAAAAAGTAAATGTGCTCTAAGAATTATAGTAACGTGGTATTGTATTTGTTTTTTTAATAATTACCTTTGTAGTTCCTCATCTTCGTCCACTAAGAGAGCCAGAAGCAGAGTTTCTTCCTCTATATCCATTAGGGTGGACCTTAATATTTTTTTTTTCGTTTTTTCTCAGCGGGCCGGGTGAAAATCAGTTCTGGGTACCTAAAAACTTGTGCGGAAACCAAAACTGCCGCGATCGGAACCTTTTTTTCCCGTGCCGCAAAGCGCCGGAAGATTCTTATGGGATTTACATGGTAAAAATCACTGAAAACGTTCGATACGCTCAAAAACTATGAAAATCATCAAATCTGATAGTCGCAAGGATATATTTCCATGTATTTTTTCCTTCTGAATCAGATGAAATCGTCAGATTTCGTTTATTCGTTGAGTGAAAAAAATTATGAGCGAAAAATTGCGAAAAAACACCAAATTAAACTAAAGAATTTTTAAAAAAGACGAAATAATTTATTATGGTGATTGTACCTGACTCTGAGGAGTATTAAGCAAATCATGATTCAAAAGTAGAGGTAAAAACCTACAAGGGTTTAAAAATTGTTGAAAATTTGAAAGTAGTCAACGAAAAAGAGGAGTCAAATTAATGTCTGATTTTAAAAATATATTGACAAAAGATGAGCAACAACGACAGTATCTAATGCCAGTGATGAAAGATCATCGTAATTTATTCCCGACTTGCGATAAAGCCTCTCTTATGAGCAAACATGAATGAATTATGAAACTCTAATAAAAAATTCTTTTGAGAACTCATTTTCAATGAAATTAATGTTTCTTACTAAGTATATACACACTTCTGATATTCACTTCATTTCAGAACGAATAAAATTTATAAAAAGATTATTTACATTGAATTTATACGTATAAAAATGAGTTAAAATAAGAAAAGATGTAACTTATTATGGAATCTTAAAAAAATAATTTTCTCGAACAGAATCTCAAAGTCTAGACCATTTGTCATTGCCTGGGAAGAATAAGGTACGCAGCTCCCCAACTCCAAAGTATGATGCTAACCTTACAAGTACGTGTACGAACGTCGGGCACTATAGTATGTTCCAATCCGAAATTCTCTTATAATCAATGTAAAATGACTTCAATCAAATGACATTGCAAGGTAATATTATATTAAGATGATGAATTATTCCTATGATATTGAGCATTTCATACTACCGTTAAATTATGCAAGTCGATGCAGGAGAATCTATCGTTTGAGAATCAGGATTGAAAAAACAGAAAAATCGCCTTCCGCCATATACGCTTCTGAATTTTGCGTACAACTTGAAATGATCGTAACTCCGGTTCAGAGGCACCTACAGACTTCAACCGGAAGTCAAATTGTAGGTTTTTACCTCTACTTTTGAATCATAATATGCTTAATACTCCTCAGAGTCAGGTACAATCACTATAATAAATTATTTCGTCTTTTTTAAAAATTTTTTAGTTTAATTTGGTGTTTTTTCGCAATTTTTCGCTCATAATTTTTTTTATTCAACGAATAAACGAAATCTGACGATTCCATCTGATTCAGGAGGAAAAAATACATGGAAATATCTCCTTGCGACTATCAGATTTGATGATTTTCATAGTTTTTGAGCGTATCGAACGTTTTCAGTGATTTTTAACATGTAAATCCCATAAGAAACTTCCGGCGCTTTGCGGCACGGGAAAAAAAGATTCCGATCGCGGCAGTTTTGGTTTCCGCACAAGTTTTTAGGTACCCAGAACTGATTTTAACCCGGCCCGCTGAGAAAAAACGAAAAAAAATATTAAGGTCCACCCTAATATCCATCGCGTAGGAATTATTCTGTACAGTAATTTTTAAAAGCAATAATTGGCGGTGAACGCTTTGGTGTGCGGACATAATGTTCGCCTATGATCGCATCGCCACCGCGTCCGCCACCGCGCCCGCCTCCGCGGCTGCTACCGCTCTGGTTTGCGCCTTGCTTAACTGGACGTGAACTCCAGGCAGAGGCGACTGTGCTAGGGATGGGCACCTAACATCGATGTTTCTGAAATATTGATGTTTTCCACTGAACATCGATGTTTCAATTTCGATGTTATATTTTCAACATCGATGTTACTTGTAAACATCGAAACATCGATAAGTAATACGTATCCCACAAATATCATTTAATATTTCTGTACGAACATTTTAAAGTTGCTAAGAAAAAACGAAAAAATTTCTAATTGATTCGTTTTACTCTTTGTACATTGTGGCTTACGCGACATATGTATATCCGTCAAGGCAGAAAGTATTAAATTCCAGCAAAGATCTCATTTATTAAACGACAGTAAGCCGATATCTGTAGGCACATTTTCTAGTTTCTACTTCTACAAAACTATACACTTTTTTTCAGAGAACATAAAAATTAAACTCACTTTATACTGGGTGTAACAGGATTATGGTACACCCCCCTTTTCTCCTTTAGTTTTCAAGATAGTTAATTGAAATTTGGGATATCCTATATACATAATAAGCGGCACTGTCTGACATACAAGTGATTATTTTTCCACTTCCGGTTACGCCGGAAGTTACACTAACTTTCGATTTTTAAATGGAACTCCCTTTATATTAATGCATTTTTTGCATAATTAATTCTTTTTTTGCATAATTCTGCATAATTTTCTGAATCCAACGATACCAAATAAGTGACATTTCAAACGTCAATATTTTTTTACAATTATAATTTTTCCATTTAAGTGGGCCATGGCGGTTCCGATTTATTCTAAATGACCCAAGTAATGCTACAAAAATCAAAATCCCGTCAAAAATACTAAATTATGTGATTTATGAGCAAATAAAGTTCATCAAATCATTTTTCTTAGCTGTAATTTTGTTTGTATTTATCGCACATATTAATACGACATAAGAATAAATTATTTATTAATAGTAATAATAAGTGGTACTACGGTACCAATATGGTTCCATTTGAAAAAATTGAGTTCTGCTCCAAAAACAATTTTGATGAACTTTATTTGCTCATAAATCACATAATTTAGTATTTTTGACGGGATTTTGATTTTTGTAGCATTACATGGGTCATTTATACTAAATCGGAACCGTCATGGCCCACTTAAATGGAAAACTAAAAATTATAATTGTAAAAAATATTGACGTTTTAAATGTCACTTATTTGGTATCGTTGGATTCAGAAAATTATGCAGAAATTCATAAATGCAATAATATACAGGGTATTCTATTTAAAAATCGAAAGTTAGTGTCACTTCCGGCGAAACCGGAAGTGGAAAAAAAATCACTTGTATGTCAGATAGTGTCGCTTATTATGTATATAGGATATCCCAAATTTCAATCAATTATCTTGAAAACTAAAGGAGAAAAGGGGGTGTACCATGATCCTGTTACACCCGGTATTTATTATTTTGAAACATCGATGTTTTCTAGCCGATGTTTTTACTACCATCGATAGTAGGTATCGATGTTGAACATCGATGTTAACTAGTGATGGGAATCGAAAGCAAAAATATCGATACTCGGTATTGCAAGTATTTTGAATTTTTCGATACCCGGGTATCGATACATCTATCAAAATTAATCGATATATTGGTAATCAAATGAATACTTTCCAAAATTTGAACATTTGGAATAATTTAATGTGAATATAAAGCTAAAAAATTATTTGATGAGCAGGAAAATAATCCAAATTTTAACGAACGATCTATTTTTATTTTTTTATTATTTATTAAAAAGGATAAAAGAATTGCTCTGGAATACATTCTGAAATAAATTAAAACTTCAAATTTCTCTTAACATCAAGCGATATCAACAAAAATAAAAATACCCATTTCTTTGGTTTTGATCAATAACATAAATAAAAAAAAAAAACATTTCGATTAATCGTACACATAAAAAAAAAGAAAAGTAAACACTATAGAAAGAATGGTAAACTGACTCTCGAAAAAGATTGTTTTCATTCAATGTTTACTGTTTTAATGGTAAAAATTGAATGAAAACTCCCTCCATCGTCATACTATTATTATTTATTGATGCTTCCATATATTTTTTTCCGTGCATCACAAATACACTCGAACCCCTCTTATTTCACCTTCGCTTAATTCACATCCTCTGTTATTTCACCACGTTTCCCCCTATTAGGTCGCGAAACCGTCCCGGTTAAGTCGCCGCCTGTAAAAGTTTTAGAACTACGTTTGGAAATTGGATTCTCGCATGAATATGTACAATTTTTATTGAAAAAAAATGATTGCGTAATACATTTATTGATTTAAAATAGGTTAGGTGTCTTTTAAAAATATTTAATCTTTGAAATATTCATTCAAGTGGAAAATTGAACTTTGTCACGCACGACTGGGTATACTTACATTGATTTTTCGTTCAGTTGGCTCATTTTTCGTTATGACAAGTGCTGTGGTATATCTCTAAATATTTCTTTTTTGCAGTTAAAACACAAAAAAGTTGAGGTTATGATCGCGACTTAAGAGAGGCAAAATTTCGCGACATAAGCGAGGTAATGATGCACGGATGTGGCGACTTAAGAGGGGTTCGAGTGTAGTGTCCCTAATAATAAGCGTTTTCTCATTTTGCTAAAAATGGAACAATTTTTTTATAAACAAGTTTTTCTAACAGTTTTTCAAAAACTAACACACATATAAAGTTATAATAACAGTTTTTTTGCAAATGTATTTCACACATTTTGAGTGAAAATTCCAAATTTCTTCAGATCGTTGCTAAAAAAAAAATTACCATTAGCAGAAAAGTGTACAGAGAGTTAGGTTAAAAGATGGCCTGTGCTGTATACACATATTCTTGCCAACATTAAAGCAAAGACAGAGAGTTAGGTTAGGTTAAACACTTACTTGATGTCAGTGGCGGTGCGTAATATTTCAGTTAGCCATATCTTGAAAACGACGCATGGGACCCACTTCACTTTTTAGGTGATGACTATACACCTCTTACAGAAAGGATTTATAGTGAAAAAAGCGTCAGCAAAGTTTGCGAAAAATTTTTCAAAAACACTGGAGCACTCCCTGGGTTCTCAGTAACGCTCTGTGGAATATTTGCAGTATATTTTTTTCATAATCTAGAAACAAATATAAGGAGACGTTTTTCGATTTCTTACAAAATATATTTGTTTCAAAAAGTTATGGCCATTTTAATTTTGGGAAACAAAATGTTCCTATAAAATTAAAATTAAAATGTCCATAACTTTTTGAAACAAAAATATTTTGTAAGAAATCGAAAAACGTCTCCTTATATTTGTTTCTAGATTATGAAAAAAAATATACTGCAAATATCCCACAGAGCGTTACTGAGAACCCAGGGAGTGCTCCAGTGTTTTTTGAAAATTTTTTTCGCAAACTTTGCTGACGATTTTTTCACTATAAATCCTTTCTGTATGAGGTGTATAGTCATCACCTAAAAAGTGAAGTGGGTCCCATGCGTCGTTTTCAAGATATGGCTAACTGAAATATCACCAACCGCCACTGCTTGATGTTCATAGAAGTTTTTGCAAAAAATCCCGCAACAAACAACAGAAATTCACTTGTACGATTGTTTTGGCAACTAACAACACAGGGCGAACACGCGTTTTTTTACCGTGGAAAAATTTTCCGATACTTATTCGGTATCGCAACGAAAATATCGATATTTTAGAATATCGCTCGAGAGAATTATCGATGCCAAAAAACTCGATGTATTACAAACGAGGTATCGATACTTCGATATATCGGATCGGTATCGCCCATCCCTAATGTTAACATCGATGTTTTTAAAAATGTGCCCGTCCCTAGACTGTGCTGAACCGTTTGCGATCTTTTCCAGGGTGCGGAGCCACGAGGACACCTGCGTGTTCAAGCAGTACCAGTGCCCGTCGTGCCGATTCGCCGGCGTCGGCACGCAGCTGGTGCAGCACTTCAAGGCGGAGCACCGGCGCTACCTGTCCCCCAACGGCCCGGCGTTCGCGCTCGACGTGCAGGCCGACGCCGGCGGAGCGTGCTACCTGTACAGGGCCGACGCGGCCACCCTGTGCCTGGTGAAGGTGCGGTACGCGCCAGACGCGGGCCACCTGGCGCTCGACACCGTGTGCCTGGGGCGAGGGCGCGCAAGGCCGGCAGGATCAGGCTCGCCCTCAGGATACCGCGGCGCAGGGCGGCCGGCCAGGCCTACGAGGAGTTCGTCCTGCTCTCCGACCGCCTGCTCATCGCGAGGGACGACTGTT
Source organism: Aromia moschata (assembly GCA_029963805.1). Taxonomy (NCBI): domain Eukaryota; kingdom Metazoa; phylum Arthropoda; class Insecta; order Coleoptera; family Cerambycidae; genus Aromia; species Aromia moschata. The sequence goes on along the minus strand of JAPWTK010000072.1, from coordinate 1,112,444 downwards.
TCACGCTGACGTTGAAGGTCGACAGCGTGAGGTTCGCGGAGGCGAAGAGGATCGTGTGCGCGTACAAGATCGTCTATCTGGAGTAGAGTGCAAGGTGGTGACGGACCAGCGTTGCCAACTCAAAATGTGTCAAGGTAGGAGATTGGATTTTAAAAGTTGGTAGTTTCCAACAAATCCTACTATGAAAAGTTGGTAGATCTACTACCTTTATTTTTCAAGTATTTTAGAGATCCTCGAGTAAAAATCTGGTATTCTGAATTTATTTTTCGATTGGATAAGACGTATTTTAACTATTTTCATAAAGGAAACTGCTGAATATGGAGGAAAAACAGACTTCGGGCGTAAATGTTTTCAGAGATGCAGCGAAAATATGTAATTCCTTTATGACTTGCTGTTATCCACCCTGCGTAGTTTTTATCCTTTTCCCACAGCGCGGAATATTTTTGATTGTAATGCTTCTTTAATTTCTGAGGTGGAGAATTTATTTTCCATTTCATTTTAATAATGTTATAGACTGTTTTAAATAAGTTATCCAATTTTAGGTTTGTTCCAACAGAATACTTATGAACCATTCTTGAACGAGTAATTAATTATTTTGTGCGCATGTGTCAACTTAGTATTAGTTCTGTACTAATCTCTGGTATGTGATGGAACAGCGGATTTCTCCCTCCACCAAAAATTTCAAATTAAACAGTACTGTAAACATAACCTTAAATCTACCTTCTTAAAAGATTAATAGTTTATTTATATATTTTGCGATTGATACTAAATATTCTTTTGCGTTTTGTCCTATCATATCAATCTAGGTTGATGTCTAAGCTAAAGTAATTTAGGTCAACAATTTAGTTTTGTTAGACCCTATAATATAGTTGGTGTGTATACTAATAGTTCTAAATCTCTTCACTTGCTTCGATTAACAAATAATCGCCGATATTTTAGTTGATGATATTCATTTTAAGTAAATTCATTAATAAAATAGACTCACACCTAACCAAATAATTACACACAAAACAAAATCTTTATGAAATCCTATTCTTCTATCATCTGCCAGACAAATGCTCAGGCTTTATTACGTTAAGTTCGAAGTCGTTGTTACTACGCATGTGTTACAAAGCAGTCCCTTGCAGTTCCATCTTCGAACCAGGAACTAATTTCACCGTTCTTGAACCAATTCTAAATTAATTTGGTTGATGTTGGAACGCTCTCTGAACTAATACCGGTATCAGTTCTGTGTCTGTTGGAACGCAAATTCAATTTGCCCACACTCCGTACAGTTCTGAACTAATTCCAGTACATGTTGGAACAAACCTTTTATTAACTGTTTACACTTAACATAGTTGGTCAAATTCAACACTGCCAACTCTCAATGACTAAAACCTAAGAGTTATCATAGGTTTGTCCCTAAGAGAAACCGTTTAACTCATTATTAGGTTGGTACAATGAAATAAATGTAAAAAGTTATTAAATATCCCTATAATTTATCGCTCACTAGAATCAACAATTGGTAACATCAAACGCCGCCATGATGTAAAAAGTAAATAAAATATTTTCATATATCATAGATATATGAATATTTTGATAGTTGCACAATAACCTGGAACGACATCTATTATCCATTACATTCACTAAATACATCAATGGATAAAAAATAAATAGAAAGATTGATGCAATAAAAAATATAAATAATTATTGTCATTTTTATGGAGATATGATTTAAATTTTCGAAAAATTCAAAAAGTAGGTAGGTTTTTGGTGCAAGGTAGTAGATTTGAGCAAGACACTAAAAGTAGGTAGATCTACCGAAAAGTAGGTAGAGTTGGTAACGCTGGTGCAAGGTGGTGACGGACTGAGAAGGTGGGAACATAGGCGGATCCAGAAGGCCTCTCAGGGGGGGACCATTTTTGTGATAAAGCAACATATGACCCGCGAGAGCCCATATTGGCACCGCATGCCAAAAATTTTGAAAATTTTCAAGATCACGCGTTTTCCTGGCACTTCAGATGAAAAATCCATTTATACAAAAATATCGACCATCACAAGAATACTTTTTGGAATTTCTAAGGGTGCTAAGGGGGAGGGCCATGGCCCCGCCCGCCCCCCCTGGATCCGCCAGTGGGTGGGAACGAACGTCGAAAAATATTTGTAAATAATATTTGTTATTATGGAAAAAATAAAGTTTTATACATTTTTTACAAGATAGTTCTGATTCCAGCTTGCATATTTTAATGTATTTTATTATAAAATCATCGGTACTAGGCTGTAAAGAAATACGAGGGTGGTTTGATAAGTCCGAGACTTTTTTGAATTTCCCGCGCAGTAACTTTAAGGGCAACACTGCTACCGTCAACTGCCTTCTATCGGTAGACTATGTAATGTAAAATTTTGAGCAAGCTACGTCATTTAGTTTATATCTACACTCGATTCCCTCTTAAGTCATCAAATCCGTGTATCATCTTCTCGCTTAAGTCGCAAAATTTATTCTCTCTTAAGTCGCAATCATAACCTCAACTTTTTCGTGTTTTTAGTTGCAAAAAGAAATATTTAGAGATATACCCGAGAATAATCGGTGGTGTATTATTCTCGGGATATACCACAGCACTTGTTATAATGAAAAATGAGCAAGCTGAACGAAAAAATCAACGTAAATATACCCAGTCGTGCGTGACAAAGTTCAATTTTCCACTTGAATGAATATTTTAAAGGTTAAATATTTTTAAAAGACACCTAATCTATTTTAAAGGTTAGGTGTCTATATTTAATGTATTACACAATAATTTTTTTCAATAAAAATTGTACATATTCATGCGAGAATCCAATTTCCAAACGTAGTTCTAAAACTTTTACAGGCGGCGACTTAAGAGGGAACGCTTCGTGACATAATAGGGAAAAACGTGGTGAAATAAGAGGGAATGTGAATTAAGCGAAGGTGACTTGAGAAGGGTTCTTGTGTATATGTTTTGTGGTTTATACACTCGATTCCCTCTTGTCACATTATTAAATTTAAAATTTAATTTAAAAATATTTAACCTTTAAAATATTCATTCAAGTGGAAAATTGAACTTTGTCACGCACGACTGGGTATACTTACGTTGATTTTTTTCGATCAGCTGGCTCATTTTTCCTTATAACAAGTGCTGTGGTATATCTCTAAATATTTCTTTTTGCAACTAAAAACAGGAAACAGTTGAGGTTATGATTGCGACTTAAGAGAGAATCAATTTCGCGACTTAAGCGAAAAGATTATGCACGGATTTGGTGACTTAAGACGGAATCGAGTGTAATGTAAAATTTTGAGCAAGCTACGTCATATAGTTTAGATCTATATGTTTTGTTGCATATATTTGACACTTTTGACAGCCATTGAAAGCAGCTAACCTCGTTAAGTTCCACAAAAATGGAAAACCAAAAAAAACCATTACCGAATCCAAGGAGAGACTTGATAAATACTAAGGGGACTCTGGACCGTCAATTTCAATGGTCAAAAAGTGGTTTACTGAGTTCCGTTGTGGCCGCACCAGTACAAGTGACGCTAAACATTCAGATCGCCGGAATTCCGATGGATCCATCACACCACACCAGAGACCAAGCAATAGTGGTGTGTCGTTCCGTTCGGAACGTTCTTTTGGAACGGTATTTTGTCGGAACGACTCGGAACGGTATTCATTTCTCGCGGAACGCATTATTTCGGAACGGGAGTGTCTACTCCCGTTCCGACGGAACAGACGGAACTTGGGTCGGACTGGATCGGCGACGTACCACGTACAATATCACGATCACGATTGAACGCACGGGGACGGGACGTTCGTCGTTCAGTTTGGCACATTTGGATGAATGTGGGTTCGAGTTATGTTCAGCTGGGGCCGGTGATAGTTGGATCTCGATTTCTAGTGTGGAATGTGGAATGTGTATTGGTCAAACGTCAAAACTGTTTTTTGATTATTCTTTTAAATCAAAAATATACTGTGTAATCGTTCCTTATAGATTTTCGCGAAATTATAAACTTTTATGAATCAAACCGTTTTCGTTGTATAAAAATGTGTAGGTGATTTTCGCAAGTCGTTTTTTGCAATCATGAGTTATAAGTAATAACGCGACCCGGCGACCCGTACAGAAGAATTCTGATTTAAAGAAATGATTTGAAAACAAAAATGATAAGCAAAGGAGTCGATAACTACATAACACGGTCAAAGTTTACTATTTAGTTTACTAACTATAATATCATATTTTAATTCTGTAAATTTTGACAGGGTAGTGTCACAGCATAATGCTGTGGTAGTGTCGTAGGATTATGGAGAATCAGAACTTTTGGCAAATCTTATATGTACATATATATAAAAATCTCGTGTCACGGTGTTTGTGGTCGCACTTCTCCGAAACTGCTCGACCGATTTTTATGAAATTCTTTATGTATATTTGTTAGGTATGAGAATAGGTCGTAAAGTATATTTCATACCGCTAGGTGATTAGGGTGTCCCTATCCAGAAATTTTTTTCTATTTTTTTGACAAAAAATGTTTTTGTATTTTTTTTATTTGGCATCAAAAAAATACCTATAAACCCAAATTTTCAATATGGCAGAACAACGTTTGCCGGGTCAGCTAGTAAATACCATAAAACTTGACCATGGAACGACGTTCCGATATACCGTTCTTTTGGAACGGTATTTTATTGGAACGAGAATGTTCGGAACGTTCCGGATAATGAATCGTTCTTCCCAACTCTACTGGGTTCCTACAGGTGAACGTGCACCAAAGAAGGCTAAGATGGTCGGTCGGCCAACAAAGTCATGGCCACAGTTTTCTGGGATTCGCGCGGTGTCATTCATATCGATTACCTTGAAACGGGTAAAACGATCACCGGCGAATATTATTCACAGCTGTTGGGCAGATTTGACACTGTTTTGAAGCAGAAACGACCGCATTTAGCGAAGAAGAAGGTGTTGTTTAATCAGGACAATGAACGGGTGCATATGTGTGTAATAACCATGGCAAAAATTCATGAATTGGGCTACCAACTGCTACCTCATCCACCATATTCTTCATATTTAGCCCCCTCCGACTATTTCCTGTTTCCAGACCTGACGAAATGGCTGGGTGGTAGGAGATTCGGGTCGAATGAAGAGGTCATCGCTGAAACAAACGCTTATTTTGAGAGCCTTGAGGAATTATATTATTTAGGAGGAATAAAAAAATTAGAAACACGTTGAACTAAATGTATCGAGCTAAAAGGAGATTACGTAGAAAAATAAAATGTTTTTTTTCCGAAAAAAAAAAAAGTTTTCCTTTAAAAGTCACGGACTTGTCAAACCACCCTCGTAGCTGGGATCCCAGGCCAGGACTTCAATTTGCGTTATTGAATTACGTAAATCAAACGACTGCACATAGACGTCTCGGGAGTCCCGCTCCCCCACTCTTCACTTCTGCCGCCACGGATTACGGGAACGCCAATTGCAAATTATATAGGCAAGTATATTGCAGGTGTTTAGTATTCGGTTTTAGGTGTTTCGCTGTTGTGATCGTCGCTGTACGGAATGAAGAAATGTCGAATATTAAAAGAAAAAGCCTTTCTTAATAATTATGTCGCAGATTCCGTACGCATGTAAATTACAAAATATAATCAACAACATTGAGGAATTTAAGACAGATGGAACTTTCGTACATTGTGTATCGTGTAATAGTTTATTTTCAAAGTTATCAGTGCTGAAATAATTTCGATCAGGTCAATTCCGACGTAAACTGTAAGTAATCGATGCTTATGAAACAATACCTCGTATATCTCCATTTTTACTGAATTTGAGTTTATTAAATTAAATCAATATACAGACCAATATTCATCTGTTACCAATAGCTGGCATGTCCAAGACTATTAATTCAAATTATATAAAAACAAAAGACCAGTCATTTCAATTCAAACATTGAAACATATGTTTTTGTGTCTCCTGTAAAATTGTCATTTTGGATATAAAAGGTAGGTATTGTTTCTTAAGCGTCGTAATGCTTTTTTAAGAATATGGCCTTTGACTTTTTTTAAAATTGATTTAAAAAAATATATACAAAGAAATGTAACAAAATTACGATTTATTCGACTAAAAAATCTAGACCTGAATTTCTTTATGAAACACGTAATCCCCGGGTTCTACACCAGAAAAAATCGCGTCCTCGAGACCTAAATTTAAAGTAAATGACTACATTATTTTTAAAAAAATTTGGCAAAACGAAATGGCGGCCGAAACAAAAATATGTTTTGTATAAAATTCATAATGTTTTTCTCAAAAACTACGGACTGCTACAAATGTTCTAACAATAAATATGTCTTAGAATCAATTGCAAAATGCTCTTTTTTCAGATTTTTTTAATAACGTTTTTGGAAATTTTGATTTCGTGATTTTTGAAACAATCAGAAATCGTCTAAAAATTCTGAAGAGTATCGTTCAAAAAATGTTTACAAAAATGTGGTTTTCGAAAAAAAAAACTATTAAAGCTTAAATACATATACATGTTTATGCGAATTAACGTTTTTTTAAATCAATTTTTTAAAAGTTCTAAGGCCATATTCTGAAAAAACATGGAATTTTACGTCGGAATTAATCTGATCGAAATAAAATCAACGGTACCAATAATTATTATCTAATACATAATGTAATGTGCAAGAAGACTAGAACTAAGGAGACCGAACTCCGGCTTTTCGCTGTATAACGCGACGGGCTCAAATATGTCCGCCTCCAGAGGCGCTGTAAACAGTAGTGTACCCTGGTTGCTACGGTATATAAACAGATATCTATACGTATACTGTGGTTCTGTACTAATCTGTGCGTTAGAGGTTAGAGTCCGTGTGAGTGTCCGTGGTGCGAATACATTTGACAGACGCTCGATATTTTTCATGTCAAAGGTCAACATCGTCCAAAAATTAAGCTTTTCAAAGTCATTGCGTAATGTTTTAATACATTTTCACGGTCAGTACTGCGCAATAGTCTGAACTCGTATAAAAGGGTAAGGCAAATTTTAGGTACGTAAATGTGGAAATGCAATGTTATTGTGAAACCTTTACAGAGATACGGGTCTAAAAGAGCAAGGGAAATTTCACAGATACATGCGAAATGAAAAAATCACTATTTACGCGTTATTTTACCCACCCAGCACCTATTCGCTCCCTTTTCCCGTTAACTTGTGGGACTAATACTACTTTGCGCACGATTTTGGTGGTCAAACATAGTGTATATTATTGTTTTCTGGGTATCTGACGAAAAAAAAAAAAAACTAAAATTGCAAAAGTGGCTTATCTGAACAATGACCCTCAAAATATTTCATGTTAAGTGCTTCGACGTGAACAATACAACAAAGGAAAATATTTCGTTTCATACATACATCAGTCATTTGAAATAACGTCCGGCTATTCGTACCGCTTCTTATATCACACAATACAACGCAGCACTTTCGAACCATATTTATTTTGTATGTATTTTTGCTAAATCCAAACGGCATGTAAGCTTTGACAGCTTAATGATAAATGTCATATAAAACCATAGCATGGTTTTCTATGATAATTTGAAAAACATTCAAATGTGGTCCGCCGCTCATCACGTGACATCAAGTATATTACTGTTTACAGCGCCTCCTGGAGGCGGACAGATTTGATCCCTAGATACCGAACGAGTTCGGTCTCCTTAGTTCTAGACTTCTTGGTAATGTGGAATAAAAAAAAAAAACTAATAAAGAATATTCATTCCGTCAAGGTATGCTGGTCCTGTGAGCCCTGAGCTGACTTGTTCATTTTCTAGTTTCGGAGTGTGCTGGCGCCATCTTTGAGTTGTATATATCACGATCGAAATAAATGTATAATTTTCTTGGTATGTTATAAATTTGTATATAGGATTCTGTAATCGTTTTAACTGCATATACTATACGACTTCAACCGCCAGATGGGGCAATTAATCATTGAATGGTGACGCCATCTGTTGATTATATGCTTAACGATTATAGCTGGGAAAATTACCTAATGCGATAGATTTGACCAATCTCACTAGATGGCGCCAAAAGAGATCCCATGGAACGACATCATTTACAATTTAATATACCATAATAAAACAAATTGTATATTATCAATTACCACTTCATCAGATCGATACGTATATTAATTAATAAAATGTTACAAATTTCTATTTAGGATTCTGTGATCGGTTTAAAAAGGTGTAGTATACGATTTCCACCACAAGATGGGGCATTCAACCGTTGAATGATGTCGCCAACTGTTGAGTATATTCTTTACAATTAAAGCTGAAAATTAATTTGACGTGTTCGACGTTACCGACATGACATGGTTTATGAAATAACTTTTCTCTCAATCCAAAAGGATGCGTTTGTGTACAAGTTGGTTATATGTACATACACTGAACATCTACATATCCGAACTTTTCCGTTCCGCAAACTTCCACATTTCCGAACTTTCGTCACCTCGGGATAACCGAACTGCTGGTGCATGCGCAAAGGGTTCTTCTGGCTCATTGGTCATTCGACAGCGACATTCGACATTTGACAGCGACAAGTTCGGTTGTGTGGAAGTACAAGTTCGGAAATATCGTGAGTTCGGAAATATGGAGTTCGGATATGTGGATGTTGAGTGTACATTCGAACCCCTCTTAAGTCGCCAAATCCGTGCATCATTACCTCGCTTAAGTCGCGAAATTTTGCCTCTCTTAAGTCGCGATCATAACCTCAACTTTTTTTGTGTTTAACTGCAAAAAGAAATATTTAGATATATACCACAGCACTTTTTATAACGAAAAATGAGCCAACTGAACGAAAAATCAATGTAAGTAAACCCAATCGTGCGTGACAAAGTTCAATTTTCCACTTGAATGAATATTTTAAAGATTAAATATTTTTAAAAGACACCTAACCTATTTTAAATCAACACGATCATTTTTTTCAATAAAAATTGTACATATTTATGCGAGAATCCAATTTCCAAACGTAGTTCTAAAACTTTTACAGGCGGCGACTTAACCGGGACGGTTTCGCGACCTAATAGGGGGAAACGTGATGAAATAACAGAGGATGTGAATTAAGCGAAGGTGAAATAAGAGGGGTTCGAGTGTACCACAGCACTTGTTATAACGAAAAATGAGCCAATTGAACAAAAAATCAATGTAAGTATACCCAGTCATGCGTGACAAAGGTCAATTTTCCACTTGAATGAATATTTTAAAGATTAAATATTTTTTAAAAGACACCTAATCTATTTTAAATCAATAAATGTATTACACAATCATTTTTTTTCAATAAAAATTGTACATATTCATGCGAGAATCCAATTTCCAAACGTAGTTCTAAAACTTTTACAGGCGGCGACTTAACCGGGACGGTTTCGCGACCTAATAGGGGGAAACGTGGTGAAATAACAGAGGATGTGAATTAAGCGAAGGTGAAATAAGAGGGGTTCGAGTGTACATATTGTAAAATTGTTTAGGGAGTTTTCGTTTTTCTTTTTTTTATTGTGGTAGTATGTCAGCTGCTGCTGTTTTATTATAACCTCTATTTATTTAGGTGCTATGTTTTGTGTCGTAACTTGTAATCTTTGGTGTATGTAATAGGTCGAATAGTGTGATATAGCTGATATAACTTCATAATAAAATATGGCATATGTGCGAAAGGCTAAAAAACGGCCATACGCTGACCAAGTGTTTAAGTTTATCGCCGACTTCCCGGATCTAATCTATGACGGTATGATAAAGTGTAAAGTGTGCCAGATAGATCTGCAGTGTTGGGACAAAGGCGCCTGCAGACGTCACGTAAACAGCACCCGACATATCAAGAACCAGAACGGCGTAACCCCGAAAACGCAATTTATGTTCGATTTACTTTTCGTGCTGGTTACATGTGGTGTCCCGTTCCTCATACTAGACAGACTACCCTTTCGGGAGTTCTGGAAGAAATACTGTCCCGACGTGGACTTACCAAGTCGCACAGCCTTGCGTAACTATGTAACAACTGTACGTGAAGACGTTGTGAATAGGATCAAATGCGCATTAAAAAATAAACGGCTGTGGTTATGCGTCGACGAGACGACGGATTGTAAAAAGAACTCTATCGTCAACGTTATAGTACGCGTAATGGACCCTCTTAAACCAACCGTTCCACTGTTACTAGCTAGCAAAAGACTAACCGAGTGTACCGGCCAAACGATTACCTGGGTGGTGCTGGAAACGTTGGCGAAATTTCAAGTGCCGCCAAGTCAAGTGTTGATGTTAGTGACCGATGGTGACACGACGATGCGTTTGGTAGGCCGTTATCTTCAAGAACAAGGTTGCAGGTTGTTACACGTTACATGTAAAGTACATGCCTTACATCTAGTGGCAGAGAGGATTCGAAAATGTTTTCCCGAGGTAGATGCGTTAATAGCAAGTACAGAAAAAGTGTTTCTCAAATCTCCCAAGCATCTTCGTGCATTTCACGCACAGTGTCCCGGTGTACGTGAACCATCACAGTCGATTCTTACACGTTTTGGAACGTGGTTGGAGGCAGCGCTCTATTATGCTCAATATTTCCAACAAATAAAAGTTGTTGTTCTACAATTCAATCCCGCCGAAGCTGCGGGTGCTAAGGAGAGCCAGACAAAATTTCGAGATATTTCCATTGAAACAGATTTACAAATTGTGCGTAACAACTATAAAGGATTATATGGCTCGATAGAAAAATTACAGAACGGGGCGTTGTCGTTAGTGGAGTCGCTGCAAATACTGGACGAAGTAGATACGCTGCTACACACTATAGATGACGCAAGAAATGATCGCGTTTTAGAGGAGTTCGAGAGTGTAAAGAAAGACTCCGATTTTATTACATTGAAACAAATTAGTGATGGTGTGTCGACCAATCCATTGACTGAGTTCAAAGAGTGTTTTAATTATGCGTGTGTTACATCGACAGATGTCGAACGATCTTTCACAAAGTATAAACACATTTTTCGCCAAGGCGAACATGTTTCAATGAGACAACTGTGGAAACACATCTAATGCTGTCGACTTATTACGAATCTTACCCAGTGGGCGATAATACTGATAGCAGTGAGAATAGCGCGTCTACTTCTTATGTTCGGTGATTCCAATGCAGCCAGCCAAGCTACGTACCTGATAACAGTGATAACGTGACTTAAGAGGGTAAGTGTTTCACGTTATTTTCTTAACGGAACCACACAACATGACATAACATCTGGCTGGCGTTAAGCGTCTGGCACGATGAGTCCATGAGACGACAGGCCTACAAAGAGTTCGTGCTGCTGTCCGACCGCCTGCTGATCGCAAGGGACGACTGTTTCACTTTGATATTCAAGATCGATAGCGTTAAGCGTTTGCGGAGGCAAAGAGGATTGTGTTCACCTACAAGTCCATGTATTTGGAGTAGAGTTGCACGTTCAGGCAAACTGAGACAATAGAAAGGAATGTCAAAAAAAGATTTTCAAATATTTGTTATTACAGTTATGGAAAAAAAAGTGTTATATTTTTTACCAAATATATTTTAATTCAAGCTCGTATATTTAATTTTATTTTGTTATAAAATTATCAGTACTAAAAATAATACAGGAAGACTTTTTTTACTATAAATGCCAATTAAATTAATGTTCAATAAAGATCATTATTGAACATGTAGATCTGCCTTATTACCTATTAAATTTAAATTTTGGAAGGCAAAAAAAATATTTTAAGGGGTTACACCACCCTCAGATTTTCAAAAAATCTATTTTTTTCTAGCTAGATAAATTGTTTAAACTTTTAAGGATATTTTAAAGGTTTACCATTTCAAAACACGACCAGTCAAAGCCTTGACAAAGCGTAATTGTTCTTTTTACTCAGTCCTTTATTACAATAATTCCTTTGGGGAATTTTGGATTTGAAGATTGAAGGTGATTTAAAAAAATATTTGGTTATAAGACGCTGACGCTGTATTATTTTATTTGAAACTATTTTTTTTCAAACTGGTGTACAAGATACCCTAAAATCTACTTAACCGATTTTGTTAAACATTTTTAAACTCAAAATTTCGAAATAAACCAGTTTTTTTTCAAACAGTTATCATTTCTACAAAATAATTTTTAAAAATGTAGCACATCTTAGCTATGACCTTGCTAAACAAGAAAAGAAGTATTTTTTTATTTTTGAGACGATGTCTAACAGAAAATATGGAGACATCCAAAAAAAACGTCAACTCTGGCTATGAACGAAAGAGATAGAAATAGCAGTCATGTCTAAGCTTTTCGGTTATGTCAAACTTTTGACAAGTGACTGTCACAATTTGTAAAATAAATAATAACTGTCATATGATGTGACAGTTTTGACAAGTAAATAAGGTTATACATTCGAATAAGAATAGAAATACGTCTTTTTTTTCTTGGCCAACTTTGATGACGTTTTTTTTGGATGTCTATATGTACACCAAAAGGAAGGATTTTCAAAAGAAAGTCCTACTAGATGGCTCTTATCTCCGTCGTTATTATTTTTTTTAATTCGTTATTTCATATTGTGCAAAATAAAAAAACAATGTGTAAAATAAATATTTGAAGTATTTACATAATAGCTGCGTCAATTTTTTTTATTATTATAATACCTATTTTTCCAAGCGTCAAGGTGATGTAACAAAAAAATAACCAAAAAATACGTTTATCCGTTTCCGTATCGGAGGTTAGTGGCGCCATATTTTGATCATATACATTACGATTGAGATAAGTACATAGTTTCCTTCATCGGTTGAAAATACAGTATTCTGTAATTTTTTGAGTCGAGCAAATCAGTTTACCATCAGATAAAGCTATGAGTTATCGGATGGAAGCGCCATCTATTGACTGTATATTTTACGATTGAAATTAATATATAGTTTTCTTGAAAATGATGAAAAATACCTACAGTATTCTGTAGTTTTTTGGATCGAGTATGCCATTTCCCCACCAGATAGAGCCGTCAGTTATTAGATGAGGGTACCATCACTTGACTATACATAACTTACAATTGAAAAATATATATAGTTTTCTTCATCTATTCTTTTTGGTAGAGTACAGCATAACAGCTAGGTGGGGGTGCTCAAATTAATATAAATTTCAAAGTTTGAAAATTTCAGCAAGTTTTTTTTCTTTGCTTTCGACAGCTGCCCTCTGTTCAAGCTTATAGCTTGTCCTAAAATATCAATAAACCGCAGACTAGTGACTAATAAATAGTTGATTGTCATGTACATATATTATTGACAAAACAAAACCATTTCTATGGGGATTATTACTACGATTGCTAGACAACCACTAGAAAGTCGAAGTTCTTTTGGAACACACGTCAACTGTAAGATTTTATTAAATTCATGTATTAAATATTAGTTAAAAAATGGAAGATGACGACGATGAAGAAAAGGAAATTCCAGGTAAAACTCAACAACCGTGTAAAGTAAAAATGAAAAACGGATTGATAAATTTTAGAAGGAAACACTCACTGTTTCTAGCATTCCTTTTCAATTCATAGTAGCTGCTTACGATTTTACACGAACTGAGGAAAAATTTAACTGAGATGAGTTACCTCACCTCACTTCAATAGTTGACTCTTTAGGATGTTGTTCAAATAGAACGTACCACTAACTGAGAAAACGTTAACTGAGGTGAGGAACTGAGGATTTCGTGCAAATCGTAATCAGCTGATGTTAAAAAATTGCAACACACTTTTTATCTAGTACCGATTAACAACGATCTGGAAAGAAAGATTGCCGACGCATTCGAGGTGTTTGATCATGCTGGAAACAAAACCATCGACGTCCGAGAAGTCGCCACCATAATCAGAGGTTTGGGCTGTTGCCCGTCGGAGGCGGAGATCCAGGAGATCATCGTGGCCATAGAAAACCCTCAAGTCCCCCGGCAGCGTCCATTTGGCCCAGTTCCTGCCCTATGTGTCCCAAATTGTTGCCGAGCACAAGTAAATACATATATTCATAGATTTTTTGGCAACGATGTAATTCATAGGTTTTTAGTTAACTTGGCCGCACAATGAAAAAAAAACTAAATTCCTGTTTTTACATCGTAGCCTGTAGATTTAATTTGGTAGAAAAAAGATCCTGAAAACAGTAGCCTTTAGTAACGGCATAGTGATCGATCGATATGTTGACCATCTAGTTCAAATCAGTTTTTTTAGTATTTTGGGCTACAATAGCTTGCTTTCCATGGGGTACTTTTTTTATGTTTCTAGGCTATTAAAGAACGTATGCGAATGCATAATTGGACTTAATTATGGGCCAACTTTTCTATATTAAATAAACAAATTAAAAAAATGTAGATTTTTTTTGGAAAAAAAATAATTATCCGCATTGCACTTCGTCACATTTGTGTCAAATCTGTTACTTGTTACAGACTGTTAATCTGTTAATCTAAAAAAGAAAACGACGTTTTTCACGAAACACCGAACTATTATACTTTTCTCGACGCGCGTTTCGCCAACTAAGTTGGCATCTTCAGCAGAAGATTAAAACTAAATTCTAACCTACACACTTGCACAATTTATACTAAAGGAAAAGGATCGCGGTAATGGAAAAATGTCCCCTGAGAGTGACAAATTTATGGATCGGCCCATTTGTTCAGGGGACCAAGTGGAGTTCAAATATATAGGTATCAAACCCCTCCTCCCGTGCACTCAGCCTGAGGAGGCGTCCAAAAGGTCGATCATATTTTGCCTTATAATTCAAAATAAGCTTATCAAAATTCAACTATTCGACTCTTGGATATGAAAATTGGATCAACTACCCTAAAATCCCCGAGTAACAAGTTTGATAAAAAAAAATTGTGATATATGCCGCGAAGGGTTAAATGTCTGACTCTGAAAGACTGTACTCCAATATTTGAGTTGTTTGTCAAATTTTTTGTTTGAGTTTGTTAAAATATTGACTATTGGCTTCAAACGCCTCAAACAGGTATCGGCCGGCCAGCCCCGAGAAACTCCTGGAAGCGTTTCGAGTCCTGGACGCGGAAGGCCGCGGATACCTGACCAAGGAGCAGATCTCCACGTTCATGACGCAAGACGGGGAGCCGTTCACTCAAGACGAACTGGACGAGATGCTCGAGATCGCCATCGACCCGCATACCCAGACCGTTCCCTATGAGTACTACATCAATCAACTGATGGTAAGATGTGCCCTTCGAGAAAATAACTATGCATTCCAATATTTAGGTAAAGTTGTCTGTTTCCCGTCCATCTTATATTACGTCTGATACTACGAGGATGTAAAGGTTTGTATAAATTGAACATTTTCTGGCCTAAAAATATTTTGGAGAAATTCTCAGACACGTCCATTTTTCTTTTTTATTGTGCATCTTGCGCTATAATTAGAAGTAGCAGCGGCGTCACCACTTTATCGTATACGATCTCATTGATCCTTTTTTAACCCACTAAGTCCTAAATGTGCTGATTTTTAAAAGAGTTTTCAGCCAGCTTATATTCCATGTTATCGGTGCTGAAAAAATTTCAATCAGGTCAATTTTCATGTAAAATTTCATGCTTCTTCAGAATATGGTTTTAGAATTTTTCAAAAGTTGAATTTAACCCTTCGTTAATGTTCTGGGGTATATCATACCCCAGCAGCTCTATCTACAACCATAAATTTAAAATTTGACAAGCAAAATTCATGTTTTGTGCAATACTAAAAATGTTGTAAATAAAAAGCTACTATTATTGATACTTTTTGTTTTTATTGATAGAAGAGCAAGTAAAGAAGCACATCTGATGATAAAAATAACAAAAAGCAAGAATTTTAAAATATTGAGGAATTTTGGTTTTGGGGTATGACATACCCCGGAACATTTGCTATGTGTTTTTTTTTTGTGCACACTAACGAAAGGTTAAAAAAGTTATAAACAATTTTTTTTCGTATTCTGTAATTCGTATAGTATAATTTTTCGTATTCTTCTCAGCAAACCCTTTCATTTGATACCCATACCATGGGAGTACACAAAAAATAACTAGTCCGCCATCTTGGACGGTCCGCCATATTGGATTTAGAGTAAAGTCATTTTATTTTCTTATTTCTTCTCAGCAAACCCTTTCATTTGATACCCATATCATGGGAGTGCGCAAAAAAATAACTATTCCGCCATCTTAGACCGTCCGCCATTTTGAATTTAGAAAGACATAACTTAGCTAACCATGCATTGTCATCCAAACTAAACGTGTATGCAAAATTTCATCTCAATCGGTTGAGGATAACTACTTTAAAATTCAGTTGCAAGATTTGACCCGAACATACATACATTGCAAGTTAAATAGAAGCTTGTAAAAAGCAGGAAATTTTACGTCGGAATTGACCTGATAATTGAAAATAAGCTGGATGAAAACTCTAAATCAGGACATTTGGGACTTAATGGGTTAACGATGCTCTAATAATTTCATCACGAAGCTAATGTGATTGCTGAAGTGTGTGTAGAACTAGTGATATTTTTGTAGTTCATTAGTTGGAAGATAAACTGTTTGATAGTTCTATAGTGCAAAGAAATCTAGGTACAAAAAATACATTAATGAGAAAAAATAATATTCTAAGGGAGAGTACACAAGGAGTTCGATAAATGAGCCCAGTTCTAGTTTCTGAGGCTACTCCAACTTCCCAACAAAGTTATAGGATACGTTCAGAGAAAATCATAGCAAATTTTCCAGGATGAAAGTCGACAGATCACAGAACGTGACACTACAGGACGATATCAACAAACTGACTTTGACAAACATTGTTTATGAAAACATATGCGGGCTTATTGTTATGTACATGTTTTAAGTTGTGATTACTGGACCAATCTAAGTATGCACCAAAAATGTTTACTCGATATTTAGGGTCTTTATCCTTAGCCATTATTAAGTGGCTACAGTGAAACTACAGATTATTTGGATATAAATATTACGATTTAACTAAACTTATCTTAGTTCAAAAGATATTGATAACCAAGATACAGGGTGGCAAAGTAATAATTTTATTTTCCATTTCCGTAAATAATTTCTTTAAGAACAATTTTTTTTACAAAAATTCAGTGATTAGGGGTTTTTGAGGAGGGCAATTTTAAATTGTCAATCTTTTTCATGTAAATTTTCATGGCACTCTGCAGCGTTTTGAATAGATAGAAAAAGTTTTTTTTTCGTCTTAGAATATTTATGTTTTTATTGCTAATATCGATTTTTTCCATCATTTATTGGTAGAAAAGGTATACCCTTTAAAAGTCGCCCCGAATGACAGTTTTAGAGATGTTTTTTGCAACTTTGTTGTTGTACAGAACACGTTAAACGCAAAATCTCTAAAACGGTCAATCGGAGCGACACTTAAATGGTTTTCATTTTCTGTCAATAAATGATCAATAGATACATAGAATGTAGATAAAAAATCTATATTTTCAATAAAAACATAAATATTCTCAGATGCAAAAAATTTTTCATGTACTCAGAATGCTGCAAAGAGTGCCTTCTACAACTCACATCAAAATGATTTAAAGTTTAAATTTATTCTACTCAAAAAACCCCCAATCACCGAATTTTGTAAAAAAAAATAGTTTAAAGTACCTAATTTGTGGACATGGAAAATAAAATTATAAATTTGCCACCCTGTATCTTGGTTACCAATAACTTTTGAACTAAGGTAAGTTTAGTTAAATCGTAACATTTTTATCCAAAGATTCTGTAGTTTTGCTGTAGTCCCTTAATCATGGGACACCCTGTACAGGGCGTTTAATTTTTTTTTCGGGCCGTTCCATCCTCTGCAGTTATTTTACATTTAGTGATGCAGTTGGCTTTTTGATATCAATTTAAGAACTTGGTAACAATTAAGAACCTTAATTATTTTGAGGAAAAAAAAGATCCTCGAAAACATGGTATGTAAACAACATTTTGATTAACAATCAGTTCAAAACTAGAAGTTACACGACAAAAATGAAAGAGACCTTTTGGTTTAAAATTAAATGGTAATTAAAATTAAATCAATTGTTTTTCAAAAATCAGGGATGTAACATTTTACTCATTTAAATTGTATTGGAGCTTAACAATAGATACTCTACTGGTAAGATAGAAAAATCGTTTCATGTCAAAAAGCGTGTTTAAACCTATAATAAAATTTACTTTAATATTTCAAACCGTTTTTGAGATTTTTAGTAGAAACTGAAAAAAAGAAAAAATCCAAATTTAAGCACTCTGTACATCGAAAACCAAACATTTTACGACATAAGTTTATACACGGTGGAGACTTTAACTGGAATATATTCGCTAGCGGGGTGGTGAATGATTTTTCAAAAAAATTCCCGAGACACGTCAACTTTTAAATGTATTTACCTACATTTTGCAAGTAATGTGAAAAATATAGCCCTTCAGGGGTGGCTGAAACCACCCTCGACATGATTTTTTCAAATGCAACCCTATGGCTTGTGACCCCTCATTGTAAAGCTGGTGGAAAGAGGAATCCAACGCACTGATCAAATTTTAATTTCTAGTATGTTTGTAGGGTTGCATACAATTAAAACGTAATTTTATAGTTTAATTTATTTTTAACGCAACAATTTCGTACTCAAAATGTGTGTTGTTTAGTTTTGGAATGTAAACCTTACTTTTCATATGTCCCCACAAAAAATTCCAAGCAATTTTTTGCCACAACTGATATTTGTTATTTTTTGCTAGTGTTTTTACACGGCCGCAAAGAGTAATTTAGTCTGTATGCTGTATTCAGAGTTTGAAACGACGTGTTATTTCAAATTGGTGAAAATGTCTTATTTAACTGAATCACTAAAAATCGAAATTTTGATGATGATTGGATATGGTGATAGGGCGCGAACTCAATGCGAAGTAGTTCGCTTGTTTCGAGAAACGCATCCTGACTTGCCACCACTAAATCAAGGTACCGTTAGTAAAATTGAGGCACAATATCGAGAGATGGGTCATGTCAGGAAAGTACCGAGTAAGAGGCAGGCTGTTGTTGACGACGACACGAAGTTGAATTTGTTGCTTGCTCTAGAAGAAAATCCAATCACTCCAGCCCGTCAACTGGCCCGTGATAGTAATCTTAATCACAAAACAGTTTTAAAAATACTTAAATATGAGAAAAAACGCCCATATAAAATGCAAGCTGTTCAAGAGCTACTTGAAGATGATCCAGATCGACGAGTGGAATTTTGCGATTTACTGATGACTTGTATTGATCAAAACCAGTTATCTTTAGAGTGGATAGTTTTCTCTGACGAGGCTACTTTTACATTAAATGGGCACGTAAATCGCCAAAATTGTCGTTACTGGTCTGAAGAGAACCCCCATTGGATGAGGGAACTTCATACTCAGCGCCCACAGAAAACTAATGTGTGGGCCGGAATAATACAAGATAGAATTGTAGGACCATTTTTCTTTGATGACACTCTTAATGGAGCAAGATACTTGCGTTTACTCCAGCACGAACTAATGCCAGTGCTATGTCATTTATTTCCAAACCCCTTAAACCCTAACTTGACCGACGAGAGGTTATGGTTTCAGCAAGATGGGGCCCCACCACACTATGCTGCCATTGTTCGTCAGTATCTGGACAGAATTTTTCCCGGTAGGTGGATTGGGAGGCGAGGTAATATTGAGTGGCCAGCAAGATCTCCAGATCTTACACCACTGGATTTCTTTTTGTGGGGACATCTTAAAAGTAGGGTTTACATTCAGAAACCCAACAACATAGCAGATCTGCAGGAAAGGATAAGAGAGGAAATCGGAAAAATAACACCGCAAATGTTGCATAATGTAAGGGACGAAACCTACCACAGACTGGGATGCTGCCAACAAGTGAATGGTGCACATTTTGAACAATTGTTACGTTGAAAATAAATTTAATTTTTAAATTGTTTTAATTGTATGCAACCCTACAAACATACTAAAAATTAAAATTTGATCAGTGCGTTGGATTCCTCTTTCCACCAGCTTTACAATGAGGGGTCACAAGCCATAGGGTTGCATTTGAAAAATCATGTTGAGGGTGGTTTCAGCCACTCCTGAAGGGCTATATTTTTCACATTACTTGCAAAATGTAGGTAAATACATTTAAAAGTTGACGTGTCTCGGGAATTTTTTGAAAAATCATTCACCACCCCGCTAGCGAATATATTCCAGTTAAAGTCTCCACCGTCTATGAAGTTTTTAACTGAAAATCGGTCACCGACACCTTAAAATAATTACATATCATTAAGTAATACCTTGTACATTTGTTACCTTCGTTAAACAGTTTTTTTTTATAGTGTTTGTTTAGGGAACGCAGTGGCATTTTGCACGTGTCCAAGATTCCCTCACATTTCAGAATGTTTTATAGTTTGAGCCTACGGGCGAAGAGAACAATATATACGAATTAGCCGACAGGGTGGAGTCAGAGAAGCCGCCGCCTCCGCCGCCGCCTAAGAGAATGTCGGAGTTCTTGAGAGCCATGGAGGAGTTGGCTCCTCCGACTTAAACGTGCAAAAGTGCATTTCGAGACGAGGGGATGTGATATAAAAAAAATTCTATGTAGTTGGTGCGAGATGTAAGCGTGAATTGTGGAACTTATTAAATACAAGAAAAAAAAATCGATTTTTATTTTTTCTTTAAGAGAAAATATTGACGACATAAAAATACAAAGTTATTTTAATACACAATATGACTTTAGACAGATTTTAGCAGTTGTTTATTTAAACAATATATATTTTATACAAAATAACCGATGCACGTCATCAAACACATGATTTAAGTTTTAGACCGCACTGATGCCAGATTGCTATAAAATTATTCAGTATTTAGAAATAGTTTTGACTAGCATTTGGATGGAACCTTTGTGTTTGTTTGTTGTTAAGGGGTAACACTGCCTTGTAAATTTTTTTGACCATCTCGAGACAATGGTTGTCCAAATGCTTACATAATCGTGACAATTAGGTCAAAGTATGATTTTACAATCTGTTTTATTTTTTTTTTTTGTCAACAAATGGTTATATGTACCAAAATATAAATGCTGTATTATTTTTTTTTCATGAAGCCTGTAAACATCCTGGATTTACAGAAAATTACATATATATGTAAATATCAGTTATCTAAAACATTTCCCGATTTTTAAAATGAAATATTAAAAGAGTCAATTTGTAAACAATTGACCATAAGTCGGCACAACTCTAGGTTAAAACCGCATCCGCGCGACATGGCAAATCACGGCCAGTGCTGTTCTAACATTCTCATCCTTTCTCTGTTATTTTTTTTCCTTTTCTATATAGTCTCACAGTATCGAAGTCAAACAACCACTATTAGAACCCACAAAACAGCTACCATTGAAGCTGTCACGACAGTTCGGTAGAAATCCGATTTCAAGAGACCACCAATGTTCGTATAACCAATTCTAATCTTCTGAATAATTTCCACTTCCGAATATAAATTATGACTCGAGCTGGGCATTTGACTCATTTCTCCGTAGTAGGAGGTGAGTTCTGAGCTCCGAACCGAAACAAATTGACAGATTTAATAGAAGCATTGTACTTTAAATACCAGGCTTCTATTAAATTTTGGTCAATTTGTCTGTTTATATTGTCGCAGTAAGATAATTTCGGTTTATTTGTGAGCGCACCTCGTACACTGACACCTATCAAACATACAGCGCTAATTTCGGTGAACGTAAACCAGAATAACAACCAATATTGAATAGAAGCATTATGCTTTAAATGCTTAGTTTCTAATTAAAATATGGTTCATTTGTCTTGATTTATATTGTTGCAATAATATAATTTCATTTTATATGTGAGCGCACCTCGTACACTGACACCTGTCAAACACCCAGCTTTAATTTCGACGAATGTAAACGGAAACAAATTAAACAATATTTAATAGAAGCATTGTACTTTAAATGCTTGGCTTCTATTAAATTTTGGTTAATTTGTTTTGGTTTACATTGTCGCAATAACATAATTTCAGTTTATTGTGAGCGCACCTCGTATACTGACACCAGTCAAAATGTCCAGCTCTAAGTTTGACAAATGTAAGCCAAAACAAAGTAACTTATATAAGCACCTGAAATGCTTGTATAAAATTTTGGTTAGTTTATTTCAGTTTATATTGTCGCAATAACAATTTCAGTTTATATGTGAGCGCACCTCGTATATTGACACCAGTCAAACGCCCAGCTCTTGTTTCGCCGAATGTTTATACGTATATCGGACACATACGTGTCTGGCAGTCACTTGCCATGCCGCGTGGATGCGGTTTAATATTAGGATGAGGTAAGAAAATTTATTGTTTATCGTCTCCCGCTCGCAAAGTGCTTCAGAGCTTTGAAAACTTCACGTTAGGATCTTTGCTGACCTGACCCATCGTGGCTTGCGCAAAATCTTCGCTCTGCAACATTGTCTGATTCAGGGTTGCCTGCAACACAACAAATTGCATTATTTGCGATTCCGGTTTTTCCAGGCATTGATCTTTCTGGAAAAACGGTTACTATTTTGATTACAAATGCGACTGTGTAAAAATTACGAGAACTATAACGAGACGTTTAAGTCACAACGTAGTGCCTTCGGGCAGTGGCGGTGCGTGATATTTCAGTTAGCCATATCTTGAAAGCGACGCATGGGACCCACTTCACTTTATAGGTGATGACTATACACCTCTTACAGAAAGGATTTATAGTGAAAAAACCGTCAGCAAAGTTTGCGAAAAAATTTTCAAAAACACTGGAGCACTCCCTGGGTTCTCAGTAACGCTCTGTGGGATATTTGCAGGATATTTTTTTCATAATCTAGAAACAAATATGAGACGTTTTTCGATTTGTTGCAAAATATTTGTTTTTCGAAAAGTTATGGTCGTTTTAATTTTAATTTTATAGGAACATTTCGTTTCCCAAAATCAAAATGGCCATAACTTTTTGAAACAAAAATATTTTGTAACAAATCAAAAAACGTCTCCTTATATTTGTTTCTAGATTATGAAAAAAAATATACTGCAAATATTCCATAGAGCGTTACTGAGAACCCAGGGACGGTTTTCTCACTATAAATCCTTTCTGTAAGAGGTGTATAGTCATCACCTAAAAAGTGAAGTGGGTCACATGCGTCGTTTTCAAGATATGGCTAACTGAAATATCACGCACCGCCACTGCCTTCGGGGCATTCAAACCAACCCAATAGGCTACCGAAAATTAAAAATCGCCAGTCTCTAACTCAAATAGAATGCAAATGGCGCTAATCTAAAAAGTGTTACACTGATTTTCAGGAGCAGTTTATTTAAATGGTAGTTGTTCACAAAATAAAATAAAATATGTCATTCTACTATGCTGTGCGTTAGGAAATTCTACTCTTCTGTGCGTGTGGATTGGCGTCTGTTTTCGCGCCTACTCTTTTGAATCGTAATGTATACTTTTCTAGGGGGTTGTAAGAAAGAAATGTAACGAAACGGTAATAAAACGGCTCACTAATTGAATTTTATTTTTGCAGCTTGACTAGGCATCTGTACTATTCCATCTATGGTTGGACAATAGGAAATAACCTAAATCATGTACGGGGTGATTCACTATAAATGTCCCCACTGTAACTTGATTATTTTTGGACGGGTTAAAAAACAGTTAATAATTATTTTCTAGCAAACGTTACATTGGAAAATATGATAAGCAAATATTATTGCCATGTAAAATAGAAGGTTTTCTTTAAATCATGATTAAAAAATTGTCCTAGTAAAACGCCTAGTTTTAGGCGGTCACTGTATAAATATAATTTATAATTAATTATGAAATTATGTGTCTTTGTATGGCTTTTCTGAAAAAATATTTTTTTATGGGTAGATTGAATTGAATTCAAAGAAATGATTTATACTAGGTGTAAACTAAAATAGAATGTATGCAATAAAGATACTTACAATGTGATCGAGTGATTCTTGGACTGAATGATCCCTACTGTAAACCAAACTCACTTTAGTAGTCTGGACGGCCACCGGGCTTTTCTTTGCTATGCTTTCCGCTATATGTAAAACCTCTTCGATCATCCTAAAAATATAATGTTTATTTTAACCATTGTAGGGTAGCGCTCTCAGTAGGGTGCTTAAACATAGCGTTGTGTAAAATTTACACATATCAGAAAACTTGCATCCTACTAAATAAAGCACGACATTGGGTCATTAAAACGCAAATACATGTTTAGTGTAACATCAGTTTATATTTATGAAAGCGAATATGCAAGAAATCAAAGGAACTGACATTATATGAGAATTTATATTTCATTCTTTTCGCCATGCGTGGTTCTACTTATTGAATTCAGAATTTATAAAAAAAAAAAACTAGTATACATCACAGTAATGCAAATAAGCTACTACCACCTGGGTATATATTTCCCTACCCCCTCAACTTTTGAACAAGTCGAGTTCGAATTCGCACAAATTCAGACAAAATCGAGGTGAAACTAGACCATGCGAAGCTTTTCAGTAGTCTATTGATGACCACCTTTATTATTATTATTTTTTTATGGAAAGGTTACTAATTTATTATTATTTGCTGTTCAAGAAGAATTCTGCGATATAAGGTTTAATGTAGTTATAGACAGGGTGCGTTATTGGTACACTGGTACAGCTTTTATCGCTGTTCGTACCAAAACTGGTATCCTCGAATAATTTACGAAATCATACAATGTTTTGTATACAGGGGCTTCTTGAGTTACTGAATCGATTCCGATGTTTTTTTGTTTCTTTTTGAACCACCAAAGGGTGAAAATAGGAATAGGGGGTGAAATTTCGAGTTTTTTCAATTCTTTACCAAACCGTTCCACATTTTGTACGCAAGGGTTTTTTCTATATCTAATTCGATTGCAAGTTATTTTTTTGATATGCCACCCCCGAAGTGTGAAAAATAGGGGTTGGGGATGAAATTCGGAGTTTTTTCATTTCTTTACAAAACCATTCCAAATCATGTATAAGGAGTTAAACAACACAAACGTGTCTCTAATTTGATTACAAGAGTTATTTCTTTGATCTGCAACCCCCCCGAAGACAAATAGGGGTTGGGGGTGACATTTTGAGATTCTTTACCAAAACACTCCACATTTTATATACAAGGTTTCTTTGTGTCTCTAATTTGATTTCAAAAGTTATTTTTTTGATCTGCAATCTCTGAAGGACGACAAATAGGGGTTGGGGGTGAAATTTTGAGTTTTTTCAATTCCTCACCAAACCACTCCACATTTTATATACAAGGATTTTTTTGTGTTTCTAATTTGATTTCAAGAGTTATTTTTTTGATTTACTACCCCTGAAGGATGGAAAATGGGGTGGGGCTCATATGAATCTCGATTTTTTTCAACTACGGGGGTACAAGCTTGGTTTCTCATTCGAATTACAGCTTGAATGTTCGAATGAATATTGTGTACAATACTCACGAAGTTTTTTCACTTTCGTCTGCCATATCGGATCCGCCACTTTAAGTTTTCAAAATCTGATTTTAGATTTGTAATCAGCGACCTCAAAAACTTCTAAATATTGCTTTTTATCCAGGTTCGCACAAATTTTTAGTTTTTTAATCCCCATATTGGATCTGCCATTTCGAATTCTCAAAATCTGTTTTCAGATTTATTATCAGTAACATCATAAACCCCTATACACACTTTTCAGATTCGCACAAATTTTTAATTTTCGTCCACCATGTTCGATCCGCAATTTTGAATTTTTCCAAATTCGTAGTGAGTGATCTAAAAAATCCCCTACATGCGGTTTTTCTAAAATTCCGAAATTATTTGAATTTTCGACCGCCATTTTGGGTCGGCCATCTTCAAATTCAGAAATCGGAGTCCACATTCAGCAACTCCAAAAAATGTGATCAACAACCTCAAAATACCTTTATTAAAACAATTTCCGGTCCAGATTCAAAAAAATTAAAAATTTTGCTCCACGCGAGGGGGTTAAAGACGCCATATTTATTCCGCCGTATTGAATTTTATAATTCTGATGGATAATGGATTCAGTTAGGGGTGATATTTTTTTTAAATACAGGGCGGTCTAACAGAAGTCTAAAAACGAAAGTTTCATTACTTGATTTTTGTTAAATTTGTTTTAAGACAATTGAAGGCTACGAAACCAAGAAAATCACAAAGTCGAAAAAAGACGGTCATTATGGCAAAACTGAGCAATCGAGCTTACTTTTCCCTGTTTTCAAAAACGCGCGACACGAGACCGGAAGCTAGGGCCTCGTCCGCGTGCATCTTCCTGGCGGTGTAGCAGAGTTCCCTCACCAAGCTGTCCGATCCGATTACTTTTGGTAACCTTTGGAGAGTACCGACGTCGGCAGCCATGCCTATATCTACCTGCAATAAAAAAAAATTCTGTAATGCCCAATTCGATGAAATCAGCCCCTGTAAGATCACAAACCTCACGAAACGAAATGGAGCTTTAGAAACATGTGCGTTTAAAAATGGTTTCAAGGATAAAACGCTCCTTTAGGCTTTTTGTTGATTTTTTATATTGCCAGATCTCAGAACTTTGGAATTTAGAAAAAAAAAATGTTTAAATTCTGAGCAACCTTTTCTGTTTCTTGGATCCCGTTATCCGAACTATCGCAAATACGACTCAGCTTCATCTGAGGTCCGAGAGATTGTTTTGGGTCTAGAAATGCATATAATGTATTGTTTACTTATTATTCTTCGTTATTCGAGATGACTTTGTTATCTGACAATTACCTCGGATAATCGAAACCCTACTGTATCCAATTTTAATTATTTCCAGTTAACTGACAATTTGTCACAATGCAGTGTATATTCCGGGTGTACCAAAAGTATGGATAGTCCGGAATAACTCGGTAGGGAAACGCTTTCAAAAAATAAAAAAACATGAAACAGAAAAGTCCGTTCGTAAAAGGGTATTGAATGAGGTTCCTGATGGTGACCTTGGGATCGAATTTCCAAGGTCAACTTTGTTTTCTCACAATTGAAGAGTGGAAATTCAAAACCGAAGTGCCGCACCAATCAAATTTCGGTTGTTTATGATGATTTTGATGTCTATATGCCATAGTTTTGTAAGGTTTCGTTGACATTAGACATGTTCTAAAATGTATATAAATATAAAATAAAAAAAATACTTGGGAATTTTTTTATTTTCATAAAATATTTTTTTCTTCTTAGTTATCTCAACAATACAATTCTGGCACTTTCACACTGGTTTTGAATTTCCACTCTTCAATTATTTATTTATTGAAAATGTGTAAATAACACTTGGCGTTTTTTACTTAAAAAACAATAGATACATTTTCTCAAGCAAATGTCAAAAAAAAACAGTGAAAACTGCTAAAAACCTGATATTAAAACATACATAGTACACACTCGAACTGTAGCGAAATTTAGTGCAATACTTATATATGTCTTCT
Organism: Aromia moschata; assembly: GCA_029963805.1. Lineage (NCBI taxonomy): Eukaryota > Metazoa > Arthropoda > Insecta > Coleoptera > Cerambycidae > Aromia > Aromia moschata. Next base: position 1,085,110 of record JAPWTK010000072.1, on the reverse strand, counting down.
CCAGACAAACAGTGACATGTGCAAATTTATGAATTGTTGGAAACTCACATTTGAACTTTTTAAAATTGTTCAAAAAAAAAAAAATGTTGATAGAATTGCATAAAAAAAGAATTCATATTAGTATATAATATACAGGGTGTCTACTTTTATTTATGTACAAATCCATAGATCCTTATTTTTCAAGATAATAGATTAAACGCTTTCTTTTTTTGCAACGAAAATTGCTTCTGACCCTACCGTCGCTTTTAAGATTCATCCCCATGGCCTGCTACAATTTTTTTTATACTCCCGATATTTGATTTAACCATTTAGCGATTTTTTTATTTAAAATCCGAATCCATAACGTCAAGCACGACTTCTCAAAACCCCCATTTGCGAAATTTGAAGAAAAAATATACAAGTTCTTTCTATACGATCTCAAAGTTGAGTAAAATATCGAGTTTGAGAGCCGCTAGACGAGTCAAGCGTGCCATGGAATTAATGTTAAGACAGTTGAATGTAATCTGGAATTACTTAAAGTTAATTTTGACTTAACCGTCAGAGACAAAAAAATTGTTTTGGTCTACTAACTATGTGTAGGTGTTATTAATAATAATATGCACATAGAAGAAAAAAACTGTAGTAGATAAAAAATAGTTGTTTGTCAATTACAGTTAGGTCAAAATTAAGTTTACGTAATTCCAGATAATATTCAACTGTCTTGACATAATTTCATGGCATACTTGACTGGTCTAGTGGCTCTCAGATACGATGTTTTATTCAACTTTGAGATCGTTTAAAAAGGACTTGTATATTTTTTGCTCAAATTTCGCATATGAGGGTTTTTGAGAAGTTCTGATTGACGTTATGGATTTGGATTTTAAATAAAAAATTGCTAAATGGTTATATTGAATTTCGGTGGTATAAAAAAATCGTAGCAGGCCATGTAGATGAATATTAAAAGCGGCGATAGGGTCAGAAGAAGCAGTTTTTGATGCCCTTTAAATAACAAAAAAATCTCATCGATTATCTTGAAAAATGAGGATTTTATAGATTCGTGCATATACAGTATGCCCCAGATCATGTTTAAAAGAGGAAAAAATTTTGTGTTTTTGATTTCTCAGAAAAAAGTCACTCTTGATGATTTGCCCTGCTTGATTTCAAACCCCCAAAACGCAAATTACTTTTTGTATAACTCAAACGGTTTTCGAGATAATACCATTTTTCTTCATAATTTGGACTTTCACAAAATTTTATAAGTAATTCCAGTTGGCGGATTTAACCCAATAATTTCGTTGTCTAGGATATTATATGCTATAGAAACTCAATTAATTAGTTAGCTAAAAAAATTATTCGAATTACTTAGTCTCATGTTTTAATCATTGAATTAAGCAACTGATTATAAAATGAAATCAAAACTAAACCAGAATTTTTTTATTCAAATAATGCTCCTCCTTTTTCTGCACAAATTTCAATTCGAGCTCTAAATTCGTTAAAACTACAGTGGACGCAGCTTATAAGACTCACGGATATAAGGTTCAGTCGCCTATAAGACTCAAAATCGCCAGAAACAGTCTGGACGTATCCGAATACATTGAAAAAAAAACTTGGTTATTAGACTCACCACTTCGGATATAAGACTCAGTTTATGAAAAATACATAACTGAAATGATGGAAAGTAACAAAAAACAAACAAAAATAAAAAAATTCTTTAAACCATCTTAAACGTTAAACTGATTATATGAGGAGCTACTTTTCAAAACGCAGTATTTTAGGGTATCCAATTCAAAACGTAATTTTTTCATTTTATTTTTTGAATGACTCGGTAAATTTATAAAAAATATATTTTCACTTTTTCACAATTTAATTCATTTAATATTAATTCTAATTATTTTCAAAGTTCAAATTAGTATCTGTTTAACTAATATGTCAGCAGAAATTATTGTTTTCTGTAAAAATAACGTTAATTCAAAAACTGCGTTTTGAAAAATAGCTCCTCATATATGTTTGTACGTATGTATTTGAAGAGTTACCCTTTTTATAAGTAAATAACACGCTATTGTGTTGTATTATGTCTATTCACAGTTAAAATAAAGTTTGTGTATTACATATACATATTCTAAAATCTTGTTTTCCCCCCTTCGCTTATAAGGTTCATCCGCTTATAAGACTCACTTTTTGCTGGTCCCAAAGTGAGTCTTATAAGCGGCGTCCACTGTATTTCTAATTTCCTGAATTGACAAGGGGACTGACGCCTTGTTTTTAATTGCTCTTCATCATTTTCTAGTGGTTCACGATAAACAATTTGCTTTAAACGTCCCCATAGATAGAAGTCCAATATTGTCAGATCCAGGCTTCTCGGCGGCCATAAAATCGGACCATCCCTTCCTATCCAGTGTTCATTAAATTCGGAATTGAACCAATTACGGACAGTAACGGCATGATGAGCAAGGCACCCATCTTGTTGGAAAAACATTCTCGTTCGATAACTTAAAGGAAATTCATCAAGTTTATCTGTTAAAAAATTTTGTAACATCACCAAATATGTATTACGATTTAAATTTTCTTTGAAAAAAATATGGACCAATAATGCCATTTGTATATGAAACCGCACACCACACATTAACTTTTTTGAAATATTGTTTTCGACAAGAAATAGTAAAGTGGGGATTTGTTTCACTCCAATACCGGCAATGCTGAGAGGAAACGACGCCGTTTGTTGAAAAAGTAGATTCATCGGAGAATAAAATTCGCTTATGAAATCCTTCGTCATTTAAAACTCTGTTGCCCATCTCCAAACAAAAATCCAAACGTTTGGCTTCACCACCCTCCTCTAAGGTGTGCCTGAATTTTGGTTTAAATGGTAAAATCCGGTTCTGCTTGAAAATTCTCTGTAAATGCGATTTACTTATTTCAGTTTCAATTGCCCTTCTTCTAAGTGATAATCTTGGAGCTTCTCTCGCGGAATGGAGGGCAAGAACTGAAGCAGCATCATCTTCATTCAACCATTTTTTTGATTTTTTAATGTCTAAAACAGAGCCTGTTTCTAAGAACTTGGTCACCAACTTCTTCGCTCCGACATTAGAAATGCTAACTTCCGGGTATTTTTCGTTAAATTTATTAATAACAACACGATAGCACTCTTCCCCAGTTCCGTAGCATTGAATCAAATAAATTCTTTGTGCTAGAGTCAACATTATAGCATATAAATAGTAGCAAAATGACGAAGCTTCGATTTGAAGTTATACTGACTTATTAGTTGTCAGCAGTTGTCAGTGATAGCTTGCAATGAAATCCGCCTACTAGAATTTTTTTAAAGAATTATAAAAAAATTCCAAATTATGAAGAAAAATGGTATTATCTCGAGAACCGTTTGAGTTATATAAAAAGTAATTTGCGTTTTGGGGGTTTGAAATCAAGCAGGGCAAATAATCAAGAGTGACTTTTTCTGAGAAATCAAAAACACAAGAATTTTTTCCTCTTTTAAACTCGATCTGGGGACATACTGTATAAAAGTCCAACCATAAATAAAATAAAAGACCAAAATTTAGAAAAGTAAAATCAACAAAAAACTTTTTTGTTTTTCAAAACAAAAAATTATTTGTTTTGGTCAATCCTGCAAGGTACAGCCATTTTTTTTTTTCGAAAAAAACAGAGAAATTGATATGTTTATAACACAAATATTATAAGGGGCAAAAAAAAGTTACATTGCTTTTTATGTAGTCAGAATGCAGCAGAGAGAAAAAGCTACAATCTACATTCAAACTATTGGCAAATTAAAATTGCTCGTCCTCAAAAAATAAATCCCATTTTGGGATTATCAGTAAATTCAATTTAATATTGCAATAATTTTACCCAAAAAAATCCGGAGTTTTGCTGTGAACCATTAATTACACAGGCCCACAAAAAAAAAGTGTCTGGTATGGGATAGAGACTAACTCTTTCTTATGTATTTTGTGCCGCTGAATCCGAATTCATCATAAAAAAAATAGGGGTTCCGCAGCTAATTTTGAAGATAACCTCAAACTGTCAAAAACGACGTGTTTCGGTTGTATAAGCTTGAGAAGACCAAAAAAATGCCCACAAAAAAATGTATCTGGTTCTGGGATGGAGACTAACTTTTTTCTTATGTATTTTGTGCCGCTGAATCCCAGAATATTCCCAGATTTCCGCTCTCAGAGATACAACAATCTTCAAATTTGTCTTCAGCTTGCTGTTGTTTCAAGTTATTTTCGTAGTCTGAATTCCAGAAAGTCAAATGCAAAGTATGTTCATGTGATTACTAAAGAGTTTCCACTTAGTCCTGATTTTAGACTGATTCAATCCACGTTATTCAAGATTTTACCGTTAAAACGCAATTTTTACATATTCTTGAGGATGATCTTTGAAATTCACTTGTTAAACCAAGTTTTTCATAACACATTCGGGTTTAAGAAATTAAGATACATAGGAATACGGTATATTATGTGTGACGCGAATCATATTCCCATTTCTTTCAAGCTTTTATTACAAAAAACGTCGTTTTCAGCAGTTTTTTGAGGTTATCTCCAAAATCCGTTGGTCAAAGCACTTTTTTTCATAGCAAATTCGGATTCAGCAGGCCAAAATACGTGGAATTAAAGTGTTTTTGATGTGAAGCAAATTTTTTTTTTGTTCTCAAGCTTTTACCACCGAAACACGTCGTTTTCGACAGTTTTTTGAGGTTATCTTCAAAATTAGCTGCGGAATCCCTATTTTTTATGAGGAATTCGGATTCCGCGGCACAAAATACATAAGAAAAAGTTAGTCTCCATCCCAGAACCAGATACTTTATTTTTGTGGGCATTTTTTTTGGTCTTCTCAAGCTTTTACAACCGAAACACGTCGTTTTCGACAGTTTTTTGAGGTTATCTTCAAAATTAGCTGTGGAACCCCTACTTTTTATGATGAATTCGGATTCAACGGCACAAAATACATAAGAAAAAGTTAGTCTCCATCCCAGAACCACACTTTGTTTTTTTTTGTGGGCCTGTGTTATGAGACACCCCGTATATCCTTGAGTTTGTCGCATCAAGCTCAAGTTCCATTGAAAGTTCTGTGTCTGTGTATAGGATTTCTGTGTGTGGCATTTCTGTGTTCATTTAATGCGCATGATGAAAACGATACTCACCTCTTTGACCTGGAACCAGGCGTCTTTGGTGCAGTAGCGCATGTCGGCCGCCGTCACCATGTCGACGCCGGCGCCGACGCAAGCGGAATGGACGGCCGCCAGGACGGGCTTCCTGCACCGCTCCAAGGCAGACAGGGCGTTCTGGTACGACACGATGAACTTGTACAGGATCTTCGCCTTGCGAGCCACATCTTCCTGTTCGGCCAGCAACGGGGCCATTTCCATGACGTCGTGCAGGTCTATTCCTAAGAGTGCAATAGTTTTTTCTAATAATTTCGTTCAGCTTAGGGACACGCTTACCTTAGTTGACTACTTTAAGGGATAACGCCACTGTGGAATTTTCAAAAAAGCGATTTTTTGTTTTTTGGCTTAAAACATACTTCGAATCTTCTGAAATATGAGGCGAAAAGTTTTATGCATGAAAACAATTTTTTTGTTTGAAATTTCGCGGTTTTCCCAAAGCGTGTCGAACGCCTCTAATGCGACTCATACCTGCGACGACATATCTCGAAAGGTACTACGTAACGTCTTATACTCGTACGTACTAACGTACGTAACGTACTATTCCCTCTTAAGTCATCCTCGCTTAATTCACATTTCCTCTTATTTCACCACTTTTGTCCCTATTATGTCACGAAACTGTCCCTATTAAGTCGCCGCCTGTAAAAGTTTTAGAACTACTTTCGGAAATTGGATTCTCGCATGAATATGTACAATTTTTATTGAAAAAAAATGATTGTGTAATACAATAAATATAGACACCTAACCTTTAAAATGGTTAGGTGTCTTTTAAAAATATTTAACCTTTAAAATATTCATTCAAGTGGAAAATTGAACTTTGTTACGCACGACTGGGTATACTTATGTTGATTTTTCCGTTCAGCTGGCTAATTTTTCATTATAACAAGTGCTGTGGTACATCTCTAAAAATGTCTTGCAACTAAAAAACACGAAAAAGTTGAGGTTATGATTGCGACTTAAGCGAGATGATGCATGGATTTGGTGACTTAAGAGGGAATCGAGTGTACCTACTAGGGCTAGAACAAAATTCTCGGATACCGACCGTCTTCCAGGCGGCCGCGTATGGATTAGGGATGGGCGATACCGATCCAATATATCGAAGTATCGATACCTCGTTTGTAATACATCGAGCGATATTCTAAAATATCGATATTTTCGTTGCGATACCGAATAAGTATCGGAAAATTTTTACCCGGTAAAAAAAACGCGTGTTCGCCCTGTGTTGTTAATTGCCAAAACGATCGTACAAGAGTGAATTTCTGTTGTTTGTTGCGGGATTTTTTTGCAAAAACTTCGATGAACATCAAGTAAGTGTTTAACCTAACCTAACTCTCTGTTTTTGCTTTAATGTTGGCAAGAATCTGTGTATACAGCATAGGCCATCTCTTAACCTAACTCTCTGTACACTTTTCTGCTAATGGTAAAATTTTTTAGCAACGATCTGAAGAAATTTGGAATTTTCACTCAAAATGAGTGAAATACATTTGCAAAAAAACTGTTATTATAACTTTATATGTGTGTTAGTTTTTGAAAAACTGTTAGAAAAACTTTTTTATAAAAAATTGTTCCATTTTTAGCAAAATGAGAAAACGCTTATTATTAGGGACACTATTTGTGATGCACGGAAAAAATATATGGAAGCATCAATAAATAATAATAGTATGACGATGGAGGGAGTTTTCATTCAATTTTTACCATTAAAACAGTAAACATTGAATGAAAACAATCTTTTTCGAGAGTCAGTTTACCATTCTTTCTATAGTGTTTACTTTTCTTTTTTTTATGTGTACGAATTTATGTTATTGATCAAAACCAAAGAAATGGGTATTTTTATTTTTGTTGATCTCGCTTGATGTTAAGAGAAATTGGAAGTTTTAATTTATTTCAGAATGTATTCCAGAGCAATTCTTTTATCCTTTTTAATAAATAATAAAAAAATAAAAATAGATCGTTCGTTAAAATTTGGATTATTTTCCTGCTCATCAAATATTTTTTTAGCTTTATATTCACATTAAATTATTCTAAATGTTCAAATTTTGGAAAGTATTCATTTGATTACCAATATATCGATTAATTTTGATAGATGTATCGATACCCGGGTATCGACAAATTCAAAATACTTGCAATACCGAGTATCGATATTTTTGCTTTCGATTCCCATCACTAGTATCGATATCCCGTATTCCAGGTGGCCGCGGCCCGGCCAGCGCGGCGGGGGCCGGGGCGACTGCAACGCCAAACAGGTTCCGTATTTATTTAGTCCTTGATGGTCGCGCGCCTGTAATTGTGCATTACTGATTGTTATACTTAATTGATATTATAACGATGGTTAAAACGCCAGCCCCATTTGTTTATCAATTTAAAAAAATTGTGCAGTGAAATATGCAAGTGTTACTTACATGTTTACAGAAAAGGACAATGTGAAAAGCACGTAAAGTCGCTAAAACACCGAGAAAATAAAAGAAATGGAATCCCAAGAAGTGAATTCCCATATGAGGACGACGAGGTGTAAGAGTGTGACAACATATGCGGGAAAAGTAAGAGAAAACAATATTACTTAGTAAATCACTATTTATTCACTGCAGCATGCATGCTCAAGTTCGACCCTGGCATGTACCATTTGGTTCTAGCCCTAGTAGGTACTGATTTCTAACTTCTGTAATACACTACTAGATGTCGTTAGAAACTATGTTTGCTCAATTTGAAAAAAAATTGAAGTGAAAGTACGTTATTGTAGGCCTGAAGAGAACGAAGGGTATGAAGAGCATTTTACAAATTATGAAAATTCTGGAGATGCGTTTTTCTTACCACCTTTGCGTTTTTTCAAAAATCAAAAAAAGCGTTTTTTTAGACTGTTACAGTGGTATTACCCCTTAATATATAACCAGTATGTGTTTTATTTCGCATATACAGGGTGATTGATCACAACCATTCGTTAAAAGTATTGGGGCTTGTAGAAATAACTGATTTTTGAAAATTTGGACTTCAGGTAAGAGGCCTATGGCGGACTAGCCGAAAATGTTTTCAAGATGGCTGCACTTACGGTTATACAGGAAGTCGGCATCAACTTCGTTATTTTAAATGGTGTGCATTTTTTTTAGTGCATATTTTGATTCGACACGTTATTTTAGGTAGATCCTCATGTGATTTCCGTATACTTATCTTTTACCGGTTTTGAGTTATACCTGGTTTTTTTATTTTTATTTTTTTTAATTAACCCCACAACATTTGAATCTATTTGTAGTGGTCATTTTAGAAAATAAAGTATCGGTATTATCACTGTCGTTAGTAGAACTCTAAAGCTATGCAACAATGCTTTTATTATTTATCAATTATGTACAAGGTGTTTAAAATAGAACTACCATTTAGCCCAACGTCAAACCATCCAAACTCAAATTTTGTAAATACAATGACCCATATTTTATTTTATATGTTAATGTAGAATTAAATTCTGAGTCCTAACAAACAAATCTACTAATCACAGTCATACGGTTTCTTCACAAAACAGTTACCTGCAGTAAACAATTTGCCTGAGCCAGATAACACGATTGCCCTGCAATCCTCATCCTCATTTAGTTGATTGAAACATTCCCCTATTTCACTAGAACAAGAATAAATATGGTGAAAATATCGAGCCATAAAAAAAAACGTCATCAAAGTTGGTCGTCAAAAAAGAAGTATTTCTATATCTTAAGTTATCTTAAGTTTTTCTACCTTATTTAATTGTCAAAGCCTTATATATGAGACATTGTTTATTTTCCAAATTGTGACAGTCACTTGTCAAAAGTTTGACATAACGGAAAAGCTTAGACATGACCGTTATTTCTATCTCTTTCATTCATAGCCAGATTTGATGACATTTTTTTTGGATGTTTACTACTTTGCTACTGGCCAAAAGACGTTTTAAAGATTATACTGCTTATTGAAATATACTCCTGGGCAAAATTAATGCACAACTAAAAATTTTCCACAAATTTGCAGAAACTGGAAATTATTTTTTTTTTTCGATTTCATTACTTGACAACGTTGTGGGTCTCATTCGTCATCGTTGTTGGTTTTCAGTGTTATACCAGGTGTATTAAAAACAACAAAGATTATCAAAAAATCCCACTCTAATCCTGTAATCCCCTGCAATAACAAAAATAATGCAGTGAACAGAAAAGGAAAACGATAAGGAAAAATTAAGCTAGTTTATATTTGGGTGCAATATATTATAATTAATAAAAGGTATATCCCACAAGGCATACAAATGTTTGAAAACTGAGAATTTTTTAATATATCTACCCAGGGTATAAAACAAAGAAAAAAACTAGCTGTAGGCACCACATTTCCTTAAACAAATATTTTTATACGTTTGATATTTACACATTACAATTTTGGTATTTTATTGAAATAACTAAGAGCCACTATGTGCTGCGAAGAAGTTAAACAGGTTTACATTTACTTACCGCCACATCACTTTGTTCAAGGCGTTCAATTTGTCTGGTCTATTAAGAGTCACTTGGTAAACATATTCCCGGGGTACCGATACTAAGAGGGTATCAAAAGAAGTTTTACCTGACATTCTCGCTATATTTATACCTTTACCTGGAACAGGTTAAATATAAGTTTATGATGTTAAATTTCACAAAAAAAAATCAAAACTAAGCTTAAAAGTATAGGCAGAAACAAACTACTTACAAGGCAAAGTTGAGAGAGTAGGCAGAAGTCTGGATATTGACAACATTTATGTAATTGTATTTAAGGTACAATGCACTTAATAAAAAAAAATGTTGCTTATATAGGACTTTGAACTTTTACCTTCACAACTAGCTAAGATCTTTATAGACATATACGTATGTGTAAATTAAAATCAGTTCAATACAGAATCTATAACATTTAACCTGTTGCTCAAATGTTTCGATTTTTTTTTTCAGAAAGCGGAAGTAAAGTATAAAAAAATAAATTTAAATTTGAATTTCACAAAAACAAACACCTAACCTCTTTTTAAATATCTAATCTAGAGACCACAAAACATCTAAACAGAAGAAGGGCAATCTCCATAGATAAGGAGGGAAACACGCATCGGGGCCACCATATGTACCGGTGGCCAGTTTTTCATAATGCGCATGCGCGACGCTCAATCGAAATGCGTAGCCGTGAATTGGCATCGCCAACTTCATTTTACAATTCAATTTTTCATACAGCAAACTCGTTGTTGCTGCATAAAAAAATTGATTTGTAACCATACCCCACTTTATGATTTTATCATTCAAGGCGGAATAAATAAAAACAATTTGCTTGAAATTATTTATTTCTACAATTATAAACATTTAAAACAATACATTATCAAAACATATTGACATTGTAAACAAAAATTATTTGAAAACAAAAAAAGTCAAAGGAGATTAAAATAAGAAAAATTTTCACATCGAGATTAGGTTGTATTTAACTTGGACATACAAGCTGGACATCGTGAACATACTTCCTACTGATGAAGTAGAACGTTTGTTGTTGCATGGCTCTATACAGTGAAGAACACTCTAAAAACACATAATATTTTATTACCATTTTAAAGTTCAAACGCTGAGAAACTTCTATTATTTAATATGTACACAAGCTCATTTACAAGACTATTTCATATTAACAGTAAACTAGAAAGAACTTTGCTAAACCTAACAATTAATTAAATTACACGTATCTTTTTATTCTTTTCATGCACATCTTATTATGTTCTTGTAATATACTAATCATTTATAGGTTAGATAAGTAATTTAAGTACAGTATTTACTTACCAGTAAGTAGAATAATTTATATTATATCCTTAAATGCCAATCACAAAAGAAATAATAGTTTTATCACAAAATAATGCACAAAATAATTTGATACGAATCAAAAATTTTCCATTAGGGACGCTTCCTAAAACTACAACAATCAAAGTTTAAATTAAAATGCCGCGTTTCTATTGGATATGGATCGCCTAGGCAAATAGACCTATGGGATTGCCGCCACCGATACCACGCGGCCATTTCGTTATTTATAATTTTTCTCCAGATTTGGGGGATTATAAAAAATATGCCAACTTCAGTCAATAATTTAATCTCTGAAAATTATTATTATTGTAATTATTAATATTCAAAATGTCTAGTTTGACTTACTTTACTTTATTTAATGCATGTAAGGGGATATATCTAACATAACGAAATATCGCGTCAGAGTGTTGCTGAAATTATTACGACTGAAGGTGCATCTGGCAACATTGCACTGATAGCGTGTTGCGAGGTTGTGAATGCTAGTTTCACCCCCGTGCTAGAGACTAGAGACCACAGATAAAAGCCGCTTTTCTTTCGTGCTAAACATACGTGAACCTGATCAATGTTATGTACACTCAACATCCACATTTCCGAACTTTTACGTGCCGCAGACTTCCACATTTCCGAACTCTCGTCACCTCGGGATAACCGAACTTTTTCTGGCTCATTCTAGTACTTTTCTTTGTTTTTCGAGGTTTTTATGCAAATGTCATACATACATACATACATACATACATGTGTACATGTTAATAAGAGAACGTTTTTCTAAACAAAAAAATGTCAGGTGCAAAGGAGAGAATGATGCAGGTAATTATTTTGTAATTCAAAGTAAAGGTTTGTTTTATTGAACATTTTGTTGACGTAACCTATAATAATTTAAAACTGAAATGAAAAATTATCAGAAAATATGTATTTTTAAGAAAACCGTGATACAAAAACATTATTGTACTGTTTATTTGCAGAGAAAAGAGCCTGCGAAGAGGCTAACCTTGGAGCAAAAGCTGGATTTGATAAATCACGCGAAAAAATGGTGTTAAAAATGTTGATCTATGTAAGATGTACAATATTTGTAAATCGTCAGTGGCAGAAATTCTTGGAAAAAAGAAATTTACTTTGAAAAAACTGAAAAAAAGACGAAAATTGAGTGGACGGATTGACACAATAAAGTGCACCGGTACTTATGATACGCTATTTGAAAGAAGTGTTTTTCACTGGTTTGTACAAAGAAGAACTCTTGTCTCAGATGTGCTGCTGAGGGAGGGCGATTTCCTCTTTGCTGAATTCTGTGACAATCAAAATGTTTGATAACAATCGCATTATTGTTTTTACATTTTTTTCTCATTTCAAATTTCGCGGTTTTTTGTCGTCAACCAATCAACGACAAGTTCGGTTATGTGGAAGTACAAGTTCGGAAATATCGTGAGAAAAAGTTCGGAAATATCGTGAGTTCGGAAATTTGGAGTTCAGATATATGGATGTTGAGTGTACATATGTACATACATTCTGTACATTCAGTACATAGAAAGAAAGGGAAAACCTGGGCGACATATTTTTTTCTTTCTAACGCTCTATGATTGGTAGTTGACTAAAGACGTTTCCCACCCGTCAGTACCGTATCTTGAAAAATACCATACCCGCCGGCAAAATGCCAAGTTTATATTGTGTGTGTCCAAGAGCTAAACAATCACAGGAAAATATACATTATCATCGGGAAGATATTATTAGACTATAATATATCTGCGGCTATGTTGGAAAAAACGCAGTTATATTATTTATAGCCTTAAAAATTATTTCATTACCTTGATTTCCTTGATGCGGCTGACCACTGAATAAAACAACTATTACAATAATATTATACTTTTATTATACAATTATTTTATGTTATTAAAATAAATTTATCTTTATTTAATTTTAATTTATATTTCTTTAATTTATTATATAATTAATTTAATTTGAATGAAATTATACAATATTTTATACTTTTTTGACCCCTTATGTATAAGTCTAATTTTCAATGTGACAATCAGAATAACAATTAAAGTATATGAACCAGTCTAAAATAAACAAAGATTGAAATATTGGCCAAAGAATCCTGATTGCCGCTTTTTTTCTCAATTGTTTATCACTTATAAAGTAGTAAACTTTACAGGTTATTTTCTGCATTAAAAAGTTTGCGGCTTATATGTAAAGTGAAGTAATTATTTACAAGAGACCAAAATATTGTATTCATTCATGCATAGTTATATGTCTATTGAAAACCTTTAATACAATCAATATTACTCATCTGTACTCTTATTTTAAACTCATTTAAAAGCTTCACCTTCGTGTTTTCAAAATTTAGAATTTTTGAACGGGGCCCCGAACCCTAGAGCCGTTACTGCTAGTAAACAAAGACAGAGATGTCGCCCAGGTTTTCCTCACTCTTTCTACTAGAGTTGTCAACGCGTAGCTCAGCCAGCTAGTCCATTCTTAATGTCGATGGTTAAAACATATGGCATAGACAAAATACTTTTTGCATATGGCATGAATGCACGCAGCTAGAGAAACAACCCATACACTTCTCAAACTAAAGGTAGTTTTACATTTATTTAAAGGCTGCTACACACAATAATGATTAGTGACGTAATGACTAGTGCAAATGATACGGAGCGATTTAGGTTTGATTTATAGATTGCCGTCCGCCCAAACGCCCGCCCATTCGTAGAAAATTAAATCTTAGGACATTAAATAAAGCATTCATAAATAACCGTACACCGGTAGCATATATTTTGTCCATCCGTAGAAACTTTAACATTTAAGAGTAACAATGACAGCACCCGATTCCATTCATTCTGTTCATGGGTAGATTATCCATATTGTCCCTATTCTAATGTAATAAATGAAATAGGAAATTCAATTTTCACAACTAACAAACACAGCAGTTTATAACCCGAGAAAATATTTTATAAACCTGAAATTTGTAAAGAAAGCGGAATTGGATACGACATACGGGCGGTTGAGAGTGTGGTAATCTATGTATAAATCAGGCCTTATAACTGTATAGTTAGCCCGTCCGCACACAGGGCAACAAAACCGGTTCAACAGCGACATCCATATCCCCTGCCTGCCACTTATTAACCAAATAACTGGATATCCACCAACGAAGCAATATGAAATCATATTGCTCTGTTGATGGGTCCCTCATTTCTTTATTTAATAAGTGACAGGCAGGTGATATCATATCGCTGCTGAATTGGTTATGAGTTGCTCCGTGTGTGGACAACTTTAAATCAAATTGGGATGACCTTTACATCTTTGAAACGATTTCATAAATGCTTAGGGGTAAATAAGCAACCTCACGTTCTGTGCACTGATGTTTATGGTTCTGTGATGTGAGATGTAAGGATAAGACGATTGATGAGAACTACTGAGAATTGAGAATGAGAACTTAATATTTATTGGTTGTGTTTTTTGCGGTCTTCTCTTTCGTATGCTACAAATATTGACTCTTCTCTGGTATATTCGTCAAAATAAAAAATAATGCAAGAAATTTCTAAAATGTTACTTTTTATACACATTCTTTTTTTTTGTTTGAATTAGCTACTTTTTCTTTTTTCAGTGGTAAGTAAAAATAGTAGTCACAGTAGGTAGTAGGTATTACGTATACACGTGACAATTTGAGATCATATAACCTCATTTTACAATTTTATAGTGTATCTTGTGTAACATAAATGTGTTTTGACTTTACTTTTTAGGAGAAAGCTTGACTGAAACAGGTTGATATAAAACTTGGAATATGACTGCAGTTGCAAAAGGAGAAACACTTCAGTTTAGTGGTGGCGATTATCTTAGGCAAAAGCTGATTTTGTCGGTGTTAAGTGGAAGACCAATTAGACTAAAAGAAATACGGGTAGAGGAGACTATTCCAGGCTTAAAAAATTACGAAATTAATTTCATAAGGCTAATGGATAAAGTGACTAATGGGACAGTCATTGAAATAAGTCCAACTGGTACCAATTTGTACTTTCAACCAGGGCTTTTATTTGGCGGAGACATCGAACACACTTGTTCAGATGAAAGGGGCATCGGTATGTCCAAGAAAAAGTTAATTTCACTCGACACTATGAAGTTCTAAAATTGTTTAATGTTGTAGGTTACTATTTGGAGGCACTCCTAATGATCGGAGTGTTTTGTAAGCATCCTCTAAATGCAGTTTTGAAAGGAGTTACAAATAACAATGTGGACCCTTCGCCCGATTTAATTAAGTCTTCCATGTTTCCAGTTTTGCACCATTTTTTGGTAGACTTTGAAGGGTTAGAATTAAAGATTATCAAAAGGGGTAAGAATACTATTTCATTGTTAAAATTTTTAGATTGTTCAAATGACTGCACGTTGTTAGGTAAATTTTACCCGACGTTATTTTAAATGATCCACAATAAAAAAACAATACTGGGTGACACAGGATTATAGTATGCCGTATTTTTTTCTTTATTTATTAAATTCTCAAATTTCTTACATCTTACATAGAATATCTCTTTTGAAAATTGTATAAATTATGTAAAATTTATGTATTGTATATGTATTGTATAAATTGTATTAATATTATAATTGTATAAAATAGGAATCTTGAAAAACAGTGTAGTTAGAGAGACCGGTAAATAGGAAAAGGTTTGTAGTTTTATGAGAACAATTTAAGGCACCATTTTGTTTAAAAAAAATGTATGAAGTAGTGATGCGAGAATACGTATTAAAATAACCTTTGAATCCGAATATCAAATTAATACGTATTAATACGATTATTTTGTTTTAATACGGATACGGATTAATTCTGTCAGATGTCATTGTTGAGTGTTGACTGTCGATGCTTGATGGCCGAAAACGTAATACAAACACGGTTATACTATGTATTTTTAATTTTAATTCGTATTTGTACGACCACCTGTTGCCATTTGTGGTTTGATTCGAAACCACCACTTGAACTAAATAATAACTTGGACTAAAGCGACATGAACTGAAGAAATAATACGTATTCGAAATTAATACGTATACGAGATTAATACGCATTCAGCGTTCAGTCGTCAGTCATCGGCGGTTGTCGACCGGATTCAAAACCATCATTTGATTCGGATTCGGACGTGAAGAAATAATACGTATCGAAATTAATACGTATACGAAATTGATACGTATCCGGGCGCTCAGTCGCCAGTCGTCAGTCGTCAGTCATCGACCGTTTCCGTATTAAGCGTTCACATTCCTTCATAGGTGTTAGCCCGTCTGCTCGAATTA
The DNA here is from genome assembly GCA_029963805.1 of Aromia moschata. Taxonomy (NCBI): domain Eukaryota; kingdom Metazoa; phylum Arthropoda; class Insecta; order Coleoptera; family Cerambycidae; genus Aromia; species Aromia moschata. The sequence continues at coordinate 1,068,904 of JAPWTK010000072.1, read as the reverse complement.
ATACGGATTCGGATTATTAATACGAATATTATTTTAATCCGTATCCGTATCATCCGAATATCAAATTAATCCGTTTATTTACATCACTAGTATGAAGGTATGCCATAACCGTGTTTTTGTAAATGGCAATCATAGTTAGCTGTGGGCTCATAAAAAATAACGAGCCATAAGAAAAAAACTTAATCAAAGCTAGCTATGAACGAGAGATGGAAATAGTGGTTATGTCGAAGCCCAAATGAAACTTTCTTGTCAAACTTTTAAAAATGGCTGACACAATTGTAAAATAAATAATGGCTGTCGCATAAAGTGTCAGCCTTGACAATTAAATAAGGTTATAAACTTTTTTTGCTCGGCCAACTTTGATGAGTTTTTTTTTGATGGCTCGTTACTTCTTTTTTTTGCTTGGCCAACTCTAACGACATTTTTTTTTAATGGCTCGTTACTTTTTGTTACCATTTATTAGTATCTAATAAAAATGTTTACACGTACTTTTCTGCTCACCATAATATATCTCGATATATTTTTATTTGTGGAAGGTTTGCTACCGCTTGGTGGCGGCGAGGTCTCGTTCAAGTGCCCCGTCCTGAGGGAGACCAAGACGGCCCACTTGGTGAATTGGGGCGTCGTCAAAAGGATAAGGGGGACCGCCTACGCCGTGAGGGTTTCCCCAGCGGCAACCAATAGGCTGATAGAAGCGGCCAAGGGCATTATGTTGAATTTCACTCCTGACGTTTCCATAGTTACTGATGTGCGTAAGGCGCATCAGGGCGGAAGAAGTCCCGGGTTTGGTATACATCTGACCGCGGAGACTACCAAAGGCGTCATCTATTCTTCGGAAGGGGTAAATATCCGCATGCTGCTAGTTAGAGAGTTGACATGTGAATAAAGTTTTAAATATCCAGAGGATCATTCCAATATACCGGGTGTAACAGGATTATGGTACATCCCCCTTTTCACCTTTAGTTTTCAAGATGCTTGATTGAAATTTGGGATATCCTATATACATAATAAGCGGCACTGTCTGACATACAAGCGATTTTTTGTCACTTCCGGTTTCGCCGGAAGTGACACTAACTTTCGATTTTTTACTGGAACACCCTGTATATTATTGCAGTTTTTAATTCTGCATAATTTTCTGAATCCTACGATACCAAATAAGTGACATTTCAAACTTCAATATTTTTTACAATTATAATTTTTAGTTTTCCATTTAAGTGGGTCATGACGGGTCCGATTTATTCTAAATGACCCATGTAATGCTAAAAAATCTAAATCCCGTCAAAAATACAAGTACTAAATTATGTGATTTATGAGCAAATAAAAAAAGTTCATCAAAGCTGTTTTTGGAGCAAAACTCGGTGTTTTCAAATGGAACCATATGGGTACTGTAGTACCATTTATTATTACTATTAATCATGACATAATATAAAACAAAGTCGCTTCCCGCTGTCTGTCCCTATCTATCTATCTATCTACTACCTATGTATGCTTAGATCTTTAAAACTACGCAACGGATTTTGATGTGTTTTTTTTTAATAGATAGAGTGATTCAAGAGGAAGGTTTATATGTATAATACATGCATAATATAGTAGAGAAACACTGATAATTTTAGAGGTTTCTAATGTGATGTCGTAAATAAACACATTTTTTGCGCTTACATTGCAAACGCTGGCTGAACCCTACGAGATAGATCAAAATAATGTACTACAATATTGTACACCTTAAAAAGGTCTACAAAAAAAGTCCGCGATGGTATATGTCTATCTCTTAGGGATAACCCACAATAACCATTTTTTATATTTCCGTGCGAAGTCAAGGGGTCGCTAGTAAGTAATAATTACAAACAAAATTACAGCTAAGAGAAATAATTAAGAAAATACAATTTTGTTTTGGTGGTACCAATATGGTACCAGAATTAAAAAATGCAATAATATACAGGGTGTTCCATTTAAAAATCGAAAGTTAGTGTCACTTCCGGCGAAATCGGAAGTGAAAAAAATCGCTTGTATGTCAGACAGTGCCCCTTATTATGTATATAGGACATGCCAAATTTCAATCAATTATCTTGAAAACCAAAGGAGAAAAGGGGGGTGTACCTTGATTCTGTTACACCCAGTATACAGAGTGTTTTATTTTTTTGTAGCAGGATTTAAACATCTGATAGAACTTTTAGAATTAATGAAAGTTTATATAAACATAGGTGTTCATAGGCTTGGTTTTTGAGATACGGAATGTTCAAATTTAATTTTAAAATATAATTTTTTAAATATCGTTAACAATTTTCAACGTACTGCATTAAAAAGTGGTATACGAGGGTTTTTTGGTATAAGAAAATTCATTCACTATAGTCACTAGAGGGCGTTCTATATTGTACTCTTTACGGATTAAAATATGTCAAAACATTTTTCTTAATGCAGTTTATGCCTTTTTTAATACAAAATCTTATTTCCTGCACTCTTATAAACAATGAAGGTGCGCTAAACAAAATCCGCTAAAGTTGTCCGTTTCTGAGATATTTGGATTTTTATTGTTCGATGCAACCTAATTTAACGATTTAGAATTAAAAAAAAATGTATTTTGAAATTTAATTTGGACACCCTGTCCATCAAAGATTAAGCTCTTGTGGAAATATCTTTATATACACTTTCTATGTTAATTTTAAAAGATTTATCAGGTGTTAAAGTCCTACTACAAAAAACTGAAACACCCTGTAGATTTCAAAGAACTTGAGTTTTACAGAGGCATATATATAAAGCCGGTTAATACAGTATTGCGTAACTAATTATACAGGGTGTCTCATAATCGATGGGTACACATTGAGAGTACAGCTTTTTTGGGTATAAATATTGCTATTTTACCAAGATATACCGGGTGATTCACAAAAGTGGCTCACCACTATAACTTTGTTTTCAAAGATAAAGTAATGAAATCTTAAAATTCCCACTTCCGGTTTAACCGGAAATGGCCCCAACTTTCGAATCTTAAATGGCACGTCATATTTATTTTGTCGACTTATTTATTATCGACTTGCAAATTCCAAATGTCGATCTGAACACAATGATATGTCACTTTTTGACACATCATGTCATTTATTTTTTTCATTTACATATTTTGATCTAGAGTGCTTGGAGTTAATTAAAATGTTTCATTTTGAGTCAAGTAGAGATAAAAAAATTGTTTTATTTTGTTTTTATCGACAGTTTTTATTTTTTAAGCATTTAAATACGGCGAAAAGAAATTTTTATCGTTTTTATCAATTTTTTCAATCAGTTTTATCAAATGGGAACAGTATGGCTCATAAGATTATTGAAATAGTGTTTTTTTGTTACACATACACTTTGATGTTTACTTTTATAAGAATTTTCAAGAAAAAAATGCAATCAAACAGCAAATAGGAAAATATTGACATCAAATAGGGCTTGATTTGATTTTAATGTACTCCTCGAAGGTAAATGTTTTCTGTGGCATTTTAAATGAAAAGATTATTGGGCCATACTTTTTTTATGAAAATTTGTAAGCTGCCATTTTTCTCAGATTTTTACAAATAGAGTTTACCGACGCACTTGATGAGCTTCCTCTTGATTATCGCTACAATTTACATTTACAACTTGATGAAGCACCCATCCATAATGCTGTCATAGTGAGAAATTGGTTGAATGAGAATTTTCCTAATTGCTGGATCGGAAGAAGTAGTCCTATTATTCGTTGGCCGCCGGATCCCCAGACATTACGCCTCTTGACCTCTTGATTTCTCTCTTTGGGCGACAATAAAAAATAAAGTGTATACTACAAGGCCCCAGACCCGAGAAGAACTTTCTGATCGCATTAGAGAAGCATGTCAGAGTATAACTCGACAACAGTTACGAAATGTAATGAGGAATAATCGTTGACTTATTGAAAAATGTATAAGGGAAATGGGTGGATTGAATAAGTATTGAATAATACAATTTAAAAAAGGAATCCGTTTTTTTCTCGGACACCTTGTATTTTAGAACAATGAAAATCAGTTCAGCTATGTTTTAAGTAATGCTAAAGAAGAATTCGTCATCAGTTTTCTTTCTAAAAAAATCTCTATAGTAGTTTTTGGCATTTGAGCCCATAAAAGTGGTCGTAGTTGGCCATGATTACAGACCAAGAATAAAGTTACCCACTCGGTGAATGCGCATTTTGAATATCCACCTAATAAAAAAGAGTTCATTAAAATCGGTCAAAAAATAAAGATTTTACAAGGGTGGTAAGTCCTTACGTGGACACACTGTATGTGAGTTACTGAATTATGGTCACTCTAGGTGTCCTTGGTGCACACGACGGGGAGCGGTGCCCCGCCCCCCAGCCGGAGCGCGTGGGACGCGAGGCGGCCCAGCGGCTGCTCTACGAGGTCTTCTGCGGCGGCGTCGTCGACTCCACCGCCCAGGCGCTCGCCATGCTCTTCATGGCCCTCGGCCCCAAGGACTCCTCCATGATCATCACGGGCCAGCTGTCCGAATACGCGGTCGCCTTCCTCAGACACCTCGACCGATTCCTCGACGTCAGCATGGTCTTGGAGGCCCTCAACGCTGAGGACGTCAACCTCAGTTCCGGCAGCGACAGGGTGGTGGTCTCCTGTTTCGGTATCGGCTACACTAACGTCAGCAAAAGGACTTTGTGACGGCGTTTCGTTCATGTTCGTGCTTGTAATGTGATATATCGACTGTTTTTATACATTTTTGTATATTGTACGTTTCTGAGTGTATTATACAGTGCTGCACAGAAAGTTCGCGTCGTTTGGGAAATGGGAACAACTTTCATTCTCGCGTGTTCAGTGAATTTTGTTGTGGTCAAGTGTTTTTCTTGTTTCTAACCTAAAATTCGTGAAAAAACAGTCACGGACGTGCCTGTCAAATTTGACATTTTTTTCGGAGTCAGTTATTATGAAAAGTTGCTCATAGTTTCATTTTAAACCAACGTGAATTATTTTATCATAATCAGAAAACTTCCATTTCCATTTCTCAAACACAAAAATTATTTTTGGTTTTTTTTTTAGTCACAGAACCTCTTTCGAATTGTCTTGAATTAAAATTCGAACATGAAAAAGATTTCCAACTTGCAATTTTAGAGACACGTTTTTTGGTGCCAAAATCAAGATGTCGTTGATCCAAACTTTATTTTGTTAATAGAAATGTTTTCACAGCTTGCTTACCGGTTTCTTGTTAAGAACTGGTGACCTGATTAACTGGCAAGTTAATTTAATAAAAAACTAATTAAAAACCTACCGAAATATTTATTAGTGAATTTTGTTATGGTCAAATGTTTTACTTGTTTTTAACCTAAAATTCGTGAAGAAAAATGAAGTGACTTGCCTGTAAAATTTCTTCGGATTCAGTTATTATGAAAAGTGGCTCATAATTTCCTTTTAAATGCGTTAAGCATGCATTAAGTATTTTATCAGAATCAGAAAACTCCCATTTCCAATTTCTCAAAAATATCTGTATTTTTTTTGTCCAAGTCAAATATTAGAATTGTTTTAAATTTTTCAAATCGATAAAGATTTTACAACTTGTAATTTTAGGCATATGTTTTTGGTGCCAAAATCAAGACGCCGTTGATTTTGTTAATACAAATGTTTTCACAGCTTGCTCACGGGTTTCTTGTTAAGAACTGTTGACCTGATTAACTGACAGGTTAATTTAATAAACTAATTAGAAACTTCCTGATATATTTTTCAGCGGATTTTGTTATGGCCTAATGTTTTCCTTATTTTTAACCTAAACTTCGTGTAGAAAAGTGACTTGACGTACCTGTCAAATTTGACAGTTTTTTCGGAGTCAATTATCATGAAAAGTTGCTCATAATTTCCGTTTAAACCAGCGTCCATTATTTTATCAGAATTAGAAAACTCCCGTTTCCAATTTCTCAAATATATATTGATATATTTTTTTGTCAGTCAAACATTACAATTGTTGTGAATTAAATTTTCAATTCGATAAAGAATTAAAATTTGTAATTTTAAAAAACATATGTTTGTGGTGCCAAAATCAAGACGCCGTTGATCCAAACTTTATTTTGTTATGCAAATGTTTTCACAGCTTGCTCACCGGTTTCTTGTTAAGAACTCTTGACCTGATTAACTGACAGGTTATTTTAATAAACTAATTAGAAACTTCCTGAAATATTTTTCAGTGTATTTTGTTATGGTCAAATGTTTTTCTTATTTTTAACCTAAAACTCGTGAAATAGTTACGTTATCACGTCGTCATATCGTCACGTTATCATATCGTCTATCGACTTGTCAAATTTGACATTTTTTACGTAGTCAATTATTATGAAAAGTTGCTCATAATATGTGGCCTGATTAACTGGCAGGTTCATTCAATAAGCTAGTGAGCAACTTACTAAAATATTTCTTCTAATAAAATAAAATGAAATTTGGATCAACGGCGCTTTAAATTTCTCACCATAAAAATGTCTGAAAACTTTTTTTGAGTCCAAAATTTAATTAGAGACAGTCCCAGTGTAGTTTGCAAGATTTTGACTAAAAAAAGAATGAATGGCTTCTTGTTTTCAAGAAATTCGAAGACAACAGTTTCCGATTTCGATCAAATGTTGGTTTAAAGTTCAAGTTTTTCCCGTATGAGTGCCTTTTGGAAGGCACTGTTGTGGCTGCCCAATATTAAATTGGTGTAGGACTGTTGACGATAAACAAATTGTTTATTGCTTTTTAAAATTCAATTTATTATACATAAAAACTATCTATATATTTTAAATAAATACATAGTTTTTATTACACCTTGTATTATGTAGTAAGTTTTAATTTCTGTCCCAATGTGGCGTTCATTTTATTATGTTGACTGCTGAGAATGCGCTCTGAAAAAACCACTTTGTAAATAAAAAGGTATTTTGAAAATATACGAGTGTCTTTTTTAACAGTTTATTTTACATACGAATAAACAATATAAAATCTCTAAATCTAACCTATGTATATGTACATAATCGTTTTATGAAGCAATCATTATTCAGAATTTAAACATTTTTTTCTTTTCCTTATTCATTAACACAAAATATACAGCATCTTCTATTCGTCGCTGGCTATACACAGGACCGGATCCAGGCCCTTACTACTACCAACCACTATGAACAAAAAACTGGGAAACGAAATGTACAAATAAAAAAAAATGCACTCGAGAAGAAGCCTTTTATAATCAAAATATTACATTTTCCACACGAAAAAATGAATACTAATTTTAAAAGGACATTAAGTTAACACAAACTGAGTATGAAAGATGAACCTAAAATATCTGACAAGTATGTATACCTACAGGGTGTCTACATTTATTTATGTACAAATCCATAAAATATTCATTTTTCAAGATGCAGCTCCATGACCTACTATGCTTTTTTATACCCCCGAAATTCAATATAACCATTTAGTTATAAAGGGACGGGCCGATCTTGACGGGCTGTGGCGGCCATGTTGTTTTGGCAACGTCTGTCAAATATGTTGTTTATTACTCAGTCACTGCTGCCAAATCACCATGGCAAGTTACACGATTGAGCAGCACGTCCAAATAATAAAACTTTATTATCAAAATTAGTGATCGTTAGTGAAAACGGTGCGCGCGTTACGCCCATTTTACGACAGACACGATGGCCCTTCAAAGTCGATTCTCCAACGATTGGTGGCCAAATTCGAGACGAATGGTTCGGTAAACAATCTGCCAACACCAGTACCCGAGAATAATACAAATACACCACCGAGAAGCGACAGCAAAGCTTCCCGCATTGACCGTTTTTATATGCGCATGCGCCAACTAGGTTGTGTTGTTGTCAGTTGCCATCTTGGAATTGTATACGGGGTGACGTGGTTTCATTAGCCATTTGTATCCTGTGCCAATTTGTATAGATATTTAGCCTTGACATTTTCTCAATACGTTCTTTTTCACGGGTTGTTCGCTGACTGGGCTTCGGAGCGTTTGGAAGAGGACCCCAATTTTTGTCGAAAAATTATATTTAATGACGAGGCACATTTTTGGATGAATGGCTATGTTAACAAGCAAAATTGCCGTATATGGGACGACGTCAACCCACACGAGGTTCACCCGGTGGCACTGCATCCACAAAAAGTTACCGTTTGGTGCGGATTTTGGGCCGGCGGCGTCATTGGTCTGTACTTTTTCGAAAACGACGTTGGTGAGGCGATCACTGTCAACGGTGATCGGTACAGATCAATGATAACCAATTTCTTTTGGCACAAATTGAACGATATAGACGTGGACGACATGTGGTTTCAGCAGGATGGCGCTACGTGCCACACAGCGAACGCCACATGGACATTGTGCATGAACGATTTGAGAGTAAGGTTATCTCTCGCGGAGGTGACGTGAATTGGCCACCAAGATCGTACGATTTAACCTCGGTGGACTTTTTGTTGTGGGGTTTTCTGAAGTCGAAGGTATATACGAATAAGCCGCCATCGACTGATGCCCTCAAAATGAACATAACCCAGGCCATCGCTCAAATTAGGCCGGATCTATGCGGCAAAGTCATTGAAAATTGGACCTGTCGCATCCACGCTACCGTGAGAAGCCGCGGCGGATATTTGAACGATGTCATATTTCATACATAATGGCATACATGGGTGTTTCAAATAAAAAAAAAAAGAATTTCGCTAATACCTCACACACAGCTTGTTTTATTCCATTTCAACGTCGACCCGCCCTCATTGGAAAACCCTTTATAGTCCAATCAAATTACATTTTCAGGTGCCAAAAAATAGTTCAGTATTTGAAAATATGTAAAAATTAGGAAAAAATTCAGTAGAATTCAACGAACTACTTTACCTCACATGAATTTTTGGGCTTCATTTTCAAAATGGCTTTCAAAGTTCGCAAAAAACAGTTTTTTTTTCATTGATAAAAAACTAAAGAAAAAATGTTTCAAACAAAAATTTTAGGAATTTTTAATACGGATCGAATAAGCCCAAACCGGTTTTGATCGATAAGTAAATTAATTAGTTATTGCAAAAAACCGCTGAAAATCGCAATTTTTTCAAATAGTTTTATTAGTCGCTAATATCTCTCAAAAATAAATATTTTTTATGAAACTTGGTGAAAGGATAGCTCTTGGTAATACAAATAATATGATTTTTTTCAAAATTGAAATATATATTATAGTTTTTGCAAAAAATCGAGTTTTTCGAAAAAAAGGCGTTTTTGTAAAATCCCCGTAATTCATAGGCCGCCACATCTTTAGGAACGGAGTTGGGCTTAAAATTTTCCTTAATAATTACACTATTATGTGCACATATTGCGAGGGCCAATAATCGATTTCAAATATCGCAAAAAACGATCGAAAAAAGTTTTTTTTTTTCGGGGCCATAACACTTTGATTAACAGTTTGATTTCAATTCGTATCAAAATGTCGATACTGCCATTCAAAACCTGACATTTTTTCACGGATTTAAAAAAAAATCTGTCTTGCGACCACCAACAGGGGCTGAAATTTTTTTCCCCTTTTTTCAATTTTTTTCTAAAATGTACTTTTTTTTAATAAATGAAAAAAACTGTTTTTTTGCGAACTTTTGGACGCCATTTTGAAAATGAAGTCCAAAAATTCAGGTGAGGTAAAGTAGTTCATTGAATTCCACGGTCTTTTTCCTAATTTTTACATATTTTCAATTACCGAACTATTTTTTGGCAAAAAAATGATAATTTCGACAATTTGATAGGACTATTATTTGTATTTAAAATCTGAATCGAAAGCCTTAATCAGGACTCCTCAAAACCTTCTACTGCATTTTTTTTCTTGTGGGTTCATATTATTAATAAAGACCTACATATAGTAGACCAAAAATACACTAATGGAAAAAATTAAAGGGTCAAAAATTTTTCCGAATTTTTAGTGCTTTTTCAGAATGTTGTATATCAGTGAAAAATGGTCTTATAGAAGTCTAAAAAAAAGCGAAGCATCAAGTTTCTAGTTTTGAGATATTTCGGCAAAAAAATTTTAGAGCTACATAGGATTTCGCACAATTTTAGGAAGTAGTGTGAGAAGAAAATTTTACGAATTTTTTTGCTTCTTTTTTCAAGTCCACGAGCTTGAAAAAAATGTTTCTAACTTAGCCATGGTATGGACCGGATAGCTTGTTTATTCAGCTTCAATTTGCTTTTTTTTTAAATCTCGAGACGACCATTTGTTGCTGAGATATCGAACTTTAAATAAAAGGACCCTTTTGTCTTTGATCGACGATATCTCAGCAACCAACGGTAGCACAGAAAATCAATGGGCAGTTCTGAAAACTGGAATAAAACCCCTACAAGGTTCTGCTGCGATTTTTGAGGAGAACATTTTGTTTTATCCTTGACATGAATTTGAAAAAAACAGGAAAAATGTGTAATAGATGGTTTTTCAGAACATCAACTGCTGAAATTCAAATCTTCATGAAGTGACTATTGTTGCGTGTGTCTTTTACAGTTGAATATACCCCCCAAAAACCACGCAAAGTTACATTACGATGTAACGAACCGTTTTCTTGTTGCAAACGGTCAAACTTTTGATAAAAATAAAGGGTAACGTTTTTTGAGCTTAAACATGTCCTAATCATGGCTAAAGTGAAAAAATTGTTCGAGCTTACTCACAATTTTTTCCGCAAATACCGTTGAAATTTACAAAAATAAAAAAAAAATTTTTAGAAAAATTGAAAAAATAATTTTTTTAAAGCTTCCAAAACTTGAAAAAACTTTGATTTTCCCTCGCGTCAGCATTAGCATTACCCAAAACATACCACGTGGAGGTTGCACGATCGGATTTACTGTTTTTTTTTTAGATGTTCAGTTAGCACGAAAATCGATCAGAAATTTGTCTCCTAAGCAAGTATGAGTCAGGGTCGAAACGCGATTTGGGTCATCAACTTTAATTTAAATTAAATTAAAAATTTATGGTCAAAAACATCAGACAAACAAACCCAAACATACATACACACACACAGATGTGTGTGTAAGAAGCGTAAATCCGATCGTACCATTTGGTACGCTTTGTGTAATGCTAATGCCGACGGTAGTGAAAAATCAAAATTTGTTCAAGTTTTGGAAGCCTTTAAAAATTTTTTTTTCAATTTTCGAAAAAAAAACTTGATTTTTTTTTGTAAATTTCAACGGTATTTGAGAAAAAAATTATAAATACGCTCGAAAAAATTTTTTTTCGAGCATATTCAGAAAAAATTTTTTTTTACTATAGTTATAGTACTAGAACGTTTAAGCTCAAAAAACGCGACCCTTTATTTTTTTTCAAAAGTTTGATAGCTTGCAACAAGAAAGCGGTTCGTTAGATCATAATGTAACTTTGCATGGTTTTTGGGGGTATATTCACCTGTAAAAGGCACATGCAACATTAGTCATTTCATGAAGATTTGAATTTCAGGCGTTGATGTTCTGAAACACCATCAATTACACGTTTTTTCCTGTTTTTTCAAATTCATGTCAAGGATAAAAAAAAATTCTCCCCAAAAATCGCCGCAGAACTTTGTAGAGGGTTTATTCCAGTTTTCAGAACTGCCCTTAGATTTTCTGTGCTACCATTGGTTGCGGAGATATCGTCGATCAAAGACAAAAGGGTCCTTTTTGATTTAAAGTTCGATATCTCAGCGATAAATGGTCGTATCGAGATTTAAAAAAAGAGCAAATTGAAGCTGAATAAACAAGCTATCCGGTCCATAGCATGGCTAAGTTAGAAAAATGTTTTTCAAGCTCGTGGACTTGAAAAAAAAAGCAAAAAAAATTTCTTCTCACACTACTTCCTAAAATTGCGCGAAACATGTAGCTCTAAAAATTTTTTTTGCCGAAATATCTCAAAACTAGAAACTTGAAGCTTCAAAATGCTTTTTTTTAGACCTCGAAAAGACCATTTTTCACTGAGATACAGCATTCCGAAAAATCACTAAAAAATTCGGAAACAATTTTTGACCCTTTAATTTTTTCCATTCGTGTAGTTTTTTGTCTACTACATCTAGGTCAAAATTAAGTTTAAGTACATTCCGTTTGTCCCTTTGCCCAGGCGGTCGTGGTCGTGGCCGCCTCCGCAACTAAAACAGCCGTCTCTCTCGTCAACGAGTCTTTCGCCCGCGCGTCCCGCTCACTCTCCGCACCCGAGTCCAGCGGACCAGTTGCACATGCCGCCTATGGGGTCGAAGCTGAGGTTCTTCGGGCACGTGTACTCCCAGCCGAGCGCGCGGCCGTCCTCCATGCGGGCGCACGAGATGAACTTCCTGCAGGAGACGGGGTGCGGGAAGTTGCCCTGGTCGAGGCACTCGATGGTGCCGTCGGCGTGCAGCAGCACCTTGCTGTGCGCCGGGATGCGCGCCAACGCGCCGCCGGCGTCGTCGTAGTAGGCGTAGTCCGGCGGCTTCTCGAAAGGCTGCGCCTTGTGGGGCCCCGTCTTCTGGGGGGACGCGGTGGTCAGGAGGAGCAGCGGCGACGCGGTCGTCGAGTATCGCACCCTGCTGCTCTTGGTGGGCTCTGCACAGAAATGAAAGTTAGTAGTGAGTCAACATTTTTGAAACGTGTCACGAAAATTTCGACATAACCGAAACTCCAAAGTAATGGTGAATATCAAAAGTACTAAGTGTACTTATGACACCATTAAAATGTTTTAAAAAAAATATCAAATGGTGCAAAAGTTATTAACAAATGAACATCGTTCTAAAAAAGGCAGCTTTCAATTCGATAATTGTTATTTAATATTTAATATAAAGTACTGATTATAGAAAGTCGATTCTTACGTAAAATTGGATGCTCTTTCAGTGGCGGCTGGTGATAACGGGCACAGGGGCACGTGCCCAGCCCAAATTTCAATAGAAAATATTTCTTTTGTGTTAATTTACTGTATAAATTACTGTTACAATAATATCAATTAATTGTATACGACAAACTATTCATATTCTGATTATTATTTCTTTTATACCACAAATAATGATTTTTATCACAAATATATGACAGACTACCGATCGAGCACCGAGCCACCGTAGTCTGAAATCCTCGCATTTCGCGCGCGTGGGCGAGGGCACACAGTTTGCCAGCCCTCGTTTTTAATCGGGCTTTTTCGGTGACTGGTAAAATTTGGAGACGATTGTAGCAGACAGACGTCGTTAAATCGTTCGAAAATCAGCTGAACGGGTCACACTTGTTGAGTGACCTTTTTTAGTGTTTCTTTGCCGAGAAGTGTGTTTTTACTATTTTTGATTGTGAAACGTTTCAAAATGAACTCGGTGGACTTTTTATTGACTAATAAAGATATTACATACGAGATCCGAACGGAAATTAAACTGTTAGAAAGACCGATACCCGATTTGATTATTTCCAAAACAGACGTAGGAAAATCGCGAAATTATTCACGAAATTTTAATAGTAGTGTCTACGACAGATTTAAGTGGTTATGTGGGTGTCCTAAAAGAAACAAACTGTTTTGTTTTATTTGTTTAGTGATGGGTGGCAACCAAAGTGCATGGACTCAAGAAGGGGTGAGTGATTTAAAACATTTAAATGAACGAGCTAAAAAACATGCTAGCTACAATGAAAAACATTTACATAACATCTTAGATTTTAGTGTGTTGGGAAAGGTAGACATAAGGCAACAGCTTGATAGTGCTTATTGTGAAAATATAAGACGTCACAATGAAAATGTGGATAAAAACAGACATATTTTAAACGAAATAATTAATTGTAATAAATTTTGTGAAAAAAATCCGGGACTTGAAAAGGCGATTAACATTTTTGTGAACAATAAGGACAGGCGAGCTGATTTCCTCTACAAATAACGGTAAGATACCTATATCAAATTTTTTTCACATGTTGCCACCCATTATTTTAATATATTTAAGCCCTCAATATTCGTGACTAAATATTATTTCGAAAAGCTACCAAATCCCAAAAAATTATTCTTGTGAATGTCTATATTTTTGTATAAAAGAATTTTTCATTGAAATTCTGAAGTGTCAGTAAAACGCATGACCTTGAAAATTTTAAAAATTTACATTTTAAAACAATAAAAATTGCGAAGTGTAAAGCGGCCTTAAAACAAAAATTAACTGAAACAATAACAGTAACGTCAAATAACCGATTTCTGATTTCTAATTCTGTGACTGACTAATTGCTCTCCTTTCTTATCATTGAATATCTGTGAAAGAATATACTGTGTCCGCCATGAAGTTGGAACCATATAGGATTTTTTTTTAAATATTAGGGTTTGATACAAACTTTTGGTGACAATCACTGCTGCTTCCAAAATAACTTCAAATGCGCCAATTCAAAGTTGACAGCTAACATCTGGTGTCATTTTCAACTTTTGTGATTTGAACATTTTGATTTCAAAAAAATTTTTTTTTCAAAGTTTTTGATTCACTCCCGTAACTAAATGACCTGAAAGCAGTATAAAGTTTGTCATTGGAATGCACACTGTGCTAATAATATTCGTATGGGTATTGTTGATTTTGAAGATTATTGATATTCCTAATCGAAAAAAAGGTACAGTCTGGGTTATTTTCCAATTTCCAAAACAATCACCCATTCTTTTTCAACTTTATTTTGTTAGTACAAAAATGGTTTTAATTACAATTTGGCTATCTAACACGAAACTACTACTTAAAAATAACTAACAATAAATAAATAACTTTAAAAAAAGAACTTAATATGCAAAAAAATCAGTAATAGGCATGGAATGCCGTTGTAAGATAGCCAAATTGTAATTAAAACCATTTTTGTACTAACAAACTAAAGTTTAACAAAAAGAAACAGTTGAAAAACAATGGGTGGTAGCAACAAGTAGCAATAAAAAGCAGCAATTTATTTGCCAACTTTCAATGGCTAAAATCTAATAGTTGTCGTAAGTTTGTTCCTAAGAGATATCGCTTGTCTCATTTATGTACAAATCTTGTTTCTGAGTCAGTGGGCTTACCAAACTTAAAAGTTTATTAAACGGCAACTGATCATAGACTAGCAGATATCTATGCAACAAATAATAAAGAATAAATTCAGTAGCTCCATTATTATGCATTTTATAGAAAATTCTGAGACACGTCAATTTCTAATTCTAAAATAACATCTTGCGACGTAAAGATGTCATCCCTAAATTCAACCCTCTTCAGGTGCAAGCTACGACCCCTACATTTTCAAATTGGAAGTAGGGGCTTGTGATACTTCATTTGAAAGGTCTTTTCAGTCTTTATTCAAAACTGCTATGGTTTTAAATTTTATTGTAGAAATTAACAAGAAAAAAGATAAGTTTCTCCAGCGTAGGAAATTCGTTACATTAAATAATGATTTGTTTTTTATTTTAATGCAGCAAATGTTCAAAATGCATGCCTCCAACATCTTGGCAGCATCCTAGACGTAAATAGAAATGTCTTCTAAAGTTAGTTAACATCTGCGGGGTAATCGACCTAATTGCAAGTGTTATTCTTCTTCTTAAGTCAGCTAAATCGTCGGGTTTGGTTTTGTAGAGTATACTTTTTTTCAAATCCCCATAGGAAGAAGTTTAACGGCGTGAGATCAGTTGATCGTGCAGGCCATTCTACAAAACCACGTCTCCCTATCCAGCGATTTGGAAAGATTGTGTGGATATATTGCCGGACATTGACTTCGTAATGTGCTGGTGCACCATCCTGCTAGAACCATATTGCATTACCTGGAAGTTATGGGTTTCCTTCAGCTGGATACAAGTTTGTCATCGTCGCGTCGGTACAACATTATTTTGGAGCAGCGCTAAATAAGTTTCTCGATTCAAATTGCCGTCAATGAAGAGAGACCAATGATATTTTCTCCAATTATTCCTGCCCAAACATTAACTTTCTAAGGGTTTTGCGTGTGTAGTTCCCTCATCCAGTGAGGATTTTTTTCTCTCGACCAGTAACGACAGTTTTGGCGATTAACATGGCCGTGAACTGTAAATGTAGATTCATCCGAAAATAAAACATTTTCTATTTGTAAAGTATTGTCATATATCATTTGCATCATTTGTCAAATACAAAGGAGAATTTGTCTATCAAAATCGTCTTCCGCGAGCTCATTAGTTGGTATCAGTTTATATGAGTGCATCTGATTTCTGCAATAAAATTTAAAACCATAGCAGTTTTGAATAGAGAATGAAAATACCTTTCAAATGAAGTATCACAAGCCCCTACTTCCAATTTGAAAATTTAGGGGTTGTAGCTGTCACCTGAAGGGGGTTGAATTTAGGGATGACAATTTTATGTCGCAAGATGTCATTTTTGAATTAGAGATTGACGTTTCTCAGGATTTTCTAAAAAAATGCATAATAATGTAGCTACTGAATTTATTCCATTTGGCTGTTCCACACTGTATAATGTAGGCACAGAATATAAATGGTTACTGTTATTAATTTAAGCCAGTCTTGACGGCATAAGAAATTTGTGGACAAAAATTTGTATCAAAAGCCAAGATGTAACATAATTGCGATGCGATGTAACTAAACACTGTTTAGTAAATTTTTACATTTATTTCATTGTACCAACCTCGCAATTATGTTACATCTTGGCTTTTGATACAAATTTTTGTCCACAAATTTCTTATGCCGTCAAGACTGGCTTAAATTAATAACAGCAACCAGTTATATTCTGTGCCTACATTATACAGTGTGGAACAGCCAAATGGAATAAATTCAGTAGCTCCATTATTATGCATTTTTTTAGAAAATCCTGAGAGACGTCAATCCCTAAATTCAACCCCCCTTCAGGTGACAGCTACAACCCCTAAATTTTCAAATTGGAAGTAGGGGCTTGTGATACTTCATTTGAAAGGTATTTTCATTCTCTATCCAAAACTGCTAAACAGCTCTAAAATTGGCCAAGAAATTAGAGCAGGTTCTAATTCTACAAATTACTGTGGACGATCAATTGGGCACAATTTCTGTTTTATTCAATCCGTGTTCAAATAAATTGAAGATCAACTTGTACAATTTATTGTGCAATAAATTGGCGATGGTGTAAATACTGTTTTACACATACCAATTTATTGCACAATAAATTGTAGAATTTATTTTTTAAATAAATTGTCCAATTTTAGTAACTGATTATATTTTGCAATATATTTGTAACAATTTATTGGCCAATTTCAACACTGCCAACTCTCAATGATTAAAACCTAAGAGTTATCATAGGTTTGTTCCTAAGAGAAACCGCTTATTAGGTTGGTACAACGAAATAAATGTAAAAAGTTACTATCCCCTAAAATTGGCAAAATAAATTAGAGCAAGTTCTAAATTCTACAATCTATTGTGTACAATAAATTGGGCGCAATTTCTGTTTTACACGTATTCCAATAAATTGAAGGTCAACTTGTACAATTTTTTTGTGAGAAAAATTGGTGTGTGTAGAACAGTCATAAAACAGACTTAAGGGGACTAGGGAGGGTTGAAATTTCGAAAAAATCGATTATTCCGATACTGTGATCCTTTAGGAATGTCTTCCCGTTTGTTTTTTTGAAAAATTCCCAAAATTGAGGTCAAGAAAGCGTAAAATGTAGTGTGGCGCGCGGCCGGCCGAACGCAGATATACGCGCGGTCGGGTCGATCCCGACCGAACGGTCTGAGCATTATTCTAATTTCTAGGGTTCTCTATGCAATATAGACAGTATAATTAAGTTTTAATTTGTAACGACACACTAAAGACGACCTAATAATAAAGTCGAAACGTTTCTGTTTCCGTACGATTGTTCTACCACAAATATTGTACCGAAACTTTGAATGCGATTTTCTCGAAACTACATTTTTTGATGATTTTACCACAAGAACTGCGAAATATATCAACTTGAAACTTATACAGGAGTTGTAAGACACTATGACGCATGAATTATACCTAAAATCAGATTAAAAAAATATTGCTACAATTTTATAATAAAAAATATCTCGAATTTTTCCAAATTTTTTGTTTTCTGGACGCCATTTTGTTAATTTTATTTTTGTTTTTAATTTGTTATGTATAATCAATACAGGGAAGCCTAAGGAGAAGAAATATTTTTAGAATTTGCCAAAAACTTTATCCGTTCGACTGGAATCGTGGTAAAATCGTGGATTCGATAGTTTTCCTTATTACATTGAGACGCCGGCCGGTATTATTGTTCTGGGAACGACTTTCAATGAATGTTCTCATTTTATAATGTTATAATTAATACCCTTAACAATAAATAAGTTTTGTATATATTCGCGGCCTTGTTATAAACCATTAAACACGAGCCAATTTTTGCATTTTCAACCCTCCCTAGTCCCCTTACGATTTACGTACTTCTGCTGGTAATTCTCTGCGCGGCTTGCGTCACCCTCTCCGTCGCCTTGTTCAGTACGACGCGTCGCGTGGCCTGAGACACGAACGCCGCGCTCGTCGCTCGAGGCGTCGACGTTAGGGGAACCCCAGACGTCCGGTGACTCCCCGCGCCCGGCAGCGGCGCCACCTGGATGTCCTGCAGCGCTGCGGCGATGTCCGCCAGCTCGGTCGTCTTGCCGCCCTCGAAGTCCTCCTCCAGCGACTGCTGGTTGCTGGATTCGAGTGCCTGGTCGCTGACCGCCTCCTCGGCGGTCGCCGCCGTCGCCGCCGTCGCCGTCGTCTCCTCGACGCTCGCCTTAGGGGTGGTGGTGCGCCGAAACGGCGTGCGGGTCCTCGCCACGAAGCGGAACACCGTGTTGACCTTGGGTTTTGGCGTAGTCACTTCTGAAAGACAAAAAAGAATATTAGCGTGCATCGTGGGGCGGTAAACAGAAGTGAACATTAATGACGTCGAATAATTGTTATTGAAAGAAATCAATAATATTTTTCTCGAAAGGATTCGCTCACGGGCGTTCTACAGTTAGATGTATGTACAGTGTGGAACAGCCAAATGGAATAAATTTAGTAGCTCCATTATTATGCATTTTTTTAAGAAAATTCTGAGACACGTCAATTTATAATTCTAAAATGACATCTTGCGACGTAAAGATGTTATTAAATTCAACTAAATTCAACCCCCTTCAGGTGGCAGCTACAACCCCTAAATTTTCAATTTGAAAATAGGGGCTTGTGATACTTCATTTGAAAGGTATCTTCATTCTCTATTCAAAACTGCTATGGTTTTAAATTCTATTGCAGAAATTAACAAGAAAAAAAAGTTTCTCCAGAGTAGGAAATTCGTTACATTAAAATAAAAATTCAAAATGCATGCCTCCAACATCTTGGCAGCATCCTAGACGTAAATAGTCTTCTAACGTTAGTTAACATCTGCGGGATAATCGACCTAATTGCAAGTGTTATTCTTCTTAAGTCAGCTAAATCGTCGGGTTTGGTTTTGTAGACCATACTTTTTACATATCCCCATAGGAAGAAGTCTAACGGCGTGAGATCAGGTGATCGTGCAGGCCATTCTACAGAACCACGTCTCCCTGTCTAGTGATTTGGAAAGATAGTGTGGAGATATTGCCGGACATTGATTTCGTAATGTGCTGGTGCACCATCCTGCTGGAACCATATTGCATTACCTGGAAGTTGTGGGTTTCCTTCAGCTGGATACAAGTTTGCCATCGTCGGTACAACATTATTTTGGAGCAGCTCTAAATAAGTTTCTCCATTCAAATTGCCGTCAATGAAGAAGGGACCAATGATATTTTCTCAAATTATTCCTGCCCAAACATTAACTTTCTTAGGATTTTGTGTGTGTAGTTCCCTCATCCAGTGAAGATTTGCTCTCGACCAGTAACGACAGTTTTGGCGACTAACATGGCCGTGAAGTGTAAATGTAGATTCATCCGAAAATAAAACATTTTCTATCTGTAAAGTATTGTCATCTATCATTTGCATCATTTGTTCACAAAAGAGATTCGTCTATCAAAAATGTCTTCCGCGAGCTCATTAGTTGGTACTAGTTTATATGGGTGCATGATTGATTTTCTGTCAATACGCGGAGAATCGAGGAATGGCTAATATTTAACGCTGAAGCTGTTTGACGACTCGACGTATGTGGATTTTCTTAAACATAAGCATTACATCCAATTTCTGATCATCACTGAGTTTATTGGGAGGATTTTTCTTTAGCTGTTTAGGTAAACCATCTCTCTGAATTGCAACACGAAAACTAAAGCAAAAAGTTTAACACTGCTAATTGTTAACTACTGTTACAATGACAAGCATGTTTCTAGGTTATATCACTAAAGTTGATAATGGCTTCTTAAATTTCAGGTTTGTTTTTTTGCTGCTTGCTGGTTTTTGTCGTTTGATTGTCAAGCAAAAAATTGTACGTATTTATTAGTAAGTTTTTATCTTGTAGTAGGGAATGTCGGCAATTACAGACATTTATTTTTTGTTATTAATAACATTTCAGAACATAAAATTGACAAATAGTGTTACTTATAAAGGTTTTGTTTTAATGTAACGAATTTCCTACGTTGGAGAAACTTATCTTTTTTTCTTGTTAATTTCTGCAACACAATTTAAAACCATATCAGTTTTGAATAGATAACGAAAAAAGACCTTTCAAATGAAGTATCACAAGCCCCTACTTCCAGTTTGAAAATTTAGGGGTTGTAGCTGCCACCTGAAGGGGGTTGAATTTAGGGATGACATTTTTATGGCGCAAGATGTCATTTTAGAATTAGAAATTGACGTATCTCAGGATTTTCTAAAAAAAAATGTATAATAATGGAGCTACTGAATTTATTCAGTTTGGCTGTTCCACACTGTATAGATTCTATATAAATATATATCGACAATTGCAAGGAATGGTGAAGTTATTTCTTCTTTGAAGGTTTCTAAAGACTTTTCAGTCTTTAGAAACCTTCTGAAGAAGCTGACAGCATGATCAGCGAAACGTCAAGTTAATTTAGACGACCGCGGTAAAACCCGGAAGAAATAACTTCACCATTGGACAATAGCCGTGAAAGCCTGCATTCTACAATTACAAGGAATACATAAAATATGTGATTCGTCTATTGTAAAATCGTCCTGATTTTCAATCAACTTTTTCAGTTTATTCACAAATGGTAACGACTGTGCCATTATTGAAACAATTCACACAAAATCAGATAAAACGTAAATACGCTACACTAGGTCTAAAAGAAATACGTACACGATGCAAAATACGTATGTACGTACACACGTTTATTAGTTAGTCACTCATGACACATAAAATTATTGTGAACGCGGCGTTCTAATTTCCATTCGCTCTCATCGAGCTAATGTAAAACACTACGGGATCGGCGCACACAGCGTGGCTAAATTGCTTTGAAATATCCCGACCATCCGCACGGGAGTGGCATACGCATGCACGGGCAAGAAATACACGCGAACATAATTTACAAGGCGCTAAAAAAAACGGTTTATACTTTAATTATCATAGAGGTGTATAGTGCCGATCCTGCGTTATGGCACACTTTCCGGACCCTATCGATGAGTGTTATTTAGTTTCACTTATTTTCTTATTCATTATTGCCCCGTTTTTCGATTGGGTTTATTGGGGATTAACAACCATATTCCACGCATCCAATATATGAGTTATACATATAGTCCTTCTATTCTGAATTGAAAATGATAAATACGCCTGGGGAACAAAAAAAGCGGTGCGACTTTATGATTCCATGGGCGTGCTTCTTTCTCATTCCCATCTTTTATAAATTCGAAAATTGTGAAATAATTTTTTTTCACTTTCAGTTATGTGCATAAAAATAGCACCGAATGTATTTTACATTAAAACATGAAATATAAAAGGCAAGCCTTAGTTGCATCTGTTTAGCTTTTTATTACAAAAGAGTAATGCTATAACAAAACATTATATATAACATATTGTTCCAAATAAACTAAAAATAAATGTAGCACATTCAGTTAACTTATGATATCTCAAGTTTTTACTGTGCAAAAAAATAGCATCGCTCGTGAAACATACAAATTACTGTACAAGGAATCAAATAAAATTAAAAAGTTAAACTGTAACACATTAATACTTTGTTGTATAACCTTTGTTTTTAAAAACAGCAGCACAACGTGGCATAGAGTCAACCAGCGCTTGACAACGCTGTAGTGGAATAGCCTCCCACGCTGCACAGCATACCATAATTCTGCTGTATTCTTCGGTTTTGCTTTAAAAACAGCTTTTTTAACATCTGCCCAAAGATTTTCGATTGGGTTCAGGTCTGGTGACTGAGCGGGCTATTCCATAACCTGAACTCGATTTTGTGCAAAAAAAGCCTTTTGCTAGTCTGCTGATATGTTTTGGATCATTGTCCTGCTGTCTGAGCGGGATATTCCAGTCCACATGGGGCAACATTACTTCTCTCATTATATCAATGTAGACTAATGCGGCTATCGTAGGATTGATCCAAAATATTGGCCTAGTACCATGATACGAGAAAGAACCCCACACATTAATTTTTCTCCGCCACTTTTAACGGTCTTGACTGTATACTGGGGTTTAAGTTCATCTCTTGTTGATCTGCCGACAAATGTTCTACAGCCTGGAGTCTCAAATAACTCAATTTTCGACTCATCGGTCCAGAGGATATTTGACCATTGTGCGAGAGGACAGCTTAAATGTTCCCGAACGAATTTGATTCTGTCACGAAGATGTTTCTTCTTGAGTAACGGTACTTTCCTAGGAGTTCTGGCCATCCCGTTTTTCTCTATGAGCCTTCTTCTTATTGTAGATGTGTCTACATTGAGATTTAATTCCTTTTTAACTTGAGTTGACGTTATAACAGATTTTTTTTATTAGTCTTATGATGCTTCTTTCATCAGTTAAAGATAGTTTTTTCTTTCGGCCTCTTTTTTCTTATTTTTCTTTAAATTTCTTGGCGTTACTGATCATTTTATTAGAACATCCGACCATTTCCTAATAAATTTGTATGTTTTCCCTTTAGCCAATAATTTGTTTATGAACAAAACTTCTTCTTTCGTGCAATGTTTTCCACGACCCATTGAATACTTAAATTAAATTAAAATTCAATTAAGATATTAATTATAGGGTTATATTATTTTACCTTTGACTTTATTGTTCTATGCTGAAAGATGTTTAGATGTTACGGCGTCGAACTGCTATCATAGACTGAATTGGTGCTATTATTTTACACAGGTCAATATTGATTTTATTTATAGAAACAGGGATTTCCCCTACCGAAACGAGAATTTTCCGGACTTCATTAGTTTCAGACACTCAGTGGATCTCAAACAAATATCTTGAGAACACTTTTGAATGCATATAGCAGAGCAGTCAATACGTCTTAAACAAGTAAGAATTCCTAATAATGTAAATCATTTTAACGACGTCGTAAAATGTTTATGGCACAGTGGACCGAATAAGTATTTAACGCATATATTCGATGCAAAGCACAAAACTCTAATGGATCACTGCAAATCGTTGGCCGGTGTTAGCAAAAAAGCGAAACGTTGCCGGCTCTTCAACATTTTCTTAGAGTATAGTAATATACATAAAGTTGTTTTAATTTATAATTATTTTTTTCAGCAATTTTAAACGCTTTATTTTAATGATAACTAATGAATTTATATCTATGTATTTTTTTTTAAATATTTCCAAACTAGCTTTCTAAGAACGTCACGAACTAACCGTTTACTAAAGTATGAAGTATAATTGTATAGTGAGCTTAGCAATTTTAGAAAATATATCTGACAACCTTGCTTTTTTTACCTATTTTCAATTTAGAATGGAAATTCTATACATAAGTTATTCAGGCTAGAATAACAATTCTATTATTATTTTTATTATTAGGCATTCAAGGCGACCCCCCTAACCATATCAGTATTTGGTCACCTTTCATTAATGTTAATGGTAAAAATACAAGAACGACCATCAGATGTTTGATAAAATTAATTTGATTAATGCGTACGAAATATCAAGCAAAAAAATAGTCACTTATCAGGTCAACGTACTTGTCGCAGTTGCAAAAAAAAGGTATACATAACAATTACAATTACAATTACAATTACAATAAAAGCGTTACTTGAACCGCTTGTTTACAACAATATCTACTAGCTCACCGAAAAATTAATACTTAATAATAATACGGCCAATCTAAGCGCTTGATGTACTTTCTAATTTTGTTAGCGATTGCGATGAAATACGGTCGTATTAATCGTATTCGTTTTTATCCCGCGTAACCGGTAACTGGTATTTAGAAAAAAATCATTTACTTTTATTGTTATTATTTAATCCGATTGATTACTTTCGCTCGGTGCGGTCGATAGGATATGCCTTTTGCTTTTGACGCGATTGATTATTAGGTATTATTTACGTGTTGCGAACAGCTGTTTCTACTTTTGCTGTATCAAACAAGTACATTCATACATTATGTATACACGGTGGAGACTTTAACTGGAATATATTCGCTAGCGGGGTGGTGAATGATTTTTCAAAAAATTCCCGAGACACGTCAACTTTTAAACGTATTTACCTACATTTTGCAAGTAATGTGAAAAATATAGCCCTTCAGGGGTGGCTGAAACCACCCTCGACATGATTTTTTCAAATGCAACCCTATGGCTTGTGACCCCTCATTGTAAAGCTGGTGGAAAGAGGAATCCAACGCACTGATCAAATTTTAATTTTTAGTATGTTTGTAGGGTTGCATACAATTAAAACGTAATTTTATAGTTTAATTTATCTTTAACGCAACAATTTCGTACTCAAAATGTGTGTTGTTTAGTTTTGGAATGTGAACCTTACTTTTCATATGTCCCCACAAAAAATTCCAAGCAATTTTTTGCCACAACTGATATTTGTTATTTTTTGCTAGTGTTTTTACACGGCCGCAAAGAGTAATTTAGTTTGTATGCGGTATTCAGAGTTTGAAACGAAGTGTTATTTCAAATTGGTGAAAATGTCTTATTTAACTGAATCACTAAAAATCGAAATTTTGATGATTGGATATGGTGATAGGGCGCGAACTCAATGCGAAGTTGTTCGCTTGTTTCGAGAAACGCATCTTGACTTGCCACCACTAAATCAAGGTACCATTAGTAAAATTGAGGCACAATATCGAGTATATAATCTTAATCACAAAACAGTTCAAAAATTACTAAAAAAATGAGAAAAAACGCCCATATAAAGTGCAAGCTGTTCAAGAGCTACTTGAAGATGATCCAGATCGACGAGTGGAATTTTGCGATTTATTGATGACTTGTATTGATCAAAACCAGTTATCTGAGTGGATAGTTTTCTCTGACGAGGCTACTTTTACATTAAATGGGCACGTAAATCGCCAAAATTCAGCCCAGTCGTTACTGGGCTGAAGAGAACCCCCATTGGATGAGGGAACTTCATACTCAGCGCCCACAGAAAACTAATGTGTGGGCCGGAATAATTCAAGATAGAATTGTAGGACCATTTTTCTTTGATGACACTCTTAATGGAGCAAGATACTTGCGTTTACTCCAGCACGAACTAATGCCAGTGCTATGTCATTTATTTCCAAACCCCTTAAACCCTAACTTGACCGACGAGAGGTTATGGTTTTAGCAAGATGGAGCCCCACCACACTATGCCGCCATTGTTCGTCAGTATCTGGACAGAATTTTTCCCGCTAGGTGGCGAGGTAATATTGAGTGGCCAGCAAGATCTCCAGATCTTACACCACTGGATTTCTTTTTGTGGGGACATCTTAAAAGTAGGGTTTACATTCAGAAACCCAACAACATAGCAGATCTGCAGGAAAGGATAAGAGAGGAAATCGGAAAAATAACACCGCAAATGTTGCATAATGTAAGGGACGAAACCTACCACAGACTGGGATGCTGCCAACAAGTGAATGGTGCACATTTTGAACAATTGTTACGTTGAAAATAAATTTAATTTTTAAATTGTTTTAATTGTATGCAACCCTACAAACATACTAAAAATTAAAATTTGATCAGTGCGTTGGATTCCTCTTTCCACCAGCTTTCCAATGAGGGGTCACAAGCCATAGGGTTGCATTTGAAAAATCATGTCGAGGGTGGTTTCAGCCACCCCTGAGGGCTGTATTTTTCATATTACTTGCAAAATGTAGGTAAATACATTTAAAAGTTGACGTGTCTCGGGAATTTTTTGAAAAAATCATTCACCACCTCGCTAGCGAATATATTCCAGTTAAAGTCTCCACCGTGTATACAGAGCGTATGTATAAGAAACAGCTGTAGAAATTATTAAATATAAAGAGAGAAATTGTTATCAGTATGTATACTTTGGAAATTATGTACGTGTAGAGAGTCTCACTTTTAACCTCTAGAGTCCCAGAAAGCTAGTATAATGGCTCAAGAAAGTGAGCTTAACCCTTTAACGCCCAAGTGCACTGTCAAGAGATATGAACTTAGAGGCTCATATTACTGATAGAAAAAAATAAAGAAAAAATAACTAAAACCATGTATTCCCATGTTCTCGAGGTCGCTCTTTCGAATGGAATCGTTAAAATTTGCAAATAAAATGATGTAACTTTCAATTTTTAACAAAAAACTATTAAACAATGCTTTTTTTCAAGCTTACTTTTTTTTTAAATCGCAATTCAGCAATGTTATCGTCCTTTATACCACTCAAAAACAAATATAAACGTGCACTCGAGACGTGTACTTGAAGGAAACGCAATGAGAACAATTTAATTTTCTCATTTTTGAGGTTAGAATAACTAGATATGGCAAAATTCAAAGGGTGATATTTCTTGTTTTTTACCAGTTGCGGGATCATTGACGCAAAAGAAGAATTTCGAAAAATTGTTAGTATTTTGGGGGTTTTTTGGGGTCGCTGATCACGATCCTGATGTCAGAATTTCGAAATTTGTTTCAAAATGGTCGCCATGTCATATCTACTATCCTGAATTTTGAAATTCTGACGTCGGTATCATGATTAGCGACTCCGAAAACCCCTGGTTTACAAAGTTTGAGGCAAAATAATCGAAAAATTTGAAATTTGATTCGGGATGGTGGCCATATTGGATCCGCCGTCTTGAATTTTGAAATTCTGACATCAGGATCGTGATTAGCGACTCCAAAAACCCCAAAAGTACTAATCATTTTTCAAAATTCTTCTTTTGCGTCAATGATCCCGCAGCTGGTAAAAAACGAGTAATATCACCCTTTGAATTTTGCCATATTTAGTTATTCTAACCTCAAAAATGAGAAAATTAAATTGTTCTCATTGCGTTTTCCTTTAAGTACACGTCTCGAGTGCACGTTTATATTTGTTTTTGAGTGGTATAAAGGACGATAAAATAGCTTAAACAAAAGAATCTTGAAAAAAATGTTTTTTAATAGTTTTTGTTAAAAATGTAAGGTTACATCAATTTTTTTCAAATTTTAACGATTCCATTCGAAAGAGCGACCTCGAGAACATGGAAATACATGGTTTTAGTTGTTTTTTCTTTATTTTTTCTATCAGTAATATGAGCCTCTAAGTTCATGTCTCTTGACAGTGCACTTGGGCCTTAAAGGGTTAACTTAACTCTCTGCCATATGTCTCAGAGGGCTGAAAGTTTGCTTGTCGTCATACTTTTGAAGTGGCTATCACAATTGTAAAGTAAATAATGAAATTCATTTTTAACGAAGAACAGGAGTGTGTTTCACTTCAAATTTATTTTAGATATGTCGGTAGAATCAATACAAATTGGATAAAATCGATGGAAGCTGCATATGAGGACTTCAGGGAAGTTTTTCCAGACGTGTTACTCATTTAGATCATTTTAGCCGGTCAGTAAAACGTTTCCTAAATTGTATCGGCAAACTGGAAGCATCGATTGGGAACAAGGAAGTGGTAGACCGAGATTAAGGACAGAAGAAAACTTTGAAATGGTTAGTGATAATTAACAATCCAAGAACATCAGTTACCCAACTGATTTATCTGAGCCAACAAGTGAATGTGCCCTATACAACGTGTCAACGAATTTGGAAAAACGATTTGGAGCTCCATCCATATCGTCTGCAAACCATACACAAAATTCTCAAAGCGGATGATCCTCTAAGTGTACAGTTCTGCCAATTGTTTATTCATTTTAACAATGATGATGATGTCTTCGAAAAAGTTTTTTTTACTGATGAGACTTGGTTCCATCTTTCGGGCTAAGTTAACTCTCAGAATATGAGACTTTGAAGTGCAGACAATCATCACTTTTATATTGAAACTTCACAACACCCACAAAAAATTGGAGTGTGGACCTATTTTTTTTTAACGGAACAGTAAATGCAAATTTAGAAATCTTAACATCTTGTATACAAATATTGTTTGACGACGAACTGCAAGAAGGTTATATTCAACAAGATGGAGCTCGTTCTCATACTACTAGAGAAACAATTAATTATGTAGTCGAATTTTTGGAAGATCGCATAATTAGTTTGAACACGTATTTTTCTGGCCTTATCTAAAAAAATCAATTTTTGAAACTCCCGTTGGAGCTATGAAGACCTTCAGGAACGCAATTGTCAATAAACTTGAAGATATAATGGAACACCGTGGACTCAGATAAAATAAGAGCTCAACTGTGTGTAAATATGGGAGGTTGCCATTTTCTTTAATAGTGTCTTATTTTTTTCGAAAATATAAGTAGTTTCTTTTTAATCATGTTTTTTATTTATGTTTTCCTATGCACCCTTCGCATAATGTGATAGCCTTGACAACTCAATATGGTTATAAAATAAACTTAGGATCAAGAATAAAAATACGTCTCGTTTGCTCGGCCAACTTTGATGGCATTTTTTTTAATGACTCGTTAGTAAATAAGTACCTTAGTTCGTAAGAAAAAGTATTTTATTTTATATGAAAATAAAATGTAATACACAAAAAATATATTTTTTGACAGTTAGGTCAAAATTAAAATTAAGTGCATCCAGATAACATTCAACTGTCTTGACAGAATTCCATGGCACACTTGACTTGTCTAGCGGCTCCACCAGTGGCGGTTTGTGATATTTCAATTAGCCATATCTTGAAAACGACGCATGGGACCCACTTCACTTTTTAGGTGATGACTATACACCTCTTACAGAAAGGATTTATAGAGAAAAAATCATTATCAAAGTTTGCGAAAATAATTTCAAAAAAACTGCAGAACACCCTAGGATATCAGTAACGCTCTGTGAAATATTTGCAGTATATATTTTTTCATAATCTAGAAAATAATATAAGGAGAGGTTTTTCGATTTGTTACAAAATATTTTTTTTTTCAAAAAAGTTATGGCCATTTTAATTTTAATTTTATAGGAACATTTTGTTTCTCAAAATCTAAAATGGTCATAACTTTTTGAAAAAAAAATATTTTGTAACAAATCGAAAAACTTCTCCTTATATTTGTTTCTAAAAAAAATATACTGCAAATATTCCACAGAGCGTTACTAATATCCCAGGGTGTTCTGCAGTTTTTTTGAAATTTTTTTCGCAAACTTTTTTCAAAACGGGTTTTTCACTATAAATCCGTTCTGTAAGATGTGTATAGTCATCACCTAAAAAAGTGAAGTGGGTCCCATGCGTCGTTTTCAAGATATGGCTAACTGAAATATCACCAACCGCCACTGGGCTCAACCCACATTCTGTTCAATTTTGAGATCGTATAGAAAAAAACGCCTTGTATGTTTTTTCTTCAAATTTCGCATATGGGGGTTTTGAAGAGCCCTTACCAACGCTATGGATTTAGATTTGAAATGAAAAAAAATCGCTAAATGGTCATATCGAATTTTGGGAATATTAAAAAAATATGGTAGGCAATGGGGTTGCATCATAAAAACAAGGGTAGCGCCAGGAAAATCAGTTTTCATACGTTTGGAGATCAGTTTGAATATGTACGTAAATAAAAATAGGCACCCTGTATAGATTTTTATGAAAATTATTGTGAAAATCATCTTTTCAGAGGAGCTAAAGGACATCACTAAATATTAGTGTAAATAAGTGAGATTTGCTTTATAGTACTTATAATTAGGTATTTTGTGTACAGAACTTTCCATTTTGTCTCTTTTGTATTTAAAACAAACTGCACGATTACACATCTTTCTGTTATACATAGTTACACTTCCCTGAAATTGTCATTAACTGCTTGATGGTAACACTTAACAAATTTGAGACCAATTTAAACTTAAAAAAGTGTGGTAATTAATCAATTAGCAATGTTTAATTTACCAAAACCAACACTAAATAAACTAATTCTAATTACTGAGAATGACTCATTCAAAGATTGTTGAAAAAATACTTAATACAAACGATTTAAGATAGAAAAACGTGTCTGATAAATTTGATGGATGTTACATCCATTTTTAGCCTCGATTGTACGAGGTGTGTAAATTAAGTAATGAGATGGCAACCGGCAACGTAGCGCCTGATCTAGCAACACTGCGGAGACGGGAAGGGCAGTAGGTTAAGATGTGATGCACCTTCGGTACAAGTTTGAACTTGTTAGAGTCATTTGTTTGTTCTTTGTGACTGTTTTCGTAAACCGGTTTTTTCTAGTGTGTTTTAAAAACGAATGACATTAATTTTGAGCAACGGTGTGCTATCAGGTTTTGCTTCAGACTTGGACACAGCGCAATGGATACTTTTGCAAAACTTCAACATGCGTATGGAGATAGTGTTTTTTTCAAGATCCCAGGTTTTTTGGTGGTTTAAGGGATTCTGAGAAGGAAGAGTCGATTAAAGATAAACCACGCAGCAGAAGGGCTTCATCTACAAGAACCGATCAAAATGTCGATAGAATACGGGATCTTGTGCGTTCAGATCGTCGGTTACAACAAGAATGATCGGGGAAGTGTTAAATTTGAATCACACCACTGTTCATCAGATTTTGACTAATATGTTGGGGATAAGAGAAATCTGCGCAAAAATGGTTCCAAAAAACCTTTCGCAGGAACAAAAGGATATCAGGAGAGAAAGGTGTGTTGACTTTTTTGGAATCGATTGAAAATGATCTCCATATCATAGAACGAGTCGTTGCTGGTGACGAGACTTGGGTGTGTGAGTACGACACGGAAACCAAGCGCCAAAGCAAGGAATGGCACACTTCAAGCTCTCCAAGACCCAAAAAAAAAACAAGAATGAACAAGTCGAAGATCAAATGCATGCTGATTTGCTTTTTTGATAGCCAGGGAATTGTTCACACAGAGTTTGTGCCTCCAGTCCAAACAGTAAATCAACACTTTTAGAGACTGGTTCTCGAAAAAGACCGAACATCAAGAACAACTGGATGTTGCATCACGACAATGTGCCTTGTCACACCATTTCAGTAATTTCAGTAAACACAGCCATTTCAGTAAACGACTTTTTAGCCAGTAAAAACATTCCTGTGGCTCCTCAGCCTTCTTATTCGCCTGACTTGAGTCCTTGTGACTTTTTTCTCTTCCCGAGATTGAAAAATCACCTCAAGGGACGTCATGTTGGGAATTGAAAACATTCAAACGGCTGTAACCGACCAGCTGAAGGCTATTCCAGTATATGAGTTTCAGCACTGCTATGAGGAATGGAAGAACCGTCTCCAGCGCTGTGTGGCTTCCCAAGGAACTTATTTTGAAGGAGACGATATTGAATTGTAATTCTATTCGAATAAAAAAATCAGTCTCATTACTTAAATTACACACCTCGTATGTAGATGTACAAAATTTACGTATATCTCTTTTATTCAGGTCCTCTTATGAAAATGTAATCGCTGTAATATGTAAATGGGAATTATTTAAATACCGGCATTAACCAGACATCTTAGTATGCGTGGTACGTTTCGTGAAACAATGCGATATAGCGTGTGATTCGTTAATTCATTAGGCAATTAGGAAAAATCGATTACAATGGGACAAATATTGCAACAATAACCAAGCACGTATATGTTAAACAGTATTGTTTCGGTAACACGACATTATGTGACTGTTACTGGGGTTACTCGTATGTTTTGGTACGTCACGCATATACTTTTACTTTTGTAGAAAAGAAATGTAGAAATTAATGTTTCAATTCTGATCTTATAATATAAATATAGTCTAAGAATCCAAAAATTCGGTATCACATTATGGATGATAATTACCGGTCTCAATGTTATCATATCAATAATTGATATGATAACCTATAATTATTATAGGTTTAGAGAAAAAAAAAATGTTGGCAAACAAAATTACCGCGTCAATTTTTCTCTCCACCCCCATTCCATCCCCATATAACCTCCATGACCTCTTCTAGAGGAGAAGAGATCCCAGAAGAACGGAAACGGAAATCTTGGAAATTTGGACACCGCTTGCAAAATATTTTTTTCCCAGTTACCAGGTGAATACAATAACTTTTTATTCTTGGGCTCTTTGCAAAATTTTCATTCTGCTTAAAGATATAACTATTGTAAAATCTCAAAACCAAAATGTTGGCACGAAATAAAAATTAAAATTACCGTAACGTAACTTTTACAGATCTCGAATTTTCGAAAAAAACCTTAAGTGTTTAAAGACTAATTTTGACAGCTTACCGAGGCTGTCATTATGTCAAATAGTTATTTATTATAGAAGGGAAAAAGTATTAGATTAGAAAAAACCGAGAGCTAAAATTTAATATTTTTCCCGCGTATAATACACTATTTTTTCTGTGACGGGGAAAACGACGATTTAATATTGAAAAAACATATTATTACAATATATATGTCAGAAAAGTTTTAAACTGGTAAGCTGTTGTACTAATAGCGACAGTTAGACCTGCTTTGCTAAGGAAACCTGTCAATTAAATTCTGCGATTTGATTTAAAAATTGCGAACTTAGTGGTTGTTTAGTAGTTATTTTGAATAATATAGTTAAAAAATGTCTGATTCCGAGTTTTCTCTGACTCCACCGGAGTTAGTAGAAACGGCGAAAGTAGCGTCACAAAAATTATTACCAGCTAAATCGCGGAAAATTTACCAAACCGCATATTCAAGATTTATGGAATGGAAGATGAAAAAGACAGAGTTCTTTCTCGGAGACGGTTATTTTTCGGAACTGGCACAACAACAAAAGCCATCAACAGTGTTGTCGAATTATTCAATGATTAAAAGTATGTTACAATCCAATAATAATGTAGAAATTTCAAAGTATTTCAAACTAAGTAATTACATTTCTGAAACAAAATGGGAACGGTTACACGCCCACGAAAGCTGCGATTTTTACACGCTGCGAGTACACAAATTAGTGATTAGTGAAAAGGTTGTTGTTGTATTTGGGATTGTAGGGGCTTGTCGAATTTGTGAAATCAGCCAGATAACATTAGATGCTATTGAAGATACGGGAACGTTATTAATTGTGAAACTTAAGCAAACAAAGAATGATGTAAACAGGAGATTTGTAGTTACTGAAGAATATATTAAATTTTACCGAATGTACATGTAGGTACATAGTCCTTCCCTTCGTCCAGCAGCAGCATAGGATCGCCGCCTATTTTATGCATAACGAAATGGAAATATATAGACATCCAAAAAAAACGTCATCAACTCTGGCTATGAACGAGAGAGATGGAAATAGCGGTCATGTCTAAGCTTTTCGGTTATGTCAAACCTTTGACAAGTGACTGTCACAATTTGTAAAATAAACAATGGCTGTCATATGATGTGACAGTCTTGACAAGTAAATAAGGTTATAAATTCGATCAAGAATAGAAATACGTCTTTTTTTTTCTCGGCCAACTTTGATGACTTTTTTTTGGATGTCTCCATACTATCAACCAGGCTGTGGGTAAAAATCAGTTTTATAAGGTACCTGAAATAGTAGCTAATTTTCTTCAACTTGAAAATGCTAACTCATATACAGGTCATTCATTTCGAAGATCGTCTGCTACACTTTTAGTTGAACCTGGGGGAGACTTGATGACACTAAAGGAACATGGTGGTTGGAAGTCACCAACGGTCGCTGAAGGGTATGTTGATGAATCGGTAGCACACAGGACAGAAATAGCTAATAAAGTGTTTAGAACGTGTGGCAGTGCTGAAATAACACCCGATTCGCGACCAGGTACATCAACGGCAGTTGTGTCCATGGCAGAAAAAAATATAATTTCAACACAAGAAAATTCGACTGTTGTACCGAATAGTTCAATGTCATTCATGCAATGCACATTTAATAATTGTACTTTTGATATAAAGGAAATGTAACTTTTGTATAATAATATATTCTAAAATTAAATATCTAACCTTTACTTATACAGTGAGGTCCATAAGTAACGGATAAATTCATTATCTACGTAATTTACAACTTATGAGTAAAATCCTGAAACACGTCAATTTTTAATTCTAGAATGATATTTTTTTGAGCATAATTTTATACCTCCCCATCCAACCCCCTTGAAGTGTCAGTTACCCCTTTAAAATTTTTAAATGGAACGAGGGTGCGTGTGGTAGCTCATTTGAAAGGGTTCTTAATATAAGGTTTTTTGAATTTTGTATATTTTTGATCAAGAAAATTAAATTTGATAATTTCAAAATTATTATTATTTAGAAATGTATACAATCAAGTGCCTATGTACCAAATATCTGTCAAATTTGATGTTTTTAGTTAATTTTGCGTCAACATTAAACTTAAATGTATCGGTTTCCCTGATACGCTGCTCAAAATACCCAACAAAAGGAAAGAAGTAAAAAGGGTTTCTTTTTACATATCAGAAAAAATTATACATTTAAATTTCTTTATTTGGTACATATGTGAAAACTTATTATTCTATTATGTGATTTATCGCTGATCGTCAAGTTGATCATTATTTTAACAATGTCTTTCGGATACCCAAAGAATTGAAATTTTAATATTATTAGGATGTGGTGATAAAACAAGAACGCAGAAGCAGGTATGCGAAATATTCAATACTAAGTATCCTGACCGCCGCATTTCCCAGTCTACGGTTAGTAGAATAGAAAACAAATTTCGTGAATTTGGAAATGTCACAGATATTCCTAAATCTGGTAGGAAACGCATTTTAGACGACGAACATAAATTGGATATATTGTTAGATATTCAAGATAATCCACATAAACCTACAAGACAAGTTGCCGCCGATAATGATGTTAGTAAAACGTCCATATTGCGTATTCTAAAAAACGAAAAATACCGCCCATATAAAATTCATTTGGTTCAAGAACTTAACGACGATGACGATGAACTCCTTTATTTATAAAAAACATTCTTTTTTCTGATGAAGCAACATTCGTCTTAAATGGAACAGTCAACAAACAGAACTGTAGATACTGGAGCACAGAAAATCCACATTGGATGATGGAGGCCAATACTCAATATCCTGAGAAGGTCAACGTTTGGGCTGGAATTATAAATTCTCAAATTATCGGACCATATTTCTTTGATGGCACATTAACTAGCGCGCGTTACTTGGATTTCTTGCAAAATTTCTTAGTTCCTGAGTTAAGAATGCTTTTCCCAGATGATGACAACCCCAATGAAATTGATAGAAATATTTGGTTTCAGCAGGATGGAGCTACAACACAAGGAAGTAAGAGCCTATCTGAATCAAGTTTTTTCCAATAGATGAATCGATAGCCGTGGTGAAATTGAGTGGCCTGCTCGTTCTTCCGATTTGACCCTGCTTGACTATTTTTTATGGGGCTACTTAAAATCGAAAGTCTACTTCAACAGACCAAATAACGTAGAATATTTAAAAGACAGAATAAGGCATGAAATTAATCAAATCACCCCGGAAACAATATAAAATGTTTTAGAAGAATTTCAGCAACGCCTCCATCCATCAAGAAGCAACGAGCGCCCAGTTTGAACATTTGATTTAAACTGTTCTTCTGTTCTGTTTCATGTTCTTTTCTTTACTTAGTAACATTAAAAATGTAAAATTTTTCAATAAAAAAATTATAGAAATTAAAAAATATATTATTTTGCTGGATGGAGAATTAAAAACCCTTTCAAATGAGCTATCACACGCACCCTCGTTTCATTTAAAAATTTTAAAGGGGTAGCTGTCACTCTAAGGGGAGTTGGAGGATGAGGTATAAAATTATGCTAAAAAAATGTCATTCTAGAATTAAAAATTGACGTGTTTCAGGATTTTACTCATAAATTGTAAATTACGTAGATAATGAATTTATCCGTTACTTATGGACCTTACTGTATATGTGGAAATATATCCGGGAAAAAAAGTAATTTCATAAAAAGTGATATTTTGTTACCTGTCAACAGGGATAAAATATCAAACGTTTTTCCCATCATAGAAAAAAAATCATTTTTGACTTCAGAATTGTAATCAGCAATCCAAAAAACTCAATAATATACGTTTATATCAAATTTTTGCCCGTCTGTGGCTCGCGGTACCTACGTTTCGGCCAACTCTACGTATATTTTTTTTAAAATAAGCGAGATGGGTCAAGACATAATAAGACAAGAAATGTCTCAATATACATATAATAAATATGGCTATACATACATCTCATCAAGGAAGTCAACTGAGTAATTGCGTGTGCAACTGGTAAATGCATATATAATTTTATAGCTGGAAGTTATGATACAACATAAAAATGCCATATCTTAGATTATACTTTCGATAGTTAATCGCTTGGGTTACAAAACAGGTAAGGTAGGTATGCGACCATCCTAGTATATCAAGATAATGATGGGAAAGGAAATTCGCATTTTTGTTTTTACGAGGAATCTCGAGGAACAAGTCCGTCTTCGTTCATCTGGTCTTCCCATGGGCGGCGTCACGTGAATTTTCCTTTAAAAACCACAGTAGGTTGATTTTTTTGCCGGTGAGAGTTTTCATTTACTGGAAATTTTCCGATCGAAATGTTTGTCATTGTTGATAATTTTCTGTGGAAAAATAAATTTATTTTTCCTGAACATGCTAATTTAGTCCAGTCTGTGAGCTGGGAGACTAAGTTTGGTGCAGCTACTCGAATAATTCAAAAAATTGTTTTTGCATCATGTTCTATGAACCTTTAAGGTCATTTGTGACTATCAACCAACTTGGCAAACCCCCTCAGACCACCCCTATACTATAAAACACACCCCATTCTCACCCTAATTTTTAGAGTGGTATTTAGTTTTTGCAAAAATGACAATTAAGCATCGAAAGTGGGTTCAAGGAAGTTTTTTGGGTCGCTGATCATGAATTCGATGTAATTTTCTCGGAAAATTCATGCCACGGCCGGGAAAACTGGAAAATTGGGTCATTTTTGCGTAAATTTAATCATTGTTCACGCGATTTGCGTTTTTTACGTCATAAAGATATCCAGCAGTGTATAATCATAACGAATAACGAAAAATCATGTAAATTTTGTGGAAAACTATGAAAATTTTCCGGAAAACCTGGAGAGACAATTTTTCAATTTTATGAAAATGATCGTGTGATAAGTCGCTATAGGGGTTTCTTGAGGCGCTGATCATGAATCCAATGTCATTTTCTCGGAAAATTCATGCCACGGCCGGGAAAACTGGAAAATTGGGTCACTTTTGCGAAAGTTGAATCATTGTTCACGCGATTTGCGTTTTTTACATCATAAAGATATCCAGCAGCGTATAATGATAACGAATAACGAAAAAATCATGTAAATTTTGTGGAAAACTATGAAAATTTTCCGGAAAACCTGGAGAGACAATTTTTCAATTTTATGAAAATAATCGTGTGATAAGTCGCAATAGGGGTTTCTTGGGGCGCTGATCATGAATCTAATGTAACTTTCCCGGAAAATTCATGCCACGGCCGGGAAAACTGGAAAATTGGGTCACTTTTGCGAAAATTGAATCATTGTTCACGCGATTTGCGTTTTTTTACGTCATAAAGATATCCAGCAGCGTATAATGATTAAGATATTAATGGTATTAATGGTATTGAGGTATACTGTGTGTCCGCGAGGAACCGTCCGCTCATAAAAATTTTTCGGTTTTCGCAATTTTAAAAACAAAGAGATTCTTTATGATTGTGATTTAATTTTATTTTATTTTTATCAGGTAAACAAAAGAAAAATATACACCGGCGTACTTTTTATTTGTAAAGAGAATCCAGGTAAATAAAAATTTCTTTGGGTACTCAAAAGATTTTTTTTATTGGGACCGTTTTATATACGCGCCTGAGGGCGGTCCTGTACTCAAAGGATTTATTTACCAGCGCCAGAGAAAGTTTTGAACGTCATTGTATATTCCTGTAAAACTGGATGTGGAAATGCTTGTGGATGTCGTAAGAATGCACTGTATTGCACGACAAGTTGTTCATTTTGCAAAGGGTCCATTTGTTCCAATATTGAGTCAAGGGATTCTTTTGTCAATGACGAGAACGAAAGTATTATTAATGCTGTAGATGTAGATGACGACGAAGTCGCTGCCAGAATTGAACCTACTAATCCAATACTTGAAAATGATACAGATGATGAAAATGATTAAATTATAAATAAATTATGTATAATCTATTATTTATAAGCTTTATTTTAAACGAAATATATTTTAAACAAAACATTTTGCAATATGGCACCTTTAATTCCAAATTTTTATAAATAAAAGAAAAACTTTTTTTGAAATACCTTCATTTTATCAAATTAAATGTTAATTTCAGCAATTTATGATATAACATTCTCAATCAGTGCCCCAAAAAACCCCTATAGCGACTTATCACACAATCATTTCGATAAAATTGAAAAATTGTCTTTCCAGGTTTTCTGGAAAATTTTCATAGTTTTCCAGAAAATGTACGTGGTTTTCGTTATGCGTTATCATTATACGCTGCTGGATATCTTTATGACGTAAAAACGCAAATCGCGTGAACAATGATTCAATTTTCGCAAAAGTGCCACAATTTTTCAGTTTTCCCGGCCGTGGCGTGAATTTTCCGGGAAAGTGACATCGGATTCATGATCAACGCCCCAAAAAAAACCCTATATCGACTTATCACACGATCATTTTCATAAAATTGAAAAATTGTCTTTC
This sequence comes from Aromia moschata, assembly GCA_029963805.1. Taxonomy (NCBI): domain Eukaryota; kingdom Metazoa; phylum Arthropoda; class Insecta; order Coleoptera; family Cerambycidae; genus Aromia; species Aromia moschata. The sequence continues at coordinate 1,030,088 of JAPWTK010000072.1, read as the reverse complement.
CAGGTTTTCCGGAAATTTTTCATAGTTTTCCAGAAAATTTACATGGTTTTCGTTATGCGTTATCATTATACGCTGCTGGATATCTTTATGACGTAAAAACGCAAATCGCGTGAACAATGATTCAATATTCCTAAAAGTGCCACAATTTTTCAGTTTTCCCGGCCGTGGCGTGAATTTTCCGGGAAAGTGACATCGGATTCATGATCAACGCCCCAAAAAAAACCCTATATCGACTTATCACACGATCATTTTCATAAAATTGAAAAATTGTCTTTCCAGGTTTTCCGGAAATTTTTCATAGTTTTCCAGAAAATTTACATGGTTTTCGTTATGCGTTATCATTATACGCTGCTGGATATCTTTATGACGTAAAAACGCAAATCGCGTGAACAATGATTCAATATTCCTAAAAGTGCCACAATTTTTCAGTTTTCCCGGCCGTGGCGTGAATTTTCCGGGAAAGTGACATCGGATTCATGATCAACGCCCCAAAAAAAACCCTATATCGACTTATCACACGATCATTTTCATAAAATTGAAAAATTGTCTTTCCAGGTTTTCCGGAAATTTTTCATAGTTTTCCAGAAAATTTACATAATTTTTCGTTATTCGTTATTATTATACGCTGCTGGATATCTTTGTGACGTAAAAAAACGCAAATCGCGTGAACAATGATTAAATTTCCGCAAAAGTGACCAAATTTTCCAGTTTTCCCGGCCGTGGCGTGAATTTTCCGGGAAAATGACATCGGATTCATGATCAGCGACCCAAAAAACCTCCTAGAACCCACTTTCGATGCTTAATTGTCATTTTTTCAAAAAAATTAAATACCACTCTAAAAATGAAGGTGAGAATGGGGTGGTCTGAGGGGGTTTGCCAAGTTAGTTGATACAAAATATACATCACACATAGAACATGATGCAAAAACATTTTTTTCAATTGGAGTAGCTGCACCAAACTTATTTAGTTGGCCTAATTCCACGGCTCACAGACTGGATTAATTGGGCATTCCCCCTTTTCGGTAAATCGGTCAGAACCAAACTAAAATTGAGCTAATTCCCTGCGAATTTCGAACAAAACGCCCTTCCCGAAGTCCTTGCGCACCCCCGCTCTCTGCGCCCGTGGCCGCCGTCGCCGTGTCCGTTCCGTGAAAGAGGACCGACTCCTTACCTTGACTTTCTACCGGCCTGGCGGCTTGGGCCAGGTATTTTCTGCGTATGATCTTAGTCGGCCTCGAGCGCGTCGGCTGTGTGGCGGACGGTGGCGACGACGTCGATCTCCTGGTGCTCGTCGCGGCCTCCGGACTCCTGGTGCTCGACGCCGCGGCCGCAGGCGACGGTTTCCTGCGGACGCCGACGCGGAACGGACGGAACTGCGTTGGTCGCACCTGGAAAAGGAACAACAAGTCAGTGTCGGTATCGTTTATTTGTGTTTTTGTGTTGGTGAATTGGTGATTCGAGAATTAACTCCTTGACTGCCGAGAACAAAGATCCTCAAAGAAAAGACCGTCGAGAACAAAGAAAATCACAAATATTTTACTATAAGTATTGTAAATGTTCTATCAATTGCCTGATAATTAGTCCAGTAGGCAGGGAGCTAAAATTATCAAAAAGTGTTCTTGAAACATATAGGGCTAGTTTTGACATAGGGCGTAGAACACAATGCGCGGGGTCCGTAGAGTTGAAAAAGTCCGCTAATTTTTTAAATTAACAATTTGTGAAAAAAAAACGTATTTTTTTACATTTTCGCTTATATCGCCGTTCCTTGACATATTTTATATAGCATATGCATTGAAGAAGTTGTAGCCTATTGAATTTCCAAAATTTTAAGCCCAACCTGAAGTCTCCAAGTGCTATTGTTAACTTGCAAATGACTGCTGAAGTTGAAAAAGTACTTTTTTTTCACTATTTTTTTTACTTCGAAAGTAGGGCGACTATGATCATGAAATTTCATCGAGGGACTGATATTTGTAGTATGAAGTTACAAAAAAATTCAGCTCGATCCGTTAATCACTTTTCGAGTAATTAACGATCGAATTTTTTTGCAAACCTTAATTAAAAATGACGCCATTAATTTGTTTATTGTACGATATTGACCGGTTTGGGCTAGAAAAATCATAAATCTCTTCAAGTTTGCGAGACTTTTTGAGATTTTGAAAAGTATTTATTTGGGCAAATTTTATAACGTTTTCTACGCGACTACCTTTTTTAAAGCGACGCGACGTATGTATATATTTGTTGCGCCCTTTTGCACCAAATCAGCGCCTATGGTGCAAGGTGCCCATAATAACGGCCTTCTGGCGTAAAATCTCTAAACCACTTAGAGATAAGCGTTAGGGCAGGCAGCAAAAACCAGTACATATGTGACTCTTAAATAACAAGCACACTAAAAATATATTCTCATTTTCTCATAACATTATAGATCAAGAAACACGTAAAATATTTAGACTAAGTGAACAGTGAATATATCACATAAAACACAGTGTTGAGTAATTATTTTCGCACACATACTCATTTGATCACATCGCATAAATCACACATACCACATCATATCATAAATCAAGAGCATCTGATAAAGTCGGGCTCTCAAATTCGCCGAGAAAAGCATTTAGCGTTGCCGCTTCGAAATTCTCGGAATTGTGACTATAATATCTTGACGCCCATTTTTTTTTAAATATGCGTCTTGAAGCGTACTTTCAAGATATTATAGTCACAATTCCGAGAATTTCGAAGCGGAAACGCTAAAACAATATAAACATCGCGTCAAAAAAGGTAGCGCGTAGAAAACGTTATAAAACTGGTCCAAATAATATTATTCAAAATCTCAAAAAATCTCGCAAACTTGAAGAGATTTATGATTTTTCTAGCCCAACCCGGTCAATATCGTATAATAAACAAAGAAATGGCGTCAATGTTAATTAGGGCTTGAAAAAAAAAAATCGATCGTTAATTAGTCGAAAAGTTATTAACGGATCAAGTTGAATTTTTTTTTACTTCATACTACAAATAACAGTCCCTCCAAGAAATTTCATGATTCGTTCTACTTTTTAAGTAAAAAAATAGTGAAAAAAAAGCACTTTTTTAAGTTCAGCAGTCATTTGCAAGTTAACAATAGCACTTGGAGACTTCGGGTTGGGCTTAAAATTTTGGAAATTCAATAGGCTACAATTGCTTAAATGCATATGCTATATAAAATATGCCAAGGAACGGAGATATACGCGGAAATGTAAAAAAATACTTTTTTTTTTCACAAATTGTTAATTTAAAAAATTAGCGGTTTCAGCTCTACGGACTTGCGCATTATGTTCTACGTACAAAAAATACATAGGGAACTGTCAAAACTAGCCCTATATGTTTCAAGAACACTTTTTGATGATTTTAGTTCCCTGCCTACTGGAGTAATCTTGGCCCAACCTGCCGGAAAAATCACAAATATTTGGCCTATAAGTATTGTAAATGCTCTATTAATTGCCTGATAATGTGTAAAATGTGTTTTCCTATATTTTTTGGGGATGCTGTTTTTTTTTTTTTTGTACCCAAAACAGGGCAGAACTCTAAGGAAATTATCATTTTTCAGTTTTTTAAAAAATCTTTGATCTCATACACTCAAGTTATGTGCTGCATTTGAACAGTGTTATTTTGATAACTTTATCATTTCCGAGCTGATTTGACCTGCTGAACATTATGGTGTTGTTAAAATTTCGGCCAAGTGCTGTTAAAAATCAATATTGGGAGGAAATTGCCTCAAAAATGACTCAACTTATGATTGGAAAAACTGTTTTGATTTCTGTTCGGACTCTCAAAATTTATAACTACATATATTAATCAGAAATTTAAAGATCAAGGTGAAGATCGGACAAGATTTTCTGACTTAGTACCTCCAAATACGTCGAAAATATTGTCTGAATAAAATGAAAACTGTAGATTTAGGATTTGTGAGGCGATTCATCGACGAAATTTAGACTTTATGATAGTTCGGTGTGTGTAAGACAAATTCATATAACAGCATGACGATCAGTGAGTCAAAATACGTCGGAAATGATATGTCCAGCAAAATTTGTCGAGTTGATTCTGTTCGGCAATCAGGGCACATTTCAAGAAGTGGCTGTCAAGGGGTTAAGAAGCTTACAAGTGACTTTTTTTTAGCTACGTCAGAGTGAAAATGTTGGTTTAATGAGAACGTGAGGGTACTCCGATGGAAATTAGGGTATTGTAGCGTTGATGGCAACCCATGGGCCTCAAACTAATTTTTAAATATTCTCACTTGTAAGGAATCTAATTGTTTTTTATTTTTTTTTCGATTTCATTATTTCATCACATTAGTTAAAAATTATTTGTTGTATTATCATTCCCATGATTTATCATTATTTTTAATTACTAAAGAGAGAATTGAATTTGTCCTTAAAGTTTGGCCTTAAGGGTATTTTTAAATTGGTACCTAATATACCGGGTGTCTACGAAGATAGGGTATACTCAATAACGTTTGAATGGAATGTGATTATATATTAGAAAGGTTTATGTGCGTTTCGGGTTTTCGCTGTTGCAAATGGTTCGAAATTTAAAGCTTTTCTTAGCATTTTCACGTTTTCCACAAGGTGTCACAATCAGAAATTAATAGGAACTCTGGATTTGTGAATGGAATACACCGTATTTTTTTGTATAATTTTTAGTAGTCGTTCTGTTAAAAATACATAAAGATAATTGCATTTTATGTTTTTTTTTTCAACATTTCGGTTTTTATTTATAAATCTAGACTTTTGCGGATTTTGTAAAAAAGCACCAAATATTTTTATTTCGTTAAAACAATATTAAAATCGTTAAAAACTGTAAAATTAGGAGCAATTTTTAATTCGAAAGTCATGTAACTCACTTTTTTCAAATGGGATTACCCCGGGTACACTATGTTTTCAAGAATGTTGAAAAATTATCTTTTCAATGATACTAAACTTAATAAGGTGATTAATCTTATGTAACTGATAATTAAAGCCGGCAGATCCGGGCGGCGGGCATAAAGTTTTCACACATCACAACGTAAATAACAGGGTAAGTTTCACATTATCTCTTTATAAATCGCAACAGTTTATTGTTTTCATGAATTTTGCTTTTCCACATACAAGTAGTAAGTAGTATGACGCCTACGAATATGGCCCGCCGCCCGGATCTGCCGGCTTTGATAATTTTCCAAGCATTAGCTTTGAGGCCTTTTAAATTTGAAAATAAAAACTGAAATTCTGAAAAAAAATGTCTGATAAAGACTAATTAAATATTTTGATACCTTCTTACTCAAAATGACTAGCACCTTCAACTTATACATATAAAAATATACAGGGTGTCCCTTTAAAAAATCCAAAGTTCCTATTTATTTCTCTAGTTGACTATCGAAAAATGTGAAAAACGCTAACAGACTCTAAATTTCAAGCTATTCTCAACAGCGAAAATCCGAAAGGCATACTTACATATTTCCGTTCAAGAGTTATTGAGTGTACCCTCTCTTCGTAGACACCCGGTATATTAATTGTTCTATTTCGTATTATATACCCTATTATATGGGTACATATCCTATATGTATATACCCTAATTTTCATGTATGTATCTTAAAATAATTATTTTTATTGTACTTGTTAATGTTAAGATGATTTTTTTAATGAACATGAAGTAAGAACGTTATGTGTAGTAGGAGTTTTAAGCGTGTTAAAATAATTCAGAGGTAGTATGGAGTCTATAAAAGTCCAAAAGGATTATACGCGAGTAGTATAACTGGGACACGATGTCATGTCCATACGAAGGCTACTAAACTGTAGGGATTTGTGCAAGAAATGTCCAGACGGTAGCTAAGGAAGTGGTAGTCAATGTTCGAAGAGTGTAAAAGAGATACAGGTGTACACAAGAAGTAGGTGAAAGTACCAGAAGGTACCAGAAGTAATCGTCAATGGCCAGAGGGCGTACAATAGATATTATACATGTTCTATCAAAAGAAAAGGTGTAAATAAGGTGCAAGGCGCAACACCTGTTTGGCTATTTGATTGAAGTATTTTTTACCTGGTAAAAACTTTACCGGTTTTTAGATAAGCGACTTCGTGTTATTTGGATAGGGTGACACCTGGCAAGAGCACGGTTTAAAAATGTCTAACTGTTTATGAACATTTTAAACCTACATATATGTAGTTGTTTCATATTTATTTCTAACTTTAAAAATGTGTTACACAAGTCACATCCTCTTCTATACATGTGTTCTACAGATGTTCATAACGATTTGTTTATCCCAATAAAAATATTGTTGAAAAAGAGCTTCTAGGTACATCAGTTATTATATTAACAGTTTTAATATTTCCATAAGCCATCAGCATTTTAATAAAGTTTCATATGGTAAATACGAGTTATAAATGAGATTAAATACTCAGTTTTACTTTTACATATACATAAGTATGAGAGAGAGAAATATAAATTCAAAACAAATTGACTTTTATCTCTAACTGACACATCAGGGTCAGAGGTTACCGTCGGCCATGAGCTAGGCGCGTATGCTGTTGCCAGGTGGAATTCGGGTTAGCCGTGATACCTACAAGGTGTCACCTACAAGGTGTGACCTACAAGGTGTCACACTATCCAAATAGCACAAAGTCGCTTATCAATAAACAGGTACAATTGTTAACAGGTAAAAAATACCTCAATGAAACAGTTTTGACAAGTTTCAGACCGTCTGGTCATTGACGATCACTTCTTCTACCAGGGACATAGAAGAAGTGATCTTAAAGAAACAGGTGTTGCTGACGGACGTACAGGACAGGACGTACCGTCCATACAGGTAGAATATAGATCAGGTTACATACACGTATGCACCTTGTTTACACCTTTTCTTTTGATACCGCCTGTATGTCTTGTACACCCTCCGGACACTGACTGTCATTTCTTCAGCTACCCTCTGGACATTTCTTGCACAACCTAGAGAGGACCCCCTACTGTTTGGTAACCTTCGGATGGATATACTATCGAAATGTCCCAGTAACTGGATAGTCCAATCAACGAGCGAAAGCTCCCATGTAAATTGGTCACTAATTGTTATTAGCAAACAAAAGATATGGTCGTATAGAGAAAACAATTCTAAGAAAGATGGGGTTTTTGCGACTCGAGTTTTAATGACGAACATAACCAAAAAAATTCGCGAGTAAATAAAAACGTTTTTTTTGTAAATAACCTACACCAGAAAGTTAAATTAGAAAGTTGTAGGTCTTAAAAATGTGCGTCGAATGAAATTTGAACGAAAAAATCGGTTCATAAACATTTGAGAAAAATTTAAAAAAAAGTCAAAAAATCGCGGTTTTGTATTTTTACTGCATAAATTCCAATTTTGTTTGAACAGACTTCTTGTTAACTACAGATATAGCCCAAGACAAGCGCAAAATGATGTTTTTTTTCAGAAATTTAAAAACATTTTTTTTTCGATATAACGATTTAAAAAAAAGACGTTTTCAAAAATCAGATTTTACAGAGGCAAAATAGATCGTACAGAAACGATCATGGGCTCATTATATTCACGTAGACTTGTACTTTCATGCTATTAAAAAAAAAAACAAATCGCTTTTATTTAATTTTTGCATAAAAAAATGTGTTGTAAAATTGTATCATTTTTTTCGAACCGGTTTTTTTTCGAATAACTTTTTTAATTTTGGTTTTACATTTCTGGCCGTTGCATATTTGAAAACTGGCATTCAAAACACGCATTTAAAAAAAAATGAAGGTCGCACGACCTCATGGAGCCGAGATGTTTTTTTTTTTAATTCCTGACAGCGCTGTATAACGTCCGATTGACTTCATTTTTACACGAAATTGATCTCAGACTTTTACTTTCTTAAAAAAAAAAATATTTCAAATCATTTCGCATAAATTAAGTTGACATATTCGTTTGCGAAAGTACAGCGTTGGGTGCGGCACGCGCTAGCCAACACACGGCATCGACAGAGTGGACGAACACTCCGCTTCGGCGCATCGAAAACTAAACACGATTTCAAATCGATCGCGCTCGCAAAATTATCTCTTCCTCCGCTTAAAAAAAATGATCTCGGCTCTCTGAGGTCGTAGGACCTTCATTTTTTTAAATGCGTGTTTTGAGTGCCAGTTTTCAAATATGCAACGGCCAAAAATGTAAAACTAAAATTAAAAGTTATTCGAAAACAAACGGTTCGAAAAAATGATACAATTTTACAACGCATTTTTGTATTCAAAAATTAATTAAAAGCGATTTGGTTTTTTAATAGCATGAAAGTACAAGTCTTTGTGAATAAAATGAGCCCATGATTGTTTCTGTACGATCATTTTTGCCTCTGTAAAAGCTTATTTTTTGAAAACTATTTTTTTTAAATCGTTATCTCTAAAAAAAAACTTTTTTTAAATTTCTGAAAAAAAGGATCATTTTCCGCTTGTCTTGGGCTATATTTGTAGTTAACAAGAAGTATGTTCAAACAAAATTGGAATTTATACAGCAAACATACGAAAACGCGATTTTTGACGTTTTTTAAATTTTTCTCAAATGTTTATGAACCGATTTTTTTTCGGTCAAATTTCATTCGATGCGCATTTTTAAGACCTACAACTTTCTAATTTAACTTTCTTGTGTAGGACTTGAAGCTTTATTTTTTATTCGCAAAAAAAGGTTTTTTTGACTTTTGCGATTTTTTTTGGTTATGTTCGCCATTAAAACTCGAGTCGCAAAAAATCTTTCTTAGAATTTTTTTCTCTATACGACCATTTTTTGTCACGATATTTTTTGTTTGCTGATAACAATTAGTGACCGGTTTTCTCCCGTTGATTGGGCTAGGATGGTTATAATACTTATGAGTATTTTTTTACAAATAGTAGTTTTATCTTTATCATCATATTTAATTTCCTCATTTCAAATTTTGTAAATACTTGTCTATAATTTTTTGACGACTTGATAGTCTTCTTTACTTTTGAAGGAACTTTTACTACCATAAATATCCAGAACGGTTTTTCAAATTCCAAGTTTAAGTTTTTTAATTTGTTCAAATATTCGCTTGAAATATGCACTCTGTAGGCGACTGCTAGTTGATTCTAGAACTATTTCAAGTATGAAAATTAATAGGTTGTAAACTATTACGAGATATGAAGTAATAGCAATAATATCTGTGGGTATAAATAATTTTTTAATTATTGGAGACAGATTACGAGAAATTAACAAAAAGCATTAACTAAAACCTATGTCTGTAAACCATTGTGTAAGTTTTTATGTTTTCATAATGTCACCTTTATTTATTTCCGTTTTTTTTAGACATTTCATTATGTAAGTGTTAAGGTTTGATATCTATTTTATTTTTTTTATAATCAGTTTTGAAATCACTGGTGATTAATTTTGTTAATTTAAATTTCCAGCTTATATTTAAATTTGTCATAATTATTATTATGTTATAAATTTCACATAGTTACTTGAAAGGTATACACTGTGTTCAAGATGGGTATGGGTAAAATTTATTTCTATCTAAGATTAACATCAATAAATAATTATTCGACAAAAAGTCCGATTTCAAAAAAATTAAAGTGCTGTAAGAATGTTTTGTTTATTTTGTGATAATCCTGGCAATCACTATTAAAATTTTGAATAAAAACTGTTTTCTAACAAAATACTTTTTTATTCAAAATAAATCAAAAACGAAAATTTTCATTTACACCATTTAACCATTGTTTGTATCCCTTATCATTTAAAAATAACTATGTAATGCATCTTTATCTTGGACACAGTGTATGCATATTCAAACAAAAATGTTATTTTAACAATTAGGAACAATTTATGCTTATAAACAACAATAATTATTATGTAAAATATAGGTACAGAGACATTATATATAATGTGGGAAATACCCTTACATTTTTCTCATTTTTGTTATATACAGGATTGTTTTTATGTATATGTATATGGAACATTCCACGCCAACTTCGCCACTAAAAAAAATAGATTTCTCTGAAACTTTGTATATAAGTAGTATGTGATAAGAAAAGTTGATATCAAAAATTTTAGAGCTCAAGTCATTACGCTCTCCTCACGAACGGTCACAAAATTAGAGCTTTTTAGACAATCTTAAATTCTCGACTGTTGTAGGCAAATGAGCGCAAATAAAAAAAATTGAAAAAACAGTAAAAATATCGCATTTTTCCCGTAGATTGCGCTAAAAATACTTTTGAATTCATTAAGGGTAGTTTTCACCCCCCTTTCAGAGAGTTAAAACTTTAAAATAGAAATTTGGAAAAGTATGACTTGTTAAAAATTTTTTTTGCTTAATTTTGTGACCGTTCGTGACGAGAGTGTAATGTGACTTGAGCTCTAAAATTTTAGGTATCAAATTTTCTTATCACATACTACTTATATAGAGACATCCAAAAAAAACGTCATCAAAGTTGGCCGAGAAAAAAAGACGTATTTCTAATCTTAATCGAATTTATAACCTTATTTACTTGTCAAAACTGTCACATCATATGACAGCCATTGTTTATTTTACAAATTGTGACAGTCACTTGTCAAAAGTTTGACATAACCGAAAAGCTTAGATATGACCGCTATTTCCATCTCTCTCGTTCATAGCCAGAGTTGATGACGTTTTTTTTGGATGTCTGTATACATTAATCATATACATAATCTATTTTGTGTAGTGGCAAAGTTGGCGTGGAATGTCCCATATGGATAAATAAATAAATATGTTTACAAGGTAGGCATATTATCACCATTAATTTCTTGGCAGCTTTTACGAAAATGTATTTGTATTTATTTGCCCTATTTATTTAGTTAACACAAATTGGCATAATAAAAAAACAACAATTCTCTTCATGTTTAGGCCAGGAAATTACAAATTTCGCCACCTGGGTGTCGATGCCGTAACTAATCCCGATGCCTTTATCAGCTGCGAGGTAAAATATTGAGGACACGTCGTGGTTGTAACACTTTCAGCCACCGAAAAACCGACACCATTATTGAATTAATTCCAGTTCGAGTTTTTCTAATAGAATTTTAATTATGAGGTAACTCATTGTATACTACGGCTCTGTTTTGTTTTATTCCGCGGTTACTTTTTTTTCTTGGATTGTGTAACGATCGCTGTAAATAAATCTGTGCCGCTTTTGTGTTTTTTATTTCCTGATACTCCCCGTGAAAAAAGCGCCTTCGCCGCTGGAATTGCACGAAATTGTTTAACCGCTTCGTGGAGCGATTGTACTACTACGATACGCGGTGAGGCACGTAGAAGTCATCCGTGGACGTGACTAATTTCTTTAGGCTTGCATTCACTTCTGTTGGAAACGCATCGTTTACTCGAGGTCGTAAAAAATAATAGTCCAGTAGGAAGGGAGGTAAAATCGTCAAAAAGTGTTCTTGAAACGTATTAACACGGGCTAGTTTTGTCGGTTCCGTATGTATTTTTTTGCGTAGATCACAATGCGCGGGGTCCGTAGAACTGAAACCGTCCGCTAATTTTTTAAATTAACAATTTGTGCAAAAAAGTGTTTTTTTTTCACATCTTCGCTTATATCTCCGTTCCTTGGCATATTTTATATAGCATATTATGTATACGTCGCGTCAAAAGTCGCTTAGAAAACGTTATAAAACTGGCCCAAATTAATATTTTTTTCAAAATCTCAAAAAGTCTCGCAAACTTGAAGATTTATGATTTTTCTAGCCCAACCCGGTCAATATCGTACAATAAACAAAGAAATTGCGTCATTGTTAATTAAGGCTTGCAAAAAAAATGTGATCGTTAATTATAATTAATCGTTAATAACTCGAAAAGTTATTAACGGATCGAGCTGATTTTTTTTGTAACTTCATACTCCCTCATAGTCCCTCCAAGAAATTTTATGATCATAGTCATCCTACTTTCGAAGAAAAAAATAGTGAAAAGAAAGCACTTTTTCAACTTCAGCAGTCATTTGCAAGTTAACAATAGAACTTGGAGACTTCGGGTTGGGCTTAGAATTTTGGAAATTCAATATTCTACAACTTCTTAAATGCATATGGTGTAGTCCATGCGAACTGGACATGGCCAAAAAATCGATTTTTTACAAAAATGGGTATTTCTCAGCGCTTTTATCGCGGGAAAATGTTAGGATTGATCGTATATTAAATATTTGCGATAAATTTCGAATTATGCATGGGAACAAGGGCAGGAAAATGTATGAAAAAAATTAAAAAAAAAACGATTTTGAAGGAGAAATGGATTTATTGAACCAGGATTTTTTCTTCATCACTTTCATCATTAAAGAAAAAATCCTGGTTCAATAAATCCATTTCACCTTCAAAATCGGTTTTTTAAATTTTTTTTCATACAAATTCCTGCCCTTGGTCCCATGCGTAATTCGAAATGTATCCCAAATATTTAACATACGATCAATCCTAACATTTTCCCGCGATAAAAGCGCTGAGAAATACCCATTCTGTAAAAAAATCGATTTTTCGTCCAAAAATGATTAAATGATGGTATTTGGGCAATTTGAGACCATCCTAAAAACTTGGGTGCGCGTAGTTTTTTGGACGGGGAATGGAATGCGCCATGTTAGAAGACGATCCGTTTGGAGCTAAGGTAATTTTTGACGAATTTTAAAATTAAAAATCCAAAAAAATGGTCTAAAAGGGACCAATTCTTTTTTTTAGATATTTTCATTGGAACGAACGGGAAATTTCCCTAAAGAACCTGTATGGAAATATCGATTCGTTGTACTTGACCAGAGTTATGAATTATCGAAATAATCAAGATTTTTAAAAATTCGCGTTTGTTCCAATATTAAAAAAATCATAACTCGGGAACGGAGTGCCCAAATGGGCTAAAAATATTATTTGAGATTCGGCACACATATTCCCGAAGTTTGAGCGATAATTTTTTTTTGGCCATGTCCAGTTGGCATGGACTACACCATATGCATTTAAGAAGTTGTAGAATACTGAATTTCCAAAATTCAAAGCCCAACCCGAAGTCTCCAAGTGCTATTGTTAACTTGCAAATGACTGCTGAAGTTGAAAAAGTGCTTTCTTTTCACTATTTTTTTCTTCGAAAGTAGGACGACTATGATCATGAAATGGTCTTGGAGGGACTGCTATTTGTAGTATGAAGTTACAAAAAATTCAGCTCGATCCGTTAATAACTTTTCGAGTAATTAACGATCGAATTTTTTTTGCAAGCCTTAATTAACAATGACGCCATTTCTTTGTTTATTGTACCATATTGACCGGGTTGGGCTAGAAAAATCATAAATCTCTTCAAGTTTTTTGACGCGACGTATACATATATTGTTTTAGCGTTGCCGCTTCGAAATTCTCGGAATTGTGACTATAATATTTTAAATGTACGCTTCAAGACGCATATTTTAAAACAGAAATGGGCGTCAAGATATTAAATAGTCGCGTAGAAAACGTTATAAAACTGGCCTAAATTAATATTTCTCAAAGTCTCAAAGAGATTTATGATTTTTCTAGCCCAACCCGGTCAATATCATACAATAAACAAAGAAATGGCGTCATTGTTAATTAAGGCTTGCAAGAAAATTCGGTCGTTAATTACTCGAAAAGTTATTAACGGATCGAGCCGAAATTTTTTTGTAACTTCGTACTACAAATAGCAAGTCCTACTTTCGAAGTAAAAAAATAGTGAAAAAAAGCACTTTCTCAACTTCAGCAGTCATTTGCAAGTTAACAATAGCACTTGGAGACTTCGGGTTGGACTTAAAATATTGAAAATTCAATAGGGTACAACTTCTTAAATGCATATGCTATAGAAAATATGCCAATAAAAGCGGAAATGTGAAAAAAAAAACGTTTTTTTTTCACAAATTGTTAATTTTAAAAATTTGCGGACGGTTTCAGCTCTATGGACCCCGCACATTGTGTTCTACGTAAAAAAATACATAGGGAACAGTCAAAACTAGCCCTATGTGTTTCAAGAATACATAAAAAGTTTCTGCCCACTGGACTGTAAAGACAGTTAGGAAACGGGCAGGGAAGCCTTCGTGAATAAAATAAAACTTATCGGCCAAACAGTGTCTATTATGGCACTGATTTTTCCACATTATCCTCAAAATTGGAATGCATTTGAAATACCATGAGAACTGATAATTTCGATACGCATCCGTTGAAATTGTGGAACAATTGTTAAAAATGTGAAAAAAAAAACACTAAAAGACCCGTGCTTTTTTTCATTTTCCTTCTTTACTATTTTCTTCAATTGTGAGCTATTCATTTTGAGTTGAAGAGTGAAAAAAAGTTTGTTTTTTTTTTTATTAATTTTTACACAAGGTGTGGTTTGAATTCCTTGACCTACGAGACATCGATTAAAAAAAAATTAAATAGGTTCATTAGAAGCCAATATAATGACACTTTGAGAGCGTGTCACAGTTTTCAACTTGGAAATTCTGTTTTGAAACGATGCAACTGTGTCAACTTTGGGGGGTTGGGAACAAATGAACGCAACTTTTTTTCTCAATGAAGCGTCTATCCGAGTACTTTTGAGCCATATTTTTTAAATATCCTTTGATATAAAATTCGGAGAGCTATTTAAATTTTATTGTTTTTAAGCAAAAAAGGATGTATAACTGTAAAAGATTCTTAGCCTCTCCATATGGTTCGAAAGTTTGAATGCTCTTTTATACGCAAAAAAATTCAGGTTGCCCAAGTTTTTTTTTTGACGATTCTGTAAAAATTGCTTTTTTTTCGGAATTCCAAAATCGGACTGGATTGCAAAATTATTGTGCAAAAACCGATTGTGCAAAGATCGATTTGGATGGCTTGGTTTGATCATTTCAAAAAGTTTTCTAAGCCACGATCTGAAGGTCATATGTATCATCTAAGGGTAGAAACAAATTCATTCAACTTTTTCCCCCCCCAATTATTGCTATTTTTGCAACAATACAATGCATTTTTTTAATTTATAATCTACCACACCTTATGTAAAATTTAATAACAAAACTTTTTTCTCTCTTCAACTTTTCTCTAAAATGAATGAATGATTCATTTTGTTAACTTATTTGAATTGTCCAGAAAAAAAGGAAAAACAAACACGTATATTTTAGAGATTTTTTTACATTGTTTGATAACAAATTCTCCATAACTTTTTCAACTGGCACTATTTTTTTTGGCAATTAATTTCAGAGGTATTTCAAAAAAAATAAGGAAATTAGGGGTCATATGGAAAAGTCCACACTACCTCGTTTTAAAACAGATACTATTACAGTATCACAGGTTTAGTACAGCAATGCCACAAAAAAAACCAACAACATACACAATAACAGGTGCCTAAGGGATCTCTTGGGCCTAAGGGACCCATTCTAAGTCAAGGATAATAAAATTATGAAGTCGGCCTTTTGGAATTTTTATATATGTATACCGGATCTTTTTTAAAATCCTTGAAAAATCAGTTTCTTTCATCTGATTTAACGGTTTTATACATTTTTAGGACTGATGTAACGTTTTTATCATTCTCGAACTTGTTTTGTATTATTATGTTATGCAACGTCGAGGACATTTTTTTGCGACAGCATTAGTTAATGGATATACTTCATGTATATGTATTAGTTTTTAATTAGGCCGTATTTTTTTGCCAGGAAAGGAAAGTTGAACCGATTGCGACTGTAAAATGCCGTACTGCGGTTTTTTATTTTTCTTTTAAATTCAAGGTATTATAAATATAAGAACAGATAAATTTATGAAGGAATACATTCACAAACAACTTTTATTAAACAAATGAATATTGGTTTATGTTTTGGCATGTTTTGGCAACATATTTGTCACTTGTACTAAACTTCGCCCGTAAATAAAGACGTTTATTATTATTATTATTATTATTATTATTATATTCAAACATAGTGACTTAGTCGAAGATGAAATTATTTTTCATCTTAAGATTGTTTGCTCCCTCGTATTTAGATGCCTTGCCACTAATAAACAAGACGTCATCATGGTTTTACTGGGCGGGTATAGAAGTTCCTTTTAGATGAAAATTTAAAGAAATAAGTTTTGGTTAAAATATTAGATATACCAATATTTTGTTTAACAATCATTCACATTAAACTAGTGTATATTATCAAATGTCTTACAATTACGAGTAGTACCCACTTTTTTGTATGTTGGGTGTACTGATATCTTAAAAACTACTTATATAGAAAATTCTGAAAATTTGGTAGTAAGTAGAAGAATCACTCACACTCACACTGGATTCAACTAAAGTATTTTGACAGATCTCGGACGTAGATGTCAACGTCGATGGAACACCCTTATATTATTGCATTTTTGGATTCTACAGAGGATTCTAAAGACATTTCTGTAAAGTATCTTATACCTACGTCCAATATTAATCGAAATTTTACAATTTTCCATAAAATGTGATAGTTGGAGATCTGACGCTAAGATATTTTATCATTTATTTGGCAGTGTTTCTAGAAATTTTTGTTACGTATTCAGCTTTCAAATAAGATCAACTTTCTGTTATATTGTCTATGTCTAAATTCAATAATTTGTATTCATATATTCTCTCATTTTCAGTTAATATTTGATAAAGATGAAGTCTTTCCATAACGAATATATTTTAGTTTTTCTAAACAATGTGGAGTATCGTGTTGGCATAGAATGCTAGATACTAATAGGCGTATTCTTAGCATTCAAAGTCAAAGTCCATATTTAATTAGAATATATCCGTGAAAATAGTACCAAATTATATAACATTACAACGTAATTATTGGAATTCAAATGGGTGTAGACATTTAATAGTACTTATTTCAGATTTAATGTATTATTAATGTTTTGATTACCGTTGTTGTTAAGGTTTCACTGATAGGAAATTTATCTTAATTAATTTTATCTGCACATGTCTCTGTAAACAAAATTATGCACTTTCTCTAGCAAATATTATAAGTTAACTATTTCTTTATACGAGGTGTGTAAACTAAGTAATGAGACGTAATAAGAAGTCATTTTTTTTTAAATGTTTTTATTCCAATAGAATTACAATTCAGTATTATCAACTTAAAAAAACTTCCTTGGGAAGCCACTCAGCGCTGGAGATAGTTCTTCCATTCCACATAGCAGTGCTGGAACTCATATATTAGAATAGCTTTCAATTGGTGGGTTACAGTCGTTTGAACATTATCTGTGGTCCCAAAATGACGACCCTTGAGGTGATTCTACAATCTCGAGAAGAGAAAAAAAGTCACAAGGACTCAAGTCAGGCGAATAAGGAGGCTGAAGAGCCACATGAATGTTTTTACTGGCTAAAAAATCGTTTACTGAAATGGCTGTGTGACGAGGCGCATTGTCGTGATGCAACGTGGTCTCACATGCATGACCTTTTCAAGAAGTTTTTCAACCTCTCTGTAAAAGTGTTGATTTACTGTTTGGTCTGGAGGCATAACCTCTTTGAAGACAATTCCCTGTCTATCAAAAAAGCCATCATATTCAAGGTTCATTTTCAATCGACTCTCTTCCTTCTGAGAATGCCTTAAACCACCGAAAACCTGGGCTCTTGAAAAAACACCGTCTCCGTAGGCGTGTTGAAGCTTTGCAAAAGTATCCGTTGCGCTGTGTTCAAGTCTGAAGCAAAACCTGATAGCACACCATTGCTCAAAATTAATGTTACTCATTTTTGAAACGCACTAGAAAAAAAAACGGTTTACGAAAACAGTCACAAAGAACTAACAAATGATTAACAAGTTCGAACTTGGACTGAAGGTGCATTATATGTTAACCTACCGCCCTTCCAAGCCACGTCACCGCAGTGTTGCTAGATCTGGCGCTACGTTGCCAGTCTTATTACTTAATTTACACACCTCGTATATTTGAACACACAAGGGTGTGCACATCAATAAGGTCAAATGCCTTTTACAAATTTCCAAACCAATCTGGGTTTCTTCTTCTTGAATTCCTTCTTTTTCTAAAAATTCTTCAGTTGTTACTTTTTGTCTACCGTTGAAACTGAACATTCGCTCGTTTAAAGTTTGTAGAATTGTTATGAAAAGATGAATTCACCATTACTTTGGTCACTACGTTTATTTATTTTTGGGTGTGGGTGAGCATTTCGAATAGAACAAAATCATAAGATCAAGCTATCAAATAAATACAGGAAGTCAGTAGATTAAGGGAGGAAATACACTTAGAGGGTCCAAAAATTCGATTGTTTTTTTTTTATCTAAAAATATAGTAAATCGCTGCATGCTATGTTTTAAAATAAAATTCAAAGCCCTTCTATTTTTTTTTTTGGTTGTTCTTCGAAGAGAGGGCGTAGTACGCATTTCGGTGCTGTCGACCTAGGGACCTTTTGTCCATTGTGTCCTCTTTTGAAATACCCTGGAACGAATTTATATAGGCTCGCCAAGAGCTTCAGCAAAGTACAAATGAGTTTTAAGAAGAATCTGAAGGCCTACTGTATGCCCCTGGCATCGCTGATTAAGGCGTAAGTATCACTTTCAGGTACTCAAAACTTTAAACGCATTCTTCTCGAAACAGCATTTTCGATGTTTATGCGGATTATAACTCAAAAACGGTCAATCGATCTGGCTCAAACTTTCAGGATTTCTTCTTTATGACATTAGCTTCTAGTTAAACTAAAAAAAATCATACATTTTATTTTGCAAAACTCAATAATTATTGCAAAAATGACCAAACATTTTCGATTTTTTTTTGTTTTTTTTGAAAAAGTTGTGCCAATTGTCAAATTTTTTTTTTAACTTATTAATAGTTTATCGACTAACTGTAACCCTTTTTTATGAATATTTTTTTTGGTTGGTCTGTTACAGATTAAAATTGCGGCGTCCAGAATCCGCACAATTGATTTCCATGCATCATATTTGGGCCACTGTACAGCCGCCATTTTGTTTAAAATATTAAAATATTTTTTTTAACGCTTCAATGTCAACAAAATTTGTGTGCAAAGTTTGGTATTAATGAAATAAAACCTTCTTGAAAAAAAATAATTCTTTAAAAAATCGATTTTTTGGTCAGTCTAATTGTATTTCCCCCAACGAAGGCAAACCACACACTGGTAACTTACATACATAGACACGCGATTGTTTGTCTAAGGTCACATCTTTTGTCCTGATCTATGCCGGAATGTACTATATGAGTCATAAATATCGGGTTGGGCCTCAAAAAAGAAAAAAAATACTTGTTTATTTAGCTGTGGGTATATTTGACCTTCGAAGTTTACAACATTAATACAGTAGCCCGTAGGCATATTAAGACACCTAATCCGGCGAAACTACTTTCGCTTTTCATCTTCGAGAGCGTCTTCA
This sequence comes from Aromia moschata, assembly GCA_029963805.1. NCBI lineage: Eukaryota > Metazoa > Arthropoda > Insecta > Coleoptera > Cerambycidae > Aromia > Aromia moschata. Next base: position 1,010,823 of record JAPWTK010000072.1, on the reverse strand, counting down.
CTTTTCTAGCCATATCCAGAGAGATAGTTGGTGAGAGATTGCTGGGTACATTAAGATTTTTATAGACTATAAGACTTATTTTTATATAGATTTTTATAGACTATTACAATTGTTGTAACAATGCTTGTCGAATAATAAATATTTTTAGTGAATAATAAATAAGTGTTTCAAGAACCACAGAAGTGTTTCAAGAACCACAGGCTCAATCCTACCGATATTTTGAGAACACCTTGGCTTTCCTTCATTCTACATAAAGGCAATTTACCCTGAAGGAATATTCCTACTCCATTTCTTTGTTAGAAATATTCTAATTCCATTACATTAGTAATATTACTAACAAAAACACAATTTAATAAAACAATATGCATTACATTTTGCCTCGAAGTATTATAAAAAATATTAATATGTAGATCATTTTGAACATTAAAAAAAACTTAGAGATTGCTAATAATTATTACTAAGAGGACCAATAAATACAATATGGAAGGTATCAGAATAATTGCTAAATTAAACAAGTACAATAAATACTGTACAGCACAAATAACAAAAAATGTATAGTAGGTACATAAACAAGGTGTGTAAACCACTGCGGAGACGTGACTTGGAAGGGCGGTAGGTTAACACTTAATGCACCTTCAGTACAAGTTTGAACTTTGAAGTTCAAGTTCAGTACAAGTTTGAACAAGTTAGAGTCATTTGTTTGTTCTTAGCAACGGTGTGCTATCAGGTATTTTTTCAGATTTGGACACAGCGCAACGGATACTTTTGCAAAACTTCAACACGGGACAGTGTTTTTTCAAGAGCCCAGATTTTTCGGTGGTTTAAGGTATTCTCAGAAGGAAGAGAGTCGATTGAAGATGAACCACGCAGCGGAAGGCCTTCATCTTCAAGAACCGATGAAAATGTCGATAGAATAAGGGATCTTGTGCGTTCAGATAGTCGGGTGACGACAAACGACACCACTGTTCATCAGATTTTGACTTTTGACGAATTGGGGATGAGAAAAATCTGCGCAGAAATGTTTCCAAAAAACATTTCTCAGGAACAAAACGACATCAGGGGAGATAGGTGTCTTGACTTTTTGGAAACGATTGAAAATCATCCCCATTTTATGGAACGTGTCATTACTGGTGATGAGACTTGGGTGTTTGAGTACGACCCGGAAACCAAGCGCCAAATCAAGGAATGGCACACTGCAAGATCTCCAAGATCCAAAAAAAATAATAAAGAGCAAGTCGAAGATCATATGCATGCTGATTTGCTTTTTTTATAGCCAGGGAATTATCCACAAAGGGTTTGTGCCCCCAGGCCAAACAGGAAATCAACACTTTTACAGAGAGGTTCTTGAAAAACTTCGAAAAGGGGTCATTCGTGTCAGATAAAACATCAAGAACAACTGGATGTTCCATTACGACAATGCGCCTGGTCACACAGCCATTTCAGTAGACGAGTATTGGCCAGTAAAAACATTCATGTGGCTCTTCAGCCTCCTTATTCGCCTGATTCGAGTCCTTGTGACTTTTTTCTTTCCCGCGATTGAAAAATCACCTCAAGGGACGTCATTTTGGGACCATAGAAAACATTCAAACGGCTGTAACCAACTAGCTGAAGGCTATTCCGATATATGAGTTCCAGCACTGCTATGAGGAATGGAAGAACCGTCTCTAGCGCTGTGTGGCTTCCCAAGGAAGTTCTTTTGAAGGAGACAATACTGAATTGTAATTCTATTCGAATAAAAAAAATTAGAAAAATTCTCTGTCTCATTACTTAATTTACACACCTCGTAAATATAAAGTAGGTATACATATTTGAATTTCTCGATAATTTTTTTTTGCCTGTAGATTTTTTTAAACACGTGTGATATACATATATATTTTTCTATCATAATAATGGTACCTTAGGAGTCATTAATATTTCTTTCTTTTCTTTACCATGAATCCGTATGAATAAAAGACGACAGGCTGGTTTATTCTAGCGTTAAGAAACGTTACTCACAGTTTATTTTGGATAATTTATTTATATGTAAATATATTTTTCTTGTAAGTATATACACACGTACAATTTGTTCTAACAGTACATAGAGTGATATATGACAATATGCACAGAATGATAAAATTATATAAGTACCGTCTAACATGACATGTTTGTTAAACGTGATATCCTTTGCATAAGAAACATTTCCAAAGGTCTCCACAGGAATGTTACGTGTTTTGATCTTTCCAGTCACTGTTTTGCTTTTTTTATTATTTTAGAATTCTAATGTATGCTCTGAATTGTTTTAATTTACATAACTTATAAGACGGATAAAAATGTTAACAAAACCAATTTAGAAGCAGTGGAAAAACTTATTTAAAAACAACAATGTAACAAAAAGTTATCCTTATTTTGAGAGCTAAATACAGATCCGTTAGAAAAAAATGGTTTTTGTACCGAGTGTTTCACTATAAATAGACCACCTTCTATTTTTTTTAAATTTTGCTTTATATAAAAAAAAATGTTAAATAAGTCTGTAAAAGTGGTTGCAGAAAATCGTGATAAATAAATACAGGGTTTGTCCGGAAAATAATGTCAGTGAATATTTTTTTCCCGAGACTGCACGCGCCAGCCCGCGCTTTACGTGCTGGGATTGTGGTGGGGGGATCTGGCAACAAGATCCAACAAGCGTCAGATGGCTACCGGTCGGTGTAGCGGTCTCATCACTCGTTCTTTGAGAGTCGTTACAGTGACCCGGTGCAAGAAAAAAATGCAACGGATGGCGATCAAGTTTTGTGTGAAACTGGAGAAGAGTGCTGCGGAAACCATTCCAATGTTGAAGAAGGCTTTCGGCGTCGATTGTCTTTCGGACAGGCAAATTTTCCGGTGGCACAAGGCCTTCGCAGAAGGTCGGGAAGATCTCAAGAACCGCACTGGACGGTCATCAACCTCCAGTTCCGACGATAATGTGAAACGTGTGGATGACTTGTTGAACACTGACCGTCGTCTAAGTGTCCGTTTAATTTCCGAAACATTAGACATACGAAAACCATTGTTCACGAAATTGTGTCGGAGTATTTAGGAATGAGGAAGGTGTGCGCGAAGCTCGTGCCAAAAGTGCTAACGGACGACCAAAAAGCGAGGCGCGTCGAAACCTGCCAAGAACTTTTGGACACCTGCGAAGACAACCCCGCTTTCCTTGATGACGTCATTACCGGAGATGAAAGTTGGGTCTTTGAATACGATCCGGAGACGAAGAGGCAAATTGCGGATGGCACACGTCGAACTCCCTCGCCTCAAGAAGGCCAGGATGTCCAGGTCAAGGATCAAGACGATGCTGATTGTCTTTTTTGATTGCCGGGGATTGGTCCATCATGAGTTCGTTCCGCAGGGGACAACCGTAACCGGAAAGTTTTACGTCGAGGTGCTGAAGCGGCTGAAACGCAGGGTGAATTGCGTCAGCCCAGACATCTCAAAATCCTGGAAGCTCCACTACGACAATGCGCATTCGCACACCTGCTTCTTCGTGGCCGATTACCTCGTCAAGGCAGGCATCACCGTTGTTCCCCAGCCTCTCTACAGCCCCGATGTGGCCCCACCAGACTTTTTTCTGTTTCCGCGCCTCAAAACCCCAATGAAAGGACAGCATTTTGGGTCGGTGAAAAAACATTCAGAAGGCTTGCACCGACGCTTTAAAGGCGATTCCGGAAAACGACTACCGTGCGGCTTTTGATGCGTGGAAGACCCACTGGAACCGATGTGTGAACGCAGGAGGAATGCATTTTGAAAGTTTCTAAAGATTTGTACACATAGAACCAATAAAAACCATTTTTCAAAGCTCACTGACATTACTTTCCGGACAAACCCTGTATGTGTTTTTTTTATGGAACACGTTATTATATCACTAAATAATTGGGGTCATCTCCCTGATTACGAATATATATAGCCTATTACACTTTTTTTTTTTAAATTTAAGCAAAACAATTTTTTTTATATTCTTAATTTTTAATTTTTTCCACATGTTTGCTTTATTATATTATTAGTAATTATTCTTGTTAAATATAGTTTAAAATAAATGGAATGCTAAATGGATCACCTCGCGGTGCATTCTAGGAAACACAAAAGGTGGCTAAAAGATCCTCCTGTAATAATCTTGGCTTAGTTTTCGTATTTATTAGCGAAACTTATTTTTTTACGACTAAAAGTATTCCTTTTTATCAATATTTGATGATAAAATCTGGGAATATTTTTTTTTAATATTTTCGTCATCACAAGATGTGCAGTTATTGAAAAAATATTGGATTTCAGCTTTTATTTTCCTCAAAACTCATTCGCAAGTAAAATAAAATATTTTTGTTGTTGTCCCAAGGTTGTATTGCCTATGAGCATCTTAGGGTGACTCACAGCTCTTTTGAGGTGATTGTAGAGGTTTCCCCGGCATCCTGCATATTTTGGGGTATTTAATTAAAGTAAACAAATAATTTCCTATAATTTTTTAAACCCTAAACCCGTTTGCCGTTTGAAAAAATAGTCTATTTTTAACATTGTCCTTTGTATCCCATTCTAGTTTTTCTAACACAGTTCTGCAGAATGTCAAACGTTCTTGTTTATTAGCCTAGGTTAAATGTTGGACCCTTGCCGGTTAAAAGGATAAACGCTGTATTCTTTTATAAGTTCTATATACTTTTGCAACACTTTTCAGCAAATTTTTGACACAATATCTTATTGAATTCTAATTCAATTCTTATTGAATTGAATCTTATTGAATTGAATAATTTTACGAGGCATTTTTTTTTATATAAAGGCAAATAAAAAAAGTTGAGGGATGGGGTCCATTTATATTGAAACACTCGGTACATTTTATGATTTTAAATTTATTTGCGAGCACACAGTAAAAAAAGTCAGGTATGACCGTGAAAATTATCCTAAAATCAAGTATATTCTACGGATTTACAGAAACACGTTACAAAGTGCATCATTTATAAAATAACAGCGATTATTTTCTTAAGATTCCCATCTGTCATTTGTGATCGAAAATTGTAAACAGTTAAAAAGCTGTTGGATATAGAATGCAATAATATATAGGGTGTTCCATTTAAAACAAGCAAGTAAATATCTACTTTCAGTATAAGCGGATATAAGGTCCCAGATCTGTCAAAATATTTTAAACAAATGGATCGTATTGACTTTAATAGCCATAGTTTATGAAATATCAGTATAGGTATCAAGTTAGGTACCTTAGTCAAATACCCCAGCAGCGAAATTAGATTTTTTTTTAATAAATGTCAAAACTAGGTGTATACAACTACTGGGGTGAGGTCTAAAAATAGTCATGAAAAGTTCTACTTCAGATAGAGGCCGCTGAAAAATTTATCATTTCACCGGAAAAAATGGAAAAATAAGTATGCAGGTAAGTTGAAGTGCTTTATGCACTTAGGCTCGTATTTGTATCACATTTAAAGGTTGCGAAAATGCACGTAGAGTCGCCATACAATTGTCACGGAACGGCTATCGTTAACCGCAATCTAAGGTCGTCTAGGTAAATGCATTCTGTTTACGATAAAGATATACAGTTCCAGGGATTGTGAAAAATCTGGTTGCATTGAAAATAGCGCACGTGCAGTTACGAAACGCGCAGCAGGCTTGGCGTTTGTTATTCACGTTTTTAGTTGTTAGTGTACGCTTTGTAGGGTGTTAGGTATTTCTGAAAGTGGATTAACTTACCGTAGATGATGATGCTTCGAAAGCATTGCGACAAAAAAACTGAAACTATTACAGTGATACGATAAAAACAGAAGTACGTTTGCATTTTGAAGTTGTTACTTGAAAAGGCGTTTGACAATGTCCTCTCACTTCTCAAGTTGCCAAATATGTTGGTCATCAACTGTTAAACTATTTAATGAATCTTTTCTCTTGATAATTTCGTCAAGAGTTTAGTGTTGTCCAGAAAATGTTGCTTACCAAAAAAGCGAGAATATTAAATTTAAGTTTCTACATTTTCTGAAAAATATTTATTGACACCGTTGTGGAATTTATCCATTACTTAATTTGCGCTTTTTATATAAGAACAAGGTATTTACGGGTCATCAATTCTAGGACAACTGGTAGGTATAAACTTTTTTTAAATCGCTCAAAAAAAATTGTAAATATCTTTACTGCTTTCGAGCAGCGTTCTTTTTTTTTGAGGTAAACAATATTTCCGTAACACACTGTGGGATTACAACAGATTTATATAATCCTGACCAATTAACACGATGCCGATGATCTAAATCGATTCGGACCGTGCAAGAGAGGCATTTAATTTAGTCCGATTTCACGCTCCTTACGCCAGAACCGTTATTTCCATTATTTGACGGTTTATTCGACTTTCTAGGCCCGCCGAAGTTTTCTGGCTGTTATGAGATCGACTGATTGTTGCGTTCTTCCAGCGATTGAACGGCTGTAGAAACGCAGGGGGTTCTTTTTTTAGAATGCTATTATAATAATGCCTCAATAAGTACAGTGTTCACCAAAAAGTCTGCACTATATACATTTATTTCATTATCCATTTTATTAAAATATTGTCTACGCAATTGCTCTCTGCGACAGTTTTAAACAAGAAAGACCCAAACACTTTAGTAGGCATCTCGCGAATATAGCTTTTGAAATACTCAGTCCCCATAAAACACCATTAGTTTTCAAAACGTCGAAAAATGAAATACTATATTCGCGTTAAAAAAGTTAAATATAAGGTTTTTTGTTCCCTCATTTGACAAATTACTCAACGAACTTATTTTTCCTTTAGTTCCTTTGGGGTTTTTGGGGTCTCTGATCACGATCCTAAGTCAGAATTTCAAAATTCAAGATGGCGGATCTAATATGGCACCACCCCGGATCAAATTTCAAATTTTTCGATTATTTTGCCTCAAACTTTGTAAACTAGGGGTTTTTCGGGGTCGCTAATCATGATCCCGATGTCAGAATTTCAAAATTTAGAATTTCAAAATTTGCTTCAAAATGGTCACCATGTCATATCTACCATCCGGAATTTTGAAATTCTGACATCGGGATCGTGATTAGCGACCCCGAAAACCCCTGGTTTACAAAGTTTGAGGCAAAATAATCGAAAAATTTGAAATTTGATTCGCGATGGTGGCCATATTGGATCCGGCATCTTGAATTTTGAAATTCTAACATCAGGGTCGTGATCAGCAACCACAAAAACCCCTAAAGTACTAATAATTTTTCAAAATTCTTCTTTTGCTTCAATGATCCCGCAACTGGTAAAAAACGAGAAATATCACCCTTTGAATTTTGCCATATCTAGTTATTCTAACCTCAAAAATCAGAAAATTAACTTGTTCTCATTGCGTTTCCGTCAAGTACACGTCTCGAGTGCACGTTTATATTTATTTTTTAGTGGTATAAATTATGATAACATAGCTGAAATTGCGATTAAAAAAATAATCTTGAAACAATCGCACTTTTTAATAGTTTTTGTTAAAAATTGAAGGTTACATCATTTATTTTAACTTCCATTATCTCGATCTCGAAAACATAGGAAAACATGGTTCTAGTATTTTTTTTTTATTTTTTCTTTATTTTTTCTATCAGTAATATGAGCCTCTAAGTTCATGTCTCTTAACAGTACACTTGGGCGTTAAAGGGTTAAGTGGTCCAAAAAATTCGATTTTCCGAAGAAGGTTTTAGTGCTGATTTACAGTATTTCGAGAAAAATATTTGAATGCTCTCTGATCAAGCAAAATTGGCTTGAAAAGAAGCTACGTCAGCTAGGAAAGAAGGAATGGAAATGGAAATTTCACTTCCTTCCAATTTATACTACTGAAAATAATTCAGCGAATATGGGAGAGTACATGATATACAGGGTGGGCCATGACCAGTTTAACCTGGCAATATTGCCGCTATTTTTAAGCAATCTTTCTAAAAACGGGTACGACGAGTTAAAATCAATCGCGTTCATTCTGTTTCACCGGAAGTGAAATAATGGTGAGATATTTAAATAGGTCACCAAATATAATATGATACAAGGGATAGCTATTAAATAACCGAATTGATCCTGCTACCAGCGCGCTGCGAGCGTGTTGGGACAAGTTTGCACAGAACTGTGCTTGATGATACTTTCCCCACCCTGAGCTCGCTGTACAAGCTGGTGGGTCGCTCAGTTTGAATAAGTCACGCACCAGTGACGCGTCGAAAAAAATGTTAAGTGTTCAGATGGAGCAACGGGTTAATCTCAAGTTTCTTGTTAAACTGGGGAAAACTTTTACAGAAGCTTATGCAATGTTGAAAGAAGTGTATAGGAATGATTGTTTATCCCGCACACAAGTTTCTGAATGGTTTAAATGGTTTAAAGAGGAACGTGAAACGACCGAAGACGATCCGCGCCCAGAACGGCCCTCAACGTCCTAACGGCCTAAAACATTGGTAAACCAATCCGCGAAGATCGTCGTCTAAGCATCCGAGGGTTTGCTGCAATAACAGGAATCGATAAAGAATTTGATCGCTAGATTTTGCATGAACCGTTCAACATGCGCAAAGTTTGCGCAAAAATAGTGCCAAAACTCCTCACTCCCGAGCAAAAGGAATCAAGAATGAACATTTGCGTTGATATTCTAAACAACATTGACCTTGATCCAGGCTTGTTAGACACGATGATTACTTGTGATGAATTGTGACGCTCGCGCTGAAGGGGATAAGATTCGAAAGTGTGGAAGCGGTTAAAGCAAAAGCGACGGCGGTCCACCAGCTAACAGAAGCGGACTTCCAGCACTGCTTTCAACAATGGAAGAGTCGTATGAAGTGGTGTAGAGATTGCCAAGGGGAGTACACTGAAGGCGAAAAAGTTGCTACTGTAATTGGTAATGAATAAAAAAGTGTTATGGCAGCAGTTCGGTTATTTAATAGCCACACCTCGTATTATTAGATGGTACAGTCAATTACGACTACAACGATATAGTACACTTGACAAATACGTCTGGAGATATGAAAGGAAGCTCCAATAAAAAAGTGTTATGGCAGCAGTTCGGTTATTTAAGAGCCACACCTCGTATTATTAGATGGTACAGTCAATTACGACTACAACGATATAGTACACTTGACAAATACGTCTGGAGATATGAAAGGAAGCTCCAATAAAAAAGTGTTATGGCAGCAGTTCGGTTATTTAATAGCCACACCTCGTATTATTAGATGGTACAGTCAATTACGACTACAACGATATAGTACACTTGACAAATACGTCTGGAGATATGAAAGGAATCAGATCTTGTGGAGATCTATTCTAACATAAATGGCACTAACAAAAATTTCGGATGGTTAGTTTCGTTTGTTTGCTTATTCACCCTGTATATCATGTACTTCTTAATACTTGCTAAATTCTTTTTAATAGTACAAACTGGAAAGGAAATGAACATTGTTGGCAAGCACATCCAAATCGACCAATATTCTTGGAATTACTATATGTAGTAAAATTGGGCCTAAACATTGCATGAGTCGATATTATTGACAGTTTATAAAACTCTTAAGACTGTAAATTTCCAAATATTTTCTATGGAATATTATAGACAGAAGAACTTATAGACAGAATGAATTGAAAGTCAGCTGTTTTTTTTAATGTAGTCTTCTTAAAATAAAATAGAACGCCTCCTAAGTAGGTATGGCGCATTTAAAACCTGTTTACTTTTTCACAGAAAAGTTTTGACAGTATAACTGGTGGACTATATTTTTAGACTTTTCACCAAATGGCAGTTAAATATATCACAGCAAAAATTTGGAAATTTAAAAATAGACCAAGACTGTTCTACAGATGTGCCTACCAAATATTTTATTGATGAAAATTACGGTTTTTCCTAAAATTAAAGCAGGAGTTTGCATTAGTAATATAAAAATATATTTCATGAACTTAAATGAGAATATAAAAACATACAAAAAATTACCAAGTGATATTTTCCATAAATTCAAGAAACAAAAAGTTGGAATTTTACATGAAATATTATTTTTCCATATTACATTATTTTTGTGATTTAAAAAATAACGGTTTTGTCGATTGAAATTTTCAATTGCCATATTAACGTGGTTACCCTTTTAATAGTGTCAATGTGTTTGACTCTTTTTTTAGTTAATTGCAGTACAGATTAATCACACATTTAGTTTTGGAGGAAAATGCTTAAAAAATATTTTGTTTAGACTTGACTTTTTTGTCGCACACTGTATAACATTTTTTTTAATCGCTGTTAGATTAAAGAAAATCATCTTACAGGAAGACCTCCCTTCAATGAAAGAAGCAGGATACTTTTTTAAGAGAATCAGATGTTTTTCCTCTTCAAGCTTCAAGGTCTACGTTTTCTTTTCTTTTGAAACACTGTTTTTAAATATTTTGTTTGCTTTAGTGTTCTTGATGTGCAATGTTATGTGAATTATTGATGCACAAATCGATAAAAATGACCTAGAGTTTGGTGTCTTGCATTCGGGTCAAGTTAAAAAAAATAATTTATGGGAAACTTGACATTTTTAATGTAGCCTTTTTTTTTGTTATCGACGTATCATTTGGACAAGAGCAAGAAAGACACTCGTTCGGTTAGTTACACCAGTGAAAATAGAAAAAAAGTGTCAGCCTACGTAGCACATCTGAGATCTGCTAGACAAAAAGGAAAGAAACCTCACTGGCCAGATTTAACAAACAAATTTATTGTAGTAACCATTGCTATGGCACACAGAAGAAAAGAAGAGATAAAAGAGAAAGAACTGTGCAAGTATATTACAGATGTGCTTATTATTTACAACAATTTATTCACATATACACTTAAATTAAGACATATCGTAAAACAACTTGCTTATATTTACATAATAACATAGTAACACTAATATAAATTATACCTACTACCTATAATTTTTTTTTCACTCTCGCGGCAGTGGACAATAGCTGCCGTTATCTTTGCTTTACGTTTGCGGTCCCACCCTGTACACGGGCACGCTGTCGACGACCCGCTTAGACATCTCCACTTTTATTGGCACTATCCTTATCGGTTCCACGTGGTACAAAGGCGTTACTTCCACGACCTCGGCTCTCAACAGCTGCTCGTCGTCCTGCGGTAGGATTTTCACAGGAAAGAATTTACTATTGTCGTTAATTCCTTTAGTCGGTTTGTCGTCTTGGTGCAAGACTCTCACGTTCACGAACCTGGAGTTCTCGGTCTCCAATATCTCGTCGTTCGCAACGCTATTCAACGGTTTAGGGGTCGCGGCCGACTGCTCGGGGGACTCCGTCTGGAACAACCCCTCCAGGGCTATCGTGGAGGCTTCGGTGGCGAAGAGCGGTCTCGGGGTGAACACGTTGATGTGCGATTTGCCGTCGATGACTTGCGCCTTTTCGCCGGAAGTCAGCCGGTTGTCGTTGTCGCCGACGCCGTCGATCTTTCTATCTTCGCGATGGGTGTGGAGCAGGTCGGCGATGTTGTTTATGGTGACCCGGATGTCGGTCAGGTTCACCTTCGCCTGCACCTCTGACGCCGGGATCTCCTCCACCTTCGCGGGGATGCCGATCGACGTGTGCGCGTTTTCCGTGGTGGCGGCAGCTTCGCTCAAACTGGAGTCCGTGTCGTTGCCCCCTACCACTTTAATGGAGGTCACCCTGTTGACCAGCCCTATTTTGACGGGCGCCACCTCGGACGTCGACTGTTCCTCCACGACGTTGTGGTTCTTGCTTTTGGCGCCCTTCGTCTTCACCTTGACGATGCGGCTGACCTCTATCAGTTTCTCCACTTTTCCAGTGGTAGCGGTCACCGCCGGGCTTAGCGCTTCCGTCGTGGTTTCCGTCCTGTTCTTCGTGGTGTCGTCGTCTACGGCGGAGAAGATGTGGTGCAGCGTCGTCAAGGACTCGGTGGTCTCGACGCTACTAGGCTTGGTCACCGCTTCGGTGATAGGCGTTGCCGTGGTGATGCGATCTTGAGTAACTCCGGGTTCTGTCGTGATTTCCTCCGGGATTTCTGTAAGTGGTTCCGCAGTTTCCGCCGCTGCGGTGGTCGTTGACGGAGTAACTGGTCGATTCGGTACTCGTTTCTTCGAATACAGGTTTTTGTTTCTGTTCTTCAATGCTTCGGTATCGATTCCGCTCAGGTCCTCCTCCACCTTGGGGGTCTCCGTAGTTTTCGCGAACTTCGGCTTGTTTATTACCCGCGGCGTTGTGGATCTGCCGAAATAGGGACCGCTACTCCTTATCGGGGAGTTGGACGGCCTCCTGCCGCTGGGAGGTCTGTTCGCGACTTTCGGCTTGGAACCGGGCAAGCGTGGTCTAAAGTTAACCGACGGCCGTACAGGTTTTTTCACCACTTTTTCTTCTACTTTTTCCTCTTTCGTTTCTTTCTGTTCCTCTTGTTTTTCCTCCTTTTCCTGTTCTCTTTCTTCATTCTCCCCTTGTCGTTCTTCTTTTTCCTCTTTTTCTACTTTCGTTTCTTCTTCGCCCTTCTCCTCTTGTTCTTCTTCTTTTTCCTCTTTTTCTATTTCCGTTTCTTCTTCACCCTTCTCCTCTTCACCCTTCTCTTCGGAACTTTCTCTCTCGTTTTTGTCGTCAACCTTTTCCTCTTCTTGCTCCTCCAGTTTGCCACTCTCTTCCTTTACCTGTGCCGCTTCGGTCGTAGTGTACGAGTAAATAAAATCACTTAGGGGTACCGCAGTGGTGGTGGGTAGGGGCTTAGTGACCGAGGAATCGTCCTCTATCACGTTTTCGGTAACGGAATCTCCTTTCTCTTCGTCTTTGTTGTCATCGTCTTCGATCGCATTAGGTTTTTCCGTTGTACTGCTCTGCCTGTAGGAGAATCTATTTCTAGTGCTTTTGACTGGCTTATCTGCCCCTTCTGTGGTCGACTTGAAGCGGTTCCTGTTGAACCTGTTGAGGCTTCTATTGCTGGCTTCGGTCGTAGACGTGCCCAAATAGCTGCTCTTCCGCCTTATCGGTGTGAACTTCGGTCGAGACTCGATGGGCCTCAGGGTGCTCCTTCGTTGATAAGGCGTCGTGACTTTCGGAGTGGTCGTGGTCGGAGTTTCAGTCACTTCGGTTTCAGTGGAACCCTCGACGGTTGTACCCTCGATGGTTGTACCAGCAGTACTGGTGACTTCTTCCACTGATCCCGTTGTGGTAGAGTCAATATCATTCAGTTCTACGACCGTAGCGCTAGTCGTGGAGGTTATCTGATTGCTCTCTGTCTGCGGCGCGTCTTCGGTAGTTGTAAACTGTCTTTGAGTAGAGATCTCGTTAGTTGCGGTGCTGTATTCGATTATTTCATTCTCTCTGTACTCCGCGTTCAGATTAGTAGAGACTTCGGGGTTGGGCAAGGTCACTTCTTCGCTATATTTCTCCGTGGTTTCGGCAGATTTGTAATTTTCCGTCTTCTCGTTAGAGTCCTCGGTAGTTTCCCTAGAGTCGTACCTATCGTCCTGTTCCTCGCCGCTCTCTGTTGATTCATTGCTCTCGTCCAAGTTCAGTAGCGTCGTTAGATCGATAGGTATCGTAGCCTCGTCGGAGGACTCGCTGCTGTCCTCGGAGGAGTTCTCCAGGTCCGGCAAAACGGTCGTCCTCTCCAGGGTGCGATACTTGAAGCGATTGACCACGACCTCGGCCATTTTGCCGTGGGGGTCGGAATCGTTGAACGAGTGTATCTGAATGGTCTCCTTTAGTATGCTCTTGTTGGAGCTTTTCGTGATGCTCTTGAATTTCTGCCTGGGCTTGGGGCCCTTCTTCGGCGATGGCGTCACCCGGTCGGCCGGAAGCTTGTCCGGTTTGGTGAACCTGTTGCGCACGGACGACGACTCTGCCATCGATTCGTATTGGGCGAAATCGTCTATGGGCAAGTACGACGAACCGCGACGCGCGGGCCTGTACTCCGTGCTGGTGTCCACGGTGTCGGCCTCGTCGGTCTGATCCTCGTCCTCGTCGTCGCCGTCGCCGTCGCCATGGCCTCCCTCCAGCTCGGTATCGTAGCCGTCGTCTCCGTATGCCGAGTCCAAATACGACTCGTCGCTGTCGTCCCGCAGGTGCGGATGCGTCTCGTCGAACTCCGAGTCGAAGTTGTCGAACGAATTGCTGGTGGTCGACGATCTGAATACTGAAACGTAGTTCCGTTTGTCCATGGGATCGACCGTGTCGTTCTTTTTCGTGTCCTCCTCGGAGTCGAAATCCTTCTCGCCGTTCAGCGGTTTGTAGAGGTTGTAAATGCTGGTGCTGGATTTGACCACCTTAACATTTCCGTCTTCGTCTTTGCTCTCCATGGTCTCGGAGAACATGGTGGAGGTCTCCATGCCGCTCTCGGTGGTCGCCGGTTCCTCGTAGTTCTTGACCGTGGCGGGCATGGTTTCCGCGGTCAATTCTGTGACTGGTTCAGTTGTGAACACGTCCGTCGTCGTGGTGCCGAAACCGGGTCTCTTGGGTAGCCGTCTTCGTGAAGGGTAGTTAAGCGTAGTCGTAATTTCTCTTCCTACAGTGGTGTGTTCGGTAGCGTCCACCGGTTGCCTCGTAGTGGTCCGAGGTGGAGGTCGAACCCTGTTGGGCACGGTCCTTCTCGGAATCGCGCCCAGTCTTGGTCTGAACACCCGTCTTCCCGATTCCTTGCTGGGTTCTGAGGTGCTCCCGCTTACGGTTGTCGATCTAGAAGTCGACGACGTGGGCGCTCTTCCATAGGGTCTGATTTTGGGTCTATTGAACGGACGGATCAATCGCTTTGGAGTTTCTTCTTTAACCGCCGACGTAGTGCTTTCGATTGGAACCGTTGTAAGTCTATTGATACCTCTCGAGCGTAAAGTTGTCGCAGGGGTCGTCGTGGTGGCGGCGGCGGCGTCGTCTGCGTCGGGATTGGCAGTTGTGGTCGTGTTGTCAGCGTCATTGGTAGCATTATCGTTGGTAGCGTTATCGGAAGTGGTTGTGGCAGCGGTTGTGGTGGTAGTGGCAATAACGCTTTCCTCATCTTTCTTGTCTTCCGTCGTCGCAGTCACTGGTCTACGGCGTATCAGTTTGCGTCTTCGATTTGAGTTGTTCTCTACGCTGGTCGCCGTGGTTATCGCCTTAGGTTTGAGTTTCCTGATTACTTTTCTTGTCCTAAAGAGCGACGATTTCGATTTAGTTTTGTCCTCCGTAATCTCGGTAGTTTTTGTAGCGCTGGTACTCTCCGGGTGTATAGTGGTAAACGACTCGGTATCCTTACCTCGTCTAACGGTGGTTGTCCCTTGTTCCGTTACGGCGTCCGTGGTTGCAGCTTCTTGTGTGGTCGTAGTTATTACTTCACTGTTCTTCGTCGTCGTTGTTTTGCTGGATTCGGTCGTTGTCTTTCCCGGCAATTGAGTGTTTTTCGCGTGGAGGTTGTCAGATTTTTGCCTTACGAGCTTCACGAGTTTCCTTCGCTGCTTTCCGCTCGTATCGAAGCTATTGACGTCGCTGTTTTCCCTGATATTGGACTCGGACAATTTGATGTTTTCGCCTTCTTCGGTGCTGGTATCTTCCAGGCTGTCGTCCGATTCTTCTTCCACGTTGTTTCGCTGCAAACCGTAAGGCAACCTAGTGGGTTTTTTATTAAAGAGTCTCTGTAGGGGGTTTTTCGAACCGCGCGGCGTCTTGAGCAACGACGATTGATTCCTGTTTTGCGCAGTGAAGAATTTCCCTCGCTTAATAGCCGGCGCTTCGGTGGAGGTTTTATTAAGAGTTTCCCCGATTCCATTAGCAGATTTCGTAGTGGTTCTGAATCTTCTTACCACTCTTCTACCGCGCGGAGTGACATTTACCGTTTCCGAACCCTCTTTGATGGCATTTTCAGCGGATTCTGTGGTCGTGGTCGGGGTTCTGGTTGATCTCAACCCGAATCCTCGGCCACTCCTCGTGGTAGCGCTGGCATCTAACTCGATCGAATCGAGTTTCTTCGATGTTATCCGTCTCCCACGCCCCGGTTTTGTTTCCGGAGGTGGCGTTTTATCGGCGTCTTTTCGTCCTCGACGTTCGAAGAGATCGTGGTCGTTGGTGGAGTGGTTGTTGGTCTCCTTCGCCTGTGCGTGGTCTGAGCGGCGTCCAACTCTTTGATCTGAGCAAAATCGACCGCGGTCAGGGAGGAAAAGTCCGCGAGCTCCGTGGGTCTGTATGTTCTCTCCTCCGCGGGCCTCTCCGTGGTCGTTCTCGGAAGTCCTCTTCCCCTAGGTTTTATCGTGGTATTGGGGGCGTCCGTGGTTGGGACCGCTTTCTTACTAACTACGTCTTTGTGCAAAGGTTTCGGCCTCGATCGGAGTTTGAATTTTGATTGACTCACCTTGGCGGCTTGCGTCGTCGACGATGGTTCGGCGGTGGCCGGTCTGGCGGTCGACCGGCCTATGGACGAGAACGGCCTCGGCCGCTGTTTGATGGTGGTGGGGTCGATGCCGGTCGGCTCGGTGGTGGAGATGCTGGGCGACCTGGCCTCCGCCGTGGTGGCGTCGGCGGCGTCCGATTTCGTCGTCTCCGGGTACTTTTCCGTCGCTGGAACGGGGGATTCCTTCTGTGTGGTGGCCGCCTCGTCGACCAGATTTATGACAGAGTTCGTCGTCGGGTCCTGGGACGTCGACGAGGGTGTCGTCGACGACGTGGAAGTAGTCGAAGACCTGTGCGTTTTTCTGTGTTATTTTAAGTTTTCATTTTTTAGAAATATTATGATTAGTGTCCCGAAAGTGTGGTACAACGCAGGGTTGACAAAGAAAATTGACAAAGAAGCGCTAATTTTTTGCCTACGTTTCGTCCAATGTACTTAGACTTCTTCAGGGCTCAATCCTAATAATTTTGTGGCATTTGTTTATTTTGTTTGTATAATAACTTCACAATGAACGAATAATTACCTAGGCTCAAGTCACTCTTAATGATACTGAAAGTAAGTATAATAAATATATACAAACACATGTACCCGAAAGTAAAGAAAAAGATCAAACATTCAACAGACATAGACCGTTATAAAAAAAAACGTTAATTGAGTCCTGAAGAAGTCTAATATAACAAAATAGCACTGTTACTGTCCTAAAAAAGAGGAATTTTGGTTTGACTTGTGCATAATGTTTTGCGCATGTAGCCTTTCGTGGAAAGTGGTCGACAACATTCATTTTAGACGTGTTTTTGTCAAATATGTGTCCGATTTTCTATTGCCTAGTAGCCATCTATTGCGTAAAATATGTTTACAGAAGACACATCAACGTGTCATTGGAAATATCAATGAAGACATAAGCAACAGATTTTTGCGGTAATAAGGTCGTTAATGTTCTGATACGAATTTAAGTTGTTTAAGATATTTCGCCCCCAATATTGATAGCTACTAAACTGGTTTTGCAAACAACGGCTAAAAGCATAGAAATAGTAGTAACACATGCATTGTCCTTTGTAGATGTAAGAAATAATAATGTACTGATGTTAGTGACAACAAACAACTGTACGAAATTCGTGAAAATAATGTGCTTGTGTGTCGTCCTCTGTCAGTGGATGTGGAACGATCATTTTCCTTCTATAACCATATGCACAGGCCAAATAGCTCACGTTTAATGAAAAGAAATGCAGAAAGACCACTGTTTGTGGCAACGTACGCTCAAGCAATGAGGACAGTTGGTGTTTCAGAATGACACAAGCGGTAGGTATGTACATTATTGACACATTTTTACTCATGTCTCATATGTCCTTCCGTCAATGACATGACGGATTACGAGTCCGATCCTGCGTTATAGTACACTTTCCCGGACCTAATTATGACATACCCTATTGAAGATTCGACGGGACTATTCGAAACTGTGGTTAAAGTTGGTTCGGATGCGGTGGCGGTGGCGGTGGTGCTTCCGGATATGACTTCAAGGCTAAAAAAGTAAGGCCACGATATGACGGTTGTATATACAGATAACTAGAGTCGATAGATTAGAGGGCCCTAATAGAACCGTATTAAGGGAAAGCACGTGGGAGTTACGGTTGGTGGAATTAAAAATTCTCGTATTTTCGTAAAGAAACATGGGACTCCCATCATATTTTAAGGAACGATTATTAAGCCTAAATATTATGCTTTGATAGTAAAAAAGAAAGCTTAAAAAAGAGACTTTAAAAACAGTCTGGAAAAGGATCATTTTGTGTTTGATTATCGATATCTTGAAACAATCTCTCGAAAACAATGTTTTTTTCCATTCTTTACATGAATTTGAAAAAGCAACAAAAAAATATTTGACAAAATGAGAAAATTCAGCATTCGTTACATTTTTATCGCAAACAGCGTTTAAATTAAAAAAAAATATTTTATGTTGCTTTTTCAAATTCATGTAAAGAATAGAAAAAAATATTTTTTTTTAGAACCAATGGCTAATTCTTGTAGAGAATTTATTCTTGTGGTTCTCGAAACCCACCTTTAACTTTTTGTGCGATCATTGGTTGCTGAGATATCGATAATCAAACACAAAATGATCCTTTTCCATTCAAAGACCGGTATCTTAGTGAGAAATGATCGTATTAAAGTCTTTAAAAAAAGGAATTGAAGCCGAATAAACATGTTATCTGGTCCATATAGTGGTTAAGTCAAAACATTTTTTTTCAAGTTCGTAGACCACAAAAAAATTCAAAAAAATTTCGAACATTTTTTTTGTCGGTGGTTTTCTTAGGATTACTCGAAAATCGCTGACGGTAAAAAATTTCGAAGTTCAGATCCAAAACCTAGATACTTGGAGCTACAATTTCCTTTTTTTCAAATTTTCTGTGCGACCATTTTTCTCCAAGTTACGGCCTATTGAAAATCACCTAAAAATTTGGTATTCTTTTTTTGATCCGTTAATTTTTCTTACTAGTTTATGTTTGTTACTTTTTTTTGAAATCTCGAGATCTGTTATACCTAGTTATAGTAATTCTAATTTAATTTCATACTAGCTTTTTCGTTTCTGATATTTTATAACAGGTTTAAGTTATAATATTTTTATACTTGATAACTGTAAAAAAAATCACAAAAAACTTACAAGCCGTTAACAAGATTGTGTAGTGTGCAAACCATTTTGCATTTTCTTTTTTGTTGCAAGTTACATGGAGTTTTTTGTGCTTTTATAGCCTTCTATTTGGGTGTAATAACCATTCCCCAATACATGAAAAGGGTCTCACGTTTTCTTACGAAAATACGAGAATTTTTAATTCCACCAACAGTCACTGCTACCTATTCCTTAATACGGTTATGTTGATAATGTACGTATGTATTAAAGAAAATACCTAGGCGTTACGTAATTTTCCTCATCTGTTGGTGTTGTCAAATTGCGGACGACATTTCTGGAAAGAGGATGTTAAATGATTTAAACGGGTTTTTATTAAAAAAAATTATATATAAAAATAGCATGTATCAAAACTACATATACAGTGAGGTCCATAAGTAACGGATAAATTCATTATCTACGTAATTTACAATTTATGAGTAAAATCCTGAAACACGTCAATTTTTAATTCTAGAATGACATTTTTTGAGCATAATTTTATACCTCCCTCCAACCTCCTTGGAGTGACAGCTACCCCTTTAACATTTTTTAATGGAACGAGGGTGCGTGTGATTTGAAAGGGGTTTTAATTCTACATCCATCAACATAAGATTTTTTTATTTCTAAAATTTTTTTATTGAAAATATTACATTTTTAATGTTACTAAATAAATAAAAGAACATGAAACAGAACAGAAGAACAGTTTAAATCAAATGTTCAAACTGGGCACCCGTTGCTTCTTGACAATAATGGAGGCGTTGCTGAAATTCTTCTAAAACATTTTGTATTGTTTCCGGGATGATTTGTTAATTTCTTGCCTTATTCTGTCTTTTAAATATTCTATGTTATTTGGTCTGTTGAAGTAGACTTTCGATTTTAAGTAACCCCATAAAAAATAGTCAAGCGGGGTCAAATCGGGAGAACGAGCAGGCCACTCAATTTCACCGCGTCTACCGATCGATCTATTGGGAAAAGCAAGACATTAATCAAATCACCCCTGAAACAATACAAAATGCCTCGCCTCCATTATTGTCAAGAAGCAACGCTCCCAGTTTGAAAATTTGACATAAACTGTTCTTCTGTTCTGTTTCATGTTCTTTTCTTTACTGATTGTTAGGAACATTAAAAATGTAATATTTTTCAATAAAAAAATTATAGAAATTAAAAAAAATCTTATGTTTCTGGATGGAGAATTAAAAACCCTTTCAAATGAGCTATTACACGTACCTTCGTTCCATTTAAACATATTAAAGGGGTAGCTGTCACACCAAGGGGGTTGGAGGGGGTGGTATAAAATTATGCTCAAAAAATGTCATTCTAGAATTAGTAATTGACGTGTTTCAAGATTTTACTCATAAATTGTAAATTACGTAGATAATGAATTTATCCGTTACTTATGGACCTCACTGTATATAGTTATACTGGATTGCTAAAAAGTCTGAAAAAGGTGATGTTGCATAAAAATGGCTAAAGCTAGGACATCCAATTTTGGTAACTTATAATTAGATGTAAAATAGTTTTGTGTATTTTACTGAAATTGATTGATTCACTTGTTTTTATGCATACCTTGACACAATCCTTGTTTTTAAATGGAAAATTATATTTTATCAATATGATTATTTAGTCGTTCAAGAAGAATTTAAAAATATAAGGTTTGTTGTGGTTACATACAGGGTGTTTGATTTATCATTCTACAGCTAATATGTCCTCAAATAAGGGACATGCCAAAAAATATTAAGGTTATATATTCCAAAAATCTAAAAATCTGACCTCGGATTTATGATTAAAAAAAATTAAGCCTTAACCCTTTAACGTCAAAACTACAGTTTTTGTATACCTCCTTTTTAGTAACGTGTCAAATACAAGAAACGATGGAAAAAAAATCAAAAAAATGCCTTTCCGAGTATTTTCATAAAATTCAGTAAAAAAAATTTCATAAAAGCTGAACCTAACCCCTGTTTTTGGCCATTTAAGTTGAAAATAGCACGGTGTTTGAGCTATTTTTTTTTTGTAACATTTGTAACTATAAAAAAACTTTTCTTCCGACAGAAAACTACGGGAAATGTGCATTCGAGAGTTGTACTGAAAAGTTATGTACTTAGAAAAAATTAATTGAAACATGGGGTGTCCAATATCTCGGCCAAAAGGACACATTGTCAGGGGACACTTTCATAATTTTTTTATTCAAACCTGGGGAATTTTGGGGCAAAATTTTAAAGAACAAAAAAGTGTTCAGATTCATCCAAGGAGCACGCCTGATTTTTTTTCAGAATTTTTGGTCATGTTTTGGCCATTTTTCAAAATTTCAAAAATGGCTCTCAAAATTCTGAAAAAAATTGTGGGATCGGAAAAAAATGGTAGGATTCTGTCGGACCATAATTTTCACCGGAAAAGTCCATTGCAAAAATGGCTATAACTCGGACAAAAATTACTTTTTTTTTCAAAATTTCTGAAAAGGTTTTGTTCTGCTCGTTTAGCATTACTATCGTGTGAATTTTCACACGTTTTCATAAAAAACTCGAATTTTTGGTGAGAGGAACCAAAAAACGCTATTTTCACTGGTTTTTCCGTTATTTCTCATAAACTACTGACGCGATTTCAACTTTTCGGAGGTCAATCGATCGGTCTTTTTGAGTGCTACAACTTTCTAATTTAACTTTTTTCGATAGGAGTTATAGTTTTTTTTTTATAATCGGAAAAAAAAGTTTTTTGCATTTTTGACAGCTATTTTGCAAATTCTCCTCATTAGCTATGAAGGAGCAAAAAGTGCCATCTTCATCGGATTTATTTGTTCTATAAGCTCCCATTGTTTTTTTTCTACTTACAATTTGTTTTTTTTTTGATTTGATAGATTACCTGGACTATATTGACTACTTCTACATCTAAGTAGTGAAATGGAGAGTTTCGTAAATGCTGAAAATTTTATTTCTCTACCAATTGCAGTAAAATGCACAAAAACATATCTGATTGTAGCACACCAAAATTGGATGTCCCAGCTTCAGTTGTTGTTATGTAACAGTACTGTTTCCAGGATTTTTGGCAATCTCGTATTGAAAAAATCTGAAAATATAACATACCCAGTATCGACAGCACCTTCTGTTGTTGACGATGATGCAGTTGTTGATGCGGCGGTGCCTCGTCTAAGCTGCTTATACCTGAAAATTAATTCGGATTTTTTTATATAATTTCAATAGAAGCGGAAATCGCTGATTCGATGATAACTTACTTAGAAGTCGCCTCTTCTGGTTCGCTTGACGGCTTTTCGGTGGTACCGCCCCGTCTAAAGTTTTTGTATCTAAAATGAGGATGTGTTTTATTGATTTTGTATTGTTTTAACAGCACACGACATGACTTACTTTGACGTTGAATCGTCGGTCGGCGTTGTTGCAGTTGTTGGGGTCGTTCCTCTCCTCAGTAGTTGGTATCTGAAGAAAAATGAACAATTCATTTTGACTCTCACTGTACTATACACCGACTATAATTAGCCTGTCTCTTTAAGATTACAGTACGGAGTTATGTTGCGACAATCTTTTTGCGAAAGAAATGTTG
Organism: Aromia moschata; assembly: GCA_029963805.1. NCBI lineage: Eukaryota > Metazoa > Arthropoda > Insecta > Coleoptera > Cerambycidae > Aromia > Aromia moschata. The sequence goes on along the minus strand of JAPWTK010000072.1, from coordinate 988,329 downwards.
ATAAGAACAAAAAAGCTAAAGTGTATCTTCGGAGACTCTTTGTGTTCTTATTCTTGTGTCCTCTTCTTAAACAGTTTACGTGAACAATGCCCTAGGAACCAATTAATTGAAAACAGACAAATACTTTACATATAAATCTGCTGTGTTGCCTAATCAGCGTTTAGTTGTAGCAAATGAGAATACAGCTAGATGCAAAGTCAGGGCGACTGTCTGTGGTTTTTTTTCTAATGGGCGTATATGTGTCATATTTATGTATCTTTGTAGTGGACATACGGCGATTTAGTTTAGATTTTTTTATATACAGTACTGGCATTCTGACCAACTCCGTATACTCAGGGTCCGTCATAGATTATATCTTAAACCGCAATGCGAAATAACCCTGAAGTCGTCAAGGTCGCTTGATCAATCTAATGTATCGACTACCTATAAATGATTATTTCAGATTACTTACTTAGAACTGTTGCTTTCCTCAGTGGATACGGTTGTCGGGGAGCTTGTTGTAGAACCACGTCTCAGAATTTTGTACCTGCGATGTAATCAGAATTGTATTGATACTATCATTACTAATTATATGCTAACATTTGTTATGATGCAGAATGCTTACGGACTTCATGAAAATAATTTACGTGGAAGTAGAACGAGATTTTTGAGAAAATAGTTTTAAATTTTTTGAACTAGACCGCTTGGCAATTAAATCAGTAGACTCATTGACAAGAATTTTGTGTAAAATAATAACTTCATATTATGTTGGACATTAGGGTGATTTTTTTTCAATAATTTTTTTGTTTTTCAGTCCCCACTTGAAATTTTGTTGAATATGTCGAAAAAAAATCCCTGAAAGTTACAGCCCTTAATATTAATTTTAAGTACTTTCCCAAAGCGTGAAAATATTTTTCATTTAAAATACACGTAAATCGAAATGTTTTTTTTTTCAATTTTCTGTAACTCAGTCGCATTTAATGATATTACTATCTTTCCATTCTAAATTGAAATTAGGTAGAAAAAAGCAAGGTTGTCGATTTATTTTCTAAAATTGCTAAGCTTACTATACAAGTATACTTCATACTTCAGTAAACTGTTAGTTCGTGACGTTCTTAGAAAGCTAGTTTGGAAATATTTTAAAAAAAATACATAGATATAAATTTATTAGTTAGCATTAAAATAAAGCTTTAAAAACGCTGGAAAAAATAATTATAAACAACTTTATGTATATTACTATACTCAAGAAAATTTTAAAGAGCCGGCTTTTAAAGAGCGCTGGCCGGCCAACCAGCCGGCCGCTGGTGGCGCAACGTAAACCACTGTCGGTAAACCACTTTGCATATAATAAATTGCTAATATTTGTTCGGTCCACTGTGCCATAAAATTTTAACGACGTCGTTAAAATGATTTACGACTTTATGAATTAGGAACTTCAACTACTTGTCTAAGACGCCAGTGACGTGTATTTCAGCTAGGTTTATTAACACAGACAATTTTTTGAGATTGTCTGGCTAAATGAGCATTATTTACAGCAAATTATATTACAAATATTAAGAGTTTTATATGCAGGCTAATTTTAATCTCCTATATTGATTTAAATGAAAAAAAAAATATTTCACAATTTTCGAATTTATAAAAGATATATGCACGCCCATGGAGTCATAAAGTTGCACCGCTTTTTTTGTTCCCCAGGCGTATTTATCATTTTCAATTAAAATTAGAACCACTATACATTGGTCTAGGTCTCGATTTATTCATAATAAAACACTCTACTAAAGTGTCCATTTCAGCGAAAATGTAACTTGTACTGGTGAGTTGGTACGGGTCGCTGAAGTTGATTTTTACCCAAAATTCTCGTTTTTTGCTGTTATCTCCGAAATTATTAATTTTACCAAAAAAAATGTAAATGAAAAATGTGTTGGAAATTTAATTTACTACAAAAAAAGGTCCTATAGACCAAATTGCTGAGAATAATATTTCTTGAGATATTAGACTTTAACTTACTTTAACGTTCAACGTTCAACGTTTAACGTTTAACGTACAAAATCATCGAAGCAGTTTGCTTCGATAAACCGTAAAAATTTTGTAAATTTTTTTGGTAAAATTAATAATTTCGGAGATAACAGCAAAAAAACGAGAATTTTGGGTAAAAACCAACTTCAGCGACCCGTACCAACTCACCAGTACAAGTTACATTTTCGCTGCACTTTTGTAGAGTGTTCTATTCTGAGTAAATCGAGACCAAGACCAATGTAATAGCATAAACTGCGACTGAGCTATAGAGATTTGAAAAAAAAATCGATTTACGTGTATTTTAAAAGGAAAATCTTTTCACGCTTTGGGAAAGTACTTAAAATCAATATTAAGGGCTGTAACTCTCAGGGATTTTTTTTCGACATATTCAACAAAATTTCAAGTGGGGACTGAAAAATAAAAAAAATAGTTAAAAAAAATCACCCTATTGGGTCACTATCACCCACATGTCCAACAGAGGCTATTAATCCTTTATCAGCAAGGTTTACTCACTTGGATCCGTCGGTGTCGTCGTTCGCCTCCGTGGTGGCCTCGGTGGTGGTTCCTCTCCGTATTTCCTTGTATTTGGACGTCGAGGAGGCCTCCGTCGTGGAGGGCCTCTGCCTCCTTATGTTGACGTACTGCGGCGAGAACGTTTTTTTCGGCGCCTCGTCTTCTGCGACGTCGTCGTCGTCCTCCTCCTCCTCGTCGTCGTATTCCTCGTCGTCATCGTCGTCGAGGACTTCGCCCAATATTTTGTTCCGGTTCACTCCGCTGCAAAGTTAGGGATCTCTTTTAGAACTTAGAGTCAAATTTTGAGAATACTCGTATCTCATATACTTTAAAGGATACCTACTAGTTTTAAGATTTAAGTTCGAATTTCAATTTAGATTTAATTTCGAACAATCGATCAGTTGCGAAATAATTATGTATCCATTCACCGATTGAAAATTCGATCTATTCAAAATATTGACGTATAATTAATACAAAATAAAAACCGATGCACGTCATCAAACACGTGTTTAAGTTTTAGAGCGCACTGATGCCAGATTGTTATACAATTATTCAGTATTTAGAAATAATTTCGACTAGCATATGGATTCTTTGTGTTTGCGTGTTGTTAAATAATTTATTTTTTCAACATTAAAAATATATGAAATAATTTTGAAATTTATATATTTTAAGACACATATATGAAAGTACAAAAATGGAGCAGAAATATGTAAGGACAAAAAAGAGCAGGAAAAAATAGTAGAAAAAGGCACACGGTTATAAAAGGCATAAGTTTTGAGTTTTGAATTTTTAAAAAATAAATAGAAAAATTAAACATCTTCTCACAAACACCATTCGGTTACAAATAGTGCAGTGTAGTTTTTTGAACATAAATATCTATTAATAAAAATGTTACCAAAATCACCTATAGTCAATGCTACAGTATTTGTAACGTTCTCTCTAGGTGATTTTAAAATTACAACTTTTCAAGTTACAATTTTTTGAGACACCTTGTAGATTAATTTTAATAAAGTTGCAAAAAAATGACTCTCGAATGTATTAGGCCAGACAAAATGTCGAAATAACCTCAGTTTTTTTCCCAAAATTTAGTTCAGTAAACAAAGATATATAAAAAAATAGGAAATCTTCCGTAGAATTGAATGAACTGCTTAAACACCTCTGGATATTGTGGCTAGTGGCCGAGTCTTGACAGTTTTCTTCATTTAAAAAAAACTAAACAATTTAAACAATATAACATTTCAACAATAACAATAAAAATGTTTAGGACAAAAGTTTACAAAAAAAGGTTTAGACAAAAGGGGTCAATCATTGCGGACTATTTTTTATATTGAAGTACAATTTTTTTCAAAAACTATCAAATATTTTGCAATTTTATAAAATTGCTCTTCTTTTATTTGGCAAGGACTACCTAAACTGAAAGTTTCGTAAAAAAAATCTCTTCGTTTTACACGTTTTTTTTAAAATGCGGTTTTTAACAGTTTTTTTGCAATAACTAATACATTTGTTTATCAATAGACATCGGGTTGGGCTCAAAATTTTTTGTCATAAAAAGTTCTACAGCTTTTGTCTAAAACATGTTTTTCTAAAATGCTTAGTTTCTTTTTAATAAAAAAAACTTTTTTTTGCCAACTTTGGACACCATTTTGAAAATGAAGCCATAATATTCAGAGAGGTAAAGTAGTTCATTCAATTCTACCGAGTTTTTCCTATTTTCTATATATCTTTTTTTTACTGAACTAAATTTTGGCACGTAAAAATCTAATTTGATTGGTCTATATCGGATTTTAAGTTGGTGGTGGGTATATTTAGAACACTTACCTAGTGTTGGAAGCCTCTGTGGTGGAGCTAACACGAGGTCTCCGGATAGTCACGTATTCCGGTTGCGACTTCTTGTTGAATAATCTTCGGGGTTGAGCAGTCTCGTCTTTGACCTCTTCACCTTCTTCTTCCTCATCTGTTTCGTCCTCAACAGATTTTTCGGTACTCGGCCTATTAAACACGAAATATAGAGGGAACTATATCCACACACCTGATGATACATTTTATTAAAAATGACGGAGGCGCAGATGTTAAACTTTTATAAAAGCGAAAGTTACAAGGATTTACCACCAGCGATTTCGCTATTTTCAACAAAATTTATCAATTTTCATTATTTTTAAGAAAATATGTTATAGGCGGCTTCGAAATTTTTAGTAAAATTTATTCTGATATGACCCCTACTAGACTTAAACAATTCAAAAACGAAACATCACTAAAACATCTCAAAATATAAGAAAGTTTTATAATTACGTTTAGAGAAGAATCTTGAGAAGAATCTTACAACACAAATCTTTGTATTCTAAGAGTATCCTCTTACAGTACTGCTGTATATATATCTTTTTTTTGTGTTTGGCATTTAGATTATCTACGAGTAGTTACCTGTTTCTAGAAATCGATGTATACTGCAGCTTTCCTCTTTCCGTTTTACCTCTCGAAGGTTTCTCCTCGGCTTTACTGAGGCCGTCATTTTGTGGTCCTCTGCTATTGCGAATGCCAGTTGGCCTAATAAAAAAAATGGTATAACAAAAGTGGTAAGGTATTATTTTTCTTAACGATGATTGATGACAATAGATGTTTTTACTAATTTTTAATAATGTTAAAACTGTTAAGATTTCGATTAATTTTAATGGTAGTTTAATCATTGGATTCTGCCCGAATACGTCTGTAGTGAAAACAGCACCAATCGGTACCTTTTCTTTTGTTTATTTTCTTTAAAAAATGGAAAATATCCATAAAAAGAAAACAAGATATATATATATATATATATATATATATATATATATAGGGTGATTCAAAAAAAAATATTTGTTTTTTATTTTTTTTTGCAAACAGGCCTAAAAGTTCCGTTTTGGTGTAAAATTACGCCAGTTAAAATTTGAGCTCTTAATATTAATATTAAGATAGTCCGCATCGCACTTTTCTATTTTCCATAAGAATAACATGGGAACATTTTTTTTTGGCACCTTATGATTTTTATTGCTTGCTAATAGTGTACTATATGGAAAAATTTTTAACATATTTTTGTCCAGAATTGAACGCTCTATAAAGCTAAGTCTACTGGTTCAAAAAGTTATTCGAGGCCAAAGTTGAATTCACCGAAAATTTGACCGTTTTTAGTGTATTATTACAACAAAATTAATGGTTTTATCGAAAATATGTAGCCAAAATTTTATGTAAATTTTAAATTTGGTCTTTTTAGAAAATGTTAGTTAACAATTTTTCGCTATGAAAAGAAAAATCAAACAAAAAAAATGTTTTCAGTTGAAATTATTAAAATTTTTATATTTTTGAAAGAAAATTGCGTCAAGTAAAATATTGCATTTGATTTTTCTCCAATTTTTTCCGTACTCTGAGTACATGTTTTAAAAATTATCATTGTTAACTTTAAATTTCAAAACTAAAGTTGAACAATTAAACGGTCAAATTTTCGGTGAATTCAACTTTGGCCTCGAATAACTTTTGAACCAGTAGACTTAGCGAAAAATCATAAGAGACCTTTTTTATAGAGCGTTCAATTCTGGACAAAATATGTTAAAATTTTCCATATAGTACACTATTAGCAAGCAATAAAAATCAGAAGGTGCCAAAAAAAAGTTCCCATGTTATTCTTATGGAAAATAGAAAAGTGCGATGCGGACTATCTTAATATTAATATTAAGGGCTCAAATTTTAACTGGCGTATTTTTACACCAAAACGGAACTTTTAAGCCTGTTTGCAAAAAAAAATAAAATTATTTTTTTTTTGAATCACCCTAAATATATATATACCTATATATATATATATATATATATATATATATATATTTAGGTTTAATCCTTTATATACAAATCTTGTGTTTGTCCAAATTTTGGTCCTAAATATATATATATATATATTTAGGACAGACCAAAATTTGGACAAACACAAGATTTGTATATAAAGGATTAAACTTAAACTGAGGTTTAATCTTCTCCTGAAGATGCCAACATAGTTGGCGAAACGCTCGTCGAGAAAAGTATAGTAGTTCGGTGTTTCGTGGAACGCGTCCAGTTTTTTCCAGTTTTATGACAAAATAAATGTTGACTTAAAACTATGGAACCAAATTTTAACAGAAAATATGTGTTGCTGTTTATTCCAAAGCTTAATTTTGACAGCTGTCAAAATATTTCCAAAACCCCCTTCTTTCAATTATTAGACAGCCCCACAAAAAAAATTGGAATTGCTATCGAGACAACTGTATCCCTATGTAATTTTCGACGCTGAATCTGAATCCGGTCAAAAAAAAATCGTAGACCATTAAAATCAACCCCTAGCGCTAAAAAACACTCCCTAAGCAGAGTAAAAATGACAACGCTTCACGAATGGTCTTAAATCTCAATAATTCTAATTAAATGTAAACTTTCAAGTATATAACGCAGAAATACAGAATTAACACTACTTTTCATTGAAAATCACTCCCATGAGTGGGTGAAAACTACCCCTCACACAACCGAAAATTAAAAAAAACTGCAGTGATTGCAAAGAAAGCTTACGATGCCCAGTTATTTTAGAAACAGTATGTAACTGCATTAGTCTCGATGGGATGCTCAAAAACTATCCCCATAGAGTGGCGGAAACCACCCCTGAATTTAAATTACTGTTGCTTAGATGAGTCTTAAAAATAATTCTCTGAAAATACTATTTATATGGCCTCTAAAAAGAATCGTCTAAAAATTCAGAAAAAAAAAACATCAAAACTTCAAGTTGGGCTCTTTATTGGGACGTTCATTGTTTCTGTTTTTATTTTACTTATTTTTCTAAAAGGAGTAATTTTCACCTATTCATGGGGATGTCACTGAATGACTTTGATGCAATGCAAGTATCCAGTTTATCCAGTTTTAGTATCGATTAAAATAGAAATCACGATGACAAAATTTTTTCCACGATTTTACTTGTAATTTAAATTTAAGGGTGGTTTCCGCCACACATGGGGGTGATTCTCAATGAAAAGTAGTGTTAACTCTGTATTTTTGCGTTATATACTTGAATGTTTATATTTAATTAGAACTATTGAGATTTAAGACTATTCGTGAAGCGTTAAGGCATTTTGCCCTGTTTAGGGTGTGTTTTTTAGCGCTAGGGGTTGATTTTGGGGGTATACGATTTTTTTTGACTTCGGATTCAGATTCAGTTTCGAAAATTATATAGGGATACAGTTGTTTTGATGGCAATTCCAATTTTTTTTTGTGGGGCTGTGTTATTAATTTTTGCGACTGAAAGTTATTAATTTTCTATTGCTTTTTAAAACTGGATAAATCATTTCGGCCCTCACTGTATATCGGTATACTATGGCCAAGTTTATGCAAGTTATAGTTATTATAGCAAGAACATTTATAACAAGTGATTAGTTACGTACGTTGGCTTCCTTGCGCTGAGGCTATTCTTAGCTTTACTGAGCACTCGCTCGTACAGAGATTTGCTGATGGCCGTCTGTGTCGTGGTGTCTAAGCCGGGTTTACCGGACGGTCCACCTTTAGAAAGTTGTTTTTCGAGTTCCTCAATTCCTCCTGTAAATACGAGCATAAGTGAGAATTTTATATTTTGAAATCGTGTTAAAAATGAGCCTTATACAAAATATGTTGGTTAAATTCATCCCCTTGTATATGACCACAAATAATTTGGGAAATTCCATCTAACTTTTAAAACATTTTAAATTGTCGAAATGCGTGACTATTAATAAATACGTACCTGCTTTCTTTATAAGGTCTATTAACTCCTTAATAACTTTGGGGTCTTCCTCGGAGGCAGTTTTGCTATCTTCGTCCTCCTTGCTTTTTTCTTCTTCTTCGTCCTCGTATTCGTAGTCATCCTAAAATGAATTTTATGCATTTACATTTTTTCGCAGTAGTCTTTAAATATGAAGAGCATCCACCGTTCTTGTTAATAACTTTATATGTGGGTGTACGACGTACCCCCGCCTAAATAAAGGGTGGTATTCATTTATAAAACTAACCCTGTGCAACTTTGGCCGGTACAACAAGGCTCACGAAGGTGGGATGTTCTGAAGATCGTACCATTCACGAGTTAAATAATTAAATTAATCTGTAAACAATTTTGAAAATCTGAACAGGTGATCTTCACGAGCCAGAAAGTGCGCAAATTTTCATCCCTTGAGGTGAGTTCCGCATTTAATTTGAACATTTAATTTGAAGTTCCTCAGTTAACTAGAACCACCCCAGAGGTGACCAAGGGTGGTCTCCAAGGGTGGTTTCCAAGGGTGGTCTCTAGGTGACCAAGGGTGATCTCTCCTCAAGGCTCCTCGAAAAATAAGCTGCTTCCGTATCTGTTTGTTTTCTGATATTTCTGAGTCGCAAATAGTCTCAAGTAATTCAAAATCGAGTCTTCAAATGACCTTCAAGGTCGAATTCCAGATCGATTCATTAGACGATCCCTTAGGCCCCCTACAACTTTTGTAGAGGTCATTTTTCGGTAGGTTATCACCTTGCGAGATATTTGTTTATTTGTTAAAACCGGACATCGGTACGTTGTGTATCCAAAGTAAATCGAACAGATGAAAAAAGTCGGCAAAGCTGGCGTCTTTGACGAAATTGCTAACTTTGTTCGGAAATATTCAAAAGTACCAGGCCACTGTCTCGAAGCATCTAAGTAGACAAACTGATATGAGAGAAAAACAGAGCAACGAGTGAAACGTACGTGATGCGTCACATTCAATGAGTAAAGATAAATGACCAATTAAACGTGTGAAGATTATGGGCCCGCCCATATTTTATGTGACATCTGATCAAGTCCACATGGACTTCGTATCAGTAGGGTCAGTGAAATATTGCACATTTTTATGAATTTATTTAAATAGGAAACGCTAGAATATTGAGAACTCCTTTAGAAGTTCTCTTTCTCTAGCCTGTTCCAATTGACTCTGGATACATTTTACCAGCCAACTACACAGATTTCCAAAATTCTAAAAGGTGGGAGCGTGGTCCTTTAATCAACGATATATTTATTACGGTTTAGAAGTTACCAATGCAACCCCATCGAAATAATGGACACCCTGTACATTCTTTGAATATTAGATTTTGCTCATCTCCAAGGATAAAATAAACAGCAATAGTTATATTAGGTTGGAAAAGTCATGTGTATTTTTGCAATAGATGGCATTACATGTATTTTTACATGAGAAATGCCATCACGGGTAGCTTGAGTGCTATTTCCTTTGACAGCTGACAGTTCAACCTTCATTTAAGAAAAAAAGAGTAATCGATTTCGTCTCGTCGTTTGGTTTTTACATCAAGTTGAAAAGGGAAGATCAAACTGAGAATTTTCGGCATATTTTGCTCTTTTATTTACGCAAAGGGAAGAACGCAAGGCAGGCCTGTGAAAAATTGCATAAAGTTTATGATAACAATGCCCTACAAGAGCGTCAGTGCCAGAGATGGTTCACCAAATCTGTGCTGGTGACTTTGATGTCACCGATGCTCCTCGCTCCGGAAGGCCCGTGGAGGCGGATGACGAACAAATAAAGATACTGATCGAAGCAGATCCACATTCGACCACTCGTGACATTGCGGAGACACTAAACCTTCATCATTGTAGCGTTCACGATCAACTACGGAAGCTGGAATTCATCGGCAAGCTCGATATATGGGTTCCTCATTAACTCATAGAAATTAATCTCAGCAATCGCATCAATATCGCTGATACTCACCTTAAGCGCGACAAAATCGATCCGTTTTTGAAGCGCCTGGTAACAGGCGATGAAAAATGAATTGTTTACAAAAATATTCGAGGTAAGTTATGCTCTCAATATGGTGGGATTATAAATGCGTGGTGATTTTCTAGCTTCTACCGCGGAACCAGACGATCGATTCCGATGTGTACTGTCGCCAACTGGATGATTTGAAAACATCTCTTGCGGAAAAGCGGCCAGGACTCAGGATCAATCGCAAAGGCGTAGTGTTCCACCACGACAATGTGAGACTCCATATAAGTTGGGTGACTTGCCAAAAGTTGCTGCAGCTTGGATGGGAAGTCTTGCCTCATCCTTCTTACTCACCTGACCTTGCCTCACCAGATTACCATTTGTTTCGTTCCTTGCAGAACGACTTGAATGGTAGATCGTTCGATTCTGATGAGGCCATCAAATAGCATCTCACCCAGTTCTTCGCTGGAAAAGAGCGGTCCTTCTACGAGCGCGGAATCATGCAGCTCCCAGAAATATGGTAAAAGACCATCGATCAAAATGGGCAATACATCATTACATCATCAACTTTGTTCTATTATTAACAAATGAGCCTTGAAAATAACCCAAAAAATGCGTCACGACTTTTCCGACAACCTAATTTTTTTTTAATATCAGAAGTGGGATATTTTTCGTCGTCATCACCCTTTTCTATACCAACCGTAATGTAACGAAATATATATGTACGTACGTCTTCGTAGGCCTCGGTGGTGGTGGACTGCCTGAAGGTGGTGCGGCTCGTCGCGGCCGTAATTTTGGGCGGCGCGCGCGATGTGGAGGGCGACGCGGCGGCGGTTGTCGTCGTCGTCGTCGTCGAAGAGGAGGTTTTCTCGGGGGCCGCCGTGACCGGCTTCTGCAGCTTCTTGTTGCACAGCACGTTCTGGGCGTAGTCGCAGGAGTCTGCCGCCTTGTTGAAGTAGAGACCTAACGAGAATATAATTAGTACCTGGTGTGTCCGCTGCGGTTCCGGTTATACCAGAAGTCAGCATTAATTTCCTTACTATAAATTGAATTGTGCCTTTTTTATTGCATATTTCGATTCTGTATATTTTTTTTGGTTGATGTTCTTATAGAGATTTCCTTATACCTACGAAGTTTGTAAATTAAGTAATGAGACTGGCAACGTAGCGCCCGATTTGCGGAGACGGGACTTGGAAGGGCGGTAGGTTAACATATAGTGCACCTTCAGTACAAGTTTGAACTTGTTAGAGTCATTTATTTGTTCTTTTTGACTGTTTTCGTAAGCCGTTTTTTTCTAGTGCTATCAGGTTTTGTCTCAGACTTGGACACAGCGCAACGGATACTTTTGCAAAACTTCAACACGCTTACGAAGACAGTGTTTTTTCAAGAGACCAGGTTTTTCGGTGGTTTAAGGCATTTTTAAAAAAAACTGCAGAACACCCTGGGATCTCAGTAACGCTCTGTGGAATATTTGCAGTATATATATTTTTTCATAATCTAGAAACAAATATAAGGAGAGGTTTTTCGATTTGTTATAAAATATTTTTTTTCAAAAAGTTATGGCCATTTTAATTTTAATTTTATAGGAACATTTTGTTTCCCAAAATTAAAATGGCGGAGACGGGACTTGGAAGGGCGGTAGGTTTACATGTAATGCACCTTCAGTACAAGTTTGAACTTGTTAGCGTCATTTGTTCGTTCTTTGTGACTGTTTTCGTAAACCTGTTTTTTTCTTCTGCGTTTGAAAAATGAGTGACACTAATTTTGGGCAACGGTGTGCTATCAGGTTGCGCTTCAGACTTGGACACAGCGCAACGGATACTTTTGCAAAACTTCAACACGCTTACGAAGACAGTGTTTTTTCAAGAGACCAAGTTTTTCGGTGGTTTAAGGCATTTTTAAAAAAAACTGCAGAACACCCTGGGATCTCAGTAACGCTCTGTGGAATATTTGCAGTATATATATTTTTTCATAATCTAGAAACAAATATAAGGAGAGGTTTTTCGATTTGTTATAAAATATTTTTTTTTCAAAAAATTATGGCCATTTTAATTTTAATTTTATAGGAACATTTTGTTTCCCAAAATTAAAATGGCGGAGACGGGACTTGGAAGGGCAGTAGGTTTACATGTAATGCACCTTCAGTACAAGTTTGAACTTGTTAGCGTCATTTGTTCGTTCTTTGTGACTGTTTTCGTAAACCTGTTTTTTCTTCTGCGTTTGAAAAATGAGTGACACTAATTTTGGGCAACGGTGTGCTATCAGGTTGCGCTTCAGACTTGGACACAGCGCAACGGATACTTTTGCAAAACTTCAACACGCTTACGAAGACAGTGTTTTTTCAAGAAACCAGGTTTTTCGGTGGTTTAAGGCATTCTCAGAAGGAAGAGAGTCGATTGAAAATGAACCACACAGCGGACGGCCTTCATCTTCAAGAACCGATAAAAATGTCTATAGAATACGGGATCTTGTGCGTTCACATCGTCGGCTGACGACAAGAATGATCGGGGAAGAGTTAAATTTGAATCACACCACTGTTCATCAGATTTTGACTGGGGATGAGAAAAATCTGCGCAAAAATTGTTCCCAAAAACATTTCACAGAAACAAAAGGACATCAGGAGAGAAAGGTATCTTGACTTTTTGGAATCGATTGAAGATGATCCCCATTTTATGGAATCTGTTATTACTGGTGTTGAGACTTGGGTGTTTGAGTACGACCCGGAAACCAAGCGCCAACACATGGAATGGCACACTTTAAGCTCTCCAAAACCCAAAAAAGCAAGAATGAGCAAGTCGAAGATCAAATGCATGCTGATTTGCTTTTTTGATAGCCAGGGAATTGTCCACAAAGAGTTTGTGCCTCCAGGCCAAACAGTAAATCAACATTTTTATAGAAAGGTTCTTGGTGAGACATCAATAACAACTGGATATTGCATCACGACAATGCGCCTTGTCACACAGCCATTTCAGTAAACGAGTTTTTAGCCAGTAAAAACATTCCTGTAGCTCCTCAGCCTCCTTATTCGCCTGACTTGAGTCCTTGTTCCTGAGATTGAAAACCTCAATCCCCTAAAGGGACGTCATTTTGGGACCATAGATAACATTCAAACGGCTGTAACCGACCAGCAGAATGCTATTCCAGTATATGAGTTCCATGATCACTATTATGAGGAATAGAAGAACCGTCTCCAGCGCTGTCTGGCTTCCCAAGGAACTTATTTTGAAGGAGACAATACTGAATTGTAATTCTATTAGAATAAAAAAAATTAAACAAATCAGTCTCATTACTTAATTTGCACACCTCGTACTTAGTAAATATTTTCCCTATACTTTATTTTAGAAAATAAAGTATCGGTATTGGTATTATTAGTAGAACACTAAAGCTATGCAACGATCGTTTTATTATTTCTCAGTTAAGTACAGGGCTACCATTTAACATAAAACAGAGCTACCATTTAACGCAACTTCAAACTTTCCAAACTCATTACTTTTAATAAAATACCCAATATTTTACTTTAAATTTTGCTGTAGAATTAAATTTCCTATATCTAGATATAATAGTTTTTTAGTTATTTAGCGTTTTTTAAAAACATGCTTATAACTTTTGATCTTTCATTAGCATGTGACTCGACCAATAATGACTATTAAGTCGATTAACACCATTACAATTGAATGTAGCCAAGAAGACTAGTTCTAGACTTCTTGAATGTAGCTTAATCTGAAAAAAGGACTTCTGCGAAGTTATTACTGTTACTGCATTTTTCCATCATGCCTTCACAAAATTCAGCTCTTCTATCGAAGTCATCCTCGTTTAACTCGTGAACAAGTTGTAGTTTGTGTGGACGTAATTTTTTTCGCTTAAATAAAGTTTTAACTAGCGAGAAATATCAAACATCAAACGAAATCCTTAGCGCTGCCTGTACTTGAAATTTCTTTAATAGTTGGCTTATTGGTGACTGTGTTATTGGAGATATGTTGCTATACAATTCATTAAACAGTACACAAACTTGGTCTTGGGATCTCTGCATGTCTCCATACCCCCTCATTATTAAAATTTCATCCTGGAGTGGGTACTGGAACATTCGGCAAAGAAACAAAAAACTGGACGTTTTCCACGAAACACCGAACTACTACACTTTTCTCGATGCACGTTTCGCCAACCAAGTGGGCATCTTCAGGAGAAGATTAAAACTAAATTCTAGCCTACACACATGCACTATTTATACCAAATTTGTTGCCACGTTTCACTGAACTGTAACTGTCTTTGTTTATCAGAGCAAACAGTGGACTGGTGGGTATCGGGCCATTGTCCTTATTCATACTATTGCTACACTAGTTTAGAAATCATTAAGTGTAAAACCAAACTCATTTTTTTCGTTTTTTTTCAAGCGCTACAACGTGCTATTTTTTTGTTTTACGAAAAAATTATTTTTCGTCCCTTAATCCGCAAAAAACCGGTTTTCAGCACTTTTATCGATTTTTTTACTAAGGTTCCTACATACCGGTTTTATCCAAAACATACACAATCCATTTCTACCATTTTTTACCTAATTATCACGCCGAGAAACCTTATTCAGGATTCTTTTAAAAACTGAGCACTTTTCTGCTATATTGCCTGGCGTACATGTACGAGTATATTGCGAAATTAAGAAGATTAATTATTAATAAGAGCCTACCTGCTGGACAAGTAAAAGCATGGGCGGTAATGCCAGTATCACCGGCCCCACTCAAACACCAAAAGTATTTTTTGCAATCCTTCGGATGTGGGAAGAAACCGTCTTCCTCGCACTTAAAAGCTGAAAAAGAAGATAATTACGTCGCTATTAGATGAATCACTGGGACCAGTGGCGGTGCGTGATAATTCAGTTAGCCATATCTTGAAAACGACGCATGGGACCCACTTCACTTTTTTAGGTAATGACTATACACATCTTACAGAAAGGACTTATAGTGAAAAAATCGTCAGCAAAGTTTGCGAAAAAATTTTCAAAAAACACTGGAGCACTCCCTGGGTTCTCAGTAACGCTCTGTGGGATATTTGCAGTATATTTTTTTTCATAATCTAGAAACAAATATAAGGAGACGTTTTCCGATTTGTTGCAAAATATTTTTTTTTTCAAAAAAGTTATGGCCATTTTAATTTTAATTTTATAGGAACATTTTGTTTCCCAAATTAAAATGGCCATAACTTTTTTGAAACAAAAATATTTTGTAACGAATCGAAAAACGTCTCCTTATATTTGTTTCTAGATTATGAAAAAAAATATACTGCAAATATTCCACAGAGCGTTACTGAGAACCCAGGGAGAGCTCCAGTGTTTTTGAAATTTTTTTCGCAAACTTTGCTGACGGTTTTTTCACTATAAATCCTTTCTGTAAGAGGTGTATAGTCATCACCTAAAAAAGTGAAGTGGGTCCCATGCGTCGTTTTCAAGATATGGCTAACTGAAATATCACGCACCGCCACTGACTGGGACTATATCAAGGATTAAAAATGAATATATATACTACATTAAAAAACTTTGTCTGTTTGTTAAGAGGGTTGTATAATGTAAGGTGGCTATTCAAATTATATTTTCTTATTTTGATAAAAAGAAAACAGATTGATCAATAGACATTTTACAGTGGCTAGTAAAATAGCGTTTTTTGTATCGCGTTGACAGCTTTGTCCAGATAATTTTTGACCTCTCTAATTCATCCAAAGTGGATATTGTCGAAAAAATAGATTTTTATTACGTGACGTAAGGTAATTGAAAAATGTTGATAAGAACAAAAATGGCGATCGTTGTAAGGACGGAAAATTTCAGGATTTTTTTTTGTATTTTATTAATCTTATTTAATAAACGTATGTACCAAGTTTCATGTCGATTGATGAACTTGTTTTCTTTTTTATAAAAAAGAATAAAATAGAATATGAATTGCTTACGACCTCTTACAAATTAATAAGTATAAAAATAATAATAAAGTAATTAAATTAATATAGTAATAAAATATAAAAGTAAATTTTGATTTGTTTGTTTTCACACAAATGTTACAAATGGCTTATTAAAAATATAGGCGATTTAATACAGGCAATACGATGTGATAAGTAACCATTTTTTTTATTAGGAAAATACTACTAATTTTATTATTGTTTTGTATTGTATTGTTGATATTTTAATGAAATACTATCGTTCATAATTTTGAAAGGTCATCCTGACTGATGTCCATGTACAAAAAGTTTTCTATCTAATAACTAACTTTATTTTTAAAACCAATTGTTGTTATATTCTGACTTTATGTTTAGTTAAAAAAAATCCAACGAAACGAGTGAAAATATCACAGCATAATGGTGGCACTTCACTTGGCGTAGCGTATTCGTATATTTGTTGTATTTGCCCAAAAACGGCGATGTGTAGAGAAGTTATTCGCTATATTTGGTTTATTTGTGCAAATAACGCGAATAGCGCTAACAGCAAATACGCGCCCACTTGTCGGTTTTCAATCACACATCAAAGAAGTCAAATAATACAAATATTTGCGGTAACCGTCCACACTTGGTTCCACCAGCACCGTGTTCGACATGGTCTTTTAGTAACTTTGTACTTATGTAGATTTAACATGTATTGATAATAAGAAGCATTCAGGTAATAAGCTGCTGTCGCGGTCAACACCTACGTCACTGTATTCACTGGTTCTGAATATTCAAACATATTTGGCATATTTGAGTATTTTGATATATGTGTGGATGGCATGTTTGGAATATTTGCGAATACATCAAATATTTGGACAAATACAGCGATACTCAAACACAAATACGCTACGCCAAGTGAAGTGCCGCCATAAGGAGAACCAGCAAAACTTCTCTAGCCAAAATCATAAGTAGGCGCATCGCCTACTGCGCATCGCTCGCAGTAGGCAGACCGGTTAATCGTATTCCCAAGGTTGTTCAGTGAGCATTAGCGGTACAGAGACGTATCTAAAAATTTATAAGACTATTGCGAATGTAGAATACTCGGTGGGACCCTTCGGCCGAAAACTAAAAGAACGCCCTGTACGTGCCCGAGTGACTGGAGCTGTCGACCGGGGCAATTATATCGGTAACTAGTTGTAGGGACGAGCTTATTAAAAATTTTAGTGCATAAAGGTCGCAAAAAGTCGCTTATTAAAGATTTTAGTTGCATAAATAAATTTTGTCGCATTAAGAAAATTTCAGGTTTTTGAAAAAAAATTGGTCGGCCATATTGGATCCGCCATTTTGAATTCACAGAATCCGACTACAGATTTGTGATCAGCATCCTCGAAAACCCCCGAATACCAATTTTCACGAAAATATAATGCCTAGGATAATTAATTGTGTTAGGGGTGCTTCACCTCTTTTGGGGGTATTTTTAATGAAAATGCCGAAACACGTAAACTTTATTTTGACGTCAAGTATACAGAAATATTATTTTGCAAGCAATTTACGAATTTTTATTATCGAAAATTACAAAAAAAATACATTTCATCCCCTAACAAATAGGGGTTGCAACGATTTTATAAGGAAGAATGTCCCATTTGTTTCATCGAAAAAAATTGAACTGAATTCGAGATATTTAAAAAAAATGTGTTTTTGGGGGTAAACTTTAGGGGTTATTTTCATCCCCTTAGAATGTTTTTCGGCACATAAAAAAATACACGTCTCTTATTTTTTCATGTTCTACAACATATAAAAATCATTGAAATCGGAAAGTTCGGGTCCGAGTACCTTCCTTGTTAGTTTTTATGAGCTAATAAATTACTAACCTCCGTCCAGATCAGGTGTGGAGGGTGGCGCGGGGGTGGTATAACTCGGGGTCGTCACCTTCAAACTGCTGTAAGTTGACGCTTGCGTTGAGGCGGTTGGAGTCGTCCTCGATTCTTTCCTTCTAGGCTTCAGCCTGCTGACCGCGCTAGGCCGATCTTCCTCTTTGGCCTTCGATTTGTTTCTGTGATTGAAAACAGCGTAGTATTTATTTTACAAATTAATTGGTTCATGTTTGTTTTATTTACGTAGTAGACATCAATAGTTATCAATCAAGGACGAATACAACTAACAAATCTTACCTATTCCTCCTTCGATTATGGATTTTGAGAGGTTTAGCTTCTTCCTCGACGGGCTTGGGTTTACTCGTGAGTTTCGGTCTTGGTCTTGGTTTCGACTTAATCGGCTTAGATGGAGGCGAAATCAGATTTGCGTCGGTCAATCTGTAATGACGATTGGTCAGTTTTGCCATAACAAATTGATTCTTGTGGTCGCAAACCGTTAGTTTGAAAATAAAGGATTTTGCCAGAATAAATTGTAGAAAAGAACTATGTTTGAGGTGAATTAATTCTTATAGCTAATTTTATAACAGTGACTTTTAATCTAATAGAGAACCCGCTGTTAAAATAAAAACGTTGCTCTAAAATAAAGAGCTTTAGAAGGTTGTCACCCTTACCATTTTTGGTTAGCATCAGAATAATCATGTAAACAAAAAAAGAGGTATTATTAGCAGCCTCTGTAGACATAGAGATTGTATAGCAATAAAATCGTAGACCAACTTAATTGAAAGCCAGATGAATTTGTGGAAAAACCTGAAGCCTGAGTCCACTTATGATATACAGTGTAGTGGTGAAGCCCATAATAATCATGTCTTTATGCATGGTGCAAAAAGCCTAAATAACAGGCTGCAATATTGAGACTAGGCCGGGTACAAAGATTAGTTTGTCTTTTAAGTATTGCAGAGTGCGTAAGAAACACTCAAATGGCAACAAAAAAAAGTTTCTTCATCGTAGGAAATTCGTAACATTAAAATTAAAAACAAATCATTATTAATGCAGCAGATGTTCAAAATGCATGCCTCCAGCATCTTGGCAGCATCCTAGACGTAAATATAAATGTCTTCTAATGTTAGTTAACATCTGCGGAGTAATCGACCTAATTGCAAGTGTTATTCTTCTTCTTAAGTCAGCTAAATCGTCGGGTTTGGTTTTGTATAGCATACTTTTTTCAAATCCCCATAGGAAGAAGTCTAACGGCGTGAGATCAGTTGATCGTGCAGGCCATTCTACAAAACCACGTCTCCCTATCCAGCGATTTGGAAAGATTGTGTGGAGATATTGCCGGACATTGACTTCGTAATGTGCTGGTGCACCATCCTGCTAGAACCATATTGCATTACCTGGAAGTTGTGGGTTTCCTTCAGCTGGATACAAGTTTGTCATCGTCGGTACAACATTATTTTGGAGCAGCGCTAAATAAGTTTCTCGATTCAAATTGCCGTCAATGAAGAAGAGACCAATGATATTTTCTCCAATTATTCCTAAAAAACTGGACGTTTTCCACGAACTACTACTAACACCGAACTACTACACTTTTCTCGACGCACGTTTCGCCAACCAAGTTGGCATCTTCAGGAGAAGATTAAAACTACAGTTTTAATCTTCTCCTTAAAACTACAAAAAATTAAAACTACAGTTTTAATCTTCTCCCTGAAGATGCCAACTTGGTTGGCGAAACGCGCGTCGAGAAAAGAGTAGTAGTTCGGTGTTTCGTGGAAAACGTCCAGTTTTTTGAAGTATTGACATCTATCATTTGCATCATTTGTTCACAAAAGAGAATTGGTCTATCAAAATCGTCTTCCGCGAGCTCATTAGTTGGTACCAGTTTGCTGTACCGGTTTTTTTGCTGCTTGCTTGTTTTTGTCGTTCTATTGTCAAGCAAAAAATTGTACGTATTTATTAGTAAGTTTTTATCTTATAGTAGGGAATGTCGGAAATTACAGACATTTATTTTTTGTTGTTATTAACATTTCAGAACCTAAAATTGACAAATAGTGTTGCTTATAAAAGTTTTATTTTAATGTAACGAATTTCCTGCGCTGGAGAAACTTATCTTTTTTACTTGTTAATTTCTCCAATACAATTTAAAACCATAGCAGTTTTGAATAGAGAATGAAAAGACCTTTCAAATGAAGTATCACAAGCCCCTACTTCCAATTTGAAAATTTAGGGGTTGTAGCTGTCACCTGAAGGGGTTGAATTTAGGCACTTTGAAAAATTACAATTATTGTAATTTTTTAAAGTGTGTTTGGTTCGTGAAGAGGTGCTCTACAATCATACAATGGACCAAGTTTGTCAAATTTGAGGAAGTATCTCAAAAACGACACTGAAAACCGGGCTGTTTTGCGTTTCGGGCACTCGGGCGCTCGAGCGGAGGGGAAAGGCCGTATGGTGGGGAACTCTCTCAATTCAAGCCCACGAAAGCAGTCGCGCCAAGCAGTCGAGAGTTCCCCCACCATGCGGCCTTTCCCCTTCGCTCGCTTTTACCGAATTATCATTTCTTTTAACGCTTGAGGAATTTTTTGAAAAAAATTTCTAATTTTCCTAGGCTATAAAGACTACGTAATCTTTAGGACTCACCCGTAGGCCTCCATGAGCGCCTCCTTGGCGGCCTCTATCAGCGGATAGGGCCTGCCGTGGCAGGTGCCCCTGAAGTCGTCGTTGTCGATCGCCCAGAACATGATGCCGCCCAGGCCGTTCTCCGCCACGTACTCCGACTTCTTGCGCGCGATAGCCTCGTCGTCGTAGCCCACCCACTGGTTGTCCTTATAGGCGTAGGGGCCCATCGCGTCCGGGTTGGGCTGCTCCTCCTGCCATCCCTGGTTCTTCACGTAGTCGCAAATCTGGGAACCGAGGCGACGTTTTATTGTGCCATATCTAGTCAGTTACTACTCCAGCCTAAAGCTGGATTGGTGGTCTATAAGGGGATCATCTACTATATCAAGTACAGTCTGTTACATATGTAAGAGCGTGACCGGTATTACTACTTCCGAAAAATAACGAAATTGAAAATTATTGAAGTATCGGTAGATGGGTTCGTCCGTTACGGCGGAGCTAGTTTCAGTTTTTGTTCAATTTTCGTGAGAGAAAGACATATTATAGGATTAGTAGCGCGTACGCACAATATTTTGAAGTGCTTTGTCTCTACAAGTTCATCCCTAGAAGGCTGGAAATGTCACGAAACTTGTTTAAAAATAAAAGACGTTTATAAATAAGTGGGAGATTCCAGGAGACAAAAAATCGTCTCCATTGTGGTGTGGAACGAAAAACTACAAACAGAGAGGATAAACTGATCGATGCTTACTGGGAATCCTCGACTACTCTTTTGTGAGGGACAAAAGGAATCATAGGACAAGGGTATATAGAGATGCGCCATGAAAGTATACAACGCCATTGACATACTCATGATGTTTAATAAATGAGCTTCATGAAGAAACCTTTGTATGCCGAAAGTCCTGTCAAGAAAGACTCGTTTGGACCTGTTTTGTAGCATGTTGCTACAGACAAACATAAACCTGGTTTCAGTGGTGGAGTGAGTGCGAGAGACAGACAGACACAATGTAACTTGGATTTAGTCAAAATGATGACAGCGTGTAATATATTTATATCGTTTATATAGATAGATAAGTATTTTTAACCGCTGAAAAGGATTTCGTAGTCCAAATTTACTTATGACCCTTCATTAACCCAAAAAAAGTCCAATTTTGGGCCAAAATTGACCAAAAAGGTACTAAAGTCTATTTTTTGTACCGTCTATTCCAGATATATCGTTTCCGGAGTATTTTTAACCACAGAAAAGGATTCCGTAGTCCAAATTTACTTGTGACACTTCAGTAACCCAAAAAAAGCCCAACTTTGAGTCAAAATGGCCTAAATAAATCCAAATTACTTTACCTTTCTATTTTGGTTACAAATGGCTTTAGACTCAAAATTTTTTTAATATAGAAAAGCTATACTTGATTTACGCGATATGTTGAAATTATTTCCCAGTCATATACCTGCGCAGTGGTGAAAAATCTACGCAGTGAGAACACTGATGTCAAGTTAAGTTAAATTTCGGCTTAAATAGCCAGCACTCAATTGTACTTTGCAAAAATCATCTCTTAGACATGACGTTATAAAAACAAATAAAGCACAAGAAAAATGAAAAAACAGAATCTTCATTACATACATGCAAAGTAATTGTGAAAAATATTTGTGATTATTTTTTTGTCACAAGTGATATTTTGAAAGATGAAAAACTCTTATTCATTCGTTGCATGAATTTCCAAAGATTAACAAGTTACTGAATTGAAGAACTTTAAGATATTTTAGAAACAAAGAAAAATAAAATGAATCTACACTGGTCGTTTCGGTTTGGTAAAGAAGTCATCCACTAACAACTATTTCTTATAAAAATACGCTTCTATAATGTACCCAAATAAACAATGTATTCAATTCTTACTTTGAAGATGATATTTCGTAAAGAAATTGTATCCCGAAATTGGGGTTTTGTAGGAAATTGAATAATCAGGAGTAAATTTGGACTACGGAATCCTTCCAAGCGGTTGAAAATACTCCGGAAAATATTATGTCTGGAGTAAACGGTACAAAAAATAGACTTTGGTATCTTTTTGGTCAATTTTGGCCCAAGATTGAATTTTTTGGGTTAATGAAGGGTCAGAAGTAAATTTGGACTACGGAATCCTTTACAGCGGTTAAAAATACTCCGGAAACGATATATCTGGTGTAAACGGTACAAAAAAAAGACTTCAGTATTTTCAAAATTTGAGTTTTGTGCAAAACTGGTGGGTGATGGAGCAAAACGGACATCGGATTCGTATTCAGCGCATCAAAATGCATACGAGTATTAACATGTCAGACCTCGGGTTCAGATTTTTTTTGTGCCTGTGTAATTTATGGATACTCGAGTGGCAGTACGGACACTTTATAGCGTCGGTTACCGTACCGTCGGTAACATACTTTACAGTATGCAAGTTCCGTGTCTTGTCACTATGGTCTCTTTGCCGATTAGTTGGACTACAACAATCACCATCACATGAATAAGGTAAGACCTCTTTAACATTTCGTAACGCTACTGATAGTGGTATCCTGGAGCCGCCCCTGGTAAAGTACCATCTATTATGAATAGAGTTCGTGCGAGCGCGGAGTGTAACAGGACCGTAGTCAGTTTACGAATGAAAATGTTAATATGTTCACAGAAACTATGTTGCATCATAGTACATTATTAAATAGTATTACTTATTACCAAGCGCGAATGTCACAGGGCCAACACTGTGCATGTCCTGTCCTTGACTCGTTGGCCTTCACAGTTCACAGCTGACTTGCATTACGAAAACTGCGCTAGAAATTTTAGTTATTTATGGCAC
This sequence comes from Aromia moschata, assembly GCA_029963805.1. Classification (NCBI taxonomy): domain Eukaryota; kingdom Metazoa; phylum Arthropoda; class Insecta; order Coleoptera; family Cerambycidae; genus Aromia; species Aromia moschata. Next base: position 964,914 of record JAPWTK010000072.1, on the reverse strand, counting down.
GCTGTAACAGACAGTCGCCGGTATTGCATCGCGTTGATACGTTTCGTTTTTACGTATTCGCCGTGTGTTTAAATAACTTTATAAATATTAATAATTATTAGTTGAGGGGAGAAGTGAATAAAGTGAGGTACCATGCCAAAGGTGAAAAGAAATAGACGGGAAGTATTTCAAACGTATTTTGACAGTGATCCCGAGGGTTTTAGGGACATACTTATTCAAGGAAATAACCTTTTTTTGTACTGTGTGTGAACGCATTATAAATTCTTCAGATAAAACTAAAGTAACAAGACATCTGAAAAGCCATGCCTCGTCCAGCGCCGACGGCTCCGTATTTTTCTATGAACTTACAGAAGCCTTTGTTGCAAGCTCTATTCCATTAAACAAACTAGAGAACCCCAAGTTACGTACGTTTTTAGAAAAATATATGGACCGAAAAATTCCTCATGAAAGTACGTTAAGACTTGCATATGTCGATCGGGTTTACAACAATGTAGTGACATCAATACGCGAAGATATTGCGGACAATTCGTGACAATCGTGTATTTTATTATAGACGAAGCTACCGATGCTTTCAGGAGTTCAGTAGCTAATTTTTTAATTGGTGCGTTAAAAAGTGACACTACTAGTTACAGCCACCTACTAGCTTCTAAGGTTCTGGATAAAACTAATCACGAAACGGGGGAACCTTGTCTCCACACTGACGTTTGTCGGGTAAGTGTTGCCATTGTTACGTGTTATCTTAATTTATCTAGGTATTTTCTCCTTGACAACCGCAGTGGCGGTGCGTGATATTTCAGTTAGCCATATCTTGAAAACGACGCATGGGACCCACTTCACTTTTTAGGTGATGACTATACACCTCTTACAGAAAGGATTTATAGTGAAAAAATCGTCAGCAAAGTTTGCGAAAAAAATTTTCAAAAACACTGGAGCACTCCTGGGTTCTCAAGTAACGCTCTGTGGAATATTCGCAGTATATTTTTTTTTCATAATCTAGAAACAAATATAAGGAGACGTTTTTCGATTTGTTACAAAATATTTTTGTTTCAAAAAGTTATGGCCATTTTAATTTTGGGAAACAAAATGTTCCTATAAAATTAAAATTAAAATGGCCATAACTTTTTTGAAACAAAAAAATATTTGGAACAAATCGAAAAACGTCTCCTTATATTTGTTTCTAGATTATGAAAAAAAAATATACTGCAAATATTCCACACAGCGTTACTGAGAACCCAGGGAGTGCTCCAGTGTTTTTGAAAATTTTTTCGCAAACTTTGCTGACGATTTTTTTCACTATAAATCCTTTCTGTAAGAGGTGTATAGTCATCACCTAAAAAGTGAAGTGGGTCCCATGCGTCGTTTTCAAGATATGGCTAACTGAAATATCACGCAACGCCACTGCTTAACCGTACTATTTGGTAAAAATAGTACTATGTTGCTACATAATTTATGTAAACATTAATATTTTCATTCGTTAACTGACTACGGTCCTGTTACACTCCGCGCTCGCACGAACTCTGATTATGAACCTCCGAGCTCTAATTATTACTATTTAGGAAACAATTAACCAATATGTAAGTAGAATAAAAATATGTAATGGGTCTATGATAAACTCACGGACTTTTTAAATGATTTTATTTGTTTTTGCATTACATATTTCCTTTTCATATCGTCTTACCTCGTAATACGCCATATATCCGTTTTCTCTGGTCGCCTCTCCCATTTCTCCGGGGCCGTCGGCTGGGGCCCCGATCGCGTTCGCGTCCGGATTGAAGAGAGTGTACGACCTGCCGTAGGTGGGGATCCCCAGGACCAGCTTGTCGGGATCGGCTCCGAGCTTCAGGTAGTGCTTTATGGTGTAGTCCTGAAGAAAAAAAATGGTTTACATGCAATAGGTTTACTTGCGAAGGGTTACGAAGTGCAAAAACTCTATAAGATCTGCTGCGAAAATCCTTCTTACAAGGTAGCAGCTAGATGTTTTCTTGTGCGTACAATCTAACCTTAAGGGTACGTTTTCACTGCACGCTATGCGATGCTATGCTATGCCATGCGAGGCGATGCTAGTAAAAAAACAAACATAAGAATATTTATCTAAATGTTCCGACAGCTTACTATACAGAGCGATGCGACGCGCGACGCAATGCTAGTAGCGCCGAGTGCGAGCGTGTGTTTGAAAATCAAATTTGTTTGATTTTATCGCGCTAATTAGCCCAAAGTAGACAGTATCGTTAAGCCGTTTGTACCAATTGCACGCATGGACGCTGAAAATTAATATTAGCCGTAAGAGCTCGACCTCCATTATGGGATCAGCGATCCAAATAATATAATAATTTTTTGTAACAATGGAGAGATGCCATTCAGTATACAAGTATATTGAAGTGTTTCTGAAGACATGCGAAAATACTCATGAAATTTGTTGGGATCCTTTTCAAGTTCTTTAAACAGATGGTGAAACTCTCCAAATCGTCTTCTACCTTTATTAATTGTATGGATCCACAGGTTTCTTTTCCCGACTCTTTTTTTATTTTTTTTTCTTAATAATCATGTAGTATTTTAATACAGAGTTTTCGATCAGATACTCACTAGTATTCATGACCGATCGCAACGAAGCACACAAACTCACTGATCCGGATAGCGGCGTATGTGAACACGTCTGATTAAAATAGCAAGAAATGTAGCAACGCATCGCCTCGCATGGCATAGCATAGCATCGCATAGCGTGCAATGGAAACGTACCCTAATCGTTCATTTCTTATTTAGGCGCAGAACGTGTTTAGTAATAATTTACTGCATTTATACACGGTGTGAGTCAGTGGCGAATGGTTGAATTTGAGATTCTCGTATTTTTGTAAGGAAGCATGTGACCTGCATCATATTTTAGGAAGTGATTACTAGTAAAAATAATCAAATAGCTTGTATCGCTCAATATAATATATCAAATAATAATGGTTGATAGCAAAAACAAAATCAAATGCAACTTTTTTATCAGTATTACCAAATGAATATACGAGGAGTGGAGATTAAGTAATGATACTGATCTTTTCGTTTTTTTTTATTCGAATAGAATTACAATTCAGTACTGTCTCCTTCAAAATAACGTGGAAGTGCATATTAACAGTGCAGTAACATTCTTCAAATAGCAGTGCTGGAACTCATATACTGGAATAGCCTTCAGCTAGTCGGTTACACCCGTTTGAATGTTTTCTATGGTCCCAAAATGACATCCCTTGAGGTGGTTTTTCAATATTGGGAAGAGAAAAAAGTCACAAGGACTCAAGTCAGGCGAATAAGAAGGAGGCGAATAATAAACATTCCTGAGGAGCCACAGGAATGTTTTTACTGGCTACAAACTCATTTAATGAAATTACTGTGTGAAAATTAGGCGCATTGTAGTGATGCAACAGTTGTTCTTGATGTTTGGTCTCACACGCATGAGCCTTTTTCGAAGTTTTTCAAGAACCTCTCTATAAAAGTGTTGATTTACTGTTTAGCCTGGAGGCACAAACTCCTTGTGGACAATTCCCTGGCTATCAAAAAGCAAATCAGCATGTATTTGATCTTCGACTTGCTCGTCTCGTACTCAAACACCCAAGTCTCATCACCAGTAATGACACGTTCCATAAAATGGGGATAATTTTCAATCGATTACAAAAAGTCAAGACCCCTTTCTCTCCTGATGCCCTTTTGTTCCTGTGAAAATTTTTTTGGAACCATTTTTGCGCAGATTTTTCTCATCCCCAATTCGTTAGTCAAAATCTGATGAACAGTGGTATGATTCAAATTTAACTCTTCCCCAATCACTCTTGTCGTCAACCGACGATCTGAATGCACAAGATCCCGTATTCTATCGACATTTTCATCGGTTCTTGAAGATGAAGGCCTTCCGCCGCGAGGTTCATTTTCAATCGACTCTTTTCCTTCTGAGAATGCATTAAACCACCGAAAAACCTGGGCTGTTGAAAAAACACTGTCTTCGTAGGCGAGTCGAAGTTATTGAATTATTTTATAAATGTGATTGTTTTATTATATTTGGTTTTTGACATATAATCGACATTTTTTGAAATGTCAATCTTTTTTTTTGCTGTCAAACAAAACATTTCGTGGTGATAACTTGACTTTCCCAACAGATGTATCAGTAGACGAGAAGCTATTGAGTGGCCTCCGAGATCTCCAGAGCTTACCCCATTAGATTGTTTCATGTTGGGTCCCTTAAAAAATGTTGTGTACGAAACTATGCTAGATGACATTCACGATTTAAAATGGAGAATTGTATTGGAAATTAACAAAATTACTCCAGAAGGAATAAATAAGGTTCAAAATGAGTTTTTTTCCAGTTTGGGACATCGCTGGGCTAAACAAGGTCACCAGTTTGAACATCTATTAGGATCGATGTAATAAAAGTATTACCTTTGTCATATATTAACCTTTATTTTATTAAATTATGTTTCATAGTAACTCAGAGTAGCTTCTGAAGAAGGCGACAGCATGATCGGCGAAACGTCAGGAACGAAAATTCATTATACACGGCAAAACCCGGAAACCTCCAAGTCATTATTTTAACCCTAATAGGATAGCGCTATCAGTGGGGTGCTTAAAGATAGCGTTGTGTAAAATTTATAAAAGGTCTCAAAACATTACCGGGTAGAAGGCGTGAACGGCGCTGTATAAGTGTAAACATCTCCCATAAACATCACTGTCTCCAACATCGAGCAAAGCTCGAGGTTGAGACAGTACTAACCAACGGAGGAATAGACAAAGAGGAGACCAAGATGACGCCACCCAGGTGGACGGGGCCCATCATTGCTTAGCCGAATGTGTAAATTTTACACGCCGCTATCCTACTAGGGTTAAATGGTGCCCTTTACGACAGTGGAACCGAATACTTTATGTATATTTTATAAATAAAATATACATAGATATTTTGAAAAAATCTACTCTTTGTACCCCCTCAATATCGCATGATACTGACATACAATTTAACAAAAAACACAAATCTGTCAAATATCAACAATACTATCTACAATTTTTTTTGAAAATGATTGCCTTCAGCTCTAATACAAGCATCTACTCTATTTCTCATACAATTGCGCATGTTTTGAAATATTCCTGGTGAATTCCTTATCGTTTCACAAGCTGCTATAATACGATTTCGCAGATCATCAATATTTGCAACTGGGCTTGAATAGACCAAGGATTTCAGATATCCCCATATGCAAAGATCTAAAGGATTGAGGTCAGGGAGCGGGCTGGCCAGTTTACAGGTCCTCTTCTAGCAATCCATCGATTGGCATACATCTCATCCAAGTGACTTCTTGCACATATACTAAAATGGGCTGGTGCTTCGTCGTGCATAAACCATAACTGTTGCCTAATTTGAATGGGAATGTCTTCTAGAAGAACAGGTAATTCTTCGAGAAAATGACAATATGAGTCATCATCTAATCGCAGTGGAAGAAAATAGGGACCTATTAAATGATTGTCAATAATTCCGAGCCACACATTTAATGAAAATTGATACTGATGATTTCCTTCAAAAAAAGCCATGAGGATTTTCCTCGGCCCTAGTGTGATTATTATGAAAATTTCTAATACAGTCTCTTGAGAAATTCGCCTCGTCAGTAAATAAAATATTTCATAAGAATTGTGGCGCTTGGCCGATCATGTTAATTAAATCGACAAAAAAACCAGACGGGGTAAAAAATCTGGAATCAGTAATGCCTGCACCCGTTGGAGATGATAGGGATATAACTGTTGTTCTTTTGAAATTCTAAAAACTACCGAATGGCTTACATTTAGACCGAGAAGTCACAGCTTCTGTTCTGACTTCTCTGGTACGGCCAGATTAATGACTTCTATTTTCAAATTTACCAAATTCCCGCGAGCGTTGGTGAATATTTATGAACGTAGTACGATGGGGTAATCTACGTTTTGGGTACTGTTCAGCATGTAATTATTATTTGCGCCTTCAATGCATTACCGTTCACACCCATATGTAAAATGCATATCTGCTATATCCTTGTTGAAAGGAAGGGGTTGAAATAATCAACCCCTTAGAAAAATACGACAGGGGTGAAAAAATTCGGAAAGTGTAGTTTTATTAACAGATACTGTTCACCAAGTTTCGTTTCTTTAGCTTAATGTACAGGGAAGATAAAAAATAAATTTTTAAGAAAACAATTTTTTTTTTAGAATTTCCGGAGGTTCGTAACTTTTCAGGGGAGGGAGTTTTCAAAAAATTTCATACCGAAAACCCCCCTTAATTTTCATCGGAAAATCCACCTCTTAAATTTTTTCGATGTTATTTAGATACACCCTGTATATCAAATGTTATTACATTACTTCCCAACAAGTCACCTTATCGACATTTCCTTTACCACCAGAATTTGAAATGAATTAATTAACGAATATACAGGGGTGCTGCAATTGTAAGTGGCCCACACTGTATAAAGAAAAAAACATTAAGTAATTTTTCGGTTTTTCAAATCAACATGCCGCCACACCGTCTTGCACTAACGATAATAAAATCATTACTTTGATCAATCTACGAGACGATGACAAAATGAGGCCAAAACGTTAATCACAAATTACAGTAGAAACCAACACATTCTTTATTTTGGTTAGCAAAGAAGAAAAAGCCCATCTTTTGCGGTATTTTGTCTTGACAACAACGGTCCTCTAGTGTTAGACAAACTGTGCACGGAATAAACCGAAGTGAAGTTGGCTCAATTGACTCGCCAGTAGCGTAGTCTAAAACGTAATATTTGGCTTCCAATTCAATGTTGCTCTCTTAACCCGCGTTTATTTAATTACTTACTTTAATTTTGTTTCTATTTATTTACTAACTACGTGACAAAATTTTTTAGGCATCTATAAAACATTAAATTAAAATTAATAGTATCTATTAAAATACCAACTGCAACACCCAGTAATAGTTCAGAAATTCATTTTAAATTCTCACATAAGATGTAAGATATAACACTAAAATATTAAAGACAGAGTCGGACAGTGAATAGAGATAGTTTATGTAAGAAATGATTTATGAAAAAGTACATATTATACAGGGCATACAGGGACTCTAATGAATTAGTTCTATGTCTCTCAGTCGCTATTTGACCGGCTGAGGAGCGCGCTAATGTATGACGTTTTTTTTACAAAACAGATGATTTCGTTGGTGAGGTGTATGATGAAGAGTAAAAAAATAAATACGTTTATGATACGTACATGTTTTTATGTTGCCAGGCAGTGTTTTTTTAAATATTTCTTTTTGTTTCTCCTACTGATATACTTATATACTAAGTGCGGCCCTGACTTTTATGGTTTAGTGCTATATCTGAATTATGTACTTCATTATAACAAAGGAATGGTATTTGTTGTTTTTTTTTCAATGTTTCAAAGTTTTTGCTAAACTGATGTAAAAATGTTAAAGTTCTGCTTTTATATTTTTATAGTAAACATTATACGAGGTGTGGCTATTAAATAACCGAACTGTTGTTGCTGCCAGCGCGTTGCGAGCGTGTTGCGACAAGTTTGAACTTTCCCCACACTGAGCTCGCTGGACAAGCCGGTGGGTCGCTCAGTTTAACTGTAACAGTAGTTTGAATTAGCCTACGCACCAGTGACGCGTCGAAAAAATGTTAAGCGTTCGGATGGAGCTACGGGTTAATCTCAAGTTTCTTGTTAAACTGGGGAAATTTTTTACAGAAGCTTACGCAATGTTAAAAGAAGTGTAAGGGAATGGATGTTTATCCCATACACAAGTTTTTGAATGGTTTAAACGGTTTAAAGGGGAACGTGAAACGACCGAAGACGATCCGCACCCAGAACGGCCCTCAACGTCCAAACGGACTAAAACATTGAAACAATTGGTAAATTAATCCGCGAAGATCGTCGTCTAAGTATCCCAGGGCTTGCTGAAATAACAGGAATCGACAAAGAGTGTGTTCGCTAGATTTTGCATGAATGCGCAAAGTTTGCGCAAAAATGGTGCCAAAACTCCTCACTTCCGAGCAAAAAGAATCAAGAATGAAAATTTGCACTGACATTCTAAACACTGTAGGGGACAAGATTCGAAAGTGTGGAAGCGGTTAAAGCAAAAGCGACGAAGGTTCTGAACCAGCTGACAGAAGCGGACTTCCAGCACTGCTTTCAACAATGGAAAAGTCGTACGGAGCGGTGCAGAGATCGCCAAGGGAAGTACATTGAAGGTGAAAAAGTTGCTACTGTAATTGGTAACGAATAAAAAGTGTTATGACAGCAGCTCGGTTATTTAATAGCCACACCTCGTATACGGTGTCCATAATTCGACAAATATTTTACCATTCCATCCAAGGTTTCAAATAAATTGCCTAACCAATGCTGGGTGTTTTTATTCATATAGGTATATTATAAGTATATACTTTGGGGCATTAATTTTCGCGGCCCCCCAGAATTCTACGCAGCTGCGAGTCCAGTTAATTACCTCTTAATATGCATAAATGCGGTGCAAGATGGAAAACAAAAAGAAACGGTTAAATTTTCATCATTATTAACCGCAGAATTACAGTTAGAAAGTAATGTGGTTTATTTTTTTTATTCCTTTAATGGTAAACATCATTGTATTTGGACGGTAACGCTATTGTAACGTGAAATTAGAGTAATGGGATTGTTATTTAATTTGTTACGACGCTACCGTATGCAATGCGCTAATTAAAGAACATAGAAAAACCGCAACACTATAGTATGTTTGACAGTGAAACGCTACTACATACAATTTTCGATAAATTGATAATAAAGGCCATAGAGAGAAAATAATAAAGGTCATAGATAAAAACAGGGTGTCATAATAATTCGAGCTTCCAATCACATTTTAAGAGGCTCATTTCATTCATTACTTCAACTGCGTTTTGTAAAGTTCTGAAATGGTCCTCAAAAATATAGTACCTGCATGGTTTTCAAGAAATAGATACAAGGGGTAACAATTTCAACCGTATTTTTTGTTACTAGTATCTAATCATTTTAAATAAAACATTAAATAAATATAAGAAAGAAATATGTTGAAACTTAATCTACTAGATTTTTATTATTATTGTGCCTATTACACTATCCTGCAAAATTTTGAAAATGTTGTGTCCGTGGACAATGAATAGATATTTCCGAAGCAATGTTCCCTGCTGAAAACAAATCCGAGCTCAGAATTGCTGTATCACGTCAGGTTTTTGAGATATTCTAACTTAAAAGTGCAAAAACCCTGCTTTTTGACATATTTGAGGTTATGTAGTACCGCACTTTTTTTCTCAAAAAAAACACGTGTGAGATCTTATAAGTCTTCCTTTTTTATATGCCGTCGAGTTTGTTCAAATATCTTTTTTTTGCGCCGAGATTTCGCATTTTGAAATTTTCATGTTTGTGATTTTTCCTATACCTGAAAACCCATTAGGGACACGTGTGTATCAAAATATTGTGTGTATAAAAAAAATTAGTTTTAACTAAACTAAAAACTTTTTTTTAGTTTTACGTTTTTGCACTTTTAGGTTAGAATATCTCAAAAATCCTAGTTATTTTCCGAATTTTTATGGTCACCATATTGAATTTTTCATTAAAAGAAATGAAAATATATATAACATCAAATTTAACTTCAAGTACTTCGGAAACGAATGAATTTGTTTTTAATTTTATGTTACTATAAATTTCTAGTATACAAAAAAAATCTAAATAAAGACAACAGAAAAAAGTTCATGAAAGTTCCATAGGTTCCATTGTAATTTTAGTGGTCAGGTCGGCCATATTGAAATTAATCTCAGGGATTAAAAATGGCCCTACAGTGAGAACCAAAATGATTTGTTCCGTTTTAAAAAACCATAAAAAATGAGATCATTTCCAGTCGCAAAAATTGATAATACTGATTGAAAGAGGAGGTTTTGGAGATATTTTAATAGCTGTCAAAATGAAACTTTGAAATAAACAGCAACACATACTTTCTGTTGAAAATTTTATAAAATTTGGTTCCATAGTTGTAACTCAACGGTTATTTCGTCATCAATTTAATTTTCGTGATGCTCCAGCTCGTAATGTAATTTCATATTGATTGCTTAAATAACACAGGTTTACAAAAAAATCTGCTACTAGAACTAAACCTATCAAAGCCGAAGTATTTTTTGTGCTGAAACCGAATTTTTAACTCAAACAACTTTCTACCGCGTAGATTTTCAGTAAATTTCGTTGGTTTTTGTCAAAATACATTTTTGTACGAAACATTTTTTTTTCAAATATTAATCAGATTTATCATTTCTTAACCAGACATGTCATTTTCCAAGTATTTTTACGCGCTGAATACGATCCCGTTGTCAAAATTTGTGCTAGATCTCATCATCATGACATACAAATTGTTTTGACAGGTTGAAATGGTTCTACTACAATTAATATAGTGTTAAAATTATCCAGGTTAATATAATATTATACAGATTTAAAGGCTCGATTGCTCCTGAAAATATATTTATTGTTGTTGTGAGCTTGCTTCGCCAGTCTACTTGATATTACAGATTATTACCTGGAACCAGCTACTTCGGGCCTTGATCAGAATGTACAACATGGATAAGAAAGTCAGAATTCTTACGATCCAGTAAATACTTCCAAAGTAATATTCTACTTATAGGGAGTTTTACAGAGAAGAAATGGTCGAAAACATACTTCATAAATGACATGCCTGGTCATACGTTCTTGAAAAAAACACAAATTCTTCCATTTTTGGGCTGTTTTCCACCCTGAATTCTCATTTCATGTAAAATGGAAGGGTCTAGCACACATTTTGACAACGGGATCGTATTGAGCGCTTAAAAATACTTCTGAAACGATATGTTTGGTTAAGTAATGATAAATCTGATTAATACATATTTCAAAACAAAAAATATATATTTCGCATAAAAACGTATTTTGACAACAAAAAAAAGGGATTTACCGGGAATCTACACAGTAGAAAGTTTTCTGAGTTAAAAATTCGGTTTCAGCACAAAAAAGTATTTCGTATTTGATAGGTTTGGTTCTTGGAGCATATTTTTTTGTAGACCTGTGTAATGGGTCAGTTGCAAAAAGAAAATCAACTGACAGGAGGCGATCTGCATGCGATCCTGAAAATGAAGAGCTGGTGAAACAATCGGTTTTTCATCAAGTCGATCAGTGAGATGAAGTGCGGCACTGTTAAATTTCACCAACAAGTACCCGAAGAATTTCGCACAAAATGACATTCTATTCATATAAATTAGCAGTAGTTCAGACGTTAACTGAACGTGATAACCAGTGCCGTATGAGTTTTTTTGGAGTTATTGAATGCTCAACCATTGCAAAACAGCTATTCAATAAATATAATTTTCTTAATTGGGCTATACACGGTGGAGACTTTAACTGGAATATATTCGCCAGCGGGGTGGGTGGTGAATGATTTTTCAAAAAATTCCCGAGACACGTCAACTTTTAAATGTATTTACCTACATTTTGCAAGTAATGTAAAAAAATATAGCCTTTCAGGGGTGGCTGAAACCACCCTCGACATGATTTTTTCAAATGCAACCCTATGGCTTGTGACCCCTCATTGTAAAGCTGGTGGAAAGAGGAATCCAACGCACTGATCAAATTTTAATTTTTAGTATGTTTGTACGGTTGCATACAATTAAAACGTAATTTTATAGTTTAATTTATTTTTAACGCAATAATTTCGTACTCAAAATGTGTGTTGTTTAGTTTTGGAATGTAAACCTTACTTTTCATATGTCCCCACAAAAAATTCCAAGCAATTTTTTGCCATAACTGATATTTGTTATTTTTTGCTAGTGTTTTTACACGGCCGCAAAGAGTAATTTAGTTTGTATGCTGTATTCAGAGTTTGAAACGAAGTGTTATTTCAAATTGGTGAAAATGTTTTATTTAACTGAATCACTAAAAATCGAAATTTTGATGATGATTGGATATGGTGATAGGGCGCGAACTCAATGCGAAGTTGTTCGCTTGTTTCGAGAAACGCATCCTGACTTGCCACCACTAAATCAAGGTACCATTAGTAAAATTGAGGCACAATATCGAGAGATGGGTCATGCCAGGAAAGTACCGAGTAAGAGGCAGGCTGTTGTTGATGACGACACGAAGTTGAATTTGTTGCTTGCTCTAGAAGAAAATCCAATCACTCCAGCCCGTCAACTGGCCCGTGATAGTAATCTTAATCACAAAACAGTTTTAAAAAATACTTAAATATGAGAAAAAACGCCCATATAAAATGCAAGCTGTTCAAGAGCTACTTGAAGATGATCCAGATCGACGAGTGGAATTTTGCGATTTATTGATGACTTGTATTGATCAAAACCAGTTATCTTTAGAGTGGATAGTTTTCTCTGACGAGGCTACTTTTACATTAAATGGGCACGTAAATCGCCAAAATTGTCGTTACTGGGCTGAAGAGAACCCCGTTGGATGAGGGAACTTCATACTCAGCGCTCACAGAAAACTAATGTGTGGGCCGGAATAATACAAGATAGAATTGTAGGACCATTTTTCTTTGATGACACTCTTAATGGAGCAAGATACTTGCGTTTACTCCAGCACGAACTAATGCCAGTGCTATGTCATTTATTTCCAAACCCCTTAAACCCTAACTTGACCGACGAGAGGTTATGGTTTCAGCAAGATGGGGCCCCACCACACTATGCTGCCATTGTTCGTCAGTATCTGGACAGAATTTTTCCCAGTAGGTGGATTGGGAGGCGAGGTAATATTGAGTGGCCAGCAAGATCTCCAGATCTTACACCACTGGATTTCTTTTTGTGGGAGCTTAAAAGTAGGGTTTACATTCAGAAACCCAACAACATAGCAAATCAGCATGAAAGGATAAGAGAGGAAATCGGAAAAATAACACCGCAAATGTTGCATAATGTAAGGGACGAAACCTACCACAGACTGGGATGCTGCCAACAAGCGAATGGTGCACATTTTGAACAATTGTTACGTTGAAAATAAATTTAATTTTTAAATTGTTTTAATTGTATGCAACCCTACAAACATACTAAAAATTAAAATTTGATCAGTGCGTTGGATTCCTCTTTCCACCAGCTTTACAATGAGGGGTCACAAGCCATAGGGTTGCATTTGAAAAAATCATGTCGAGGGTGGTTTCAGCCACCCCTGAAGGGCTATATTTTTCATATTACTTGCAAAATGTAGGTAAATACATTTAAAAGTTGACGTGTCTCGGGAATTTTTTGAAAAATCATTCACCACCCCGCTAGCGAATATATTCCAGTAAATGTCTCCACCGTGTATATTGGGGAAAACTCGTATCAAATTTGTTGGAGGCCGATATATTCACCAAAAGTGACTGGTTTTCTCAAAGTATTTCTTTGATAAAAATGACGAAACAGTAACAGGCAATTCTGAACAGTATACATGTATGCTCCAGACATTTTTTTCTACCGCAACTGCAAGAAGAAAAAAGAAACTACTTTTTCCAACAAGACGGTGACACCTGTCACACTGCAAGACAAAGTATGGAAATATTACGATAGACAATTCCAAACAGACTGATTTCTCGAAATGGTGATCATCAATGGGTGGTGAGGTCTCCTCACATTACTGTCCCCGACTCTTTCCTTTGTGATTATTAAAAAAAGCAAAGTGTTCGTGAGAAAACCTAAAGATCTACAGAGGATTACAAGAAACGTCCGAGAAATTGAAGCTATTCCACAGAATATGCTTGAACAAGTCCGTCGCTTAGAAGTACATGGTTAAGGGAGATGAGCATTTAACACAATATTAAAGAAGTTTTTACTCCTTAAATATCGTAATTATTTATTAATAATTAATTATAATTATTAAAATATTATAATTTTTATTTCTTAAAATACCATGTTTACTCTTTCATATGTATTACATGTTTATGTTGAATATTGTATAATAAATAAGTTACCGTTTATTAAAAAGGAACAATTAATTTTGGCTCTCATTGTACATGGTCAGCTTCAAAATGACTATCTCGGTCATTCCGGCTAAAAGATGTAGTTTTTCTCGTAGAATCACTATAAGGATATAGTGACGCTAAGTGACGCTATAAGGATATAGTGATAATAACGCTAAGGACTACATATGGTATCAATATAAGGATGCATATTAAATTTGGTTAAAAGACGAAAACATTGCGTCTTTAGGTGGATTGAAACCATCAACTTATTATTATTATTTTAATACAGAAGTTCTTATTTTCAGTTTGACGTACTTTTTTTTTAATTGTAATGTGAATCCGATTAAGCAATTAGAAAGTGATCTGTTTATCAGGCAAAATAAGGTCATTAACGGAAGTAATTATAATAAAATGCGTTTTCTTCTCTGTGTACTCGTGAATTTGCATAGATTTAAATGCCTGTGTGATACACTTGGCAATCGATTGTTGAGGAGAATAATGTTCATAGAAAGCGCACTTTCGTCTAGACTCCCAGTTATTATGTTTATGTTAAACCCGGTTATTAAGTGAAAATATAAAGTAGTATATAAAAAAAATACAATAAGAAGAATTCATGGATATTCACTGCATAATGTAAACACATTTTCAGTGCTCACGGTGTCAAAACATCACATGAATACATTGCTTCTACGAGGTGTGACTATTAAATAACCACTCTGATGCACTAAAACATTGAAAAAATCGTTAATTGATCCGCGAAGACATCCGAGGGCTTGCTGAAATAACAGGAATCGACAACAAATGTGTTCACCAGATTTTGCATGAATCGTTCAACATGCGCAAAGTTTGCGCAAAGATGGTGCCAAAACTCCTCATTCCCGAGCAAAACGGATCAAGAATGAACATTTGCGTTGACATTCTAAACAACATTGACACTGATCCAGGCTTGTTAGACACGGTGACACTGAAGGGGACAAGATTCGAAAGTGTGGAACCGGTTAAAACAAAAGCGACGGAGGTTCTGAACCAGCTGACAAAAGCGGACTTCCAGCACTGCTTTCAACAATGTAAAAGTCGTATGGAGCAGTGTAGAGATCGCCAAGGGAAGTACATTGAAGGCGAAAAAGTTTCTACTGTAATTGGTAACGAATAAAATGTGTTATGACAGCAGTTCGGTTATTTAATAGCCACTCCTCGTATTTATCCAAAATGTATAGTAGATACACAATAGTTTACCTAAATACCTGACTTAAAATACAGGGTGTTTGGCTATTCGTCTTACTTTGTGATCTCACATGAAATTTGACGCTGATCAAAAAAGGTCATCTTCAACATTTTTTGAGATATTTCGATTTTTTAAATTTTTCAAAATTTTACGACGTATGGACGAAAAATGTCTAGAACAACGTCATATCGAACGCTAAAATAAAGGGTACCGTTGGATTGTACGTTACATTTTGTATGAGAAGCAACCGCGCTTGATCCTAGAAAAAAATTCAACTCAAGGCAGTCTGGAAATCATCTGGATTTCTAAAAATTTCAAAATTTACAAAATTTTGTAAAAGTATAATGTTGTATTTGAGACACAAGTTCCATACATAAATGGCCATTTTGACACTCCGTTTTGTCACAGTTTTGCCACTTTTGTAAATTTCGAAATTTTTGGAAATTCAAATGATACTGCCTTGAGTTTTTTTTTTGGGATCACCGATAACGAATTGTACCCTAACAGATCTCCAATAAACCAGTCAACAGTAAACCGACTGGTAAAGAAATTTCAAGTAACTGGTAACGTTAAGGATTCTGCTAAATTAGGTAGACCTAGAACTGCAACTGCAAATCAATTTGGTTTGTAATTCTAAAAATAAACTACAGACGCTTTTGGGTAACCCCAAAGACAAAATCGACAATAACGAAAAGTCAGGAATATACGAAATAAGTTGTAAAGATTGTGATCAAAAGTATATTGGGCAAACAAAAAGATATATTTTGACTAGATTTAAAGAACACATGGCTCATTTGAAATATGGCAGAACGGAAAAATCTTGTGTTGCCCAACACGCTTTTGACAACAACCATAGGATAGACATAAATAATTTAAAATTAATTAGAAATGTAACAAACAGTAGACAGTTGGATGCTTTTGAAAGTTTAGAAATCATTAAGTGTAACAGTAGTATGAATAAGGACAACGGTCCGATACCCACCAGTCCACTGTTTGCTCTGATAAACAAAGACAGTTACGGTTCAGTGAACCGTGACAACAAATTTGGTATAAATAGTGCAAGTGTGTAGGCTAGAATTTAGTTTTAATCTTCTCCTGAAGGTGCCAACTTGGTTGGCGAAACGCGCGTCGAGAAAAGTATAGTAGGTCGGTGTTTCGTGGAAAAGTCCAATTTTTAACTACTTTTTATATTTCTCACCAGTCAGTTAAAAATGTATTTAAGCGAGAAAAGTTACGTCCATACAAATTACTACTTGTTCACAAGATAAACGAGTATGATTTGGATAGAAGGGCTAAATTTAGGGAAGCCGTGATGGAAAGATACAATAACAATAACTTCGCATGAAATATTCTTTTTTTCAAATGAAATTATGTTCAGTTTAAGTGATGTTGTTAATCCATATTACAGCCATTACTCAAAATCAACAAAATGTTTGGGCGGGCGGGCAGACGTTGGAGGACGTATTCTTTAACCTTTCCTCACAGATGGAAATTGAAATTCTGAAAAATATTTAGATCTGCTAAGAAATCACAATATTCCATCTTGCAGACTGTTGTTTCCGGGTAAAAATAATGTTATTAACCAACAACTATTGTTTCAACAAGATGTACCACCACATTTTACGGCAAATATCAGGGAGTATTTGAATGTACAATATCTAAGACGCTGGATAAGCAGAAGAGGTATAATTGAATGGCCAGCGCGCTCCCCGGATCTACATCCCTTAGAGTTTTTTCTGTGGCGCTATTTAAAATGTATATGCATTTAAAAACTTTATATCAATCGACCAGATAACACTAAAGACCTGAAACAGAAAATTGCAAATGAAATCCGGACCATTCCTGAAGACTTCCGTTATTGAGGAGTTTCTGGACAGGATTGAGCAGTGTTCAACGGAAAATGGAGATCACTTTCAATACATTATTCGCTAACTATTGTTTTGTTATTTAATTTTTAAAAAATAAATAAGGAAGTAAGCATTTACATTCTTTTACAAAAAAACTTTATATGTGAGAGAAAACCTGCGGGTTGTCATTTAAAAAAAATAAAGTTGGTCTTAACAACCAAACGCTAAAATGCAAGATTATGTCATGTTGACAGAAACATGGCAAATGAACTGCTGAATTGTTTATTCAGTACTTTTATTCATATACTTTCTCATATACAACGTTACTAAAAAGTTACAGACATATGCGCGAATTTTTTGCCACGCTGTATACATACTTATAAATGAGCATATAGCTATAAAGAACTAAGTAATCAACTTACTATATTTAACTCAGCGTCGTAGTTGTATTCATTATCCTCCTCAAGAGAGTATAAAGGTGCATGATGATTGACTGCGGGCTCAAAAGCAGAATGATAATCGTAACTTAAAATATTCATCCAGTCTAAATATCTGCAAACAAAAAACAAGTATTTTAGCGAAAATCAGTACTAATATGAGTACATATTTCAAGTAATTAGATTCTAGAGTATATATTTTTATTCATACCCGTTAATTCACGAGAAAAATGGTGAAGTAGGAATTAATTGAAATAGGTAGGTTTCTATTTTTCAATTTGAAGTAAAACGAATAGTACTAATTGAAGTGTGTTGAAGGGACTGGGAAGGAATTCACTGAACATCTGATAATAGAAAAATTACAAGTCTGGAGTAGACAAGGTACAAAATATGTATTATTTATTACTGTTGACTATGGTGATGGTTTTGAAGCACACCACTGTGACAAATTTGAATTACTAAAATATGTATGGAATTGTATAAAAAAAAAAGAAATGAAGTTCAAGCAACACTTTTGCTTGAACAAACCAGAAATAATCTGCTCTTATTTTCGTCATATCAATCGAGGTTATACACTTCAGTTAGCACTCTTGATCATCAACAGAAATAAGTAGTCTAAATGCCATTCGTAGACATGGAAAGTCTACGTTTACTTTTTACATTTACTTTACTAGTCGACTATTAGTTTTGTTCAACTGCTATAGTTTCAAACTATCCATCCTATAACACTTTTTTGATCAACTTCATTTTAACTTATTTTTTCCAATGTGTCAGTCCCCGTGGGACAATTGTGACGATTACTTCCAGATTAATAGACCTGCTGGATGGATATAAATATACAGGGTGTCAGAAACAATGGGACACCAAAAGATTACGATGGAGCTCAACATGCCTTATATCAATCTCGCTGGTTTAAGAGATACAGCGTGTTCAAAGTTTACATTTTATTCTGAAATGTCTCAATATCTGAGAAAGTTTTGATAGTATAAATCTGAAACTTGGTAGCTCCATGTTTTTTGGTGTGAGAATTACAAATTTTAAGCTTATTTTGACGTTGCTTCTAGAGGGAGTCTCACCGTATTATTTTGGTAAATTAAAACATATTTTTTTATCTGTTGAGCCATGTGTAAAACAAGTCGAGATCTAAAAGAACGCTGAATTCTACAGAGAAAAGGTACTCTTGTTTAGGTCGTCTAAATCTATCGGTTTTTAAGTTGTTTGCATTTAAAAGGTTCAATGTATTTTGGTTGATTTAAACTTTGAACACCCTGTATCACTTAAACCAGCGACATTGGTATAAGGCATGTTGAACTCAATCAAAATGATTTAATAATATGTAAATTTGACAAATGTTGGCGCAAGCCTACTTAGAAAAAATATAGCAATATTAGCACCTGAAAAAAAATCACTTTTTTTTTCAGGCTTGTTTTATGCGTAACTCAACAGATAAAAAAAAATATGTTTTAATTTACCAAAATAATACGGTGAAACTAACGCCCTCTAGGAGCAACGTCAAAATACGCTTAAAATTCGTAATTTTCACACCAAAAAAACATAAAACTACCAATTTTTAGATTTATACTATCAAAACTTTCTTAATTATTGAGAAATTTCATAATAAAATGTATACTTTGAACACGCTGTATCTCTTAAACTAGCGACATTGGTACAAGCATGTTGAGCTCCATCATAATATTTTGGCGTCTAGTATCTTCAGTTTAGTCTTGTCCCATTCTTTCTGACTCACCCTGTATATGGGACAATCCGTGTCAACCGGATCAGAGCTATCACCAAAATTAGAAGCAACCAAAAAAATCGACCAAGGGCTCATTTTAAATCTTAGAGCGTCTACAAATGCCGAGAAAAATCGAGTGTCCATCAAAATAAGTTTTTAAAAATAAAAATACGCAACCGATCGGGTCGTGTTTAGTTTAGAGTGTAGGCTCAAATTGTAGCTGATGGATGCCCCTAAAAAAGCTGGTGTGGTAGGTTGACAAACTCCAACATGGCAGATCCAATAAGGCGGTCAAAAGTCCAATATGGTGGCCGAATTCTTAAAAATCAACCGATTTGCACCAAATTTGGTGTACGGGGGTATTGGGGATCACTGATCACGAATCAGATTTTCCAAACTCAAGATGGCGGACGAAATTTTCGAAAATCAACCGATTTGGACCAAATTCAGTATACGGGGAATTTTGGGGTCACCGAGTGCGATTTTCAAAATCCAAGATGGCGGACGATTTTTTTGAAGATCAACAGATTTGCACCAAATTTGGTATCCGGGGTTTTTGGGGTCGCTGGTTACGTATCTGAGGAATCAGATTTTTAAAATTCAAGATGGTGGACCCAATATGGCGGAAAATCAATAACCCAATCCACTATATTGGGTTCGTCATCTTGGATTTGAAAATTCGGATTCGTCATCGGTGACCCTAAAATCCCCCCGGATATTAAATTTGGTCCAAATCGGTTGATTTTCGAAAATTTCGTCCGCCATCTTGTGTTTGGCAAATTACAATTCCCCTCTGAGATTTAATTATGTTAACGCACATAAACGCATGATTTATATAACCTGTACCCCACCAATTTCCAGACTTGTCTAGAAAATTCCAAGCGAGGGAATAGCTCTATACTAATGAATCAACCGGATACAATTAAGGACAATGTTAGAAGAAGCAAACCAAATTGACATTTTTCTACTAAGCAGTGACTTACTTTGTCAGTTTTGGTATATCGTAGCCTTTGTTTATGTATTCTATCCCGGCTGGTACGGCCATGGTCAGAAGCAGCCTGGGTCGACCAGTCTTTTCAGATTCTCGGTCGAATTCTTCTCTCAGTTCCTAGAAAAAAAAAGTTTAACAATTATGCTTTTGAAGATACATTGCACTAGAAAGTGGGGCACCCTGTATTACTAGTTCTTTAGCTGCAAAGGCGTGCGATCACTTGATTATTATCGCATTCGCTAAATTCTTTTAACAAAGCACTAACTCGATCGGAGATGAATTTATTAAAGAAGTTGTATTGCAAGCAGTCTGAATATACAGTCGTTTTATAACACGTGACTGGAACTCGTGGATGGAAGCATGATTTTTAACATTTAACTTCGATATAAATCAATGAAAGTCATTTAGTAATTAATAATGACTACAGGATGGCCCACTTTGATCGTTATTGTTAATTTTGTTATTAAACTGACTATATGTCATAGACTCATAGCAGCAAATTATAAATATAACTATACAGATTTGAAATAACACCCAGTATTAAAAAATATATTTGAAATTTTCATAATATAATATGAATGGTGGACTTCAATATAAAAACAGAAAATGTTATCTTGGTATTTGTTGTGATTTTAAAGTAAAAAAAGTGCACGTTTTGAATCGATTTTCACAAAACCTTTAGTTCTTGTTCGGGGAAATTTGAATGTAGCCAGTGACATGGTTGATGTTTCAGAACTTGTTGCAGTGTCATATCTTCTGGGGTTGAATGAACCAATTTTTCAACAAAATAACGCCCGCCGTCACATTGCAATTATCTGCTTACGATATGCATGAAATCCTCAGTTTCTCACCTCAGTTAACGTTTTCTCAGTTAGTGGTACATTCTATTTGAATAAGTGAGGAAAATAACAGGAAATTACCTCCTTACTTCTACTGAGGAACTACAAAACCACCCTCACTACAGAGGCTTGTTCTCTCAGTTGCCATTCCAACAGTTCCTTAATTACAGAAACATACAGTGTGGAACAGCCAAATGGAATAAATTCAGTAGCTCCATTATCATGCATTTTTTTAGAAAATTCTGAGACACGTCAGTTTTTAATTCTAAAATGACATCTTGCGATATAAAAATGTCATTACTAAATTCAACCCCCCTTCAGGTGACAGCTACAACCCCTACATTTTCAAATTAGAAGTAGGGGCTTGTGATATTTCATTTGAAAGGTCTTTTCATTCTCTATTCAAAACTGCTATGGTTTTAAATTTTATTGCAGAAATTAACAAGAAAAAAAAAGTTTCTCCAGCGTAGGAAATTCGTTACATTAAAATAAAAAACAAATCATTATTAATGCAGCAGATGTTCAAAATGCATGCTTCCAGCATCTTGGCAGTATCCTAGACGTAAATATAAATGTCTTCTAACGTTAGTTAACATCTGCGGGGTAATCGGCCTAATTGCAAGTGTTATTCTTCTTATTCTTCTTCTTAAGTCAGCTAAATCGTCGGGTTTGGTTTTTAGTAGACCATACTTTTTACATATCCCCGTAGGAAGAAGTCTAACGGCGTGAGATCAGGTGATCGTGCAGGCCATTCTACAGAACCACGTCTCCCTATCCAGCGATTTGGAAAGATTGTGTGGAGATATTGCCGGACATTGACTTCGTAATGTGCTGGTACACCATCCTGATGGAACCATATTGCATTACCTGGAAGTTGTGGGTTCCTTCAGCTAGATACAAGCTTGCCATCATCAGTACAACATTATTTTGGAGCAGCGCTAAATAGTTTCTCCATTCAAATTGCCGTCAATGAAGAAGGGACCAATGATATTTTCTCCAATTATTCCTGCCCAAACAATAACTTTCTCAGGATTTTGCGTGTGTAGTTCCTTCATCCAGTGAGGATTTTCTCTCGACCAGTAACGACAGTTTTGGCGATTTTCATAGCCGTGAAGTGTAAATGTAAATTCATCCGAAAATAAAACATTTTCTATTTGTAAAGTATTGTCATCTATCATTTGCATCATTTGTTCACAAAAGAGAATTCGTCTATCAAAATCGTCTTCCGCGAGCTCATTAGTTGGTACCAGTTTATATGGGTACATCTGATTTTCTGTCAATACGCGGAGAATCGAGGAATGGCTTGACATACTCCATGGCGACATCGCGTTTATCATTTTATTCAGAGCGTCCTTCACAAATTAAATGAGTGCATAACACTATGTAACAAAATTTTGGTCATATTTTGTCCTTCGGGTATTGTCTCTACTTTGGTAGGTCAAAACAACTCCAAAAAGTCCATTTAGAGTGATCGCAAAATATGCTTGAGGCAAGGAGAACTCGTTTTCCATTTTTTTTTGCGTTTTTTAACTAAATGAAGTTACAGGCCACCTTCGAAACCAAACCCCCGAATTTTATATCACCTGCGAAATATAGGTGGTAGTTGGAATTAACCGGACGCTAATAATATCTCATGTGAGTATTTTTAGAGCACAATGAATTTCTGCGAGAAACATTTTTGTGTTTGTTATTTTTTTTTGGCATTTTATAGAAAAAAATCGACTTTTTTTGAAACATATTTACTTTTTCATCAAAAATGGTGGAAACTACGTAGGACGTATATTATACCTACGTATATTTTAACCTAAAAAAATACTTGTTTGATAGGCGTGCTCTAGAATAAAAATTACCGGAGAAAAACTTAAAAGTAAAACGCTGAAATATTATAACTTTTAGTCAAAAAAATAATAATGGAAAAAATGTTTTTTTTTTGGCCTCAAGCATATTTTGCAATCGCTCTAAATGATCTGTTTGGGGTTGTTATAGTCTACTGTACCGAAGAAAGTTCCACCCCAAGGACAAGACATGACCAAAATTTTCAGTGATTGTAACCAATCACGGTTACTGATATTTTTTTTAACTATTGTTTATTTTTTATTGAAAACCTAATCATTTATTATTATATCGAAGTACATATTATGTGAGAATTTCTAATATATTGCTTAAGTAACACGGTGTGTTACGGTTTTCATTCAAATCAGTACATGTTTAGTTTTTGAAAATTACGCTTTCAAAATAAATGCAAAATTGTGTTTGGACAATTTTTAATTCTTCTAGCACCTTATCAGTAGTAGCAAGTATCCAGCTTCTTACATTACCGGGTGTTTTAAAGGAATTTAACCCTCAAAAAAAAATACCTGCACAAGCTGGGCATAGTTGTCCCGATCCCTCGGCTTGCCGCCGTCCCTAAACGAGGGGTATTCCCAGTCCAGGTCCAGGCCGTCGAAGTGGTTCTGTCTGAGGAACTTAATGGCGTTCTTCACAAGCTCCTTCCGTCTCTCGGGGTTGGCCACCATCGGGGAGAACCTGGACGAACCCTCGTTCCACCCCCCGATGGCCAACAACGTCTTCAGGTTCTTATTGTAGGTCTTCAAACCTGTGAACTTGGCGTAGCCACCTAAAACAAAAAAACTGGTTGTTTTAAAAGTATTAAAAAATGTTATAATATTGGATATCACTGGTTTACAGATTTTTTTTACAATGTTTAAAGAATTTTTTGTACAATGTTTGTATTGAATTTTTTTTCACGTCACACATGAAAGAAAAAGTTTTTATATTCAAAAAATATTTTACAAATATTTTACAAGCCGTTTGCACAATCTTCTGGAAGGCAGATGTTTTTTGTTTCAGGCAGATTATTTTAGTTTCATGAGAAGTTTCATTTGGAGTTTTTTTTTTATATTATGGCCTTCGACTTAGGTCTAGTAATCATCCCCTAGATTATGATGTGGGTCCCATGTTTCCTTACGAAAATTCGAACAAGACAAATATTTTATGAAAGTCAAGAGACGCATTTGCAAGATACACTATGAAAACTATATGTTTTGCTTGGTAAGCCGATGGATTTACTTTATAATTACTGTAATAAAATAAGTTTGTTTTCTGTTTTATAATTGAAAACGAAAAAAAATAATATGTCGGGTCATATTGACCCGAACAGTGCAACTGTACACTAAATTTGAAAAGAACAACAGGGTTAAATAAGCTGGAGCAGTGATACCAGGAATTTTGGAATAAAACCATTGTTGGCTGGTGATGAGAAAAAGGGTTTCAAATTTATTTAAAAAGAGAACTAAACCGGTACATTTTCAAGTTTTTTTTCTTAGTTGAATGAATAACCTGATTCTTATAAATCACAAATGTCATATGTACCATATTTAAGATTTAATGCTCTAATAAGTTTGGTACCATTGAAAAGAGGAATTTTCAAAGGTTTTAAAACCATAATGTACCCGGAATGCCATTTGAAATGGCATTCCGGAATGAAAAAAATGTGTTAAACTACCTTTTTTAGTTGCTCCTAATTTTACAATTGTAATGAAAATCGATTTTTGGCATTTTTGTCATAAAGTTAAATTTAAACGCTTAAAAAATGAAAAGTGTCATCAAAAACAAGATAAAATAATTTTTCTTCGTCTACTTAACTTCAAGTGTTTAAGGTTTTAATAAACTGTAAGCAGTTGTGAATAAATAAATAAATGACTATAAATGAATTGTCGACTATGTTGATAATTGTAGATTTACCTCTAAACTTCAATGCTGAAGTTTAATTTTTTTATATCTGAAAACAAAATTATGGGAGTGAGCCACTTTGAGAATCACCCGATATACGAGGTGTATCAATTAAGTAATGAGATTGGCAACGTAGCGCCCGATCTAGCAACACTGCGGAGACGGGACTTGGAAGGGCAGTAGGTTAACATGTAATGCACCTTCAATACAAGTTTGAACTTATTAGAGTTATTTGTTTGTTCTTTGTGATTTCGTAAACCGTTTTTTTTTTAGTGCGTTTTAAATATGAGTGACATTAATTTTGAGCAACGATGTGCTATCAGGTTTTGCTTCAGACATGGACACAGCGCAACGGATATTTTTGCAAAACTTCAACACGCCTACTAAGACAGTGTTTTTTCAAGAGCCCAGGTTTTTCGGTCTAAGGCATTCTCAGAAGGAAAAGAGTCGATTGAAGATGAACCACGCATCGGAAGACCTTCATTTTCAAGAACCGATGAAAATATCGATAGAATACGGGATCTTGTGCGTTCAGATCGTCGGTTGACGACAAGAATGATCAGGGAAGAGTTAAATTTGAATCCTACCACTGTTGATCAGATTTTGACAACGAATTGGGGATGATAAAAATTTGCGCAAAAATGGTTCCAGAAAACCTTTCGCAGGAACAACAGGACATTAGAATAGAAAGGTGTCTTAACTTTTTGGAATTGAAAATGATCCCCATTTTATGGAACGTGCCATTACTGGTGATGAGACTTGGTGGGTGTTTGAGTACGACCCGGAAAACAAGCGCCAAAGCATGGAATGGCACACTTCAAGCTCTCCAAGACTCAGAAAAGCAAGAATGAGCAAGTCGAAGATCAAATGCATGCTGATTAGCTATTTTGATAGGGAATCGCCCACAAAGTGTTTGTGCCTCCAGGCCAAACAGTAAATCAACACTTTTACAGAGAGATTCTTGAAAAACTTCGAAAAAGGGTCATGCGTGTGAGACTGAACATCAAGAATAACTGGATATTGCATCACGACAATGCGCCTTGTCATACAGCCATTTCAGTAAACGAGTTTTTAGCCAATAAAAACATTCCTGTGGCTCCGTAGCCTCCTTATTCGCCTGACTTGAGTCCTTGTGACTTTTTTTCTCTTCCCAAGATTGAAAAATCACCTCAGGAGACGTCATTTTGGGACCATAGAAAAAATTCAAACGACTGTAACCGACCAGCTGAAGGCTATTCCAGTATATGAGTTCCAGGACTGCTATGAGGAATGGAAGAAAGAATCTCCAGCGTTGTGTGGCTTCCCAAGGAAGGTAATTTTAAGGAGACGATACTTTTAAAAAGGTAAAATTACGATACTATTCGAATAAAAAAATTAGTCTCATTACTTAATTTACACACCTCCTAAATACACTAATGGAAAAAATTAAATGGGTCAAAAAATAGACACTTCCGAGAGTTTTTGCCTCTTTCTTTTCATATATTTATTAATGAAATATGTAGTTAAAAATCTATGTGTGATGAGTTGTACCTTATACACTAATGGAAAAAATTAAACGGTCAAAAAATATTTCCGATTTTTTAGTGATTTTTCAGAATGCTGTATCTCAGTGAAAAAAGGTCTTATAGAGGTCTAAAAAAAGCATTTTGAAGCTTCAAATTTCTTGTTTTGAGATATTTCAGCAAAAAAATTTTTAGAGCTACATGTTTCGCGCAATTTTAGGAAGTTCAGCTTCAATTTGCTTTTTTTTTTAAATCTCGATACGCCCATTTGTCGCTGAGATATCGAACTTTAAATCAAAAAGGACCCTTTTGTCTTTGATCGACGATATCTCAGCAACCAACGGTACCACAGAAAATCTAAGGGCAGTTCTGAAAACTGGAAAAAACCACTTACAAGGTTCTGCTCAATTTTTGAGGAGAATTTTTTTATCCTTGACATGTATTTGTAAAAACAGGAAAAAACGGGTAATTGATGATTTTTCAGAACATCAACGGCTGAAATTCAAATCTTCATGAAATAACTAATTTTGCGTGTGCCTTTTACAGTTGAATATACCCCCAAAAACGATGTAAATTTACATTACGATCTAACGAATCGTTTTCTTGTTGCAAACGGTCAAACATTTGAAAAATTTAAAGGGTCACGTTTTTTGAGCTTAAACATGTCCTAATCATGGCTAAAGTGAAACAAAAATTTTTTTCGGGTTTAGTCACAATTTTTTCCGCAACTACCGTTGAAATTTACAAAAAATAAAAAAAATTTTTTTTTCAAAAAATTGAAAAAAAAATTTTTTAAGGGCTTCCAAAACTTGAAAAAATTTTGATTTTCACTATTTACACATTATGATTTGATTTTCACATTACCATAAGCGTACCACGTGGAGGTTGCACGATCGGATTTATTGTTTTTTTTAGGTGTTCAGTTAGCACGAAAATCGATCAGAAATTTGTCTGCTAAGCAAGTATGAATCAGGATCGAAACGCGATTTGGGTCATCAACTTCAATTTAAATTAAATTAAAAATTTATGGTCAAACACATCAGACAAACAGACCCAAAAAACAGACCCAAACACACACACGCACACGCACACGCACACGCACACGCACACGCACACACACACACACACAGATGTGTGTGTAAGAAGCGTAAATCCGATCGTACCATGTGGTACGCTTTGGGTAATGCAAATGCCGACGGTAGTGAAAAATCAAAATTTTTTTCAAGTTTTGGAAGCCTTAAAATTTTTTTTTTTTGAATTTTCGAAAAAAAACCTTTTTTTTTTTGTAAATTTCAACGGTATTTGCGAAAAAAGTTATAAATACGCTCGAAATTTTTTTTTCACTTTAGCCATGATTAGGACATGTTTAAGATAAAAAAAAGTGACCCTTTCTTTTTTTCAAAAGTTTTACCGTTTGCAACAAGAAAACGGTTCGTTAGATCGTAATGTAACTTTGCACGGTTTTTGGGGGTATATTCAACTGTAAAATGCACACGCAACATTAGTCATTTCATGAAGATTTGATTTTCAGCCGTTGATGTTCTGAAAAACCATCAATTACCCGTTTTTTTCCTGTTTTTTCAAATTCATGTCAAGGATAAAAAAAAATCTCTTCAAAAAATCGCAGCAGAACCTTGTAGGGGGGTTTATTAAAGTTTTCAGAACTGCCCTTAATTTTCTGTGCCACCGTTGGTTGCTGAGATATCGTCGATCAAAGACAAAAGGGTTCTTTTTGAATTAAAGTTTGATATCTCAACAGCAAACGGTCGTATCGAGATTTAAAAAAAGCAAATTGAAGCTGAATAAACAAGCGATCCGGTCCATAGCATGGCTAACTTAGAAAAAAATTTTTTAAGCTCGTGGACTTGGAAAAAAGCAAAAAAACTTGCAAAATTTTTTTCGCACACTACTTCCTAAAATTGCGCGAAAGATTTGTTTGCCGAAATATCTCAAAACTAGAAACTTGAAGCTTCAAAATGCTTTTTTTTAGACCTCGATAAGACCATTTTTCACTGAGATACAGCATTCTGAAAAATCACTAAAAAATCGGAAACATTTTTTGACCCTTTAATTTTTTCCATTAGTGTATAAGGTACAACTCAGCATACATAGATTTTTAACTACATATTTCATTAAAAATATATGGAAAAAAAGGAGGCAAAAACTTTCGGAAGTGTCTATTGCATTTTTCATTTCACAAAAGGCGTGTGATCTGATAAAACGCATTTCAATAGTTCTTTAATCTCTACTTACGAACGAATTCGCGTTAAACCGTCGAAAAGAATAGACTGAACTTAATGGCCATAAAGATATTTCGCCGCTTTAATTTCAATTATCATGCATATAATGTGTAATAAGAAAGTACGTTCTTTCTGGCTGGAATATTAATATCGTTACATTATCCGCAATTATTTGTTACGTTATCGTTTATTATTATTTCGAAAATGAAAGTTACGCGTCAACCCAGTGAGAAGTGAAAACTGTAATAATTTATATTCTCGATGAATTTGTGCGTTGCGAATGAAGCCGTTGATGAAATCATGTCAACGAAAATTGGAGGGACGTGCCGCGGAGTACAGCGATAACAGTATAGCCCAATCAACGGGGAGAAAACGGTCACAAATTGTTATCAGCAAACAAAAAATATGGTCGTATAGAGAAAAAAATTCTAAGAAAGATAGCGTTTTTTGCATCTCGAGTTTTAATAGCGAACATAACCAAAAAAAATTCGCAAAAGTCAAAAAAAAACGTTTTTTGCAAATAAAAAAAAGCCTCAAGTCCTACACAAGAAAGTTAAATTAGAAAGTTGTAGGTCTTAAAAATGCGCGTTGAATGAAATTTGAACGAAAAAAAATCGGTTCATAAGATTTGAGAAAAATGAAAAAAAAACGTCAAATATCGCGTTTTCGTATTTTTGCTGTATAAATTCCAATTTTGTTTGAGCAGACTTCTTGTTAACTACAAATATAGCCCAAGACAAGCGGAAAATGATCCTTTTTTTCGAAAATTCAAAAAAGTTTTATTTTTCGAGTTATAACGATTTAAAAAAAAAGTCCTTTTCAAAAATCAGCTTTTACAGAGGCAAAAATGATCGTACAGAAACGATCATGGGCTCATTTTATTCGCGAAGACTTGTACTTTCATGTTATTAAAAAACAAATCTCTTTTATTTAATTTTTGCATAAAAAAATGCGTTGTAAAATTGTATTATTTTTTTCGAACCGGTTTTTTCGATTAACTTTTTTAATTTTGGTTTTACATTTTTGGCCGTTGCCTATTTGAAAACTGGCATTCAAAACACGCATTAAAAAAAAATGAAGGTCCTACGACCTCAGGGAGCCAAGGTATTTTTCTTAAGCGGAGGAAAGGATAATTTTGCGAGCGCGATCGATTTGAAATCGTGTTTAGTATTCGATGCGCCCAAGTGGAGTGTCCCTCCACTCTGTCGCCGCACGTGCCGCACCCAACGCTGTACTTTCGCAAACAATAATTATGTCAACTTAATTTATGCGAAGTGATTTGAAATTTTTTTTTTTTTTTCAAGAAAGTTAAAGTCTGAGATCTATTTCGTGTAAAAATGAAGTCAATCGGACGTATACAGCGCTGTCAGGAATTAAAGGCTCCTTGAGGTCGTAGGACATTAATTTTTTTTAAATGCGTATTTTGAATGCTGTTTTTCAAATATGCAACGGCAAAAAATGTTAAACCAAAACTAAAAAAAGTTATTCGAAAAAACCCGGTTCGAAAAAATGATACAATTTTACAACGCATTTTTTTATGCAAAAAATTAAATAAAAGCGATTTAGTTTTTCAATAGCATGAAAATACAAGTCTTCGTGAATAAAATGAGCCCATGCTCGTTTCTGTACGATCATTTTTGCCTCTGTAAAAGGTGATTCTTGAAAACGTCTTTTTTTTTAATCGTTATAACTCGAAAAAATAAAACTTTTTTGAATTTTTGAAAGAAGGATCATTTTCCGCTTGTCTTGGGCTATACCTGTAGTTAACAAGAAGTCTGTTCAAACAAAATTGGAATTTATACAGCAAAAATACGAGAACGCGATTTTTGACGTTTTTTTTTTAAATTTTTCTCAAATGTTTATGAACCGATTTTTTTTCGTTAACATCTCATTTGACGCGCATTTTTAAGACCTACAACCTTCTAAATTAACTTTCTTGTGTAGGACTTGAGGCTTTTTTTTATTTGCAAAAAAACGTTTTTTTTGACTTTTTGCGAATTTTTTTGGTTGTTCCCCAATAAAACTCGAATAGCACAAAACGCTATCTTTCTTAGATTTTATTTTTTCTATACGACCATATTTTTTGTTTGCTGATAACAATTAGTGACCAATTAACATGGGGGCTTTCGCTCGTTGATTGGACTATACAGGTATGGTAAATGATCCAATAATAAAAGCATTGGCGGTAATGACTAATTATCCGGAGGAGTCTATTGTGCACATCCACGTACAGTCCACTAGGCAGAGACTTTTGTGTGTTCTTGAAACATATAGTGCTAGTTTTGACGGTGCCCTATGTATTTTTTTGCGTAGAACACAATGCGCGGGGTCCGTAGAGCTGAAACCTGAATTTACAAAATTGAAAGCCCAACCCAAAGTTTTAAAGTGCTATTGTTAACTTGTAAATAACTGCTGAAGTTGAAAATTGTTTTTTTTCACTATTTTTTTTATTGGAAAGTAGGGCGACTATGATCATGAAATTTCTTGGAGGGAATGCGACTTCACGAGCCCTAACAACTATATGTTCGGACAAACGCATTTTTCGAGTATTAGACTGTTTTATGTATAATGAAACAAAAACTGACTAATGCAGCTGACAGTACATAAGAACTTAAAGAATTTAAAAATATGTTTTAATTAATGTTTTCAAAAAACCAAATTAAGCACTTTTTCAACTTCAGCAGTCATTTGCAAGTTAACAATAGCACTTGGAGACTTCGGGTTGGGTTTAAAATATTGGATATTCAATAGGCTACAACTTCTTATATGCATATGCTATATAAAATATGACAAGGAACGGAGATATAAGCAAAAATGTGAAAAACATTTTTTTTTACAAATTGTTGATTTAAAAAATTTGTTGACGGTTTCAGCTCTATAAAAAACCGTCAAAACTAGCCCTATATGTTTCAAGAACACTTTTTGACGAATTTATCTCCGTCTACTGGACTAGTAGTGGAGTTGAAGTATAAATAATATTCATGAAAAAATTTTACAAACTTCGTCGTCGTCGAGATTTTAAGTTTAAACGAAAAAAAAAAATTTCTGTGTCTCTGTCTGTCTGTCTGTCTTTCTGTCTGTCTGTCGGTTTGTCTGTTAACCCCTTGACTGTCACGGTAGTTCCTTGAAGTGTGCACTAACTGCCGGACTTAGACACTTTGACCACTTTAACTAGACATATAATATAAATTCCGACTTATTAAATAGTTCCGACGTAATAAAAGTCATTACGTTCACGTAGATTATTGATGTAGGTTAGGTGATAAATGATTATAAAGTCATATGACTCATAAAAGTCATACGAGTCATAAAGGTCATTCAGTTT
Organism: Aromia moschata; assembly: GCA_029963805.1. NCBI lineage: Eukaryota > Metazoa > Arthropoda > Insecta > Coleoptera > Cerambycidae > Aromia > Aromia moschata. The sequence goes on along the minus strand of JAPWTK010000072.1, from coordinate 933,126 downwards.
ATTTACAAAGATCATAACGGCCATTTAGTAAGTAATTGGTAATTCGAATTCCTTTGAATTTAAAAAGTCAGGGTTTGAATGTACAAAGAACTTTAGGTAAGGGCTTAAGGCTTAAAGTTTCTGCTCTCGAATCTGTGGCTATTTTTATTTTAGAACCGATTCGATTTCATTCTCTCTTATTACTGTGGGTCTGTGGGTGTGGTTCTCTCTTATTACGAATTATGCGTATTTTTCGACATCACCGTGGCCATGGAAAAAACTGGTACCATTAGATTTTATTCGTGGGAGGCAATTTGCAGACAAAAAACAATATATTTATTAATATATATATATATATATATATATATATATATATATATATATATATATATATATATATATCACGTAGTTTTAGGTATTAAAAACATGTTTGAAAAGAAACCAAGTTAAATAAGTATTCCTTTGTACCTAAAATGATGCCAGAATTCTTTGAGAATAAGGTACGAGTATCTATTGAAATCTTTTATCCCTGATGTCAACGACTTCTGAGTTGAAATAACAAAAGAAATAAAAACATGTACCGAATATTAAAAAGGCTTTTGTTGCGCTATATATACTTTATTTATTTTCCATTACATCTTTAGCTTCTGTTGCGACACCTCGAAAAAACTGTGTGTAAAGTCTGAGACGCGCCGTAACATCAAAGCGGAATTCCTCGGTCGAGTGCTTTCCATTTCGATCGGTAGCGGCAACTTTTGCTGCTCACTTCGACTCACTTTTACGACAGACGAAGAAATTGCAGTGTCCCGCGAGACCATATGCCTTCTTTCACTTTCGTTTCTAATAATTTCTAAATAATATTTCCTATCTGGGTGTAACCCGGTGTGGCCGTTGATTAAGCGATTAATTACAAAATGTTCCATTCCGATCAAAGTTTAAAAAAATATTTTCGTATCTGTATTTTTAAAACGGCCACACATACATACAATATGACTGAAAAATACATCCAAATATTTCACCCTGTTAATCGTTGGACTATGAAAATAAATGTAAAAATATTAGTTATCCCCAGAAAGTCATACAGTTTGAAAAAAAATTGTTTTGTTTTTGTTTTAAATGTACTACGGCACTGGAGTTCGCCAGTTTGTAAGCTATAGCTAACCGCGAGGCAGTGTGCACTGTGCAGTGTGCAGGTCATGGTTCGGATTGGTTCGGCGAGAGTCGTCAGTTGGGTCGAGAGTCACGTGGCTGTCACGATGGGTGATGCCGATGACGACAGAACAGTTGCTTTTCTTCCTAGTGAGTTTGCACACCTACGTACCTGCTGAACGAACGAAAAATCGTAATTTATTTAGTTTTAACCGAGGTTTTAAGTTTTAACCATGCCGAACTTTACTAATCAAGATTTAACAGACATTGTTCTTTGTTATGGTGCATCTGGAAATAACGCGTTACAGGCCCAAAGAAGGTATCAACAAATGTTTCCAAATCGCCAAGTTCCAGACGTTCGGACATTTGTGTCTACAGTACAACGGTTAAGAGACTATGGAAGTTTCGCCCCACGGGTGCATGATCGTGGTAGAACACGTTCAAGAAGAGTAATGGATGCTGAAGAACAAATTTTAGAAGCCGTTGAAGATGACCCATCATTGAGTACTAGGAGGCTTGCCCATCAAGTTAGGGTTTCACAGTTCACTGTCTGGCGAACACTGCGTGAACAAGGACTTTATCAGTATCACGTCCAAAAGGTACAGGCAGTACAACCCGGGGACGAATTCCAACGAATGCAATTTTGTGAGTGGTTACTGGAAAAGTATAATAACCAACTTTTTACGTTACGTACTTTTCACAGACGAAGCTGGTTTTACCAAAACGGGGGTTTTTAATATGCACAACACGCATGTTTGGTGCGATGAAAATCCACATGCGTATCGTAATTTTCGGGATCAACGAAATTTTTCGGTGAATGTTTGGTGCGGCATTGTTGGTGATGTTTTAATAGGACACCACATTTTACCTGACAGGCTGACCGGTAACGGATATTTAAAATTTCTGCAACACGTGTTGCCAAATTTATTAGAAGAAGTGCCTTTAGGCATTTTAAGACAAATGTGGTATCTTCACGATGGTGCTCCGCCGCATTTCGCTCGGCAAGTGAGAGACTTCCTTAACGTGGAGTATCCGAATCGATGGATAGGCAGAAATGGACCGATTCATTGGCCTGCCAGATCTCCGGACTTAACTCCGTGCGATTTTTATTTATGGGGACATATGAAGCAACTAGTGTACAGTGAACCAGTGAATTCTATCGAGGAGTTAACAGCGCGAATACGGGTAGCCGCTGAAACTATTCGCGAAGATCCAACTGTCTTTGGTCGAGTTCGGGCTTCCCTAGAACGTAGAGCTTGGGACTGCATAGACAACAATGGGTTGCAGTTTCAGCACTTGCCATGATCAGAAATGTAAGTGTTTACAATGTTTTTTTAACCCGTTTATGATAGTTGCTAACTAATCAATGCAACGTCGCGCGTCGCTCCGCCTCCGCCAAGGTCTTCGCCTTAACCGTAGGTATAGGGGGGGCGAGAGGTTTCACCTTAATAAATTATTTTCACTTCAAATTTTATTTAAACCCAAGAGATATGCTTACTATCTTGTTTTTAAATATATGTTTAAATATTTGGATGTATTTCTCAGTCACCCTGTATATATGAAGGGTACATGAATAAAACAGGGAGAGTCCATTTGAGAAGATTTTGCGATAAGTGGTGCCATATGTAGGTTTATTTCTAATCTTTCAACCTGTCAAATATCCAGGTTTAAAAGTGGCAAGGTCCCATACTTTTTTTACAATAATAAATACTGCCCACAACCATAAAAGTAGGAATATCCATGCGTAACAGGCATAATAAGGAGGGTCCAAAATATTACTGGTATGTCGACGTATTTCTAGTAAACAATTATTGCATCAGTCTGAATTGATTATTAGCCCGAAAGAGTACACTCGATTCCCTCTTAAGTCACCTTCGCTTAATTCACATTCCCTCTTATTTGACACCACGTTTTTCCCTATTATGTCACGAAACTGTCACTCTTAAGTCGCCGTCTGTAAAAGTTTTAGAACTACGTTTGGAAATTGGATTCTCGCATGAATATGTACAATTTTTATTGAAAAAAAAAATGGTTGTGTAATACTTTAAATAACCTATTTTAAAGGTTAGGTGTCTTTTAAAAATATTTAACCTTTAAAGTATTCATTCAAGTGGAAAATTGAATTTTGTCACGCACGACTGGGTATACTTTTCGTTCAGCTGGCTCATTTTTCATTATAACAAGTGCTGTGGTATATCTCAATGTTTCTTTTTGCAACTAAAAACACGAGAAAGTTGAGGTTATGATTGCGACTTAAGAGAGAATAAATTTCGCGACATAAGCGCGAAGATGATCCACGGATTTGGTGACTTAAGAGAGAATCGAGTGTAGTTTACAAGTTTAGCTATTGTGAATGTGAAGTAATACTAATATGGCAAGTGTAAATAGTAAAATTGAGCAAAGTACAAAGAAAAGAAAGAAGACTAGTAAAACACAAGAGGGAATGAAAAAAGCTTAGATTGGCATGTCATGAAGAATGTACACCCTGCTTGTATTAGCGATTAAAATGTTTTGAGACAATAAGCATACATTCTAATACATTTTTTTTATTTTTATACACGTCCGATTTACTAGAATAAAATAGAAAAACTAACTTTTCTCAGAAGTAGGTATTTGTGACATTCCCTGTTTTAATCCTGTACCCTTCATATATCGTAAAACAAAAAAAGTCCTCAAATTATGCCGTGGAATTGATCCTGCCTATATTGTATTACTAATCTCAGAACTGACAAGTTCTGAATTTTTAATATTAAGCAAATTAAACATACGTAATTACAGAAGAACAAAAAGCTTTTATGACCATTACTTACACGATTATAACAAAAGACTTTTATGACTTATAAGACTATAATAGCAAAAAAATCCTCAAATGAAACTTATGATTCTTATTCAGAAAATGGCTGCCTCCTTAGAAGGTCTTGAGAATAAAGAGTACATACAGTCTTTTTATACTTGCGATTTTCTCGAAATTTCGAGATCTGTTAAAGTTAGGGTAAACTGAATTTTTTTTTCATTTTTCAAAAAGTATTATTCGACTCAAAATTCGACATTTTCGCACACAAAAGAATATATAATACTGATGAAAAAATCAATAATATTTTAAGGTTATATTGTTGCTTGATGTCCAACCTTACGATAATGACGTTTAAGTACATCTGACAATTTTAACCATACCTTATTGGTGGCGCCAACTTTTGTCAAACGGCGAAAACTTATTTGTACACCTTTACTTCAACATGACGCTTCTTCGGAGAAACAACGACGTAACTGTAAATTTTTCATAATCGGAGCTACCAATACCTTCAATAATCCTAAAACACAATTCTATCTGCGAAAACAAGACATAATTGTATCTCTTGTAGCAAAGACAAAATTGTAACAAAATTGAAATGATAGGGCAACGTGACACGTATGCAATTTACTATTTTTCGCGTTTTGAATTAAGGTAGTTTTCCAAAACCTTATTAACAACATCATTAAATACTAATTAAATAGCCGTGAAAGCCTGCGTTCTATCAGATCTACTCTACTCCTCACCTTTCTCAATGTCCTGGTACTTGTCGAAGGGTTTCAGTCGGTTCTCCTTGGTGAAACCGCCAAAGGCGTACACAAGATGGGTGCACAGGTAGGGGTTGATGTTTTGCGGGCTAAATTTCGCCGCCCCTGGCCTATAAACCGACCAATTCGTGTAGTAACAGACCACGCGCATCTCCTTCGAACCTGAAACAGAAAGAAAATCGTAAACAAAACATTTTTCAGCGAATCAATACTTCCACTCTATGACAACATGTATGAATGTGATAATAATGACTTACTATGTGCAATTAGGATTAAAATTAGGATTAAAATATTCTCTTCTACCTATACACCTTTCGTCGACAGATAAGTTAATTTAAGAGGAAGAAATGTATATGATTTTGCATTCTTCATTTATTTAAAAAAAATTATGTTGGGTTGAAAATATTTAGGGCCCTGTATCTCAATAGGAGTGCAACATTGGACTAGGGTATATTTAGTTCAATTGACTTATTTGACTTCCAGATTCACTGGTGTCATGGATGCCACTTCATTTAAAAACACCTTGTATGTATTGAATAGTTTTGGCACCGGTAAAAACAACAATAAATGACAATAAGAAAGTCATTGCACCGTAATGCATATACGGTGGTTAACAAAAATTTTACATCGAGCGGGAAAAAGTTTTATTCTTGTATGCATAGTGAATTTTGTTATGAGAAAATGATAAAAATGAGGGAATTATAAAAAAACGAAAAAAATTGTCCGATAATACAAAATTTACCGAATAAAAGCTATTAGATGGTATCGAGGGCGTTTTTAACTCAGTTTGCATCCGATTTTGATAGTGTCAATATGGATTCCGGAAAAAGAAAACGTTTATTTGTTCAAGTCAAAATTGTGATGTTATTATGTCTAGCGAACAACAAAATTTGAGTGTCCGAAAACTCACGGAAAAGTTTAATGTTGGAAAAAATGAAGTTAGCAATATATTGAAGAATAGAAATAAAAACAAGGGAAATTTCCTAAAACTGGTGGTTTGGCCATTGATGAAACAGTTTTTAATTGGTACTGTAAGGTACGAGATAAACATATTACGATATCCGGATGTTTACTACAAGAAAAAGCACTAGATTTTAAAGCTTCCAATGGTCGGTGAGGAATATTGTCAGAGGCATAAAATTTGCCTTTGTACGTAAACTTGCAAACAGTTGACTGGAGAATAAAGTTATAGACATTATTAAAAGAATATGATCCAAGAGTCACTGGAAGTGGTATTGGTTTCGAAGTTAGTATCGCCTGTTTTGTAAAGTGTGGATTTGATATATGCGACAGAGATATAAGTGCGTGTGATATAGAAGAGAATACACCATTAGCGTTTTTATTTCTAAATTTTAATTTTACTGATGTAGATTTAGGCTCATATTAATCCTGCTTCTATTATTGACTGCATTGAAGAAGTCAGCGATCCAATCGAAACTGAGGTTGAAGAGAAGAACCTTGTAACTAGTATTATAAGTATTTCAGAAGCACATGAGAGATTAAAAGATCTTGAAAAACTATTTTTTAAGTTCTATCAACTTAAAAATCGTTAGGAATATTTGTCATATGCTCTTCTTGAACTCAGAAATACTAAAAACATGAAAAACACACGGCCATTAAAGATTATTTCAAATAAGCTAGATTTTCCCTGGATTGTAATGTAGGAACGTAAGTGTATTATACTAGGTGTGTAAATTAAGTAATGAGACTGGCAACGTAGCGCCCGATCTAGCAACACTGCGGAGACGGGACATGGAAGGACGGTAGGTTAACATGTAATGCGTCTTCAGTACAAGTTTAAACTTATCAGTCATTTGTTTGTTCGTTGTGACTTTGCGTTTCTTAAATCGTTTTTTTTTCTAGTGCGTTTTAAAAATGAGTGACATTAATTTTGAGCAACGGTGTGCGAACAGGTTTAGCTTCAGACTTGGACACAGCGCGATGGTGATGAGACATGAGGGTGTTTGAGCTCGACCCGGAAACCAAGCGCCAAAGCTTGGAATGGCACACTTCAAGTTCTCCAAGGCCCAAAAAAAGCAAGAATGAGCAAGTCGAAGATCAAATGCATTCTGATTTGCTTTTTTGATAGTCAGGGAATTGTCCATAAAGAGTTTGTGTCTCCAGGCCAAACAGTAAAACAACACTTTTACTTGAGAGGATCTTGAAAAACTTCGAAAAAAAGTCATGCGTATGAGACCAAACATCAAGAACCACTGGATGTTGCATCAGGGCAATGCTCCTTGTCACACAGTCACTAAAACAACACCAAACAAGAAATGACAGCATGAGAGTTGACATCTGACATGTTCACAGGTAACAAATAACACAGGCATAATCAATCGATGGCCTCTGTGAACCTTCTCGACGGTACAAAAAACTAATTTGGCTATGTCAGTTTCGTAATCCTTTTGAGCCGTTTCTTTTTGTCTCTGGGCTTGTCAGCTGTAATGGCCTGTTTTTTTCGTATTTGTGATATTTTTTCTGAGGAATTGTGAAAACACAAAATCGTGTTTTTTTCACAATATGTTTAATAGCAATTTAACACTCTACCATAAACTTTTCAAGTAAAAACCAGTGGCGGCTGGTGATAAAGGGCACAGGGGCACGTGCCCAGCCCAAATTTCAATAGAACATATTTCTTTTGTGTTAATTTACTATAAATTACTGTTACAATAATATCAATTAATTGTATACGACAAACTATTCACATTCTAATTATTATTCCTTTTATACCACATATAATGATTTTTATCACATATAGATGAATTCCTCGCGTTTCGCGCGCGTGGGCGAGGGCACACAATATCTCAGCCCTCGTTTTTAATCGGGCTTTTTCGGTGACTGGTAATGTTCGGAGACCATTGCAGCAGACAGACGTCGTTAAATCGTTCGAAAATCAGCTGAACGGGTCACACTTGTTGAGTGACCTTTTTTTAGTGATTGTTTATTTTCTTCGCTGAGAAGTGTGTTTCTACTGTTTTTGATTGTGAAACGTTTCAAAATGAATTCGGTGGACTTTTTTTTGACTAATAAAGATATTACATACGAGATCCGAACGGAAATTAAACGGTTAGGAAGGCCGATACCCGATTTGATTATTTCCAAAACAGCCGTAGGAAAATCGCGAAATTATTCACGAAATTTTACTAGTAGTGTCTACGACAGAGTTAAGTGGTTGTGTCCTAAAAGAAACAAACCGTTTTGTTTTATTTGTTTAGTGATGGGTGGCAACCAAAGTGCATGGACTCAAGAAGGGGTGAGTGATTTAAAACATTTAAATGAACGAGCTAAAAAACATGCTAGCTACAATGAAAAACATTTACATAACATCTTAGATTTTAGTGTGTTGGGAAAGGTAGACATAAGACAACAGCTTGATAGTGCTTATCGTGAAAATATAAGACGTCACAATGAAAATGTGGATAAAAACAGACATATTTTAAACCAAATAATTAATTGTATTAAATTTTGTGAAACAAATCCGGGACTTTAATGAAAAGGCGATTAACATTTTTGGGAACAATAAGGACAGGCGAGCTGATTTCCTCTACAAATAACGGTAAGATACCTATATCAAATTTTTTTCACATGTTGCCACCCATTATTTTAATATATTTAAGCCCTCAATATTCGTGCCTAATAATTATTTAAAAAAGCTACCAAATCCCAAAAATTATTCTTGTGAAAGTCTATATTTTTGTATAAAAGAATTTTTCATTGAAATTCTGAAGTGTCAGTAAAACGCATGCCCTTGAAAATTTTAAAAATTTTCGCCTGCGGCGTCATTGGTTGCTAATAAGTAATCCTACTGACACACCCAGAGCCCACCCATATAACACACCCACGAGCCGCCACTGGTAAAAACATTGAATTGAATCGCTACAACAACATTTTTTTTCATAAAATGTTAATTTAAAGAATTAGCGGACGGTTTCAGCTCAACGGACCCCGCGCATTGTGTTCTACGCAATAAAATACATAGGGAACCGTCAAAACTAGCCCTATATTTTTCAAGAACAGTTTTTGATGATTTTAGCTCCCTGCCTACTTGACTGCAACTGTCGAAGGAGACCCATGCGAGAAATGAAATGGAATTTTAATTTATAGTCTGCCTATCGTCTAAATTAGAATTATTGAAAATACGAAACATCAAAATAAAATTAATTTAACAATAAAAACTAACGTTTAACGACAAAAATTTGTTTACTCATTTATTCATAGCTCCATTTGAATATTGCAATCTTACACGAAATCTTAATGGGAAACCCGGTCCACGTACGGATTTTTTTTTTGCATGCCGTTGCAATTAATGATGAGGCAAACAACTCGAACGGATACTAGGTCATTATTCAAGCGGCCATGCAAGAATTCCGCCGAAGGTTGAACTTCGGCTTTTTCACTTTATAATGTATTCAAGAACTGGCTCCGGCAAGGAGGAAAATATTAATAGCCGCTGTCGGCGGCGTTCCACAATAAGTAATTTCACTATAATGGAGTAATGTCTGGAAATTGTTTACAGCTGTGAAGTAAACGATTGGGTATTTTTGCGATTTCGCGTTTGTAACCGATGCAGTAATTACCGTTGTGTATATGACCCCTACGAGTTCAGCAAAAGCGCTTGGGAAATGCTTCGTAAATACGCGTCGCCTTGATAAAGACGGAATAGCAAAAACGCTGGTTATTTACAAATAGAGGCGGAATATATTTTGAAAGTTGTATTGATTTAATTTTAGTCGTATACAGGGTGTCCTCTAATTAATGGTACACATCAAAACCACATATTTCTCATGTCAAAATATTAGTAATTAACCAAACATACAACACGTTGATAATTGATAATAACCAAGATACAGGGTGTCAAAGTTGAAATTTGGTTTCCTTTTTTTTTTATAAATTCTGAATAAATAGGAATAATGGTACGAAATTAGAGATTCGGCGGTTTTTTGAGGCGATAAAGTCAAATTCGTTCATACATTTGACTTCACTAATAGAGGGCGCTACCTATAGCACATCGAGCTTGTTTCAAAGAACACAACTATTTTGCGGATCACTGTATCGCTTTGACTATTAAAGATATCGATTCTTCTACATTTTTTACGTGAAAAAGGTCCACTTTGTTGGAGTCGCTAGGATTAACCGTTTTCGAGATATTTGCATCTCAATTCATCTGTGCGCTTATTAAAAACATTGAAAATTTCATATTATTGTATTAGTCAGAAAATTAAGTACCATAAGGTCTAATACGAATTTAATGTGAATAATTAAGAAAGACAAGAAGAAAGTAAGTTCTCTTTATTTCAATATTATTAAAGCCATCAGATAGAGCATTTTGTCAAAGAAGAGTGAAGAGTTTTACTGTTAATACATGTTTACTTGCTAAATATGTATTTTTACATATTTTATTTCAATCATAACAATGACGGAAAGTATTAATAAACAAACAGGTCTACTTTCGGCAATAAATGCTCAAAGTGATGTCAGTTTACCTCAATACATTTGGGTACTCGTTTATTGAACGACCGTCTAATTTTAAAAAATAACTGTTCGTTTCGAAGCGGTACCGCAGCGTTGTTAATTTTCTGCCATAACTCTTCTCGGGTATTGATTTCGTGTTCATTCACAAGCGATTTCATATAACCCCATACACAGAAATCAAGTGGATTAAAATCAGGGCTTCGAGCTGACCAAGGCATTTGGCTTCCGCGACCAATCCAGCGATCAGGAAAAGTGGTATTTAGATATTGTCTTACAAGTCTAGAAAAGTGTGCCGGAGCTCCATCCTGCATGAATAGCATATTTTGTCTTAACTGTAGGGGAAGGTCATCTAAGTAATTGGGTAACTGAGTTTGCAGAAAATCGAGGTATAACTCGCCGTTCAAATTAGTTGGTAGTTCGAATGGACCCAATAAATTATTATCAATAACACCACACCAAACGTTCATTTATTGAAAAAAAAAGGAAGGCCAAATTTCAACTTTGACACCCTATATCTTGGTTATTATCAACTTTTGGACTAAGGTATGTTTGGTTAATTACTAATATTTTGACATGAGGAATATGTGGTTTTGATGTATACCATTAATTAGAGGACACCCTGTATAAGACAAATAGTAAAAAAAAAGTATAAGTATTAAATTATATCACAAGCATAACACTAGTTTTCAACTGTTAAGTGATAACATCTTTGAGATGCTTTAAAAAAAAGACAAAATCTTTTGCGTTCATATCGTCGGTTGACGACAAGAATGATCGGGAAAGAGTTAAATTTAAATCACTATTCATCAGATTTTGACTAATGAATTGGGAATGAGAAAAATCTGCGCAAAAAATGGTTCCAAAAAACCTTTCACGGGAATAAAAGGACATCAGGAGAGAAAGGTGTTTTGACTTTTTGGATTCGATTGAAAATGATCTCCATTTTATGGAACGTGTCATTACTGGTGATCAGACTTGGGTGTTTTAGTACGACCCGGAAACCAAGAGCCAAAGCATGGAATGGCACACTTCAAGCTTTCCAAGACCCAAGAAAGCAAGAATGAACAAGTCGGAGATCAAATACTTGCTGATTTGCTTTTTTGATAGCCAGGGAATTTGGAAGCACAAAGAGTTTGTGCCTCCAGGCCAAACAGTACAGCAACACTTTTACAGAGAGGTTTTTGAAAAACCTCGAAAAAGGGTCATGCGTGTGAGACCAAACATCATGAACAACTGGATGTTGCATCACGACAATGCGCCTTGTCATACAGCTATTTCAGTAAACGAGTTTTTTAGCTAATAAAAATATTCCTGTGGCTCCTTAGCCTCCTTATTCGCCTGAATTGAGTCCTTGTGACTTTTTTTTTTTTCTGAGATTGAAAAATCACCTCAAGGGACGATTTTGGGGCCATAGAAAACATTCAAACGGCTGTAACCGACCAGCTGAAGGCTATTCCAGTATATGAGTTCCAGCACTGGTATGATGAATGGAAGAACCGTCTCCAGCGCTGTGTGGCTTCCCAAGGAATTTATTTTGAAGGAGACAATACTGAATTGTAATTCTATTCGAATAAAAAACATTAAAAAATCAGTCACATTATTTAATTTACACACCTCGTACATGATCTTTATAGGTTTGTTCCTACAGCATTTTCTAATACCTAGTTTGAAAACTATCCTGAGTAGTGGCCCTGTTATATTATTAGCACGTCGTAACAACTACATATTATAGTAATTAACTGGGCAACTTTTTGATAATTTTGATAATCAACCTTTGATAATTCTCAAATTATAAAAAGAGTCCAGTTTACAATAATATAACATACAGTAAGCGGCAGCCTAATGCGTACATAGGTGGATATTAAATACATATTAAATGATACATTTTTATGTCAAAGTTAGACTAATTTACTTGGGCCGGGGGGCTTGGTTGTACAGAATGCTAAGAGGGGGTCTTACCGGAAATCTAAAGAGCAACGTTGCCAGAACTAACTGTACTCTGCATAATAAGTCTTTATAAAAACCGTATATTTACAAAATGCATTGATGTACGATCAATTACTATAAGCCAATTTAATTTTCAGACTGCGTTGCGTATCGTATAATAAAGTTTACTGTTATCTTTTTTTAACCCAACTACTGTGAAATAATTTTAAACAGTCAATATTACTTTAAACAGCTGTGAAACTATTTTAAAATATCTAATAGGAATATTATGTTGATATGACATCAGCGAACGCACGCAACGAACGAAGGCAGAACGAACGGTCCAATGGTTCACTCTAAGCTCCACCCACTAATGCACTCTCCTTGCCCCGTCACGAATCTCTGCGGTTGTCGGCGGCCGCGCTCATACCGCCTGTCATTTAAATATTTGAACTTTTTCGTCAATGTGATAAATATCCATTTTTATTTTTATGAATCTATATAGTGCTTCTACAATACGCTCGTAATAACGCACTTTTATAATCAGGCACTAGACCAGTAGGTATAAAATATAAAATGGTATTTCAAATTTTAATTCAAACAGCCCTACCGACAAACCGGATGCCTTTCATACGCCTGCGCTAGCGATTGGATCGCGATTGGTTCTCACCTCATGTTTACTCTACTTACAAAGTAGTTAATTTACCAATTGCCCTTCATTCGGCTATATACGCATTATGCTGCCGCTTACTGTATACAATACAATAATAAGTCACAACACTCTCACAACGTTCCTCAAGTCCAAAAAATACGATTTTAATGAAACAAATCAATTGAAAAAATAAAACGAGACGAACAAAAACACCATCAACTAAAATATGACAACCTGAAAGTTGACACTCGACCGATGTTCACAGGTAACAACTAACTTGACGGTATTATCAACTAATTTGGCTCTGCCAGTTTTGTAATCCTAATTTTGAACCGTCTCTTTTTGTCTCTGGGATTGTTAACTGTAATGGCCTTTTTTTCGTATTTGGGACTTTTTTTCTGACGAACCAAGAAACCACAATAGAGTTTTTTCACCACATTTGTTCTCAATGTGTTTATTAACACTTTAATAGTCTACTATAAAGTTGTCAAGTAAAAACACAACTCTCGAAAGAGACCCATTTGAAAAATACAACTGAATTTTAATTTGTAGGACTCTGCCTATCGCCTAAACTAGGAATAAATCAAAATATTGAAAATCAAATTTTTGACAAGGTTTTGGGGGAGTATTGTATGAATGCATTTTTTTTATTGGCTAGTTAGGCCTAAAATGTTTTGAACGTTGATATTTTAGATCAAAGCAAAAAAAAACTCTGTCTGCCTTTTAACCTTTCTTATGTACATGAGAACGCGTTAAGATATCAACTCCAAATTTTGAACACATGTCTACTATAATACTAAAATATATTTACGAGCTTCATCTATATGTAATAATTTATGGTTTATTCATATGACGCTAGTAATAAAGCTGCATCTTCGTGATTGTTAAAATTTAACCGATTACATCATATTCATGGCCTTGCGATCTCAGTGGGCAAGGTAGGAATTTATTGTACGACAAGCATTACTGATGTTCATTATTTCGAGACTCTTATCTTATGTAATCCGAAACTATATGGTTACTTATAATTTTTGATCTTTATTTTTATAAAGTAATTGGCCGAAAATTCCCGTATCATATTTCAAAACGATACGATTATCAGATTGTAATATAATATGAGCGTACTCAGTGGTTATGATGACATTTTAAACGTGAAGATATGCATATCGTTTTTATATCCCTATGACGGCTGTACGATTAGTAAACCCAGAAGGAATTCATTGTATTAACTAAGTCTATTGAAGATAATTACTTTATATTTTTCTTCACCACAAAAAATATTTTTATTGTTAATAAAACCACGGTGCAAGAGTATAAAATCGATTTCGTTGTTAGTACTTCTACGTAATAATTTAAGACCATGTGAAATAGGTATTTGTTAGTTATTTTTGTTTCTACTTTTTTTTGTTTATTTTTTAATATGTTTGATCAGATTTTACGTAGAATATGTACTGATGGTGATATATTTAATATGTGAAGGTAACATACATATATCTACTGTACAGCATAAAACTATGGGTAACGCATAATTCAATTTGAAAGCTTGAGAATGTCTTGTAACTATATAACAAGGCGAGGTCAAACACAGTGACCACTTTTGCTGTCTAGAGGTGTGTTTAAATATCGCATAAAATTTTCACCTTAATTTCAAAGTTATAACAAAATATTTTCCGCAAATCAGTTAAACGATTAACAAAATTAAACAACACAAACAATAACTTACAAAACAACATCTCTTTGTAACATATGTATAGTCTGCAACTCAAACTGTGGCATAAACTTTTTTAACTATATAGTTAATTAGTGGGATGAGGTCAAATGTTTCCAAAAAAAACAATTTTCACTTAGTCGACGTTTCGCAAAATTTATTTGCATCCTCAGGACTCTATAATATGACAAACACGCAATGTAGATAATAAAAAAAAACGTAATACCAAACACAGATTAAAATAGGGAATCAGGATTATATGTTTCATATTTCATACTTACAATTGAATAAGCTTTTTGTTGTCGTTTGTAAAAATAAATATGAATGAAACATTGATAAAACAATTAATATAACATAAAATAATAGAATACAACGTACTGTCACACATACGTGCATCGGCTATCTACCCGTACGATTCTAATTAGCTTAAAAACTACACATACAAACATAAGAAGTAAATAAAAATATCTTATAACTTCTTTAAAAGAAAGACACTAAAAATTGTAAAAATTGCTAAAATACTTTTATACAGGGTAGCATTAATAAAATTTACATTAAAAGCGTATATATGTAACATTTATTTTTTATTTTTAAATATATATATTATTTTTATACTTAGGTATTTGTCCTGTAAGTGTATCTTCTAAGTCTAGTATACAGAATTTAATATATTAAATTGAAATATGCCGTATTCAAATTGTCAATGTCAGTTCGTTTGTTGACTGAATCACTATTTTTAATAGCAAGCATTTCATGTAACAATCGTTTTTTGTAATTGTTTTGTTGTCCAATAATTTTAGTTGACGTTTGACGAAACCAATATAAAACCTACCCTGTATAAAAGTATTTTAGCAATTTTTACAATTTTTAGTGTCTTTCTTTTAAAGAAGTTAGATATTTTTATTTATTTCTTATGTTTGTATGTGTAGTTTTTAAGCTAATTAGAATTGTACGGGTAGATAGCCGATGCATGTCTATGTGACAGTACGTTGTATTCTATTATTTTAGGTTATATTAATTGTTTTATCAATGTTTCATTCATATTTATTTTTACAAACGACAACAAAAAGCTTATTCAATTGTAAGTATGAAATATGAAACATGTAATCCTGATTCCCTATTTTAATCTGTGTTTGGTATTACGTTTTTTTTTATTATCTACATTGCGTGTTTGTCATATTTTAGAGTCCTGAGGATGCAAATAAATTTTGCGAAACGTCGACTAAGTGAAAATTAGTTTTTTTTTTGGAAACATTTGACCTCATCCCACTAATTAACTATATAGTTATATGGAAACAGGTCACTAATCCTACATTACAATAAACTTTTTAATACTTACTTGTGGTTGTCGTCCATGTTGTCAATGATATCAGCAAAAACAACCATCGACAGATGCCCGTCTGTAACAAATAAAAAAATAAATCTATCAATAAGGCTGTTATACATTTCTAATTCACTTCTTTGTAAAATATACTATTTTAAAGATATTAACAATATTAAAATATATTAAATAATTAAAACCACCAATGGTTTTAAACCACCTCTCCGATCTCAAAAACTATGAATATTAAAATTATGACAATTTGGCGACGCTTATACCAGAAGTAGATATCAACTTGCTTATTTTAAATGGAATATATCGTATAATATTACATTTTAATGACAGTTAAGAATATTAATTTCCAATATTTCATAAATGATCATTCATTTTGCAACATTTTAGTTTTACTAAATTTTAGTAAAACTCACGTAAATATCCGTATTTGAATTTTTAAACTGGGTGCTTGCAAATCAAATTTTAACTCAAAAATGAACAAAAACCATTTTTTTAAGGGGACTAGGGAGGGTTGAAATTTCGAAAAAAATCTATTTTCGGTTTTTTTGCATATTCCAATACTGTGATCCTTTAGGAATATCTTCCCGTTTGTTTTTTTTTTTGAAAAATTCCCAAAATTGAGGTCAAGAGAGCGTAAAACGTAGTGTGGCGCGCGGTCGGTCCCGACCGAACGGTCTGAGCATTATTCTAATTTCTAGAGTTCTCTATGCAATATAGAGAGTAGAATTAAGTTTTAATTTGTAACGACACACTAAAGACGACCTAATAATAAAGTCGAAACGTTTCTGTTTCCGTACGACTGTTCTAACACAAATATTGTACCGAAACTTTGAATGCGATTTTCTCGAAACTACATTATTTGATGATTTTACCACGATATCTCGAGAACCGCGATAGATATCATACTTGAAATGTATACAGGAGTTGTAAAACACTATGACGCATGAATTATACCTGAAATCAGATCGAAAAAAAAATTGCATTTTATAATAACAAATAACTCGAATTTTTCCAATTTTTTTGTTTTTCTTAAAGCCATTTTGTTAATTTTGTTTTTGTTTTTAATTGTTTAGGTGTAATCAATAGAGGGAAGCCTAAGGAGAAGAAATATTTTTAGAATTTGCCAAAACCTTTATCCGTTCGACTGGAATCGTGGTAAAACCGTTGGTTCGACAGTTTTCCTTATTACATTGGGACGCCGGTATTATTGTTCTGGGAACGACTTTCAATGAGTTTTCTCATTTTATAATGTTATAATTAATACCCTTAACAATAAAAAAAATTATATTTATTCACGGCCTTGTTATAAACCATTAAATATGAGCCAATTTTTGCATTTTCAACCCTCCCTAGTCCCCTTAAATAGGATCCTCCTGTTTTTCTAAAGGGAAGGGTTTGTATTCAACCCTCAAAATAAGGGTTTTGAAAGTTGAGTGCAGATTTTTCACAACAGATGGATCGGTAGACGAGTGGCCTTCCATATTTCTAGATCTTACCCCATTAGATTATTTCCTGTGGAGTCACTTTAAAAATGTGTACGAAACTGAGCCAAAGGATATTCAAGATTTGAAGGGACGATTCTATTGGAAATTAACAAAATTACTCCGGAAGTAATAAATAAGAGGTTTGTTCCAATTTCTGTGTGAGTTGTTTGTTTGTTGATAGGATTCATAGGAGTTCAGAACGCGATTCAAAATTCGTTCTCGGAACATTTCACGATAACCTATGAATTTTTCAAGCGACTTGGAACGATAAAACTCTGCGGTGCATTCGGACTTTGCGCAAACTCAGTAAAGTTCTCAACGGTTTTAAACTATTGTTGGAACAAACATGAGGTTCAATACGAAATTCAATAAAAACACGTTTATAAAAAAATATATTTTTTTGAATAAGAGTTGTCTTATCTGAGGATTTTTTATACCCTTTTATTGCTAGATAATGAATATGTTACTTATTTGATACACACCGTATATAAAAAATTACACAGGTCGACAAAATTAGGCCGACCCTCTAATCCAGAAACCAGAACATATTTTTTTAAGTTTTTTGATGCGCTGAATCCGAATCCGAGGTTCAAATCGCTCAATTGGCTCTGGTTTTCGAGATATCCTAACCTAAAAGTGCAAAAATAATGATTTTGGCCTATATTTGAGATTATGTAGCATCGCAATTTATTTTCTCAAAAAACTATGAACAGCATCTTAAAGTACAAGCCTTGTTCTTTTAAATGCCGTTGAGTTGGCTCAAATATCTTTTTTTTTTTTAGGTGAGATATCGCATTTTGAAATTCTTATGTTTGTGAATTTCTCTATATTTGAAAACCCATTAAGGACCACGTGTACATCAAACAGTTGATTGGTTTTTTGATTAGGAAACACTGAAAATGTTTGAAATTCGATAGCAGGTCAATGTTTTTTCATGTAAAAAAACCTGCTCGTTCAGAATCCAAGGTGAGATTTCCAAAATTTTCCTCGAAAAATATTGCAATGCTACATAACCTCAAATATAGGCCAAAATCCATTTTTTTGCACTTTTAGGTTAGGATATCTCGAAAACCAGAGCCAATTGAGAGATTTGGACCTCGGATTCGGATTTAGCGCATCAAAAACCTTCCGAAAAATATATTCTGGTCGTATTTCAAAGTCGACTTGCATTTACGCTATTTTCTGCGTTTGTTGTTTGAAACTTCATGTAACAAAACTGGCAATCCGTTGGGCTACCATTTCCTAGAGATGAATTTTTATATCTACAAGAAACATATAGGTATCATAGTCATACTGCTGGTCTAATTCTACTTCCAACTAATTTAATCATTACATAGGAGACTAAAAAACAGTAGGTATCAATCTCGTCTAACCAAAATTATCTTAAGAGCATGTTTTTTGCACAGTTTTGCGGTTTCGGCAGAGTATCAGCAAGATATTATTTTCAAATTAGTTTCTTTTTTATTCGGCACACAGTTCTTCGGAAACCCATCCCGGGGCTCTTTTCCACAATACCGATATTAAATTTGTCGATGTATTTGGATCCATCTCATCTGAGAAATCCAAGGTCGGACCCGGCGATGATTCGTACTTTTTTTTAAGGCGTTACGTTGGTATTACAGCTAAGCGATATAAATCAAAGGAGCTTATGAAAGGTCTAGACTCGGCGAGTGGCATGGCGGAAATAGATACTAGGACATGCGTTTGGCTAGGTCAAGAGAATGTGTGGAATTCTTTCTGTCATATGTTAAATATGGAGAAAATAACACAGCAAATTGGTATCAGTAGGTAAAGTTGAATGGAGTTTATTTTTGTTTTGAAACAGGTTCCACAGATATAAGTGAAATTACTTGTTAACTAGTATGACCAATATAAGATAAAAGTAATATTATCTTTGAATACAAAAAGTAATAAGTACTACTTTTTTTAGAATTTTTTTTTAATTTCATTAGAATTGGCTTGATGTTAGTTAATGAGTCATGCCTTTAAACCGACGATTTTCTAAGTAATGCGTGCCTGTCAGTCTGTATGAACTAACTAATTTATTTATGTCAATAGATTTAAGTCAATAAGCGGAGCACTTTCAAAATGACACCAATCAACTATCTGACATACCTTACGTTAAGAATACCGGGTTGCTAATTAATTCCCAAATACTATTAACGAATCAGTATCTACTATTAACAAATCCTGCTCGGAGGGTTTGGTAAGAAAATTTCATTTAAATGGAATTAATAGAATCACGACAAATGAAAGTCTCGCTTAATTTGCGTTAGCTTATACACGTTATTATGTGACATAAAAATTTCCAGTATATCAATTGGAACTTTATTCCCAATAACCTAATTGTTCATAGTCACTTTCACCTACTATGCGTTTCAAATGTATTGAGCCCTCGCTTTGACTGCTTACAGAAAAGAAAAACTGCTGAACCGAATTAAACCATTTTTTTCACATATGACTTTACATCAAAGAAAAGCAGGTTTTGCCTTATTTTTTTAAACTTTACACATGACATATTTTATTTAATAATATGGTAATAATAAGTAATAAGGTGTTATAACCGGTTGATTTTCGAGTATGATAATAATTATTACACAATAAATAACGATGCTGAAAAAATAAATAATGTTCTTATCAGAATATTAACAGGTTGATTCATTAATATTGAACCATTTCCTCGAAGTGCTTGTAATTTTCTATACAAGTCTGGAGAGTGGTGGGGTACAGGCTACACAAAAGGGTGCATGTGCATGTGCATCGAAGTTTTTCAAGATTTACTGTTTGGCTTGGAGGCACAAACTCTTTGTGGATAATTCCCTGGCTATCAAAAAGCAAATCATCATGCATTTGATCTTCGATTTGCTCTGTCTTGTCTTTTTGGGTCTTGGACAGCTTGTAGTGTGCCATTCCATGCTTTGGCGCTAACACCCAAGCCTCATCAGCAGTAATGGCACATTCTATAATATGGGGATCATTTTCAATCGATTCAAGTCAATACAACTTTCTCTCCTGATATCCCTTTTGTTTCTTCGAAAGGTTTTTTGCAACCATTTTTGCGCAGATTTTCTTCATTTCTAATTCTTTAGTCAAAATATGATGAACTCAACTCAACTGACGATCTGAACGCATAAGATCCCATATTCTATCGACATTTTCATCGGTTCATGAAGACGAAGGCCTTCCGCTGTGTGGTTAATCTTCAATCGACTCTCTTCCTTCTGAGAATGCCTTAAACCATCGAAAAACCTGGGCTCTTAAAAAAAACACTGTCTCCGTAGGCGTTTTGAAGTGTTGCAAAAGTATCCGTTGCGCTGTGTCCAAGTCTGAAGCGCAACCTGATAGCACACCGTTGCTCAAAATTAATATCACTCATTTTTAAAACGCACAAGAAAAAAACAGGTTTACGAAAACAGTCACAAAGAACGAACAAATGACGCTAACAAGTTCAAACTTGTACTGAAGGTGCATTACATGTAAACCTACCGCCCTTCCAAGTCCCGTCTCCGCTATTTTAATTTTGGGAAACAAAATGTTCCCATAAAATTAAAATTAAAATGGCCATAACTTTTTGAAAAAAAAATATTTTATAACAAATCGAAAAACCTCTCCTTATATTTGTTTCTAGATTATGAAAAAATATATATACTGCAAATATTCCACAGAGCGTTACTGAGATCCCAGGGTGTTCTGCAGTTTTTTTAAAAATTTTGCGCACACTTTGCTGACGGTTTTTTCACTATAAATCCTTTCTGTAAGAGGTGTATAGTCATTACCTAAAAAGTGAAGTGGGTAAAGCGTCTTTTTGGGGGTGTCCCGCTCGCCTATCATCCTCCGAGCTCTATTAACCTATTAACGCCCAAACGGACACAATTTTTCGTCCTTTTTGGAGCGTCAATCTCGAAGGGAAATTAATGAATTCACTCAATAAAAACCACTTATCCTAATGTTTTCGGATGTGATCTTTCGATTTCGATTTCAGAATTGTGATTAAATGCTCTAGAAAAAAAATATGGCTGACTTTATGGAGAAAACATATATATAAACATGAACATTTGGGGATTATTTTTTTTTATATATATTTTTTTTAGTCCAAAAAGTACTCTAACCTACTCCGGATTGTGGAGGGAGGTGGAGGCAATAGTTGTAGTTGATGATAGAATTTTGCCGACCTCAACTGACTCTAATCTTTTGAAAATAGCGGATATTGCATAAAATCACATGAAATGAATTTTTTCTCTAGTATTAACGAGAAAATAATGTTATTGTGAGTTTTTCTTGATACACAATCATTTTCCTCAAAACAATACTACAGAATATATTTGACAAAATTTTCAATTTTCAATGATGGCGGATTCAAAATGGAGGCCGGATTTCTCAAGAAATTGCGCGTTTTTCATTAAAAAAAGTAAATAGAAGTTTGTAATTATAGTTTTCCTATGTCATTTTATGTGTTAGTAACATTTTGAGTTATTCCTGGTGAAAAAAGTCTGAAATCCAAGATGGCGGATTCAATATGGCGGACAGGGTTCTTGAAAATTCAAAATTTGAAAACAGAAAAATTACGGTCATATTTTACGTAGAATTCTGATGGAAAATGTCCTCTCAATCTTTTTCATAAAAATGTTCTATCTGAGTAAAAAATTATTTCATTCTAACCTCAATTAGATTAGATTATTAGAATTATATATTATGCACTTAGGGATGTAGGCGCATTGAACAATTCTTTTTTTTCGGAACTTCGCATATAAATAGAATATACATATCTTGAATTCGGGCGCATTGACGATTTTTTTTTTTCGGAACTTCCTTGCATATTTATTCAAAGAATAGTACGTAGAACGTACTTTCTGGTGAGTGTGAGAAAAAATCGTATATGCACCACGAGAAACAAGTAGGCTGTGTACTTCTGGCGAGTAGTTTGCGCCCGAGCATCCCTAAGTGCATAATATATAATTCTCATGATTTCATCATGAGAACCTCAACACCGGAAATAACCTCGGTTTGAGGTTAGAATGACAAATAATTTTTTACTCAGATAGATTTTTTATCAGAATTCTACGTAAAATATGACTGTAATTTTTCCGTTTTCACATTTTGAATTTTCAAGAATGATGTTCGTCATATTGAATCCGCCATCTTGGATTTCAGACTTTTTTTACCAGGAATAAATCAAAATGTTACTAAAACATGAAATAACATAGGAAAAGTATAATTACAAACTCCTATTTACTTTTATAATGAAAAACGCGCCATTGAGAAATCCGGCCGCCATTTTGAATCCGCCATCATTGAAAATTGAAAATTTAATGAAATATATTCTGTAGTATTGTTTTGATTGAGGAAAATGACTGTGGATCAAGAAAAAACTCACAATTACATTATTTTCTCGTTAATACTAGAGAAAAAATTATATTTCATGAGATTTTATGTAATATCCGCCATTTTGAAAAGATTAGAGTCAGTTGAGGTCGGCAAAAAAATCCTATCATCAATTCCAACTATTGCCTCCACCTCCCTCCACAATCCAGAGTATGTTAGAGTACTTTTTGGACTAAAAAAAAAAATAAACAAAAAAATCCTCAAATTTTCAGTACTTTTCTCCATAAAGTCAGCCATATTTTTTTTCTAGAGCATCTAATCACAATTCTGACCCCGGAAATCGAAAGATCACATCCGAAAACATTAGCATAAGTGGTTTTTATTGAGTGAATTCATTAATTTCCCTTCGAGATTGACGCTCCAGAAAGGACGAAAAATTGTGTCCGTTTGGGCGTTAATGGGTTAAATAGTATCCGTACAAAAATGTAGTTTGTTACGTAACTTGACGCAGATACACCGCCGAAGTTGTCCAGCCTGGCGAGGAATGTGCCGTTTCGTAATTGTGACGGAGAAAGTAGGGCCGTTGTGCGAACAGGTGAGCTACGATTATATTATTAATCTAAAGGTATAGAATCCTCTAGTGCAGTGGCGGTGGGCTATAAGGTGCGCTGGTGCGCGCGCACTACCAACAATTTAGCATTAATAATTTTATTTAGTAATTAATGGATGCATTCTTAATTAATCGCCTTGCCGCATCCTTAGCGTTAATACCATCTGAATATTATTTGGCCGCAGCGTTACGAATCCACTAGACGCTAGGTCTCTATCTCCAACGCCACTGGTTTCCGATCGCGGCGCGGGAGTCGACACGCGCAATACGAAAAAGCGGCACGACGATCATGCTTCCGTGCAATACGAAAAAGCGAACGCGTATTGTTACTGCTTGCCCCTCCACAATTAGGACGCGTAGTGGGCGAATCCTATAGATATGATGTGCGGAGTTTAAGAGCGCACGAGAGTGATCGATCGGTTAGTTTGTGAATTGTTTTCGTACATTGCGATTGCTGTTTTATCGCTCACGTTTTATAAATATAAACTCGGTTACAATCTAGTTTGGAATAATGAATTATTAAGTATTAATAAGTATTCAAAACTTATTAAAAACTCCATTCTCTAACTTGAGTTTGGAGGAAAAAGTGCAAATTAAAACTCTAGGTAGCCCACTCCACAAATTAATTTAAAATTAGCCGTGAAAGGAAAAAGTAAACATTTTGTAAGAACATTTAATAATTACTTATTTAAAAAAACGTTTGTGGTTAAGTGGATGCGATGTATTGAACGCAGTGTTTTGTTTGGCGGAGAAACACCTTGGACCAAAACTGGAGTAACGGATTTAAATCACATAAACGAGAAAATAAAAAAAACATGCAAATTCTGCTGGACACATGAATAATGTTTTGAATTTAGCCATGCTAGGCACTGCAAATATTGCGACAATGCTCGATTCTGCTCATCGACGAGCAGAGGCAGCATACAATGGAGCGGTTTTAAAAAACAGGTATGTTTTAAACATTACTATTAACTGTATTCGTTTTTGTGGAAAATTTCTATTTAAAACGAATAAAGACATTTTTGCGCAACACCATGTGCCAGGAAAGACTGTCGGCTTTGGCTATGCTCTCCATTGAAAAAGACTTTATTACAAATATCGAAAATTTTAACAACAAAGTAATTGAAAAATTTGCACAACGTAAAAATCGCAGAATTGAGCTCATTTACAAAGAAAAGTAGGTAAGTTTTCAAATTGATAGAGTTAATAAGAATAACCTTAATATGAGATAAATATTTATCTCATATTAGGGATATTCTTATTATTCTTATGATTATCGTTATTTTTATATATGGTGCACCCCCAATCTTAGGATCACGCACCGCCACTGCTCTAGTGGGTACCGCCGCGCCGCGCCGCGCCACCGAGAGTTGCACCGGCCCGGCCGGCAGCCGCAGAGCCGGAAAAAAATGGCCCAGATCGCCGCTTAATTAATCGCTAACGATCTAGTTGAATTAGCGGCAGGCGCGTTCTTTCGAGGAGCCGAATTGCGCGGAACGGACGAAATTCGATTTTTTGCTTGGAGACAAAACGCCCCGACATGCTGAAAACTTGTCGGTAACGGCAGCAATGCACCATCCTCGTTTTATTGTTATTCGGTTGATTCATTAGTATTCAGCCATTCCCTTGAGGTGCTTGGAATTTTCTATACAAGTCTGAAGAGTGGTGAGGTACAGGTTATGTAAAGCGTGCACTTATGTGCGTTAACATTTTATTAAATCTCAGAGCGCACAGTGGGCTAGAATCGGAAAATCCTGGCCAAAAATCGAGAAAGGTAGAAAATGTGTCAAACTAGGTATTTCGAATTGAATGTTTTTTGGGTCGCTGATTTCAAATTTGTACTTTATATTTCAAAAAAAAAAAAAAAAAAAACTGCGGCCCGAAAGTAACCGCTTTTTTGCGATAAAAGCAACTTTTAAAAATCCAAATTAGAGTATTCATATTTTCTGTAAATAAAATTTCAATTCAATACTCTCCTCGAAAGGGAAACAAAATGGCGGACCGGCGGCAATCGCATGTAACCATTTTTTCGCGATAAAAGGTACGTATTATGATCAAAATTAGAGCATTGATATTTTCTGCTTATATAATTTCAACTAAATCTCCTTACCGAAAAAAACAGGTGGAGAACCGGAAGTAAAATTTTCTTAAAAAGCTACATATTTTGATTCGAATAAGAATATTTATATTTTTCATTAATAATATTTTAATCTAACTCCCTGAAGAAATGGAGGGCGAAATGTAAGAACTTTTTTGGAACCTACAATTGCACGCAACGTGTCTTCAGTTAAGTTATATTAGGTTACTAAAATTATTTTGTGTTAAAAATTGATCGCAGAGAACCTCAGTTAAGTTGGATTAGGTTAACTAGTATAAAATAAAAAATATATATTTCACGGAACATTAAGACCCTATATTTCTCCTTTCACTGGTCAATAGTGTACATCAGGTATATATATTTCCACCCTTGGTTGGGACTTACTATTGTATTGGGGATGAACACCTGCTTTGACACAGGTACAGTTAGAATTGCCCCGAGAACGCTCTATTAGACGCGCCTTTCTATTTTTGCGTTTTTCACTGAAATGAGCAGTTTGTAGCAGCCAATTTTTATGAATTTCTTATTCCACTAATATTTCCCACATGTTAAATTCTGAATTAGTGTTAGAACTCTGTAGATACAAACTATTTTCCTACTTTTCTTTCGCTACCTTAACATATGCGTTTGTATTATAAGCGCAGAGTTAACATTTATTTTCCGTAATAAGAAATACAAAAATTTGAATTTCAATGCATAGATAATATTTTACATCCCTTCAAGAGTAGCCTCCATTTTTTAAAGTCGGAAATACACCTTGTGGTAACAAAAATTCACAACACACGAACGTTGAGTATTTCGGGACCGATTCTCGTACCGTTACGCACTCGAAGGTGGCCAACTTTCGACTGAAGTAGAACGGCAGGTATAAAACCTAGGTAGCTGTCGTTTCAGTATTACACGCAGGAAACCCTGCTTCACAAAACTGTATGAATTAAAACAGAATATAACGAACTTGGTTTTTCGATTTTCCGATTCTAACCCACTGTGGAGCGGAACTATAATGTGCAACGTGAAAATGACTGAATCGTTACTTTACTAAACTAATTTACACATACCGTATATCAATCTCTATACAGTGTGGAACAACCAAATGGAATAAATTCAGTAGCTCCATTGCATTTTTTTTAGAAAATCCTGAGATAAGTAAATTTCTAATTCTAAAATGACATCTTGCGACGTAAAAATGTCATCCCTAAATTCAACCCCCTTCGGGTGGCAGCTACAACCCCTACATTTTCAAATTGGGAGTAGATGCTTGTGATACTTCATTTGAAAGGTCTTTTCATTCTCTATTCAAAACTGTTATGGTTTTAAATTTTATTGCAGAAATTAACAAGAAAAAAAAGTTTCTCCAGCGTAGGAAATTCGTTACATTAAAATAAAAAACAAATCATTATTAATGCAGCAGATATTCAAAATGCATGCCTCCGGCATGTTGGCAGGATCCTAGAGTAAATATAAATGTCTTCTAATGTTAGTTAACATCTACGGGGTAATCGACCTAATGCAAGTGTTATTCTTCTTCTTAAGTCAGCTAAATCATCTGGTTTGGTTTTGTAGACCATACATTTTACATATCCCCATAGGAAGAAGTTTAACGGCGTGAGATCAGGTGATCGTGCAGACCATTCTACAGAACCACGTCTCCCTATCCAGCTATTTGGAAAGATAGTGTGGAGATATTGCCGGAATTGACTTCGTAATATGCTGGTGCACCATTATGCTGGAACCATATTGCATTACCTGGAAGTTGTGGGTTTCCTTCAGGATACAAATTTGCCATCGTCGGTACAACATTATTTTGGAGCAGCGCTAAATAAGTTTCTCCATTCAAATTGCTATCAATGAAGAAGGGACCAATGATATTTTCTCCAATTATTCTTGCCCAAACATTAACTTTCTCAGGGTTTTGCGTGTGTAGTTCCCTCATCCAGTGAGGATTTTCTCTCCACCAGTAACGACAGTTTTGGCGATTAACTGACCGTGAAGTGTAAATGTAGATTCATCCGAAAATAAAACATTTTCTATTTGTAAAGTATTGTCATCTATCATCTATTTGCATCATTTGTTCACAAAAGAGAATTCGTCTATCAAAATCGTCTTCGCGAGCTCATTAGTTGGTACCAGTTTATATGGGTGCATCTGATTTTCTGTCAATACGCGGATCGATTGAGGATCGAGGAATGGCTAATATTTAATGCTGAAGCTGTTTGACGACTCGACGTATGTGGATTTTCTTCAAGCATAAGCATTACATCCAATTTCTGATCATCACTGAGGTTATTGGGAGGATTTTTCTTTAGCTGCCGTACACGTCCACGTTCCCGAAACTGCTTCTCTATTTTACTTACAATACCTTGAGAAATAGGCGAACAACTTCAGCCTGCGTTCGTGTTCTGTCTCCGTAACCGATCATCTGCAGAATCGTTATCTTGCATTTCTGTTAGGTAAACCATCTCTCTGAATTGCAACACGAAAACTAAAGCAAATAGTTTAACACCGATAACTCTTAACTACTGTTACAATGACAAGTACGTTTCTAGGTAATTTCACTAAAGCTGATAATTGTCAAGCAAAAAAGTGTACGTATTTATTAGTAAGTTTTTATCTTACAGTAGGGGATGTCGACAATTACAGACATTTATTTTTTGTCATTATTAACATTTCAGAACCTAAAATTGAGAAATAGTGTTACTTATAAAAGTTTTAATTTAATGTAACGAATTTCCTACACTGAAGAAACTTATCTTTATTTCTAGTTAATTTCTGCAATAAAATTTAAAACCATAGCAGTTTTCAATAGAGAATGAAAAGACCTTTCAAATGAAGTATCACAAGCACCTGCTTCCAATTTAAAAATTTAGGGGTTGTAGCTGTCACCTGAAGGGGGTTGAATTTAGGGATGACGTTTTTACGTCGCAAGATGTCATTTTAGTATTAGAAATTTACGTGTCTCAGAATTTTCTAAAAAAATGCATAATGAGCTACTGAATTTATTCCATTTGGCTGTTCCACGCTGTATATAATACTCATCAATATCCGTATAATTGTAAAACATTCTGTAATTCACAGTTTCCATGGAAAACGTCAATTTTTTTTTAAATATTCAGTATCATTGATCTTACTTTCGCTAACCCAGCAACCAACACACCACTTTTTTTGTTTAATATGAATATATTCACATACTAACTTACTCTATACACTTAAGTAGCAGATTACGTACAGTGACCTTGTTCACATTATGTTGTAAAGCATCATTAATGTCTTATTTTGATATTTTTATTCATCGCCCTGCGCTATATATTGTTAGGTTTTACCCGATCTTTACATTGTGGGAAATATTCACACACTAATCATTATATTAATAAAATAAATAATAACTAATTACTTATTGTCAACAACTTCCTCTAACGCCTGCACGATAGATAAAAAGATAATAATCATTTTATTGCAACTATTTCCTCGTAATGACTATATAAACGCGTGACATAATTTACTCAGGAAAGTGAAAAACAATAGTTAACTAGAGGGATCACATTATAGACAGCCTTTCTCTGATAATTGTTTTAATATTACATAATAAAATAACCTCATAAAAAAAATAAGGAAATGTATATATGGAGGCAGAACGCAATTTGTACTCTATGAAAACAAATTGTCTTAAGTACCGACAAAAAGTAATAAAAATAGCACTGGTTTTGAGAACCCATTTTTTGACATTTTTATAGGGTGGGCCATCAGATGGTTTATTTTTAAAATTGCTATTAAAATTACATCGTTGAATATTTTTATAATTGTTACTTTATTCAAGAAAGTATGCCTTCCCATTATTTATTAAAAACAATTTCAGTTAAATGGCCGCCGCGGCTGGCTTGGCCGTAGTTTCTTCATTTCATCCAATTTTGCAGTACATTTTGGATTATTTGTGGCTCTATTGTACTAATAACTCGATTGATGTTTTCCTTCAGTGCGTCAATTGTTTGTGGATCGTTGGAAGAACAACGGTCCTTAACATGTCCCCATAAAAATAGTCCAACGGTGTTAAATCGCAGCTGCGCGATGGCCAATTAATGTCTCCAAAACGGCTGATGACACGGTTACTCGGTTACCGAATTTAGTGTGCAAAAGATCGATTGTTTCAAGGCTTGTGTGACACGTTGCTCCATCCTGCTGGAACCAAAGCTCGTCCAAGTCCAAATCGTCCAATTGCGGCCACAAAAAATCAGTTAACATGTCTCTGTAACGCATTCCATGTATTGTAACGCTGTTACCATCTTCATTTTGAAAGAAGTACTGGCCAATGATACCACTACTCCAAAACCCACATCAAATAGTCACTCTTGCAGGATGAATTGGATTCTCTATAACTACGTGTGGATTTTCGGAACACCAAATCCTACAGTTCTGTGTATTAACATGTCCTCCAAGATGAAAATGAGCTTCGTACGAAAAAATGATTTTTCGATTGAAATCGGCGTCATTTTCAAACACATTTAAAGCCCACACGGAGAAGCGATAACGAAGTGGATGGTCACTTTCCTTTAGCTCTTGAGTAGGTTGCAACTTGTAAACAAATAATCCAATGTCTTTATACAATATTCTCCTCAGAGAAGTGCGACTGACATTAAGTTGTTGTGCTCTGTGACGAGTTGAGATCCTTGGGTTTTCACGCACACTTTGGGCAACAGCAGCAATTCTTTCAGCTGTGCGCACTGGACGATCACGTGGATAACTTCTGTTATCCATGAGCATGCCAGTTTCACGAACTTTCCCTAAGAACTTTCTTACACCAGGCGTTGACGGAGCTTCATTTCGACCAAAAATTGTTCTCAATTTTCTCACTGTTTCTGCAACACAGCATTCACTTTGGAGATAATTTAACAATATTTCCCAACGTTTTTCAAGCGTAAAACGATCCATTTATTACAGCGGAGGTTAGACACCACATACATATATGTCAAATGTCGGCAATGTATAAATAACACTCTGTTTAAAAATAAACCAATAGATGGCCCATCCTTTAGTTGATTGTCACTAATTCAATTTTAAATAAAATAAACTCTGTCCTTGACCTAAGCTACTGCATATTTCCTATGCCACTGCAGATCAGTGACTGCCGAAGACGATTTAACGTGACAGTTAACTTCAATTTGCGGTGTTGATATTGTTAATAATTGTGAAATTTGTGCCTAGTTTTAAAAATCTATTATGGATGGTATTAATAGTAATAGGTAATAATATATGGATATATTGAATATGAATATAATAATATTAACATATGGATGAAAATATGTCACATAATAATAAAATGCTATGTGATATCAATAAACATGTACTAAAACGTCATTTATGTTACAAAAATCATCTGCATTTTTGCCGTTCTTCTGTGGTCATGAAAAGACCGCGACATTCTAAGGCAATTTTCTGGTTGCCTATGCCGTTATAGTCTTGCCTTTCTGTTAGCAGTCTAATAGGTACCAAGATTTCCTCGTTACCATGCTCAAAGCGTTACCATCCAAATTTAAGCCGGAACTTTATGATGTTACTGTTGTGACTCCCCGACAGTGGTTCTCAAAATGTTTTCTCTTTCATAGCTGTAGCAATTCGTTCAAGGTACAGTTTTACATTATACGTAATTTATTTTTCTTGTCAACAAATAGTTACATCTCACCAGAATATAACATGCTGATTATTTTTAAGTCTGCAGACACCAGTGGAAGTTGGTGCTAAGGTTTGCACGTTTTCGCATCCTCCAAGAAATGGGTTAGCTCGTTATCTCTGTCAAAATGCAAAAAATCCGCCAAACTTGCACTCATCATGAAAACAAACATAATTATTTCATTATTCAAAATTAATTTCACAAGTCCTTTTGGTCGTCGAATCCGAATTAAGAGGTGTTTTGAATCACATAAAGTATATTTTTTTCATGGAAGTGCGAAGAAATGCAAAAAAGTGGTCAAAATTGCACCAAATTACAAACCAATGATGCACCAAATTACACCAAATTGCACCAAAATGAATTTCACACGTCTTTTTGGTCGTCGAATCTGAATTAAGAGTTATTTTTAACCACATAAAGCATATTTTCTTAATGAAAGTGGGAAGAAATGCAAAAACAGTGGCCAAAACTGCAAAAGTATCGCTTTTTTTGGTGGAAAAACCTGAGAGTCGGACTCTTTTTGACTCCAATAGCTCATTTTTTATTTTTTGGATTGCTAAATTCGATTTCAGAATCGTTTCCAGCCATGGTACGTACATTTTTTTATAAATATGCAAAAAGAAAGCAAAAAAAGATGCAAAACAGTGCAAAAAATTTAAATTGTGGCTTTTTGTAGGAATAGCCTGGGAATAGTATTTTTTTTTTTTAAATAGTTCATTTGATATGTCTCTTGTTCAGTTTCGTATGATGGCTGACTATTGCTGGATGTTGAAAAGAGAATGTAAGCGCAAGGAAGTAAAACGGAAATGTCTGTCATTGCATACATCTTTTGAAGAGAAAAGAACTCGTTACAGCAAAAGGAAATAATGTGAATGGTGTGAGATGAATTCTGACACCATTCTCTTGCAGTCAGACCCAATTTGTCTGACTGCAAGAATTTTTCTACATAATGATGTACTTGCTGGCTATGGTAACTATTTTGCATTTGTTTTTTTTGCATTTTTACCAAAACATTGTTTTGAAGATTCAAAAAAAACACAGATTTAGACCGAACAATCCAAGAAACATATAAAATGAGCTATTTCAGTAAAAGAATTCCTATTCTCTGGCTATTCTTAAAAAAAGCCAAATTTTAGCCTATTTCTTCACCATTTTGCATCTTTTTTTGCATTTTTTTTTTTTTCGTATTTCTATAAAACAATGTGCGTATCTACCATTTCTGAATTCGAATTTGGTAACCCAAAAAACATAAAAAACGAGCTATTGAAGTCAAAAAATTCCGACTCCCAGGTTTTTCCTACAAAAACCGACCACTTTTGCGATTTCGGACACTTTTTTGCATTTTTCGCACTTTCATAAAAAAAAAATGTTTTCTATGGTTCACAGTAACTCT
Organism: Aromia moschata; assembly: GCA_029963805.1. Taxonomy (NCBI): domain Eukaryota; kingdom Metazoa; phylum Arthropoda; class Insecta; order Coleoptera; family Cerambycidae; genus Aromia; species Aromia moschata. The sequence continues at coordinate 900,774 of JAPWTK010000072.1, read as the reverse complement.
TAATTCGGATTCGACGACCAAAAAGACATGTGAAATGAATGTTCATGAATGAATTCTGTTTCGTGATAATGTAATTTTGGCGTTTTCTTTTTTGTTTTTGCATTTTGACAAAGATAACGAGCCAATCCACCAAAACTAACCCCGGATTCGGATTTAGCGACTCAAAATACTATATGTATTTTGGGTTTCGACCCGGGGTTTGAAACTTTTTTTGATTTTGTGTGCCTGTGTAATTATAAGGGTGAGAAAGAATGGGCCAACACTAAACTGGAGATACTAGACACCAAAATACTATGATTGAGCTCAACATGCCTTATACCAATGTCGTCGGTTTAAGAGATACAGCGTGTTCAAAGCTTAAAAATTTTATTCTGTTTCTCTATAATTGAGAAAGTTTTGATAGTATAAATCTGAAAATAGGTAGTTTTTTGGTGCGAGAATTTTGACTTTGCTCGTAGAGGGCGCTAGTTTTGCTGTATCATATAGGTAAATTAAAATATTTTTTTCTTATCTGTTGAGCCTACAATTTGCTCAGTTTCTATAAAATATACAAACCGAAAACCCACATTTTCTTAATATGATTTTATTTACAGATGAGACGACATTTACTAGACGGGGAATTTTTAATTGGAGGAACAATCATTTGTGGGATTCAGAGAATCCACATGCTGTAATAGAAAGATATTTTCAACATGAGTTTAAGGTGAACATTTGGTATGGTGTAATTTCTAATTTTGTCATTGGACCTTTTGAATTACCACCCAATCTAACTGGACCTCGGTACTTAAACTTTCCTCAACATAATTTAAAAGAGCCCTAGAAGATGTACTACTCGCATTAAGAGAAAACATGTGGTTTATGCACGTCGGAGTGCCACCACATTTAGTCTTGCCAGTACGCCAATATTTTCATGAGCATTTTCCTCATCGCTGGATTGGCCGTGGAAGTGAATTTGTTTGGCCACCGAGAAATCCAAACCTAAACCCTCTGGACTTCTCTGTGTGGTCAAACCTGAACGATTTAGTTTATCAGGAAGAAGTTAATTCTCTTCAGGAGTTGCGGCAGAGAATACAAGAAGCCGCGAATACATTTAAAAATAATAGTGAAATTTTGTTTAACATTCAGAGACATTTAAGGTGTGTATTTTAAAACATATTGAGGTTGTGGACACTTCCTACATTTGATTTGAAGTTTGTCATTATCACTATTATGAAAAATTGTTTTTGTTATTTAGTGTTGCATTGATTGCTTCTCCGTACATTTTCATCATTAAAAAAAACGCAACAAATCACATTAAACTTTTTAAATGCAAATAATAATTAAAAACCGATAGATTTAAACAGGATTACCTTTTCTCTGTAGAATTGAGCGTTCTTTAAGATTATCTTCTTCTTTCGTTCTTTAAGATTCGTTCTTGTTTTATGCATGGCTCAACGGATAAGAAAAATATGTTTTAATTTACCTAGATGATACGGAGAAACTAGCGCCCTCTAGGAGCAAAGTCAAAATAAGCTTAAAATTCGTGATTCTCATACCAAAAAACATAAAACTACCAAGAGTCAGATTTACACTATCAAAACTTTCTCAATTATTGAGACATTTCAGAATAAAATTTAAACTTTGAACACGCTGCATCTCTTAAACAATCATAGTATTTTGGTGTCTAGTATCTCCAGTTTAATTTAGGCCCATTCTTTCTGACTCACCCTGTATAAAAAAAAAACTATTTTCAATGTTTGTATATATGTATAGGTATATAAAAAATAATGCTGAAACATTTTTTGAACTACCGATAATTTTGGAGATTACACCTTTACAGGAAGTTCACAAAACCCATAACGTCCAGGAAATAGCTACGTGCCACGATTTTTTTTATGAAACGAGCTATGCAGGCACTCGCTATACATGCATACAACGCAGAAGGATATTGAAAAATTACTTTTAACAAACTGAATTAGAAAGGGAAGGTTCACGGTCGTTTTTACACAGTGCAAACTGCATTCTTTTTTTTACTCCTTTCATACCGAATAGAGGCTAGGCTCGGCTAGGCTGGGCTTTGCGGAAATGTAACAGTCGTACTTCGAGTAAAATAATGTTTAACTTTTATACTTTTCCTTGTGGAATGTGTCTCAGATTGATTAGCAAATCTGAATTTTATACGTACATCAAATTTTGCCGTTAAATTGTAACTGAATTCATAAAATGGTAATGGTTTTTTATTATTTATTTATTTATTTATTTATCCTTTTGATCATGGATTACAATAATATCAAATACGTCAAAGATTTATACAATTTTAGATTTATATTCCTTAAATACATGTACATATTTGTGTAATAAGGGATCGGAAGAACATAAATTTTGGTGTATAAATAAGCGATTAATCATCAATAGGGTCCGGAAAAGTATGCTTTAACGCAGAGCCGGCACTATACTTCTCTATGATAATTAAAGTATAAACTGTATTTTTTTAAGCGTATCTTTCTGTATGCCTACGCCACTGATCGTGACTAGACTGCGGACGAGACTGTCCACCAATTCCTGTGCGGGAACACAGGATGCCTTACCACAATTTCTCCATAAGACAGCGAGATATTCCGATGTTGACAGGTATCCATTTAGTTTTCTACCTGCCGTCGGTGTAAACGGATCGACCGCCGCATTAAAAACAATTTTTGTCGCAAGTGACTAACTAGTGAGTTCGTGTCCTGTATTTACATATTAGTATTACCGAATTCTGGGTGGATTTTTGCAATAATGGCACAGTCGTTACCATTTGTGAATTGACTGAAACTGAACTGAAAGTTTATTGAAAATTACGACCATTTTAAAATAGACGGATAACATATTTTATAGATTCCTTGCAATCGTCGGTATATATTTCGTAATTGCTGAGAGTGTAAAAACATTTATATACGAATATCCATCAAAAAAATATACCTGGCACTGTTACAAAAGAGGAATTTTATTTTGATTTGTGAATAAAGTTTTGCGCATATAGCCTTTCGACACTTGTTTCGGAACGTGTTCGACAATATTTACTTTAGACGTCTTTTTGCTAAATATATATCCAATTTTCCATTGTCTACTTGTGATACGTTGTCATTAGTGTTCTGATTAGAAGCTAATTAATGTTCTGATACAAATTTTAGGTTTTTCAGATATTTAGCCCCCGTTACTGATAGCTAATAAACGGGTTTTGCAATCAACAGCTATAAGTGTAGAAATAGAAGTAAGTAGAAATAATGTGCGAGGTGTGTCGTCTTTTGTCATGTCAACTATTATATTTTGAATTAGCACCTTTAACTTCAGTAGACGTGGAACGATCATTTTCCCTCTACAACCATATGTACAGGCCCAACTGCTCACGTTTATCGAGCGTAAATGCAGAAAGACTACTGGTCGTGGCAACGTACGCTGAAGCAATTAGGACAGTCTGTGTTTCTGAATGACACAAGCAATAGTACATTACACAGCTCCACAAAAATTTGAAAAAATGCTGCCAAAAAACCAAACCTACCCTACCTCATGTTTTTGGGGTCTCTGGATCCGAATCCGGGGACAGTTTTCAGGGACAGGGGTTATGGGGTTATTGGGTTATGGGTTTTTGGGGTTTATGGGGTTGGAGTATGATGAAGTTAGGGGGGTTTAGTTGATGGGGTTCGCTACACGTCGAGAAACAGCACATTGACTTAGACCTCCCGGCGTTAGAGACTCAAATCTCTGTTGCTATCGGGTTTGGAGGTTATTGGGTTATTGGGTTATGAGGTTTTGGGGTTTATGGGGTTTGGGGATGATCGGATTATGAGGTTATGGGGTTACGTGGGTTAAGATGCTTGGGGATTAAATAGTTTACGTGTTATGGGGTTTTTGGGCTTAATTTTTGAGGTTATGGAAAATTCTGACGTGATGGGGTTAAACTAACCCCGTATTCGGATTCAGCGATCCCAAAATCATAAGGTAGGGTAGGTTTGGTTCCTGGCAGCATGTTTCAATTTTTTTTGTGGAGCTGTGTTATTAACACATTTTTACTCCTGTCTTTTTGATCTCTCACATCGTCAATAACATGACGGATTACGAGTCCGGCCCTGCGTTACAGCACACTTTCCGAACTCTAGTCATTACTAGAGTTCGAATATGTGTCCATAAACTAGACTTCGGATAAACGTGGTTTTAACCTTGAACGGTTCTTATAAATGGATTCCTTTATTTACAGACCCAGATCTGTGTTTACAGTAACTATGCGTTCGTTTTAACGACCGTGACGACCAATATTAAAATGAATTCTAAACCGTCGCTGTGTTTGAATCACAGAACGGCCCGTTTCAATGAAGGTGTTGTAAACAAACACGCGATGAACTGTAGTCAACGGCTCCGTGGTAACGGAAATGACATCTGCCAACGCGTATATACCCACTATCTATTCGGAAAACATTAGGTTCACCCCACCCCACATGACACGCTCTTTAAAAATTCCATACCTCTCTGTCAGACCCTGTATATACTTTTAAACGATAAAGTAACAACGTTAATTGCAAAAAAGTGTTAAATGCTAATATAATTGATTTCAAACAAGTGTTAAATGTCAGTTTAGCGTAGGAATTGTGGTCATTATAATGTACAATGCAAATAATTAACAGATGACAGCTATTTCGAACCAAATTCTTGTCTTTCCCGATTATAACAAAGTAGGCCAAGGCCAGAAAAGACTATACCTACTGGTAAGTGGACTTAATATCTCATACAAACACAAATACACACCTAGAGATTTATGCGTTCTTTTGAATGCAGAAAGTGTTTGTTTTGTTAGCACCTCTTGTTTCCAAATCCGCCTAAACTAGGCCAATAGACTTATTAACGCTCTTTAATTATGGTTTCGCGTTTCTCAATAATTCTTCAATGGATAAGTGTCTAAATCCTAGTGCTATTTATGTAAACAACAGAAAACAGAAGCAAAACGATCTTTAAAATTTAAGCCAATATTGATGTGTGTATCGCTTTGGTAGACGTCGAATTAGATGGTTAAAATTAAGGTTGAGATGGTCCAGTTTGATTACCGATGTCTTACACAAACTAAAAGCTCTTATTTTATGATGTTACTACTTTTTATGATGCTGTTTTTTAGACGATGCAACTGCACTTAAATAACGTAAATAGATTCCCACAATAATGGTCAATTATCATAAACAAACAATACTTATTTAATATTAAATACGTTTGAAATAGAGAAAGTTTGTGCGAAAGAAATTAACTTTCACTAATTGTTAGGTGTTATAGGACGCGCGCATTAATACAAGTGCCAGTTTATTTAAGTTAATCGCATTCTGTTTATTGTATCGACAAAATTATCGCAGGTACATGGTACTATTTAAAGGTACCAGGTATTGCTCAAAGTACTTTAGACCAGTGGCGGTGCGTGATATTTCAGTTAGCCATATCTTGAAAAAGACGCATGGGACCCACTTCACTTTTTAGGTGATGACTATACACCTCTTACATAAAGGATTTATAGTGAAAAAATCGTCAGCAAAGTTTGCGAAAAAAAATTTCAAAAACACTGGAGCACTCCCTGGGTTCTCAGTAACGCTCTGTGGAATATTTGCAGTATATTTTTTTTTCATAATCTAGAAACAAATATAAGGAGACGTTTTTCGATTTGTTACAAAATATTTTTGTTTCAAAAAGTTATGGACATTTTAATTTTAATTTTATAGGAACATTTTGTTTCCCAAAATTAAAATGGCCATAACTTTTTTGAAACAAAAAATATTTTGTAACAAATCGAAAAACGTCTCCTTATATTTGTTTCTAGATTATGAAAAAAAATATACTGCAAATATCCCACAGAGCGTTACTGAGAACCCAGGGAGTGCTCCAGTGTTTTTGAAATTTTTTTTCGCAAACTTTGCTGACGATTTTTTCACTATAAATCCTTTCTGTATGAGGTGTATAGTCATCACCTAAAAAGTGAAGTGGGTCCCATGCGTCGTTTTCAAGATATGGCTAACTGAACTATCACGCACCGCCACTGCTTTAGACAACGCAAGCTCATATTTTCAGAAATCTGTTTTTTAAATCGAAGAAAAAAGCTGTTGCCTGAGGGATCATTTTTGTAAAAAAAAATCGCTGGCCTCTAAGAATTTTGTGACCTTCATAACCTTTATGCAAAATATGACCTTTGTAGGCTATACAATCTATTGGTCTGTCCACGAATCAAGTAATTAAAAACACATGGGACATTCTCTAAAACGCACCATCTCAGTTATTTGGAATTCCCTCGAAAACGATTACAGATAAATCGAATTTGAAAAAAATTCGAAGATGTAATAAAATCTTCTAAAACTTATCTTATTTAACCATCTGTCTATCTCCGACAATAGCCGAGATACCAATTTATTAGCCTTTTGACCTTTATGACATTTACGACCTGTGCTAGAAATGTACATGCAAGTAAATAATAAGACATTAAAAAAATAAACGTCTTCAAAGTTGGCCAAGGAAATAATACGTATTTATATTCTAAATCTTGTTCTTAAGTTTATAACCTTATTGAATTATATTTTCGAAATAATAAGACAATAATAAAGAAAATGACGACCGCCCATATTTATACAGTGTGGAACAGCCAAATGGAATAAATTCAGTAGCTCCATATTATACTTTTTTTTTTTTTGGAAAATCCTAGACACGACAATTTCTAATTCTAAAATGACATCTTGCGACGACAAATGTCATCCCTAAATTCAACCCCCGTCAGGTCGGCTGCCACATTTCAAAACACAATATCCAACATTTGTCTCAAAAATTCATTTTTTACTTCGAGCAGATATTGTGATTATTCCGCGTCTATTGCACTACCTAGAAAACGAATATCTTTCATAGTTACGCAGATATATTTCGGCAAAACACAGTATCTACAATACAATTTTTGATTTTCTACGCCAAAACCCAGCAAATGCTACTTTTCAATAGTAAAATATAGGCAAAACCTAGTATGTGGGATTTACTGTGTATTGGAAGCAACATCCGGAAGATAATGTTTTACAAAAATTTACCCGTAACAAAGTATGTGGCAGTTACTCGTAACACAGTAAGTGGTCAAAGCAAGTGGTAATTAAATGGTAATTATTGGTCACAAAGTTAATTGGTACTTATTGGTCACAAAGTAAGTGGTAATTATTGGTCATAGCAAGTGGTAATTATTGTTACGAACGCTGGGCCAGTCCGCCCCTGCCTTCCTCGATACCAGCCGACCGCGTCGTCTGATAGACGTATGTGGAAGCGCCTGGAGAGATCGCGGCGGCTCGAGAAATCGAACGGCCCGGAAGCTACTAGATATGTCCGCAAGGAGATATAACGCGGGGTTTCGACGCGGGACAGTTCAGTTCCTATTTGAATACCGGCGTGGCTTTCCGTACAATGCTCTAATATAAATTGTATAAAAATAGATTAGTGTAGTTAAATAGTGTTAGTCCGTAGTTGTAATAATTAAATAAATAGTGTTAGTTTAAAAGTGCGAGTTTAATTTTTCACACCTCACGAACCCGAAATAAATAAAACGTTACATTATCAAAATGAAAATATTATGTGCAGGTACAATGCGTTTTACTATATACTCTGTTCATGTTTTATTAAACATCTATGCCAAAACACAGCAACTGCATTTTTTTTAAATATAGGAATCTTTATTATTGTTTACGTATACAATAACTTGCAATTATAGTATCCTAAACTGTTAAAATTGTATTTGTCCCCAATCAAATTGTATCACCCCAATTGTCGTGATATGTCGCATGAGTGGGCAGTGTCCTGTAAACAGTCCTAGATCCAATCCATCTCAGCTGGTTTCTACCCAGTTTTATAAGGTCTATTGACTTATTCCAGGATGGTTTGCCAATGAACATCCACGATTGTCTTAACCCTAAGACATTCGCCCAGTGCGAGATATGTTTTTCTCTTAATAGGTGAGTTCCGGCCCTATCAGTGGAACCTCAGACCCTTTCTTTGCAAGAAAGTCCGCTCTTTCGTTCCCTTCGTGGCCTTAGTGCCCTCTCACCCATTTGAGAGTGATACTGTTGTGTTCCGCTAGTTGTGTTAGCAAATCCATACAGTCTTTGGTGGTCATATGATACCATTGCCTCCCATGACACCCCGCTAACCACCCCATTAACTGCGGTGAAAGACGTTAACCCCATTAACTGCCAACAAAAATGTTTCCTAGACAAGAAAAATTTCTAAACTGGAACCAAAAATATCAAAAAAATTCAAAAAAAGCCCTGTACGTCACATGTAGTGAGGATGGTAGAGTTTTGAATTTTTATTATGTTTTCGGTTTTATTTTTTTGGTTTCTAGAATTTAGTTTTCCAGAATCACTCAGTAAGTCAGATATTGCCTGTTAGGTGTGAACATAACTTTTTGCAATTATATATTTACCTCAAAATTGCAATTGGTGTATTTTCGAATTGCCTCTTTTAACTTTTCTAATCGTCTTATCAAATTAAGCTAATTATCTGAACAATGCCTTTTTTTCCTCTGTTCTGACGTGTACGAAATTTTAAGGAAATAATTGAGTTTTAGAACTAATTAGCCAATTCCAGACTTATTTTACATTAAGTGGATGTGAAAGTAGTTGATGTTTTAGTTTAGTTTAAGTACAAATAACTGTTAACAAAACCAAATAAAACTCTACTTTTTATCGAAACTTGTTTTGCAAACGTATTTTAATTACTTACAGCTGTACCAATAAAAGCGATAAATGGCGAGAAAACCCATTTATACAAACAAGTGAATGAATATCTAACGGTGTACACAATTAAACGAGGTGCATTAAGGTGCAGGCCGTGCATTTATGCAAAGGAAATGCCGCGAGCTGTGCACCAGCTCGATTTTGTGTCGCAAGAACGTTGCGAATGGTTCTACTTTCGTCGCATTCTAGAACGGGACTCAGAAACCGATATCTAGGTATCTGATACTTATACGTGAACGAATTAATGTCACCGATTCAAACGGCACTATTGGGCAAGCTGTCATTAACTCCATATCAGCGTTTTTTTTAAATTAGGTCCATCGGCATTTAATTGCTCAATTTTGATTGTACAGCCAGTTGAAGATGAAGTGCGTCTGCTTGTGATTGCAGTTCAGTGGCGTTGACTGCTTTTCCAGACAACTTGCCATACATAACGCAATAAAAAACGGTTCTTTAAACGAGTTTTTCTTTGAATAGACGTTTTCCACGAAATACCGAACTACTATACTTTTCTCGACGCGCGTTTCGCCAACCAAGTTGGCATCTTCAGGAGAAGATTAAAACTAAATTCTAACTTACACGCTTGCTCTATTTAGGTATACTTAATCTGCTGTCACGGTTCACTGAACCGTAACATATGTCTTTGTTTATCAGGGCGAACAGTGGACTGTTGAGTATTGGACCATTGTCCTTCTTCATACTACTGTTACATTTAATAATTTCTAAACTTTTAAAACATAAACTTTTTTACTGTTTGTTACATTTCTAATTAATTTTAAATTATTTATCTATCCTATGGTTGATGTCAAAAGCATGTTGGGAAACACAAGAATTTTCCGTTCTGACATATTTCAAATGAGCCATGTCTTCCTTAAATCTAGTCATAATGGATCTTTTTGTTTGTCCAATATACTTTTAATCACAATCTTTACAAAAAAACTGGACGTTTTCCACGAAACACCGAACTACTATACTTTTCTCGACGCGCGTTTCGCTAACCAAGTTGGCATCTTCAGGAGAAGATTAAAACTAAATTCTAGCCTACACACTTGCACTATTTATACCAAATTTGTTGCCAGGGTTCACTGAACCGTAACTGTCTTTGTTTATCAAAGCAAACAGTGGACTGGTGGGTATCGGACCGTTGTCCTTATTTATACTATTGTTACACTTAATGATTTCTAAACATTCAAAAGCATCCAACTGTCTACTGTTTGTTACATTTCTAATTAATTTTAAATTATTTATGTCTATCCTATGGTTGTTGTCAAAAGCGTGTTGGGCAACACACGATTTTTCTGTTCTGCCATATTTCAAATGAGCCATGTGTTCTTTAAATCTAGTCAATATAGATCTTTTTGTTTGCCCAATATACTTTTGATCACAATCTTTACAACGTATTTCGTATATTCCTGACTTTTTGTTATTGTTGATTTTGTCTTTGGGATTACCCAAAAGCGTCTGTAGTTTATTTTTAGAATTATAAACCAAATTGATATTAATATTTTTAAAAATTGTATCTAGTCCGCGGGTGAATTTAGATTCATAAGGTAACGAAGCAAATTTCGAATTGTCAGCATCTCTACGAAAAGTCGTGGAATTGTACAGCGTTCTCTTAAATGTATGCTTCCTTATTAACTTATCTATTAAATGGACTGAGTAACCGTTACTCTTAGCTATATTCTTAATTAAATTTTTGTCATGTTCAAACCTTCTTTACCGAGGGGGAACTTAACAAACAGTGAATTAGAAAATTAGAACTTGCAATTTTATGTTGAAAATATACATACAGTAAGCGGCAGCCTAATGCGTACATAGGTGGATATTAAATACATATTAAATGATACATTTTTATGTCATAGTTAGGCGAATTTACTTGGGTCAGGGAGGCTTGGTTGTACATAAAGCTAAGAGGGGGGGTCTTAGCGGAAATCTAAAGAGCAACGTTGTCAGAACTAACTGTAACTCTTAACTATGCATAATAAGTCTTTATAAAAACCCTATATTTACAAAACGCATTGATGTACGATCAACTAATATAAACCAATTTAATTTCCAGACTGCGTTGCGTATCGTATAATAAAGTTTACTGTTATCTTTTTTTCAACCCAACTACTGTGAAATAATTTTAAACAGTTAATGTTACTTTAAACAGCTGAAAAACAATTGTAAAATATCTAATAGGAATATTATGTTGATATGACAACAGCGAAACAAGGCAGAACGGACGGTCCAATGGTTCGGCTTCGGCGTACAAAATTTCGGCAAATCGCAGACAAAACAGCATCTGCGCATGTCTGACTTGACGTTTGTTGTCGTTTGGTTAAGTTATATTTAATGTAATGTAAATATATCGAATTCTAACTTATTTTTACTATTTCTAATAACTAAAATATCTAAAAATGGTGGCTGTTCATTGTATTCCATTTCATACGTAAATTTTATGGTAGGGAAACGGTTATTTAATTTGCTAAATTAAATAACCGTTTCCCTACCATAAAATTTACGTATACCTTCGCGGTATTTGATACAAAAGCAATTAGTTTAGATAATTTTGTTGCTAACAAAATTATCTAAACTAATTGCTTTTTGTATCAAATACCCCGAATACATCGTCCACGTACCTGACCCAGACTCTACGGAAATACTCTAATTTATCTTTTGCTTCTATCTCAAATTTACTCATAAAAAGATTTGCAATGAAAGGTGACAATGGGTCACCATACCCATTGCCGTTCCCTCATGTTGTTGAAAGTATTCACCATTATACTCAAAACAATTTTGATTCATATAAATACTCGAAATTTTATCGACTAAACCATTTCATTCGAGTAATTTCCTCAGGTAGCGCAATTGGGACACTTGGAACAATGAGTTGGCGAAACGCGCGTCTAGAAAAGTATAGTAGTTCGGTGTTTTGTGGAAAACGGCCAGTTTTTTGTTTCTACACCGAAGGTTCCAGTACCCATTCCAGGAGCGTTTTTCTTAGTTTTATTATTTGTCTCATTAACTGTTACTTCCAAAGAAGATTGACAATGCAAAACAATTAATTTAATAATTATTTTAGTAAATAAAATGTTAAATCAAATTGCTTCAAAATGATAACGGCGCAAAAAGATATATTTTTTTATAATATACACTACAGGCGTCAGAATTTAAGAAACCAGCGCCACTGCCAAACATTTGGAACTAATTACTGTGCCATTACTTTTCCTTTGTTATGTCGTGTTCAATGTGCTTAATTTAATTTGTTGCTTTGTTTTATGATTGTGTAAAATTTTATTAATTTTTACATTAAGACACCATCTGTGATAATATATGTATATCAAGGTTATCGTTTATGAGTTGTTGGCATAATTTTATTGGTTTTGTTTTGATTTTTAGTTTTGATAGAAATAAGATAAGAATAAAGAAGGTTCGTTTTTAGATTGTATAGATTTATTTTGAAAACGTAAAACCATTTTCTAGGTATATCTGACAACAGAACTGTGTCTGGTGATACTTTCCCTACCCTTATCTCGCTGGACAAGCCAGTGGGTCGCCCAGTTTGACTGTAGCAGTCGTTTGAATTAGTCTACGCACCAGTGACGCGTCGAAAAAATGTTAAGAGTTCAGATGGAGCAACGGGTTAATCTCAAATTTCTTGTTAAACTGGGAAAAACTTTTACAGAAGATTAGAAAATGTTAAAAGAAGTGTACAGGAATGAGTATCTAGCACACAAGTTTTTGAATGATTTAAACGGTCTAAAGAGGGACGTGAAACGACTGAAGACGATTCGCGCCCCGGACAGCTCTCAACGTCAAAAACGGACGAACACATTGGTAAATTAATCCGCGAAGATCGTCGTCTAGGCATCCGAGGGCTTGCTGAAATAACAGGAACCGACAAAGAATGTGTTCGCTAGATTTTGCATGAATCGTTCACCATGCGCAAAGTTTGTGCAAAAATGGTGCAAAAACTCCTTACTCCCGAGCAAAAGGAATCAAGAATGAACATTTGCGCTGACATTATAAACATTGACACTGATCCAGGCTTGTCAGACGCGGTGATTACTTGATTACAAGATTCGAAAGTGTGGAAGCGGTTAAAGCAAAAGCGACGGAGGTTCTGAACCAGCTGACAGAAGCGGACTTCCAGCACTGCTTTCAATAATGGAAAAGTCGTATGGAGCGGTGTAGAGATCGCCAAGGGGAGTACATTGAAGGCGAAAAAGTTGCTACTGTAATTGGTAACGAATAAAAAGTGTTATGGCAGCAATTCAGTTATTTAATAGCCACACTTCGTATAAAGCGAGGCGTCTCGAGACAGCATTTTCAACGTTTCGCTGTGTTTGGATCTTATTCCATGTCCCACCTTCTTTTGAATATAGACAATAGATTGAGGATGCAGGAAGAGTATGCGGAGGAGGAAGGTCTTATGTCTGGCTATGGCATAACAAATTGAACGCAAGCAGCTTTTTTTTAATATCCCAAAAACTTTAAAAGTCGTTTTTCTCGAAACCATGGTTATTGACCTGGTTGACATGCTTTAAGAAAACCTACTCAACCGATTGTTCTGATTTTTTTAATAAAAATGTTATTGTACACATTTATAACTATAGCCTGGACCAAAATCAAAAACAAAGGTAACGAATTTTCCGATTTCAGTCAAATTCACGACCTCAATTTTTTTAAAAACGGCTGCTATTTTATTGTTTTTCGATGAAAGTTCAAAGTTCCTTTTGATTCGGGCTGTAGCGACTTTAACACTTAATAATTTATCCATTTTTTTCATTTTTCAGATGTTCCAGCCGGCCGAAATCATGTCAAGTGTCATTTTTTATGTTTTTTTTTTTTTAATACTTCGTGTGACCAAAAGAACCAATATAATTTTTTTTTGTACTCAAAGTGGGAATAAATATAACTGCAAAAATTCAAAACGATATCTTGATTCCTGCTCGAAACGAAATGTTAAAAACTCATTTTTTATTGTGAAGATTTTGAAGATTCCTTAAGGGTCTTTCTACCTTATAAGAATTATAATATATTTACAGTAACCTTAAAATATTAAAACTTCTATCGATAAAAATAGTCACCCAGCAAAATAAAGAAAACAAATAACATATTCACATATATTGGTCCTTTCTTTCCTATCTTCTATTTCCTATCTTCATTAATTTGTAATATCCAAGTATTGCGTCTATTTATGCTTTCCTTTTGAAACAGTCTTTACAATAGACCTCATGTAACTGCTTTTTCTGGCTCAAAGAAGTGTTTGTTTACCTTTTATTTCGCTCTAGTTAACAGCTTTGAGTACAATTGAAATACTGTTGTGCTACTAAGTGACTAAAACCTTCGTAAATTTTGGGTGACATAACATTCTCACTGAATAATATGTATTGAGTGACATTTTTCTTCTGTTTGGATATTGCGACAACCCGGTTGGACTGTTTCCGATGTTGCAAGGTGAAAAAATCGCCATCCTCCCGAGTAGAACTGCTTGAGTTCCACGCACAATAAGCAATTATATAACAATTACGGTTACCGTCAATTAGCCTGAATTGTCTCGGATACGATCTCTTGGGTGGCAACAACAAACACACTTTAGTAGAGCGCACGCAATGACGCGAAGGACGACGGCGAACCTGTCAACGCGAACGACTTTCATTTTCTAAACTGTTAAAGATCACGTCTTCGCTAATGATGAGCAAGGAGAGCAGATCGAATCCTACGGTTTAGGCTGCAATAAAATATGTGGAATTCCAGGCCAGGACTTCAATTTGCATTATTTGATTACGTAACTCAAACGTCCCTAAACAGTATTTTTGCCGCGCGTGAAGAATGACTGCACACAGACTAGTGCCGGGCGATGATATTCGATGTTTCGAAACCATCGATGTTTTGCTGTTGATGTTCGATATTTTGTCATCCATGTTAGAAAGACCGATGCATCGATGCCAATATCGATGTTTGCCTTTCGATGTTACATTTACACGCATAAAAAAAGAGCAGTTACTTAAGTAGTGGTAATAGTTTCTTTGATACAATTGACACAAATACAAAAACATTAATTTAGAATATATACAGTGTGTCCCAAAAAGTTGGAAACAGTCCCGCAGAATCGAAACTATTAGTATTTCCAAAAAAAGTTTCCTACAAAAAACATTCGCATCACAAACCGCCATCGACCAGTCAAAACGACGTCAACATTCTTCTACAGGGTGTTTCACAAATCAGAAAAAACTATTTCGGTTAAATGGCAACACCGCTTAATTCGCATCTAATCAAAAAATGTTATTAAGACAAATTGTTCAGAATGCCGAAATATGGGGGTGTACGAAAAATCAGCGCGATAGTGAAATGTTTGCGATTTAAAGTTGCTGGCCCAAAAAGTTGGAAACAGTCTCGCAGAATCGAAACTATTAGTATTTCCAAAAAAAGTTTCCTACAAAAAACATTTGCATCATAAACCGCCATCGAACAGTCAAAATGATGTCCACATTCTTCTACAGAGTGTTTCACAAATCAGAAAAAAACTGTTTCGGTTAAATAGCAACACCGCTTAATTCGCATCTAATCAAAAAGAGTTATTAAGAAAAGTTATTCAGAATGCCGAAATATGGCGATATACGAAAAATCGACGCGATAGTTAAATTTTTACGAATTAACGCTGCTGGCCCAAAAAGTTGGAAACAGGCCGAGAGGAATGTCGACGTCGTTTTGACTGGTCGATGGCGGGTTATGGTGCGAATGTTTTTTATAGGAATTTTTTTTTGAATATACCAATAGTTTTGACTCTGCGGGCCTGTTTCCAACTTTTTGGGCCAGCAGCGTTAAATCGCAAACATTTCACTATCGCGCTGATTTTTCGTACACCCCCATATTTCGGCATTCGGAATAACTTTTATTAATAACATTTTTTGATTAGATGCGAATTAAGCGGTGTTGCCATTTAACCGAAATAGTTTTTTCTGATTTGTGAAACACCCTGTAGAAGAATGTCGACGTCGTTTTGACTGGTCGATGGCGGTTTGTGATGCGAATGTTTTTTGTAGGAACCTTTTTTTTGGAAATACTAATAGTTTCGATTCTGCGGGACTGTTTCCAACTTTTTGGAACACACTGTATATATAAAACATACTTATGTTTATTAATAAGAAAATTAAATGGATTGAAACCCGAGCGCTCCTTCTGTTACAGCTTATTCCGAATATTAAAAGTGATCAATTCAGTAGTTTTAAAATTACATAAGTTGCATTACATAATTCCTACTTATGTACATAATATACACTTATTTTACTTATTAGCATTTTCAATTTACGTACAACGTACACGGTACAATAAACAGCAACATCGTTGTTCTTTGAACATCGATGGTTTATTAGCGATGTTTTGTCTATATCGATGATTGTTTTCCATGTCAACATCGATGCTGAATATCGATGTTTTCCGTCATGTCGCAGCACGAACACAGACGTCCTGGGAGTCCCGCTCCCCCACTCTTCACTTCTGCCGCCTCGGATTACGGGAACGCCAATTACAAATTATAAAGGCCGCCGCAAGTATATTCCAGGTGTTTAGTATTCGGTTTTAGGTATTTCGCTGTTGTGATCGTCGCGGTACGGAATGAAGGAATATCGAATATTAAGAGAAAAGCCTTTCTTAATAATTATGTCGCAGATTCCGTACGCATGTAAATTACAAAATATAATCAAAAACATTCAGGAATTTAAAATAGATTTAAAACTTTCGTACGTTGTGTATCGTGTAATAGTTTATTTTCAAAGTTATCAGTGCTGAAATAACTTCGATCCAAGGGCGTAGGCAGGGGGGGGCGATGGGGGCGATGCCCCCCCCCCCAAGGGTCAAGTAAAAACCAAAATACTTGGGGGCTTTCGGTCGCCGTTGCCTCTACTGACCTTTTTTTTTGGCTTTTTTGTTTTATCTGCAGCGATCGCCCCTCCCCCCCCCCCTCCCCCAAAGATAAATACTAGCTACGCCCTTGCTTCGATCTGGTCAATTCCGACGTAGAATGTAATGCTTTTTAAGAATATGGCCTTCGACTATTTTTAAAAATTGATTTTAAAAAAAAATATAAAGAAATGTGACAAAATTACGATTTATTTCACAAAAAAAATATATAGACTTGAATTTCTTTATGAAACGGGTTCTATACCAGAAAAAATAGTGTCCTCGATGCCTAAATTTAAGTGATGACTATATTATTTTTAAAAAATTTTAGCAAAACAAAATGGCGGCCGAAACAAAAATATGTTTTGTATAAAATTCATAATGTTGTTCTCAAAAACTATGGACTATGCTACAAATGTTCTAACAATAAATATGTCTTAGAATCAATTGCAAAATCTCTTTTTTTTTAGATTTTCTAAATAACGTTTTTGGAAATATCGATTTCGTGATTTTTGGAACAATCAAAAATTGTCTAAAAATCCTGAAAAAAGTACCCTTCAAAAACTTATAAGACATTTTTATTCTTGAGAAATTTTTACAAAATGTGTAGTTTTCGAGAAAAAAAAACTATTAAACTTTAAATACATATATATGGTATATGCGAATTAACGTTTATAAAATCAATTTTTGAAAAATTCTAAGGCCATATTCTGAAAAATTTGAATTTTACGTCGGAATTAGGGTAAATGTGGGAGAGACACCGCAGTGGGAGAGAAGACGCAAGGACCATTTGGAACTACTGTTATAATTTCAACGGCAATTTCACTTACTTATAGTCAGTTGATGCATGACCGTGCACCGTAAGTCACTTACATGCAAATCGAACGTTTACGTTAATTAATATTTAAAAAACACTGTTCAGGCGTGGCTAAAAAAATTTCAGTGGCTTCAAAAATATTGGGCAAAGCACCAGTGCAGTTTATATTCGCTTGTATTTTTATTTGTGATTAGACGTAGGATCATTAATATTATGTTTAACTACACCGTGATCGCTATGGCATTAAACAGCTATAAGAAATTGAGTGCAGCGTCTCTCCCATCTATTGGGGAGAGATGCTGCAAAGTATTGTGGAATAGAAGACGCACTAAGTGGTGCTTACCCACACAATCTACAGGCAAGAAACATGCTTTTTGCGTGTCGGATCTTCAGTTAACTAATACAGAAGTTATCGGAGGTCAACCGTCCTCGCCTAAAACCAGTGTAACTGAAGCTTTACACAGTTTGGAGGAAGGAGAAAACATGCACTAAATCCGAGATTAAAACAATCTCAATCAGATATGATAATGCAAAGGTCCTCTAATAACAATTCAGAACCTCAACCATCAACTTCGACCACTTGTGACGTTACCTCAGGAAAATTGGTTCAACAAATATCGCCCGTACTTTCTAATATTAGAAAACGCAAAAAACAACCGGCAGTTCGTTTAACTAACCCAAGTCGTATAAAAGACATAAAATATATAATATAATAATAATTTGTATATATATTGAATAAAATGTTGTCCTTAATACAGACAAAAAGGGCCAAGTTAAATATGTATCTAAAGGGTTAAAACGAAAGTAAAAGAAGCAATCATCCTTATTATCTGAATCTAAAGTATAAATATCAGCTCATTCCTAAACTAGCGATATTACTGATATTGAGGAAAATGAATGCGGAGTCTCGAACTTTGGAAATATAGGAACTATGTCAAAATCAGACTGAATTGAGTATACACGATGCAAACGTTGGTTACATGAAACGTGTAGAGCATCCGAAGTTGCTTGGACCCCATGGGGAAAGTATTTATTGAAGAAGGCTCAAGTGAAAAAATAATTTAATCTTAATTCCTATAAGCCATCTCTCCCTCTAGATATGCGGCGACTCACCCATAGCATGTAGGAGAGTTGGCCTCCTATATATGACAACAAAATATTTTTTTATTTGCTTATTTCTTGCCATAACCACTTGTGTTATGTTCCGTTTCTTGAATAAATGTTTCTAAAGTATGGCTCTTATTTTAGCTAGTTTTTATTGCATTATTAAGGGGAGTCTAAATTGCACATTCTAAAAAAGTGCGGCGTCTCTCCCACATTTACCCTAATCTGATCGAAATTTTTTCAGCTCCTATAACATTGAAAATAAGCTGTTATGTATGTTGACAATGACCATTTTACTGGTGTTTGTCAGAGATGCACCCGCTTATATGCGAAAAGCAGCTGAGCGCCTAAAACGCACATATCAAAATATGACCACGTGACATGTTTACCTCATGCATTACATCTTGACGAAGATATATTGAATAGACAAAATATATTTGGGTAAGTGTCTTACCATATTTTAATTGTGTATTGCTTTCCTGAGTTCGGTCCTGATTCACCACGAGCTTATTGCACCCTACTACGGATTTTTGGTAGCGTTAGCGTGAATTACGAGTTATAGATACGTGGTCTTTAGTTTTGTTTATGTACAAGTTCATATAATCCTCAATTTTCAAGATAATAGATTAAATTTTCCTTTTTTTTGTTTTAAATGGCACCGAAAACCAATCTTCTGAACCTTCCGCCGGTTTTTAGATGCATGCCTCGATTTTTTTAATAGACCCCGAAATTCAGTATAACCATTTAGCGATTTTTTTATTTAAAATCTGAATCAAAGCCTTAATCACAACTCCTCAAAACTCACATATGGGAAATTTAAACAAAAAATAGAAGGTGTTTCTTTCTATACGATTTCAAAGTTTTAGCAAAATATCGAATTTAAAAGCCGCTAGACGAGTCAAGTGTGCCATGTAATTTATGTCAAGATAGTTGAATGTTATTTGAAGTCACTTTAAAGGATGTACGATTACGATTACGTATGGGGTAGGTACATGCCCTGTGCACTTAAGCGATGCTTATTGTGCCCCCATAGTCTAGTCATTCCATTAGCCCTGTTTCCTTAAGAAATTTAAGGACAGTTTCTAATGGAGTGTCTGTCACTTATTTTGGTTCTATTGTGGTGACAGACGCTCCATTAGAAACTGTCCTTAAATTTCTTAAGGAAACAGGACTAATGGAATGACTAGACTAGGGGGGCACAATAAGCAAAATATTCTATTTGAAAGCCGCTAGACGAGTCAAGTGTGCCATGTAATTTATGTCAAGATAGTTGAATGTTATTTGAAATCACTTTAAAGGATGTAGATAGAAACATACAGGTATATGGGACAATACCTTCAATGTCAACCAGAACCATGTCTGCCCAAAAATAAGCGCTGCGGGAAAATATATTTAAGGTTTCAAAATGTTCGAATGCCCAAGAGCTTTCGAATGAAAACTGGCCGTTTTCGAGTTTTTTTTTTCTTTAATTCAATATGGCGAGTACAAAATGACGACTACATAATATACAATGTAGAACAGCTAAATGGAATACATTCGGTAACTAATGAGCTCGCGGAAGACGATTTTGATAGACGAATTCTCTTTTGTGAACAAATGATGCAAGTGATAGATGACAATACTTTACAAATAGGAAATGTTTTATTTTCGGATGAATCCACATTTACACTTCACGGCCATGTTAATCGCCAAAACTGTCGTTACTGGTCGAGAGAAAATCCTCACTGGATGAGGGAACTACACACGCAAAACCCTGAGAATGTTAATGTTTGTGCAGGAATAATTGGAGAAAATATTATTGGTCCCTTCTTCATTGACAGCAATTTGAATGGATAAACTTATTTAGTTCCAGCAGGATGGTGCCCCAGCACATTACGAAGTCAATGTCCAGCAATGTATCTACACAATCTTTCCAAATCGCTGGATAGGAAGACGTGGTTCTGTAGAATGGCCTGCACGATCACCTGATCTCACGCCGTTAGACTTCTTCCTATGGGGATATGTAAAAATTAGGGTCTACAAAACCAAACCCGACGATTTAGCTGACTTAAGAAGAAGAATAACGCTTGCAATTAGGTCGATTACCCCGCAGATGTTAACTAACGTTAGAAGACATTTCTATTTACGTCTAAGATGCTGCCAAGATGCTGGAGGCATGCATTTTGAACATCTGCTGGATTAATAATGATTTGTTTTTTTATTTTAAAGTACCTAACGAATATAATACGCTGGAGAAAATTTTCCTTTTCTTGTTAATTTCTGCAATACAATTTAAAACCATAGCAGTTTTGAATAGAGAATGAAAAGACCTTTCAAATGAAGTATCGCAAGCCCCTACTTCCAATTTGAATATTTAGGGGTTGTAGCTGTCACCTGAAGGGGGTTGAATTTAGGGATGACATTTTTACGTCGCAAGATGTCATTTTAGAATTAGAAATTGACATGTCTCAGAATTTCCTAAAAAAATGCATAATAATGGAGCTACTGAATTTATTCCATTTGGCTGTTCCACACTGTAGCAAGAAATAGCTCAATCTCTGGCATGTAGACCTCTGTCTATGGAGCATTTTACTTGCAAATACTAGCGAGTTTTACGTTTTATGATCCTATGAACCCAAATTTCGGGGTCTCAAAGACTGAAAGTGGTCGTAAAACGAGTAAAGGACGTTTTTTGACTGTTTTTTGTAATTTTTTCAACGTATTACTCTCAGAAAAGGTTTTTTTGACTAAATTGACTAAGCTAATGTTTTTCAGTACGCTGAATTCGATTTTTGGAGTCCAGAATTTAAAAAAACTTAGGACCCTGAGATGGGGTCAATATTTGAGCATTTCTTGGTCACAAATTTTAGTTATTTTTTTTTTTGTTCAGAGTAACTAGTTTTATGTTTATACATGGAAAATAAGATATTTTGATTCGTAAAATTACAACATCAAGGGGTGATGAGATAGGGTTAATATTAGACCATTTTTTTGGCATTGTTGACATTTTTTGGCAATAATTTTCAGCCTGAAAACTATTTTTATGTTTATCGATGTTGTAAATTTAATTATTTGGTTCTTGAAATAAAAAAGTCAAAGGGTGATGAGATAGGGCCAATAATTTTTTGTCATTTATGGTAACTGACCATATTTAATCAGTCTAAATGAATTTTTTGTTTTAGAGAAACAATTTTTATGTTTATCGACATAATGATTTAGATATTGTTTCTCTCATGCAATTAAGGGGTTAGGTGGGTTTGAAAATTTCAAAAAATCGATTTATTTTTTTTGTCTTATTAAATAGTACAATATGTTTAAAATATTCTCCTAAAATTTCAAATCGATCCGAGTAAAATTCTAAGAGATAGACCCTTCGGAAGTTCCGCCCATCAGGCCACGTCAGTGCAGCGCTTCGCAGGTATTGGCGATTTCAGATAAGTTTTTTAATTTTAATTTTTAAGAAGGAGTGGCTTTCTCCATGTTTGTTTACGTTTGCCAGCTTTATGGTGCCGGAATCGATGATTCAATGTAAGTTAAAAAAAATTTTTTTTTGCATGTTATTTCAATTTAAAACTTTAAACGCGTTTATCTCAAAACTCAATTTTTTAAGTCGGTGGACACGATTTCTCGAAAAGTTATGAAGCGGTTTTGTTCAAATTTTGCACACATCTTTGAAATAACATTATCTAGTCATTGAACGAAGGATTTTTTTTAATTATTACAACTAATTTTTTCGAGCCAATACATGGCGAAAATTTGACCAAAAAAATGTGTTTTTTTGTTCAAAGTTCAAAAATTCATATTTTAATTTTTTTTGTTTTCCTTCGTCCAATAACGAGATTTATCCATGTATTAACGAAATATTTTTGGTTTTTTGATTTTAGATGAACCAATAATGAGTTATGCTGTCCACGGCAAGAGCATTTTTTTCTTGCGACGTCAAGGGAGATGAGGTACCAATGGCTGAGTTTTCGGCATTTTTAAATAAAAATTTCACAAAATACTGTTTAAATATGTATCTTTGACATGCTGAATTGTTTAAATAAAATATATGATTGTATATATTAAAAAAATAATAGTAAAAATACCCTTTTTTTGAACCTCTGAAACCCACCTAACCCCTTAAGTTACTTTCATAAAACTTCTAAGTTAATTCAAAACCTGCCCATTCAAACAAAAAAATTGATATGTTCTTAAATGCGACACATTGATGTATTCGCAACGAAAAGGACTTTGAAACGATGTACCACAAGTGTGGTAGTTCTATTTAAGATTCTAAAGTTGAGGTAGCCACGTTACAGGGATGAACATATCAATATGACGAGTACCAAAAAAGTTCCCTCGAGAACAAAAATCGTTGTGGTAAGTGGGGTGGAAAGCTTCGAAATGAAGACCAGTGTATATCTTTATTTTAATTAATTTAAAAGAACATACAATTTTAAGTCGCTAATCTGTATCATAACCTCAACCGTTTTGGAGATATTTGATGTTTTTTTTTTATTAAGAGATGTTAGGATTTCTGTCTGCTTTGCTGGTCAAGACCGCGTTCATTCTTCGTCATTCGTCGTCAAATACCACACGACGAGACGAGATCTAATAAGATCGAAAGAGATCCGTATCTCTGGCTTTTGATGATGAATGAATCTCGTTTTATGCTCTCATTAGCAGACATAAAAAAATATTTTTTGTTTACAGTATATATTAACAATCACTTCAAATGCTTGGTGATACGCAGTCTCTTTTCGAATCATCACCTAACGTTTGAGGTGTCTGTCCGCCTTTTCACCTACCGGATCACGACAGTTCCTGGCGCCGAACTGAGAATAAAAAATGACCCTCGTTGCTTTCGCAAAGGAAACTGTCGCAGATCGCGAATTTAAGGCCACTCCTCGGAATTTTGTTTGCCTTTATTTCGAGTTCGTTAGTCACCGTTCGGGGAATTAAAAAAAATAAGAATGACCTCTACTCATGCGAATAAACTCATGACAACAAAAGCCGTCTTTGCGATGACATGACATGTGGAAATGTTTGGGCGACGTTGATTTCGTAGGTGGACAGGAGAATTATTCCATATTTTTATAGCCTGAGCAGCCATTGATCTTGAGATCTTAAAGGTTTAATAAATGAGTGCCTGGTTTTTACTATATAGCTACTATGGTATACAGAGAGCGGCAAAAATACTTCAAAAATTCAAAAAACCGGAACAAGCAGGTGTTTGTAAAAAAAAAACGAAACAGGTTAAATTTTAATTACAAAAATGCATATTTTGACTACCATATCACCACTACCATATCATTCTTAATTTTTTTCAAATGACAGTCCCCTATTTTTCGTGATGTTTTTGGTAAATCTGATATCTTATTAATATAATACCTTAATTATTAAAGACGAAAATGTTAGAGCAAATTCGAAAAGAAAATTATGACACACAAAATCATTACCAAAAATTAACTGTAAATGAATTCCCAACACCCAAAAAAGCTAAATATTTGGGTAGGCATAATCAGCAATGGTGTATTCCAATTTCAAAAAGGAGGAGGGCACTTTTAAAATATAATTCAATATTTTTATTTATTGTTTATAATTTCATAGCAACTTTGGAACGCATTGAAATGGACCAGAAATTTTTGTTCCAGAAATTTGAACATAACGACAAGGGACACCCTGTATATCACTATTGACGACAGTTAACAGAAACGGGTGGTACGAACGAGACAGATTTCATAAACAAATAAATGACACACTTTTTCTTTATCTCGCTGCCGGATTTCTATTAATCCTGCCATATTTCCAATCGCCTGTTCGATTTCTCCTCTTCTTTCACTTGACGAAAAAGATAAACCTCAAGCAATGTTTACGATAAAAATATATCGTGTACTTTTAGTTGAAAAAACTCATCACCATCAAATGATTCACTGTTTATATTAAGTCAAAATTTGCTCCTATAAAAATTTGTAATCTTTGACCACAAATTTTACCAAAAAACGTGTTCTATTTCCGTTTCTTTTTTTAAATTCTATAGAAAATAACTTCAACGATAGATATCGTTCCTCTCAAAGGTTTAATTTTGTACAGTTGGTTAACTATTAGATACATACACATTAGGTTTATAGACGTAGATGGACATATTAAATATATATGTAGATGTAATCATTAAATTATAGTGTTACAGAAGAATGAAGGGTTAGAAATTCGTTCGTACTCACTTAAATTTTTGTTAAACCACTTGTGATTTTATACAGCTCTGGTAAAAGGAGTATGTTATGGAGAAGAGTGTGGTACCTCTCCCATACATTTATAGTAAACATATTAGAATTGTAAAAAAACTGTTTCGCGGCAGTTGAAGACGAAATAAATAAAACAGTAATAAAAAAAAAACTTCTAGAAATTCTGAGCTGTTTGTCGGTATGTCGGTCTATTAATCTTTGCTTACATTATCGATACTACAGTACAACTTATTGCGAGTTTATTATTGAAGATAGTAAACAATTCTTCAGACAATAGTGATAGAGTTTTGCATAAATTTTAATGTAAAACATCATCATCATAAATCAAAATTGAACACCAGAAATCATAAATCTGAATAAAGGTAGTGTTTTTTAAAATGGAACACCCTGCATATTATCGCATATTCCAATTCCTTGACTGTTTCCCTTTTCAAAAATGTATACCATGTCTATGTTTGCTTCAGCAGGTCGCGACATATTTCTTTTAAAAATAAATGAATAACTTCAGGTTTCTGTTTATGCCACTCTCTTAAATGTTTTTGCACCCTATACAATATATCATGCTCCCATCTACTTTTAAGTCCGGTATACCCTGAAGAATATATAAGCAAATGATGCGGATCGCTGCATTTTATTAATCAGCATAAAAAAAACTACAAAAAAATATATCACCTCACTGACGATTTTGCCTGTTTTGTAAAAAACGTCGTACACCGCTCCGCAGCCGGTCAAATAGCGACTGAGCGACATTGAACTAATTCATTAGAGTACCCTATACGCCCGAATATTATCCCAGGAAATGTAGTCAATTTTGATCATCGTAACGTTACATGGGTTGCATACTTATTCAGGTTAGTTTTACTAGTTTTAACTGAAACTACATACTTTTTTCAGTGCATTCTCTATAACCTACATATATATCAATATACTTTTTTTAATATAAATTATACACAAAATGCCTTAGTTCATGAAAATAAAAGGCACCTGTATCTTCGTGATCGCGATACAAATTTCTATTCAAGTAGCTAAAAATATACAGGGTATTCCATTAAAAAAATAGGATATGTCAATAGCTTTGACATGTGACAGCTTGTAAAAATTTTTACACTACGTCGTAAAACTTATTAAACAAAAAAAAACTGTACAAGTTGCTTTTTGCTCAATTTTCGAGCTTAAAGTGGGTCATAATAAAACGAACACACTGTACACATTCTACTTATTGTTGGTATCAGTATTATTTCTAAAATGTCATCAAACTTTTAATGGATACGTGACAGTTACAATTGTGTCACAAGCACAAACCGACACGAAAACGGCACTGCTAAACCGTTAATGTCGTTAATAGCGTGCGTTTTATATGGAGACATCCGTTAGTTTACGATGCACGTATACGTAGCCAAGGCCATATTGGTATTTATAAAAAGGATATTGGTACAGCTATATAACAATCTGTATGGATGACTAATGGATCTAGAATCTCTCGGTAGTACTTAAACGTAATTTATATGTAGGTGAGTGACGTGGTCCGACATAAATCATTGTTCTATGTGTACATCAGGTTCTTGTTGAAAAGACCTAAAAAAAAATTGGACAGGACCTGCTGCAGTGCTGTCGGATATTACTTATACTTCATACAAAATAAAAACCGATGCGCGTCATCAAACACGTGTTTAAGTAAGTTTTAAAGCGCACTGATGCCAGATTACTATAAAATTACTCACTATTTACATACTTTACACATAATTTTGACTAGCATATATATGTCAGTTTGTTTGTTGTTAAATAATTTACTTTTTCTACATTAAACAGAAATGATTTTTAAAAGAAGAATATTTTGAAATCCATTGGTTGATGTATAAATATGCAAGTACAAAGTGCAAAGAGCAGGAGAAATTGGCAATAAAACTTAGTTTTTTGTACAAAAATATATGGTATTATAAATGTTATGAATATCACTTGTATTCAATGCTACAATATTTGTAATCATTTGTAGGTAGGCTTTCTAGGTGATTTTAAAAGTTCATTGTTTTTTGCTTTTTGTGAAATAGAATTAACCGCAGAAACATTCAAGTTTAGGGCTGCTGCTACACAGTAAAACAATATATTGGATTGTAGTTTTAATTCATATTTTAATTTTAAAGGGTTTTCCAATAAGGACGGGTCGATGTTGATATGGAATAAAACAAGCTGTGTGTGAGGTATTAACGAAATCCTTTTTTTATTTGAAACACTCATGTATGAAATTATGTATGAAATATGATCATTCAAATGTCCGCCGCGGCACGGATGCGACAGGTCCAATTTTCAATGACTTTGCGCATAGATCCGGCCTAATTGGAGCGATGGCCTGGATTATGTTCATTTTGAGGGCATCAGTCGATTGCGGCTTATTCGTATATACCTTCGACTTCAGAAAACCCCCCAACAAAAAGTCCAGCGGGGTTAAATCGTACGATCTTGGTGGCCAATTCACGTCACCTCCGCGAGAGATAACCATACCTTCAAATCGTTTATGCAGAATGGCCATCGTGGCGTTTGCTGTGTGGCACGTAGTGCTGCCCTGCTGATCTACATGTCGTACACGTCCATATCGTTCAATTTGGGCCAAAAGAAATTGGTTATTATTGATCTGTACCCGTCGCCGTTGACAGTGATGGCCTCACCAACGTCGTTTTCGAAAAAGTACGGACCAATGACGCCGCCGTCCAAAATCCGCACCAAACAGTAACTTTTTGTGGATACAGTGCCTCCGGGTGAACCTCATGTGGGTTGGCGTCGTCCCATATACGGCAATTTTGCATGTTAATGAATGAATGTTAGCCATTCATTCAAAAATGCGCCACGTCACTAAAGATCATTTTTCGACCAAAATTGGGGTCCTCTTCCAAACTCTCCGAAGCCCAGTCAGCGAACAACCTGCGTTGCTAATGGTCATTAACTTTGAACTTCTGGGTCGGTTGGATGTTGTACGGGTGCAGGCTCAAGTTCCGACGCAAAATTCGCCAAGTCTGCGAAAGGCCGAGTTCTTGTGCACGGCGAGGAATTGACTGTCTCGGGTTCTCCTGCACACTTACACGGACAGCGGCGATGTTCTTGGCCAATCTGGCATTCCTGTGACGTACTGGTGTTGGCAGATTGTTTACCGAACCGGTCGTCTTGAATTTGGCCACCAAACTTTGGAAAGTCGACTTCGAAGGGCCATCGCGTCTGCAGTAAAATGGGCGCAACGTTTTCACTAAGGAACACTCATTTTGATAATAAAGTTTTATCATTTGGACATGCTGCTCAATCGTGTAACTTGCCATGGTGATTTGGCTGCAGTGACTGAGTAATAAATAACATATTTGACAGACGTTGCCAAAACAACATGGCCGTCACAGTCTGTCAACATCAGGCCCGTCCTTATTGGAAAACCCTTTATATTTAAATTACCCGTCTAACAGCTGTTAGGGGCAGCGATGGACCATTATCAAAGTTAGTATCAAAGATGGTACTAACTCTTGGCAGCTATTTAACTGTTTTGATATTTTGCAAACGAAAGTCTGACAACTATAGCACTGATTGTTCTGAAAATAACAGTTTGTCAATGCAAGATAAGAGTTTGAAGTTAAAAAAGACACAAACCACTGTTAAAGCCAATGTAAGGTTCAGATAATTTCAAACTGTCAACAAATGTCAAGTAATACAACACGGCAACTTCGGATCTGCTGCCAACTGCATAACAACGAATGTCAAGAGTCAAATTTAAAAATCGTTTTTATTCCTTGAGTGGTGGTGTCACTGCACACATTTAATAGCGTCATCGGTGACGTGCATCCGTTTTTATTTTATACAAAGTATAAATCATCATGTGCGTATAGTCTACAGGGTGTCCTATAATTATATTAAAATTTTCAAGGGGTATACTCTACAGGTGATTTTAAAGGGGATCTTTCATATATACATTCTCGATTAGGACCCTCTCTGCAAAATTATTCGCATATACAAGGTGAGCCAAAAATACATTTTTAATTTTTTTTCTCAATTACTGAATATCATAAACATTTGAGATTTGGTGTGTCTTTTACTAACAGTAGGACATCTTGGGGTAATATTTTTATGTTCTGTCTGCATCCTCATGAAGTTGAAAAAAGCAACCCCTATTC
This sequence comes from Aromia moschata, assembly GCA_029963805.1. Classification (NCBI taxonomy): domain Eukaryota; kingdom Metazoa; phylum Arthropoda; class Insecta; order Coleoptera; family Cerambycidae; genus Aromia; species Aromia moschata. The sequence continues at coordinate 871,865 of JAPWTK010000072.1, read as the reverse complement.
ATTTATGTGTCATAACTTTTTGTGAGCTAATTTTTAAAACTATAAAAGTATACATGATCTAGCACAGACCTTTTAGAAACGTTTTACTTCTTTCTATTTTTCCGAATAGGCAACGGTTACCAAGGAAAAAAAATAAAATCACCAGGCATAATTTCCCTCCTTTCGTGAAGGCAAGCGGTTTTATATCTAACCATAATACAAACTATTTCCAGGTGAATTGCTGACCAAGTTTCTATGTCTTAATTCGCTTCTAATTACCCGTCGCCACTTTTAACATAATTAAATCCTATCGTTCTGTGGTCGATGCCTTAACTTTCTATATAACAATTCGTTTTGGAAACGGCTTCCTCTTCGAAAAATTGTAATGAGTCTTCACCTTTCCAATTCTGCAACGGCTGTTGTGGTTTTGCACACCCAATTCTTAACGACATAAATGTACGTATTGTTTTAACTCGGTCATTGATCTGGTGAAGTGATAATATCGGTGATTTAGGCTGATGATTCCGGTCCGGAAGATGTGCTATAACGCAGGGTCGGCACTATACAACTCTATGATAATTAAAGTATAAACCATAATTCTTAAGCTCCTTGTAGATTATGTGTGCGTGTATTTCTTGCCCGTGCATACGTATGCCACTGACCGTGCCCGGCAACACGCACTAGAATTCTCCGTGGCGGAATCGAGGAAAGCATGTATGCAGTTTATCCAGACAGCGTAGCAAGCGTTCCGTTGTTCGATTAGTAAGTTAGCTCAACGTGAGACGGACGAACGGTAAAACACCGTGTTTAAAATAATTGTATGTGTCGTGAGTGATTAACTAATAAACGAGTGACCGTATCGATCCATCCAAAAAAAAAGGTCAATCAAACTTGGCATAGTAAAAAAAGATGTATTTCTATTCTATCTTAAATTTATAACTAAATTTAATTGTCATAGCTATTGCATTATATGACAGCCATTCTTTATTTTACACTTGTGACAGTCACTTGTCAAAAGTTATAACAGAAAAGCTTCAACATGACCGCTATTTCTATCTGTCTCGTTCATAGCCAGATTTGATGACGTGTTTTTTTTATATCTTTTTATTTTGCACCGTATACGTATTTCTTTTAGAGTTCGTGTAATGTCTTTACATATTATCTGATTTTATGTTGATTTTTGCAATAATGACAAAGTCGTTACGAGTTGTGAATAGTCTGAAAAAGATTATTGAAAATTATACAATAGACGGATCATATATTTTATGTCTTCCTTGCAATCGTCAATATATATTTCGTAGACGCCGAGAATGTGAAAGGCATTTCGATTCGAATATCCGTCAATAAAATATTACTGGTACTGTTAAATATAAAAATGAATTTTGGTTTGATTTGTGTACAATATTTTACGCATGTAGCCTTTCGTGGAACGTGGTCGATAATATTCACTTCAGAGGTTTTTTTTGCCAAATATTATTCGATTTTCCATTATCTAGTAGCCATGCATTGCGTAAAACATATTTACAGAAGACATATCAACGTGTCATGGGAAATATCAAAGAAGATATACGCAATAAATTTCTGTGGCAGACAGTGGACGAAACAATAGATTTTTGCGATAATAAGGACGTTGTTAATATTCTGAAGTTTAGGTGTTTCTGATATTTCGCTCTCGATACTGATATCTACATAGTAAACAGGTATTGATAGCTAGTAAACAGGTTTTGCAAACAACGGCTAAAATTATATAAATAGTAATAACACATGCATTGTCTTCTGTAGATGTAAAAAATAATAATGCACTGATGTTAGTGACAACAAACAACTGTGTGAAAGTCGTGGAAATAATGTGAGTATTGTGTCGTCCTCTGTCCACGTGAACTATTCTGAATTTGCACCTTTAACTTCAATAGATGTGGAACGATCATTTTCCTTCTACAATTATATGTATAGGCCAAATCGCTCACGTTTAACGAGAAAAAATGCAGAAAGACTACTGGTTTTTACAACGTACGCTCAAGCAATGAAGATGTCGGTGTTTCTGAATGATGAGCGATAGGTATGTATTGTACATTATTAACACATTTTTACTCCTGTCCTTTTGGTCTCTTATTTTGGTCCTTCCGTCAATGACATGACGGATTACGAGTTCGACCCTGCGTTGCATCTCACTTTCCGGACACTGGTGATGATAAGAAGTTCAGTCTGTTGTAGAAATATTCCCTGAACCAGAGCAAAAAAAACTAAAATTAATTAAATTCAGTACCTACAGGGTGTTTCATTAGTAATGGAGCACAGCAAAACTGCAGATTATTTGGGTACCTAAATATATTGAGATTTAACGAAACTTCCCATTGTACAAAAGTTAATATCTACAAGGTTGGAACGTCCAAGATTTCAAAGCCGAGCATTAAAAGATAGAAAAGAATAAACTCTTCGAGTAAAGGGAAATGACAGAAATATTATATCATAACATTTAGGTACTAATCATACAGGTATAAGTAATACATTACGGTTCATAACTGAGATAACATGTTTTCATAAGAAAATGAAAATGAACACAGTAAAATTAATTTTTGAAAATCAGCATTATACATAGTTTATAACTGAAATAACGATAAGAACATGAATATGAACACAGTGACATTTATTTTTTAAAATTAGCAGTATGGTTTTGCACAACCTGGCATCTTTAGTCAATTGCGCATAAACTTAACACGACGTCTTTAATAATATTCTCCGTTTCCACTAATAAATTCAAATAAACTACTAAACATCAAATAAAACTACAAGTCAAAATGTTCCTTACAATTAGCGAAGAATTAACAGGATAAACACTGTTCTGATTCCAACGTGACGTTATGCGCAACGTTGTTCCAATTTCGACCGTCTTATTAGCATACCGTGATAGGTATATCGTGGTATGTGATGTCTAGAGTTCGTGCGAGCGCGTAGTGTAACAGGACCGTAGTCAGTTAACAAATGAGAATATTAATATGTTTACATAAATTATGTAGCAACATAGTACCATTTTTACCAAATAGTACGGTTAAGTCAAGGATAAAATACCTATATAAATTAAGATAACGCCTAACAATGGCAACACTTACTTTCATGAGGAATTTTTCGATCCATATATTTTTCTAAAAACGTACGTAACTTGGGGTTCTCTAGTTTGTTTAATGGAATATTGCTTGCAACAAAGGCTTCTGTAAGTTCATAGAATAATGCGGAGTCGTCGGCGCTGGGCGAGGCATGGCTTTTCAGATGTCTTGTTACTTTAGTTTTATCTGAAAAAATTATACTGCGTTCACACACAGTACAAAAAAGGTCATTTCCTTGAATACATATGTCCCTAAAACCCTCGGGATCACTGTCAAACCACGTTTGAAATACTTCCAGTCTATTTCTTTTCACCTTTGGCATGGTACCTCACTTTATTCACTTCTCCCCTCAACTGATGAATTAAAATTTATAAAGATATTTAAACACACGGCGAATAAACGAAACGAAATAAAAACGAAACGTATCAACGCGATGCAATACCGGCGACTGTCTGTTACAGCGTGCCATAAATAACTAAAATTTCTAGCGCAGTTTTCGTAATGCAAGTCAGCTGTGAGCTGTGAAGGCCAACGAGTCAAGGGCAGGACATGCACAGTGTCGGCCCTGTGACATTCGCGCTTGGTAATAAGTAATAATATGTAATAATATACTATGATGCAACATAGTTTCTGTGAACATTTTCATTCGTAAACTGACTACGGTCCTGTTACACTCCGCGCTCGCACGAACTCTAGTGATGTGGTTACTTATTATCTGTTGTCTCACTTCTATTTGTCCTTTCTCATAACTGGCTGATGTCTAGTGTACACCCAGTGCATACCGTAAATATGTTATACGCTCCAACATACAACATATAATTTTGTTAATTACACTAGTAAATGCTAATAATATGATAATAACCTTGACAACAATAATTTTTGGGAAAGGTCGATGAATACATATTTATAAAAATTCACACGGTAAATATTTCATTCACGCGATTGTCTCTCACAGTTGCAGTCGTATACATTGACCTATATCCATATTCAAGTAATAACAAAAAATAATTACTGTTAAATTGACGAATCTGACCGGAAAGCAGAGGCGGTGAATTTTCATTTCTCCTTTGTGCGTGGTAGAGACCAAGATTAACTTAAAAACATTCTGAAAAGTTTAAATTGTAAAGAGCCGCAATTATTAGCATACACATTTTTTATTGATTAAAAGTGTTTAGGATCGTGACATTTCCTGAGGCCATTGTTATACAATAACTTATGATCCATAAGTACTATCAATGTGCAAGAAAATATCCTTGACCTTTAAAATGTTAATTAACTCGATTGTTAATTGTTACAATAGACAATAGTTGGCCGACTGCATTTCCAGATGAGCGACTGTCTTAATTTATGTAAAATAAAAATGCGACACCTTAATCACGATATTCCGCTATATTTCTCCAAATTGTAATAAAAATTCATATATTGACTAATTTGCTAACAACGCGTTAGCTACGTCACCACGAAACTCTACTTCATATGTATTTATTCGTTTTTTTTGTCGAATATGAATTTTCCTTTGCTTTTTATTTACCTAGTCATGTAGAGATAGGATCATGATTTAATTGTGGCAATAAAGTTATATGCAATAATAGTATATTACGAGTACATTGTGCCGCAAAGGCAGAAAGTAGACATTAGCAGTCCAAGGCTGTTTTTGAGACCAAGAGCTATTTCATACCCCTGTGACATATACATACCTAGTACAATAGTTTTTCTTTCAACCTTCACCTAAATAAAAATATGAAACATTTTTAAAGCAAAATAAAATCAATCAACATCCTCAATTTACAAAGTTATTTTATTGTAATACCTAATTACTTTATATGGAGCCATGAACACAATTATTATGACGAGTACCATATAACAACATCAAAATTCATTTTCAACTTATATATGCAACAGTCATTTGAAGTGGATGGTGATTCATTTCTAAAACCTCACTTCTTAATTATAGTGCTTTGTTTCGGGATCGTAAGTAAAAAACCACGATTCATCACAAGTACTCACCGGGTCTAACAAGCCTGGATCAGTGTCACTTGATGTCAAGTGTCATCTTGATTCATTTTGCTCGGGAGTGAGGAGTTTTGTCACCATTTTTGCGCGAACTTTGCGCATGTTGAACGATTCATGCAAAATCTGGCGAACACATTCTTTGTCGATTCCTGTTATTTCAGCAAGCCCTCCAATGTTTTCGTCCGTTTTTGACGTTGAGGGCCGTCCGGGGAGCGGATCGTCTTCTGTCGTTTCACGTCCCTCTTTAAACCGTTTAAACTATTCAAAAACTTGTGTGCCGGATAAACATTCATTCCCGTACGCGTTCTTTTAAAATTGCATAAGTTTCTGTACAATTTTTCCCAGTTTAACAAGAAACTTGAGATTAACCCGTTGCTCCATCTAAACACTTAACATTTTATCGACGCGTCACTGGTGCGTAGACTAATTCAAACGACTGCTACAGTCAAATTGAGCGACCCACTGGCTTGTCCAGAGAGGTCAGGGTGGAGAAAGTGTCACCAGGCACAATTCTGTTCAAACTTGTTGCGAAACGCTCGTAGCGCGCTGGTAGCAGCATCAGTTCGGTTATTTAATAGCCACACCTCGTATGTAGATTCTTTGAAACTACGTATGTTTCGTCGCCACTGTTCAAGGACCATTGTCACCATTGTGAAGTGCCATCGGACTTATAGTGCCTATAACTTGTCGCCTACGAGTAGGTGGACTGCGGATACCACGTCCCCAGAACTCAGGCGGTTGTGATGCAAAAAAAATATGTATGACTATCTGCAGATGGTCGTCACCGTCATCTCCAAATGATTTATTTATTAAATGTTTGCTGCGGGCGCAGAACAAATGATAGTCAGTGGGGTAAAAGTCTGGTGAATACGGTGGATGGGACAGAACCTCAAAACTTAACAGCAAGAGTTCAAGGCGTATCTGTTACATGGGGACGGGCATTATCGTGTAGTATTATATCTTTGTCCAGCCGCGGCCACTGAAAATCGAGCTGGGCGGCCAAATTGCGGAAAGCACGATATACTGTACTGTGCAAAATTATAGGACCACCCATGCCGAAATCGATTTTTTTGGACCTACAGCGTTTATTTTAAGTTTTAGCCCAACGCTGATATTTTTATCGTAAAGAGCATCAAATTTCACTTCAGAAAACATGTACGGCATGTTGCAGACGCACTTGCAATAAAAAACGTTTAAAAAAACGACTTTTTGCCATTTGCATAAAATTAAACACATTTATTTTTCTACCAAACTTGTCAAATTTTATTTGTTTGTGCTAACCACGGTTTATAACGTAAAAAACCACGAGGAATCCAAAAAAAATAGTACGGCTCGATAACTCAATCCCTTTTCAAGCCACAGCCCAAAAACAGCTTTTTTTCCCCTCTTGACTCTGCCTCCGTCAATCCATTTGGGTGTCTTGACGTGAACGCGTTGGGTTTGCTTGGATCTTGAATGTACCTGTAAATGCGGTTGTGTGTAAAAATTCTGATTTAGGTATATCAATAGCAGTTTGTTGTCAAACTTACCCTTTTAGTACTTGGTAGGCCCACCCTTGGCCTTGATGAGCGCCTTTACCCGTTCTGGCATTGAATTAACAAGACTCTCAAAAAGCTTCTTATCCGTTCGTAGTCGCATCCATTCTTCTGCAAGTCTTCGTTTCAGCTCTTTCAAAGTGGAAATGTATTTTCTAATTCTTCTTTCGAGAAGGTCCCATAATTCTTCAATGGGGTTCACGTCGGGTGATCGCGCAGGCCATCTTTCCACCGGAATGCGACGCTTTTTGAACCATGCCATAGCCTTCTTTGACACATGACACGGGGCGTTATCTTGTTGATATTTCCCATCCTTCCGTCGTCCAAGGAGCTTATTCTTAGACGGCAGCATGTAGTTTTCCATATGATCTAGGTACTTGTCAGTGTTCATTGTCCCCTCAACAAACGCTAACTCTCCTGGACCTTTGGCGGTCATACAGCCCCAGACCATGACTGATCCTCCTCCTTTCTGCACCCGGGGAACGACGCATTCTGGTTTATACTTCTCGTCTGACATTCTATAAACACGAGTTGGACGATTACTATATAGTTGGTAGGAAGATTCATCGGAGAACAGTACAGTCGCCCATTTTTCCGCAGTCCATGAACGGTGCTCTAATGCCCATTTGTAGCGCGCCTCTCGGTTTTGCTTGGTAAGCAAAGGTTTGGACGCCGCGACCTTAGATGGTAGTCCAGCCTCGTTCAATCTTCTTGAAATTGTACTTCGAGACACAGTTGCATCGAGTTTAGCACGTAGTTCATTCGCTGTAGCCCGCCGATTCTGTTTACACAGCGCTACAATTCGTCGATCGGTTCGTGCATTAGTTCAACGGGGACGTCCTGCTCCCGCGGTGCGTGGCTCACGTCACCGGAGACAATATACTTCTCAATAGTTCGATGCACACAGGATTTACTCACTTTTAAACTATCTGCAATAGCCCTTTCACTCAGTTTGGCTTTGTAAAGTCCAATTATCTGCCACTTCACTGCGTCTGACACCGCAGCCTTGCCCATCTTGCAAACGCTGTCAACTCGATCAGACTCAAGATTTGTAAATAAACCACTTTCACCGTTCTAAACAAAACAATCCCTTAAGTGACAAAAAATCCGCTAGAGCGCGCTGGAGTGAGCACTCACGTGCTGGAGTAAGAAAACACGCGCTAACTGCCTCTACATGGCGCGCTTCTTCAAATTAGGGGACTTTGGTAACAAAGATTTTTCACTGTTTTTGGGCTGTGGCTTGAAAAGGGATTGAGTTATCGAGCCGTACTATTTTTTTTTGGATTCCTCGTGGTTTTTTACGTTATAAACCGTGGTTGGCACAAACAAATAAAATTTGACAAGTTTGGTAGAAAAATAAATGTGTTTAATTTTATGCAAATTGCAAAAAAGTCGTTTTTTTAAACGTTTTTTATTGCAAGTGCGTCTGCAACATGCCGTACATGTTTTCTGAAGTGAAATTTGATGCTCTTTACGATAAAAATATCAGCGTTGGGCTAAAACTTAAAATAAACGCTGTAGGTTCAAAAAATCGATTTCGGCATGGGTGGTCCTATAATTTTGCACAGTACAGTATGTAGGTAGACAGCGGCGGTGACGGTGGTATTTTCCTCCAAGAGTTCCCAGTGATACACGCTGCGAAGGTCCCACCAAACTGACATCACCTTTCTCGGATGGACGTCAGGTTGAGGTACCGATTTTGCTGGAGCATCTGCGTCTACCAACTGATAGTTACGGGAATAAGATTGTTCAAATAGTCCAAACGACGACTGCGGGAGAGAAGTTGTGTGCAAATGTTACTCCGATGCTGGCGATCAGCTTCGCTCAATAAACGTGGGATCCCCTTGCCCAACTTTTGGACTTTGCCTAGCGTTTCGAGACCACGTACCATCGTGGCGTGGTTATAGCCGAGTTCTCGTGTCATCTGTCGTGTGGTTCCAGATCGTAAGCAAGCGCTCAATATCCAGTTGAGGTGGCCTACCAGATCATGGTTTATGATCGATGCCGTAGTAGTCAGATCGGAAGCGCGCGAACCATATTTTGCATGTTGCTAAGCTAGGGAGCATTGAAAGAAATACGCGGCCACTAGATTTCGGTGTACTTCGGTTGTATTATAGCCTAGACGAAATTCGTATAATCAAGCACATCGAATCTCACTTGAAGTTTCGCTCTGAGATTTAATAATGTTAACACACATAAGTGCGCGCTTTATATAACCTGTACCCCACAACTATCTAGACTTCTAGAAAATTGAATTAAAAAATTTCAAAAAAAGTAATATTCATGTAAAGAAAGCATTTTTATTAGATAAATTAGGAATGCTTTCCTGGGTTTTTATAAATCAATATCAACCCCTTCAAACAGGTATATAATTTAATTCAGTAATTTAGACGAAGAAACGTCGAGTAAATATTTTTTGAGGTTTCTGTGCAGTTTACATAATTTTTGCGGAAAGTTTCACAACTCTTAACAATTTTAAATATCCAGAAGCAACGAAGAATAACTGAGTGTAGTTGAGAAATGGCCAGTAGACAAAAAAAAGTAGGTGAAACAACATAAACTGCTAAAAAAAACATGACCGCTGACGATGGAAGTAAAATCGATTATACCGAAAACGGATCAATGAAATTAATTTTATTCAACGATTAGCCTGTTCCAATTTTATTATAATTATTATCAGAACCAAAGGAAAATAGACATAATAATGAATGATATTTTTTTCTGCAAAATCTCGAATCTTGTTATCAGCTCGAGTTTTGCTCTGGTCAGTCAATGATACATTTTTTTCTTGAATTCTTGATTCTTTTGTATATTGCCATCAAAATCAATCTTCAATATTCGTTCATTTCAAAGTAACAATTACATAGCAGGAACGAGAAGAAACGTTGCAACTATTATACAGGGTGTTTCCGAATGAAGTAGAATAAATGATACCAGTAAATAATAGAAGTCAAAATTGATGAGCAGCAGAACTAGACATACCATAATCTAATGTTGCACCCCTCTTGTGATGCAGAGTGCTAAATGTTTCCAATACTACATTTTAATTAATAAAAAATTCAAAATTTTGTTTTAACAGTAGTTATTAGCATAATTCGACAATCAATATATTCGCTCCATATGTACGAAATAAATGAATTTGGAACGTGAATGAGTTGAAATTGCTATTTTTTAACATGAAAATAGTCCACCCACATTATTTATGACAACCCCCCCCCCCCCCCCCCAAAAAAGTTAAGTTAATTAAAATAATTCAGTTAATTCTCTTTCCAACAATTTTTTTTATTTTGGACATTAATAAACGAGAAAATTAATTTTGAATTCTCGGATGACATTTTGTATGACACAGAGCTTATTTTGCAATTTTTGTCCGTTATCCTATTTTTCAAGTCTTCAGTATTGTTTGATCGATTTACATAAACTTTTGATTTTAACTAGCTTCACAAGAGTAATCGAGGTGAGTTAAATCGGGAGACCGAGCAGCCCATTCAACAGTTCCACTTCCTCCGATCCATCTGTTAAGGAAAACTAGGTACATTTAAATAATTTCTGACTAAACACCCCACCATCACCAAATAGACCTGTCTGTTTCATTCATACAACCTAAGTACACCGAAATCTAATGGTCGCGTATGGCGAGAATGCCGCTAGTTTAGCAACATGCAAGAGATTGTTCGTTCGCTTCCGATCTGGCGACTACAGCATCGACGATAAACCACCATCTGGTAGGCTACCTCAAGTGGATATCGAGCACTTGCGTACGATCGTCACCACACGACAGCTCGGCTGTAGCCAGGCTACGGTAGTTGTGGACTCAAAATGCTAGGCAAAGTTCGAAAGTTAGGCAAGTGGGTACACGTTTATTAAGCGAAGTCGATCGCCAGCGTTGGACTCACATTTGCACACAACTTCTCTCCCGCAGTCGTCGTTTTCACTGTTTGAACAATCTTGTTACCGGGGCCGAAAACTTGGGTGCTTTATGGAAATCACAGCCGTAAACGCCAGTGGGTAGATGCAAATTTTACAGCACAATCGGTACCTAAATCTAACGTCCACCCGGCAAAGATGATATTGTCAGTTTGGTGGTATCATAGAGAAATAGAGTATTATGTATGTATATTATTATTATTATTATACAGTGAGGGGCTGAAGTTTGGAATATTATTATAAACTCGTTTCGCTCTGTATTTTAATTTTTTTTAAATTGAACACCCTCGAATATCGTTTTATATTTTTGAGCAGGCCTTCGAGAGACAATTTTAAAAATGTAATATTTGTCATCTGTCTACGTCCGATTGTCAATTGTTTGACGTAAAAGTCTGTTTGATATTACACTCTAATTAAAATTGTCAGTTAAAAGCTAGTAGTAAGTGTCACTTAGTGGCGGCTGGTGATAAAGGGCACAGGGGCACGTGTCCAGCCCAAATTTCAATAGAAAATATTTTGTGTTAATTTACTATAAATTACTGTTACAATAATATCAATTAATTGTATACGACAAACTATTCATATTCTAATTATTATTCCTTTTATACCACAAATAATGATTTTTATCACTTATATATGACATACTATCTATCGAACACCGAGCCACCGTAGTCGCATTTCGCGCGCATGGCCGAGGGCACACAGTATCCCAGCCCTCGTTTTTAATCGGGCTTTTTCGGTGACTGGTAATATTTGGAGACCATTGCAGCAGACAGACGTCGTTAAATCGTTCGAAAATCAGCTGAACGGGTCACACTTGTTGAGTGACCTTTTTTAGTGATTGTTTATTTTCTTCGCTGAGAAGTGTGTTTTTACTGTTTTTGATTGTGAAACGTTTCAAAATGAATTCGGTGGACTTTTTATTGACTAATAAAGATATTACATGCGAGATCCGAACGGAAATTAAACGGTTAGGAAGGCCGATACCCGATTTGATTATTTCCAAAACAGACGTAGGAAGCGCGAAATTATTCACGAAATTTTAATAGTAGTGTCTACGACAGATTTAAGTGGTTACGTGGGTGTCCTAAAATAAACAAACTGTTTTATTTTATTTGTTTAGTGATGGGTGGCAACCAAAGTGCATGGACACAAGAAGGGGTGAGTGATTTAAAACATTTAAATGAACGAGCTAAGAAACATGATAGCTACAATGAAAAACATTTACATAACATCTTAGATTTCAGTGTGTTGGGACACTAGGTAGACATAAGGCAACAGCTTGATAGTGCTTATCGTGAAAATATAAGACGTCACAATGAAAATGTGGATAAAGACAGACATATTTTAAACCAAATAATTAATTGTATTAAATTTTGTGAAAAAAAATCCGGGACTTTAATGAAAAGGCGATTAACATTTTTGTGAACAATAAGGACAGGAGAGCTGATTTCCTCTACAAATAACGGTAAGATACCTATATCAATTTTTTTTCACATGTTGCCACCCATTATTTTAATATATTTAAGACCTCAATATTCGTGCCTAATAATTATTTAAAAAAGCTACCAAATCCCAAAAATTATTCTTGTGAAAGTCTATATTTTTGTATAAAAGAATTTTTCATTGAAATTCTGAAGTGTCAGTAAAACGCATGACCTTGAAAATTTTAAAAATTTTCGTCTGAGGCGCCATTGGTGGCTAATAAGTAATCTTACTGACACACCCTGTGCTCACCCATGTAACATACCCACGAGCCACCACTGGTGTCAGTAGAACGTAGATTTATTAATCTAAGTCTATTATATAATTTATCAATTAAAGTAATTAATTTAATCACTTCAGGTCCATAGAATGGCCGGCTCGTCCTCCGGATTTCAATCCATGTATGTAATTATGTTTTATGGGACTATTTAAAAGGCAAAGTCTATATCACAGAACCACCTAACATTGAAAATTTAAAAATGAGAATTAGAAATTAAATTCGGGGAATCACACATCAAGTTATTAGAAATGTATTAAGCGAATTTGGATATCGTGTGGCTGTAGCTCAGGAAGTGTTTGGAGAGCATATCGAACATTTAATTTAGGTCTATTTTTATTTGTTATCTATTTTGAAAACTATTAATGTATCACTTACTTCTTTTTCCATGTTACGTTGTTTCAATCATATTTGACCATATCAGCAACGCTCAATGCTTCTGAATCAACCGGATATTATCTACATGATAGGTACCTATCTATTTCAACTTCATTCCCAGAGCAATAATATTTAATAAAAATCACTTCAACGAAATTTACAAGGCATTAATAACGTTTTACATTTACAAACTTAATATTCCCGGTTATTAATGCGCAAAAATAAAAAAAAACATTTGATGAAGAATGCTTATGAGATTATTAAAATGAATTCACGCATTCATAAAGTTCGGCACGCTTCAAATTAATTTATTTCGTCCATATGGACCGTACTGCATACACACTGCTATCATTTATGCACCTTCTTCGGAAAGACCCTGTGTAAATAAGTAAAAAAATAGCCTCACCTTGTAGCATGGAGGAAAATATACTAGGTAATTGTAAGCTATTATTTAACATCTCCCTAGCGGTTACCTTCTTGCATAATAGTCTCATTCTTACTCTCGTTCCAATGCAAATTGCAACTGACCCAAATAACGAAGACAATGCCTTCAGAGGAGCCGAAAGGAATGGATGAGTTGGACTTATTGCAACACGATGGTTGTATTTTAGAAAATTTCTGACGAGTAGGTTTCGTTTTGTAAACGTACAATCATTATGGACAACCCACCAATTTTTTAATAATAATTATAATTAATGAAATAACATTGCAGAGTAGGTAAGTATTTTGTCTGTACCTCTGAAAATTATACAGACTATCTTTAAAGAAGCTAGAACCTTCTGCCTTTTAAGACAGAAATAAAAAAATATAGCTTAAGGATGCCAAGCATCGCGATGCCTCGAATTTTTGTAGCAATATACCTTTCTAAATTTCCTATTTATAAATTTCACACCGTTAAGGACATAGTCTAAGAACATAGTCGAGAATTCAATTTTTAACTCCAAGGATTTAACTCCTGCGTGTTCAGCATTTTCCAATCGTATAATTAATCATGTTTTAAAGATATGTCATTTTATTTTAAATTTAGTTTTCCTGATGCCTCTCTGATTGTTACTTTAAGATAAGTGTGAAAGTACGTGTGAAGAACAGTTTTGGCTTAACTTTTTGATGAAAAATAGATTAATAAATAGGTAAAGTCCATCTATTTTGAATTGAAAATGATAAATACGCCGGGGGAACAAAAAAAGCGGTGCAACTTTATGATTCCATGGGCGTGCTCGAATAATAGCTTTTAGGGATAGGTAATAATAAGTAATTAACGTCGCTTTTAGGCATTCATATATGTTTAAAATAATACGCTGACTTTGACAATGTAAGTCTTTATTTTTAAATTCATCCTACTCGACCGTTTCGACATTTTCTCTGGTTATATCTGAAACTACGTTATTTTCATCCGTTTCGAAAGGCTTCCAGAAAGCCATGTTTATGAAAGAGGTATTGATTAAAAATGTCTATTTTTTAACGATTGAATTATGACGCAAATAAAATAAAAGTTTGCACAATTTAAACCTTTTAAAAACCCACTTCGCCGTTATTGTACGCGCAGAGAATATAACGCATCAAAACACACTCACAAAAACAACGGTTTTTTGTATCCAGTATCCAAATAGAAACGCATATTTAGTTCCATACAAAGTGTTAGTAAACTGATATAGCCTTATCCTACCTCGTATAAGTACCTATTTTCAATTTAGAATATAAATTCTATATATTTATTAAAGTAATTGTTTCTTTATTCTTTATTCTTTGACTTCGAATAAAGACAAATGGGTTGTGCACAAGACAATTTGTGTTTTGATGTGAAGCAAAAAATAACTATTGCCTGTACTGGTGCATATTGCCTACTGGATTACCGGTACTGAATTAGGTGGCACTATTTTCAGAAAAGTAACTTCTAATGAACTTCGAAGAAAAAGTTACGAGTTGTGCTTATATTAATCGAACATTTATTAAATAATTAACTTTTAATTTTACTTGTTGTTGTTATTTTATTTACTTATTTATAAAGATTTCAGTTAGAACATTTGTATGTATATTGTTTATTGTTTAGGTATCTAGAGATATCTGTTTATTATAAATTATATATTATTTTAACATAATTTAGTTAATATTACCTTGATTATTAAAACTATTTAAATAAATTGGGTTAATAGTTTGAGATAGTTTAGTTTAATACACATTTTTTTTACTGTAAATGAAAACACATTTGAAGGGTACAGGAGAAAAAGCATGAATGTCACAAAAAGGAGTTTTCCACAAAATCGCTTTTATAAATATGAAGACTTCTACAACCTACGTCGAAGAGTAGATTTTGTTCAAATATTTTTTATTTACTGCATATTAGTGTTAATTTCTTTGTTGCCTGTTGACTGTAGATTTTTTTTAATAACTGTAAAAAAAATTTTAATAGCAGCATTGCAAAATGCCTGGGTAAGGAAGTATAATAATATATCATAAATAATGTACTAGAACCTGGAGTGGGTAGTGGAACCTTCGGCGTAGAAACAAAAAACTAGACGTTTTCCACGAAACACCGAACTACTACACTTTTCTCAACGCGCGTTTCGCCAACCAAGTTGGCATCTTCAGGAGAAGATTAAAACTAAATTCTAGCCTACACACTTGCACTATTTATACTAAATTTGTTGCCACGATTTACTGAACCGTAACTGTCTTTGTTTATCAGAGCAAACAGTGGACTGGTTCCTTATTCATACTACTGTTACACTTAATGATTTCTAAACTTTCAAAAGCATCCAACTGTCTACTGTTTGTTACATTTCTAATTAATTTTAAATTATTTATGTCTATCCTATGGTTATTGTCAAAAGCGTGTTGGGCAACACACAATTTTCCTGTTCTGCCATATTTCAAGTGAGCCATGTGTTCTTTAAATCTAGTCAAAATAGATCTTTTTGTTTGCCCAATATACTTTTGATCACAATCTTTACAACTTATTTCATATATTCCTGACTTTTCGTTATTGTCGATTTTTTCTTTGGGGTTGCCCAAAAGCGTCTATAGTTTATTTTTAGAATTATAAACCAAATTTGGTAAGGAAAACGCTATAATATTTTCAACAAAAATTGAAAGTGATGAGTTGATAGATGACAGAACTTACTCAATATTTAGATTCTTAAATTTTGAATCGAAAATTACTTTAAAAAAGGATTTCTTCTGATATCTTATAGGAAAAGTGAACTGAAAAAAACCCGTGATTACGTCAAAACATTAACCGAACCAAATTTTGACGTAATCATATCCATTAATTCATCAATAAACATTCTCACTGACGCTCATTCGTTTCCTAATTTATTTAAATATTTTCTTTTTGGGCGCGAAAGTGAAATTCGGCATACTCCAGCGAGTTATGAGTGTTACGAGAGATGTAAATATTTGGTATAAAAGTCTAGTCGTAATGCAGCATAAAAAAGTGAGAGCCCCCTTTCGCAACCGAGCGTATCGTAATCTGATGAACACTCATAAAAATTTAACGTATACTGTTATTACAATAAAAGCAAAACATAGACATAATACGATAATTAGAATGTATACAAGGGAGCATGGTTAAGTTACTTTTAAAATATTACACAGCACCACAAAAAAAATAAGTGAAATGTAAGTACCTCTGACCAAACTTGGTGGATTACATGTTTTTGGGGTCGCTGAATCCGAATACGAAGCCCGTTTTACCCCATCACGTCACATTTTTTTTAGCCTCAATAAGCTTCGGAAAAATGGCAAAAAAAAACGAAAAAAAAATACTCTAGAACCCAATTAAACCTCATAACCTAATACTTCAAAAACTTCATACCTCTAATCCCATAGCCCTCACAATCAATAAGCCCCAAAGACCCCAATTAACCATATAACCTCAAACCAAAGTTGTGCAGTCATCCAAAACGGGTGTTTTAGCCATAAATGGCCAAAAATAGTCGAAAAACCGCTTCATAAATGGTCGAAAAATGAAGGATTTCTACCAGGGCAAACTGTAGGCCAGATCCCTAATAACCCAATAACCCAATGGCCCCATTTTATAAGTTAATAACTTCGAAATACCACGCTATTAGTCCGATCGCGACCGAATTCAATAGTACTCGAAACCACATTAATTGTAATGTGCATGTCAATTTTCATCGAAATCCGATGAATAAAAATGCACTTATGGTGGGCCAAACGAAATTTAAGTTTTAAGTCTTAACTACCCCGTAATCCATCGGTTCAGTCCTAAAATTTAACTGTAAGGAATACTTGAGCACCAATATTTATGCAAAATTTCATCTCAATCCGATCGTTACAGCGAGTTATAATGCGTTAAAGTCTGCGTATACACGAACGTCCATATTTATGTACGTACATACGTACATGCATACGTACGTACATACATACAGGGTTGGAAAGTCCAAGATTTCAAAGCCGAGCATTAATAGGTAGAAAAGAATAAACTCTGACATATAGAGGAACTGAGAGAGAAATATTATATCCATAGTTGCCAGACTGACATGTCATTTTAAAACTTCTATGAG
The DNA here is from genome assembly GCA_029963805.1 of Aromia moschata. Lineage (NCBI taxonomy): Eukaryota > Metazoa > Arthropoda > Insecta > Coleoptera > Cerambycidae > Aromia > Aromia moschata. The sequence goes on along the minus strand of JAPWTK010000072.1, from coordinate 854,641 downwards.
CGTTATTCTCTGTCTTTCGTGATAGGGTAGCAATGTAGGCGGGACGCCCCGCCCATAAATTATAATGCGCATGTGTGAATTGAATTATTATATGGTTATTGGTCTATGGAAAATAAGCACTTGAGTATTCCTGTGCGTACGCAGTATCCCGAGAAGTTAAATGTTTGGGTTGGTATTTTAGTCGTAAAGAACAAAAGAAAAACGATTTTTTTTATAATCCATGCATTATTACTTTTAATGACTGTAACGCAAGTTCTTTTACAAGTTTTGGAATACCAATATCTGTAAAAATGCATACCTAAGTAGTGGGTTGTTAAAGGAGTATGAATGCTGATGATGTTACCAGTGCGCTGCGAGTGTGTCGCGACAAGTTTGAACAGAACTGTGTCTGGTGATACTTTCCCCACCCTGAACTCGCTGGAAAAGCCATTGGGTCGCTCAGTTTGACTGTATCAGTCGTTTTAATTAGTCTACGCACCAGTGACGCATCGAAAAAATGTTAAGTTATCAGATGGAGCAACGGGTTAATCTCAAGCTTCTTGTTAAACTGGGGAAAACTTTTACAGAAGCTTATGCAATGTTAAAAGAAGTGTACGGGAATGAATGTTTATCCCGCACGCAAGTTTTTGAATGGTTTAAACGGTTTAAAGAGGAACGTCATAACGAACGAAAACATTGAAAAAATCGGTAAATTAATCCGCGAAAATCGTCGTCTAAGCATCCGAGGGCTTGCTGAAATAACAGGAATCGACAAAGAATGTGTTAGCCAGATTTTGCATGAATCATTCAATATGCGCAAAGTTTACGCAAAAATGATGCCAAAACTCCTCACTCCCGAGCAAAAGGAATCAAGAAAGAACACTTGCGCCGACATTCTAAACAACATTGACACTGATCCAGGCTTGTTAGACACGGTGATTATTTGTGATAAATCATGGTTTTTTACTTACAACCCCGAAACAAGCGGTTAAAGCAAAAGCGACTTAGGTTCAGAACCAGCTGACAGAAGCGGACTTTCAGCACTGCTTTCAACAATGGAAAAGTCGTATGGAGCGGTGTACAGATCGCCAAGAGCTGTACATTGAAGGCGAAAATGTTATTACTGTAATTGGTAACGAATAAAAAGTGTTATGACAGCAGTTCGGTTATTTAATAGCCACACCCCGTATAAGGTTTATAAGTACATAGGTACATAATGTTTATGCTTTATTTTGGTCCCTTAACCTTTGGAGCGCCGGAAAATCTTATATAAGACGCTCTCCATAGGCTATACAATCATTCTTAAATTGCAACGAAACTTACTAGTCTTTGTTTTTTGGAGGTCGTTGATCACGAAAAAAAAGGCTTTGGGGTTGACACCCCCTAAAAAGTACCCCCGATTATGATATCAATGTAAGATTGAGTTTTGAGTAAAAATTAAATTTCATTTTATGTTTCATATGTGTCTTTGCACTATTAACGGTGGCAGATACCCCTGAGGGAATATCTCGTGGACGTTTCTGATAGTAAACGAATGAAAACCAATTCTTGTTGCTATTTCCAGGGGTGTTTCTGAGTTAGACGATATTTGAAAATATTTTTACAACGCGTAATAAATTACTCGTTTAGAATCAACTGAAAATAATGAAAACTCAAAAAAAAACTAAAAACTAAAAAAATAGTGAAAAACGAAAAAAAAAGAAGCCACAAAGTCTATCTACATCCTCGTTGTTGGCTTCAGGTAATACTGAAGGAGAGATCATCAATCAGTCACACACTGAACGGCAAAATGATTCCAAAATCACCATAAAAACCAATCCGATTTTGAATCGACGGAGGGAAAATGTGTTTACGCTTCGGAATGGCTAGTGACAGCCTACTATGTTTTTTCCAACTTATTTTTGTAAATTATTTATTTCAAGAATATTTTTTTAGTTCAATTGAATTATTGACTGACCCTTGAATGGCCAATAAATATTTTATAGTGAACGTCGTTTAAAATTTGCTAAAATAATTTTCTTACCCAGTGAGAGAAAAAAGGAGCAATACGTTTAATATTACAATATACTTTATTGTTGTAATAAATTGTAATATACTTTATTGTTGTAAACAATATTCATCTTTCCTGATTTTGGAGAATTTTCTACTCTCAAAAACTTATTACAGTAAGTAATATTGTAGATGCATAAAAGTAAAATTGTAGATACTTACTTACGGCAGAGTCCGAGAAAAATGATAAAAGGGGTAGTTTCTAATCAGAAAGGGGTGGTTTTTGAAGGGTAACGCAAAAATTACTATCATCATCGCATTCCTCATCCTCGAAAACGAAGAAGCATTTACTTGGAATTTTAAAAAATTAAAATTTTCCGGATCGTTAGCTGCCGGAACGTCTTATATATGACGCTATTTGAAGTTTGTACTGCATGAGGGTTGAATGTACAAAGTAGGACTAAATCACTAGGATTTTTTAAGGCAAAAAAAGTGACAAAAACCCCGGCGCTCCAAAGGTTAATGCCTAATTACACTCTTGTTTACCACATTAACAAAAACTACACTGTTGATGATAGTGATTGGTAAGACCGGAAGTTGCAGAAAAAAGCAATTACAACAATCAGAAAGAGTGTGATCGATTACATCGTCGTACCAATTTTTAGAACGATCGCTTAAAAAATGGCAGCGATATTGCCACTTTAATCTCGTCGTGGCCCACCCAGTATAGTTGTCAATGTACCCTCGTAAAACTATTATTATTAATAACATAACATTAATAACAAAAAAAACTCCGTTAAACTTGAAAGTATGCCACGGAGGTGATAAATCGCAACTTAATTTTATATATGATAACTGGGTTATACTTTTTTTGCTGTTACGTTAAATATATCACAACTGGGTTACGTTTTTGCCGCCATTGTATTTTTCGCGATTGTTACGTCAAATTATCGCAAATAATAGTTATTAAACTAATGAGTTACGTTAAAACGTTCGAAAACGACATTTTAAAACACAACCGTTAGAAACGACATTTAGAATTTTTGCAATCGAGTTTTGTAATTGGTATTACAAATAGTATTCTTAAATTCGATTTTGATGCCGTTTTATTTGATATATAAAAGCGTGTCACTATTTTTAATACAATTTAAAAGGGAAACTGATACCCACAGTTTTATTAATATGCTTGTTAACATTTTATATTTATAGTGGTAAAAGTGAATTATTTTTAACAAATTTCAACTTACAAAAAGCGTTTAACAAATACAGTGCGAATATTTTGAATTATTACCATTTATGGTACAATTTGAACAACATTTCAATCAATTTATTTTTAATTTTTTTTATTTTAACAGTAAATTTTGTATGGCGTACCTGTTAAAACTGTAATATTGTCCAAATAATTAAGAGAACGAAATTTTTTTGGCGATGTTTGAGAGGCTGTATCTCAAAGAAAAATAGTCGTATCTAGATTTTAAAACTACATTTGAGCTACGATTAGCGAGAGAAAAAAATTGTTATATTTTTTTTTTGTCCACGGACTTGGGATTTTTTTAATTTAATGCTATGTTCTTAATTGATAGCTTTTTATTCAGCTTCAATTTACTTTTTTTATATTCACTTCACGTCAATTTGTCGCTAAGATATCTGAATCTTAATGAAAAGTATCCTTTTCTTTTTGATCATCGATATCTCAGCAACCAATGACCACACAGAGAATGTAAGAGCAGTTTCAAAAACCGAAATAAACCTCCTACAAGATCCTTTTAAATATTTTGAAAAAAAATCACCTTCAACACTGATTTAAAGAAAATAAATAAAGTAACTGTTTTCTTTGTTTTAGTAAATCTACCGCGTATTCCCAAATATTGATGGAAAGACTAATGTTTCCAGGTTTTTTAATAGCTTAATGTACCCTCAATAGCTCAGTAAATTTTTAAATCGATCCATCGAACCGTTTTCTCGGACCGATTGATTAAAGTTTTACAAAACAATTAAAGGGACAAGTGTATTGTTTCTTAGAATTGAGTAATCTGTTGTGCATTAAAATGAAAAAAACTTTTTTTTTTCAACTTTTTTTGCAACTTGGCATTAGTTATTTCACATACATCATTTCAAAAATCGCCAGGAAATTAAGGAAACTTTTTTATTGCCTTAATTTTTTGGAGTAGTGTACCATTTTTATAATTTTGTTTTGTAAAGTGGAATTTTGTTTCGCTCACTATGCTCGTGATCCAATTTCCCTTCTCACAAAAGAAAATGACGCTTTTAATACAAACATCATAGATGATAATAAAAAAAGTTGGAAAAGGTTGATGTGGAAGTAGTGATTCAGTATGCAACAATCCTTTAAGCTTCGATTTAAACGTGATATAACATTCTGTACGCTGTATTACTTGAAATGATGAAAGTCGTGTTTGAATGACAGGATGAAGGAAATATTATGCGTACTTATTATTGAGCAAAATAGCGCAAGCACGATTTGCGTAATGCTTAACTCATTTCTTACAATTAAATGGTTGTCGAGTCGCGGATTAGGAAGAATAACATTTAACATTTTAGCATTTTACAAGTAGTTACACCTACGTACATTTTTAAATCCCTCGGCAAAGTTTCGATGAGGAACGATTATTATTAGAGAAATAAAGTAATGCACAGAACGTCAACGCAAACGTACAACCAAATGTTGCTCCATTTAACTGTAAAGACATCACCAGAGAATTCCCTTACAACAGTTCTCTGAGATTGGGAGGACTTGTGATCTACAGTATACAACAAAAGTCATCATACACCCACTTTTTGAAGGTTGCTTAAATTTTAATAATTTTTATACTACAATACTGAATTTTTGCATCTGACAGAATTACAGCTTGTGATATTCTGCGTTTAATATGTCCAAAAAGTTCTTGGACTTATATTAATGGGAACATTATTTTTTAAATGGAACACCCTATATATTATCACATTTTTTGAAATCAACTTAATTTTCACATTCCAAAAAATATAATATGTCTATGTTTGGACTAGTGATTTTTGAGTTATTTCATTTTAAATAATTCAGTCTAGTTGGCTGTGCGTGACGATTCGACTTGAAAATATGACTTTCTATCGCACTGGCTATGGACTACTAAGGAAAACAAAACAAATAAATAATCCTATGATATTATATTACAAATATACAAACAATTACAGAAGGTTTATGGTTAATACATACATTAAATAAAACTGAATGTCTTCATCGTGATCCATGGCCACTGCGATAAAACCTTACATTTTATTTCAAATCAGCAGTCACAGTTAACTAGACGGAAATATTTTTAATTTAAGTTAATTAAATATTATTAAGTGAAATAACTCAAAAACGGCGGGTCCGTCTATGTATAAACATTGGCATATTATATATTTTTGGAATACTGAAATTACGCTGATTTAAAATGTGATAATATATGGAATGTTATTTTAAAAATAACATAAGTTAATCTTTTTTTATTTCGTTATGATCTTTTGTTAAAATTTTTAGTAAAAGTCTTGCAACTTCTATCTAGCAAAAATCTAACCACAACCAAAAATATCAAATTATTTTCAAAATTTTTGGACTCATCTTTTCATACAACCGACATATCACCTTTAACTTGAGTTTATTAGAGAAGTTATTACAGAATTTAACACGCTGTAATCCTGTGAGAAGCAACAAAATATCAATACTGTAGTACAAATATTATAAGAATTTAAGTAGCCTTCAAAAAGTGGGTGTATGATACACCCAACATTACTTTCCTTGCTGACTGTCTAGTGTGTCCAATTTTCGTCACTTTTGCGGCATAACTCAGTTGTCTTTAAATATAGAGAGTTGCGATTTGCACAGGCACAAAAATTGTATTTTTCAATTAAATTAGTAGTTTGTGAGCTTATTGTTAAGAAAACTTACCAATAGCGATGTATTTTTTTATTAAATACTTAGAAAGTATTTAATTAAATCAAGTAAATACGAGGTGTGGCTATTAAATAACCGAACTGCTGTCATAATACTTTTTATTCGTTACCAATTACAGTAGCAACTTTTTCGCCTTCAGTGTACTCCCCTTGGCAATCTCTTCACCGCTCCATACGACTTTTCCATTGTTGAAAGCAGTGCTGGAAATCCACTTCGGTCAGCTGTTTCAGAACCTCTGTCGCTTTTGCTTTAACCGCTTCAACACTCTCGACTCTTGGCCCCTTCAGTGTCACCGTGTCTAACAAGACTGCATCAGTGTCAATGTTGTTTAGAATGTCAGCGCAAATGTTCATTCTTGATTCCTTTTGCTCGGGAGTGAGGAGTTTTGGCACCATTTTTGCGCATGTTGAACGATTCATGCAAAATCTGGCGAACACATTCTTTGTCGATTCCTGTTATTTCAGCAGCCCTCGGATGCTTAGACGACGATCTTCGCGGATTAATTTAACGATTTTTTTTCAATGTTTTCGTCCATTTCTGACGTTGAAGGCCGTCCGGGGTGCGGATCGTCTTCGGTCGTTTCACGTCCCTCTTTAAACCCTTCAAATCATTCATTCGAAAACTTGTGTGCGAGACAAACATTCATTCCCGTACACTTATTTTAACATTGCATGAGCTTTTATAAAAGTTTAACAAGAAAATTGAGATTAACCCGTGCGTAGACTAATTCAAACAACTCCTACAGTCAAACTGAGCGACCCACTGGCTTGTCCAGCGAGGTCAGAGTGGGGGAAAGTATCACCAGACACAGTTCTGTTGAAACTTGAACTCCAATAGCATTGGAGACTTCGGGTTGGGTTTAAAATTTTGGAAATTCAATAGACTACAACTTCTTAAATGCATATGCTATATAAAATATGCCAAAGAACGGAGATATAAGCGAAAATGTGAAAAAAGACGTTTTTTTTCACAAATTGTTAATTTAAAAAATTAGCGGACGGTTTCAGCTCTACGGACTTCGCGCATTGTATTCTACGCAAAAAAAAAATACATAGGGAGACCGTCAAAACTAGCCCTATATGTTTCAAGAACACATAAAAGTCTCTGCCTACTGGACAAAATGCAGACCCAACTATGTAATTTACCAGAATACCTCCTCAGGCATTTACTTTTGCTGGAAACTATATATTTTTCACGAGACGTGAGGATTTGTCACTTCAATACCTCACATTTTGAGTGTTAACGTTTCCGTTGGGGTAAAAATACTTTCATCACTGAAACAAATTGTTTTTACGTAGTCTGGCTGTTGGCTAATTTTAGTGAACATATTTTCACAGAATTACAGTTTTCGCTCTGGGTCGTCATCTGAAAGTTTAGCACCTGAAAGCACCATTTTTAATATGTATGGGTGAAATTTGTTTTTTGTCAACACCCTGTGTACTGTACTTTGACTGACTTTGACTGAATTTGTTATTAGAAATGTTTGATCGACCTGATCGTTTGGCATCATTAACACTACTTTTGTTTCAGACTTATGAAGAAGCTCGGGGTATATCTCATTAAAAATGCATTACGCTGCATGTAAATTATTTCCACTTTCACCAAATATTAAGATAGCTGTGGTGAATGTGACGACATTCTTCTCTATAGTAATTTTAAAACTTAACTTTAAATAAATTACTATAGTAATTTTTAAAGTCTGTTGCCCGTTAATAGTTTTTGTTTTTATCTTGGTACATTTGTTACATATGTATATAGCTAGAACTGTCAATGTTCGTAACTTACCACCTTATGTGACAGTAACAACAATATTGATTAAGCCCTGAAGAAGGAGAAATAAATCTCCGAAACGTTGGTAAAGATCAAATAGTTGTTGTTTATTCCCGGACCTAAAATCCAACAAACCAAAAACTAATTAAGATAGCTGCTAGTTTGTCAGCTAGAGCACATACTATTTTGGTTATTTAGACACTTAGTTAAACAATATTTAAACTAAAAATTCAAAGTATAAACACATGAAAATGCGTAGCAAAATAAACGAAGTTGAAAAATTAAAAAAGGTCAACTTTTTTTGGAGGTGGCGTTTTGAATCTGTATTGATTGAATGCTCAATTGAAATTTCATTATTTATTTATTTAAAATTACCCTAAACCCAAACAAAATTATGTACTCCCTATGTATGTGTATGTGGCCCTGTATACAGGTACATACACATGTAAATGTGTGTACATATGTATTTTTCATCGTGTACGTATTTCTTTTAGAGTTCGTGTAGTGTAGTTACATATTATCTGATTTTGTGTGGATTTTTGCAATAATGACACAGTGAATCGACGAATGAATTATTTGTGAATCGACTGAAAAACGACGGAAAATTACGAGGATTTTACAATAGACGGAACACATATTTTATTTATTCCTTGCAATCGACGATATGTATTTCGCAGACGGCCAGAGTGTGAAAGACATTTAGATTCGAATATGTATCAACAAAATATTACTGGTACTGTTAAAAAAAGAGAAATTTTGATTTGATTTGTGCATAAGGCTTTGCGCATGTAGTCATTCCTGGAACATGGTCGACAATATTCACTTTAGATGTTGTTTTTTTTTTTAAATATGTTCCCGATGTATCCCATTTCCGTAACCATAATTTAGTAAAACATATTTACAGGAGACATATCAACGTGTCATCGAAAATGTCAAAGAAGACAAACGCAATAAATTTCTGTGGCTGACAATGGACGAAACAACAAATTTACGCGGTAATAAGGTCGTTTGTATTCTGATACAAATTTTAATTGTTTCAGATATTTAGCCCCCGGTTTATGATAGCTAGTAAACAGGTTTTGCAAACAACGGCTAAAAGTATAGAAATAGTAGTAACACGTGCATTGTCATCTGTAGAAGTAAAAAATAATAATTAACTGATGTTAGTGACAACAAACATTAGTTAGTGATACAAACAAATGTGCGAAATTCGTGAAAATATATAAACACCTCGGATTATTTGCTTACAAGTTGCAACTTACTCAAGAGGTAAAGGAAAATGACCATCCACTTCGTTATCTCTTCTCCGTGTGGGCTTTAAATGAGTTTGAAAATGACGCCGATTTCAATTGAAAAATCATTTTTTCGGACGAAGCTTATTTTCATCTTGGAGGACATGTTAATAAACAGAACTGTAGGATTTGGGGTTCCGAAAATCCACACGTAGTCATAGAAAAGCCAATGCATCCTGTGTCACTGTTTGGTGTGGGTTTCGGAGTGGTGGCATCATTGGTCCGTACTTCGTCGCGATACGCTCGCAGCGCGCTAGTAGCAGCATCAGTTCGGTTATTTAATAGCCACACCTCGTAAAAGGAGGCGATGGTAGAGAAGAACTGACTACGCCACTGGATTAACATAAAAAAAAATGCATGGAAGTCGGTTTTTACATTTCCAATAAGATAAAAGAGGAGTGAAATAGAGAGGTGCAAATTTTCAGTTTCACACTGTATCTCAAAAACCAAGAGGGCTGTGAACATTTTGTTTACTGTATATTTCTTTTCACAAAAAAAGTAGGATAGGAATGTGTAAATCACAACTCTCTCTCATTAAAGACAACTGAGTTATATAGCAAAAATGCCGAAAATTGAACACACTGTACATAATTTTGCACACGTTTATGTTCGCGTTCTGTGTATTGCCTTAAGGTGCGTATTCATTTGCAACAGAATGCTCCGAACGAACCAAACGCGCCGCGCGCGCTGTAACAAATTTGTCTAGTCAGTACGTTGAGCCAAACAGAACAGAATGCGCCGAACAGTTTCCGAGGTTTGTCGGTAAACGCGATTTGCGCAAAGGGAATTATTCGTTCGCTGGTGCTCAGTGGATACGGACGTTTGGTGCGTTTGCTGTGTTCGCTGTGTTTGCTGTGTTTGTCGCGTTCCGTTCTTGGCGGACAAGTAATTTATCGAAGAAAATGGACTGGAGCAGGGAAAAATGCCTTGAGCTGATTGATCTGTTTGAAAGGCAACCTGTATTATGGGATCCTACAAACGGCTTGTATTTTAATAAAATTATAAAGCATGATGCGTGGGCGGTAATTGCCAAAAATATGGGATGCGCCCCAAATGATGTCAAAAAAAATGGAAAGTCTTGGCTATTCTAGGACCTACTAGACATATTTATTAGATTCTCAAAGTCTTCTGCAGCCATCCACGTAAAATTTTTCAAATGCATATAATCCAGGTCACTGAGTAAGGCCATATTTTTACGTCGCAAAAAAAAGGCGTATTGCCCACATTTTTGTTTCTTTTCTCTTCTTTTTAACGCTCGTTAACGCATTTATAATTAAAAAAGCACCAGCGGCTACAATCAGATCATCAGCATCCATGTCGACGAACACACAAACAACACTGATTACTGGTGGGAACGCAGCGAACACCGCAAACACTCCAAACAGCCCGAATTGTCCGCGCAAATGTTTGTTACAGCGCGCGCTGCGCGTTTGGTTCGTTCGGAGCATTCTGTTGCAAATCAATACGCACCTTTAAACTCTCTATTATTTACTATCGCCTCCATTCGTGGCATTGCAAGGCTGAAGGCGGTTTCTCTTTTGGCGGAAGAGCGGGCTGTGTAGGAGCGAAAAAAATGCTCCAACCGATTCGACGATCGCCGGTTAATACCTAGCGGTAATTTTATATACTTATTTATACCAGTAGATACGGAGAGTTTTTCATAATCACACGTAATGCAGCGAAACCGTAAAATAAGTAGAGCGCATCCAATAATTATTGCATAACGGTTCGTTGCACTTCGAGATACATTCGATATAAGTATGTACATTAGTGTGATTCAAAAAAAAAAAACATTTTTTTATTTAATTTTTTTGCAAACAGGCTTAAAAGTTCCGTTTTGTTGTAAAATTACGCCAGTTAAAATTTGAGCCCTTAATATTAATATTAAGATAGTCCGCATCGCACTTTTCTATTTTCCATAAGAATAACATGGGAACATTTTTTTTGGCACTTTCTGATTTTTATTGCTTGCTAATAGTGGACTATATGGAAACAATTTTAACACATTTTTGTCCAGAATTGAACGCTCTATAAAAAAGGTCTCTTATGATTTTTCGCTAAGTCTACTGGTTCAGAAGTTATTCGAGGCCAAAGTTGAATTCACCGAAAATTTGACCGTTTAATTGTTCAACTTTAGTTTTGAAATTTAAAGTTAACAATGTACGATTTCCGTACTCAGAGTACGGAAAAAATTGTAGAAAAAATCAAATGCAATATTTTACTTAACGCAATTTTCTTTCAAAAATATAAAAATTTTAGTAATTTCAACTGAAAAATTTTTTTTGTGTTTGATTTTTCTTTTCATAGCGAAAAATTGTTAACTAACATTTTCTAAAAGACCAAATTTAAAATTTACATAAAATTTTGGCTACATCGTTTCGATAAAACCATTAATTTTGTTGTAATACACTAAAAACGGTCAAATTGGCGGTGAATTCAACTTTGGCCTCGAATAACTTTTGAACCAGTAGACTTAGCGAAAAATCATAAGACCTTTTTTTATAGAGCGTTCAATTCTCGACTCGACTCGAAATATGTTAAAAAAATTTCCATATAATACACTATTAGCTAGCAATAAAAATCAGGTGCAAAAAAATTTCCCATGTTATTCTTATGGAAAATAAAAAAGTGCGATGCGGACTTTCTTAATATTAATATTAAGAGCTCAAATTTTAATTGGCGTATTTTTACACCAAAACGGAACTTTTAAGCCTGTTTGCAAAAAAAAAATTTTTTTGAATCACCCTAATGTACCGGGTGGGCAAATTTCGATGTTTTTATAGGGTATCTCGGTAACTGTAAGGGCTATGGAAAAATGAACCCACCTTTCCCGACCTCTTTTTTTCGAGATAAATTCATTGGTGAAAACCAGAATTTGCTATATCTTTTCGTTTTCGAGTTGTAAACGAAAATTGATTTTTTTTGAGTTTTCGATTGGTGTCGATAACTCGGTTGTTTGTATAATTAGAAGAAATCTGTTTGCACGTTCTACAGGCACTTTTTTAAGTAGAATAGGATTTCCTTAACAGATTTTTTATATCTTGTGTAGTTTTCGAGTTATGGCATAAACTTCTATTTTTTTTAAATGGAAACCATAGTTGGCTATGATTTAGCTAAAAAAGAGGATTTTTTTCTCTTTACAACGATATATAGTTTGTGGGGTCTATGATGAGTGTTTATGCGGAAACAGTTAAAAATTTTAATTTTTTGTATAGGTATACTTACTTTGTTTTTTCTTTGCAGGAAGAGTAAGTTTCTATAGTAACACATTGTTACAACAATGTTTTAATAATAATAACTGTTGCTATGGAAATTTACTCCTGCGAAAAGTAACATAAATACATAGTAACAGTCGTATATAATGAATGGTATATTAAACTTAAATAACTAATTATGACATATTAGTGACTAATTAATAATTAATTATAACATATTCATAACAAGAAAGTTTAACACACTTAACAATCAAATTTGTAACAAATAATGTATGTAAAAAATACGATACAATATATTTTACAAAAACAAAACTAGACAGATTAAAAAAAAATACGAGCATGATTATTTACCTAAAGTTTTCAAATTGTCGTCCGTTGTTTGCGATGCACAGTTCACATCGCTTTGAAACACTTTTTGTTGCATTATAGATGTGAATATTTGAAACGGAATTCAGACAGTCTATAAGATTTTCTCTCAGTTGAACCAGTGTATTATTTGTCTTTTTGTATAAATTGTCTTTAATGGTTCCCCAAAAAAAGAAATCTAACGGTGAGAGATCTGGCGACCGAGGAGGCCACTTTACTGGCCCATTGTTCCCTATCCATTTCTCCCCAAAATTAGTATTTAATAATTCCGAGATTAAATTAGTATTATGGGGTGGTGCCCCGTCTTGTTGAAAAAATACATGTCGTCTTTCGTTAAGTGGCAAGTTGTCTAAAAATTCTTCTACTATGTGGTAGTTTATCATATTGTAATACCGTTGACCATTTAAATTGTCATCATAAAGTTGGTAAGCTAAAATGCGGTTATTATATAGGGCACACCATACACTAAAACCGAAACGTCCTTGATTTTGAACATCAACAGTCTGATGAGGATTATCTTCAGACCAATAATGTTTGTTGTGTCGGTTGAAAATTCCGGCACTACTTACGTAACTTTCATCTGTCCAAATGATATTTTTAAAAAATAATTGGTCTTGCTCAATTTGTTGTAGGTACCAATTGCAGAAATCCAGTCGGCGTTCAGGATCAGTTGGAAGGAGCTGTTGTTGTTTCCTTATTGTATAAGGTCTAAATTTGTGTTTTTTTTTTAAACTGAAAGTGCTCTTCGTCGCGATATACCAGACTCTGCTTCAATTTGCCTACTTGAAATTGAAGGATTTACGACTACCATACCAACAACATTTATGGCAACATCCTCAGCATCTTGAATACGATAATTTTTTGGTCTTGGTTTATTAAATCCTCCGTATTCAACGAGGTTTTCTTTTAGTCTACCAAAGATGGACATATTAGGTTGTCTCCTTTCAGGGTAGCGATTAAAATATGCTTCCGATGCAGCTTCAGAATTATATCCATTTTGAATAAAACACTCTAGCATATTAAACTTTTCGTAATTTTGATACGCCATCGCGCCTTGTCAATTTCTTTAATCGAAACTTTAAAACTATAATGCAAGCAAAAACCAAACATAAACAATTAATCAAACAGTAATGTGTAACTGTGTATTTACATCCCAATATCCAACTGTTCTGTTTTCAAAATGACAGGCGCCTACTGTGCAAAATCATTGAAATTACTATACTGTCCTTTATTAGAAAACATATGTTTTTAACTGTTTCCGCATAAACACTCATCATAGACCCCACAAACTATATATCGTTGTAAAGAGAAAAAAATCCTCTTTTTTAGCTAAATCATAGCCAACTATGGTTTCCATTTAAAAAAATAGAAGTTTATGCCATAACTCGAAAACTACACAAGATATAAAAAATCTGTTAAGGAAATCCTATTCTACTTAAAAAAGTGCCTGTAGAACGTGTAAACAGATTTCTTCTAATTATACAAACAACCGAGTTATCGACACCAATCGAAAACTCAAAAAAATCAATTTTCGTTTACAACTCGAAAACGAAAAGATATAGCAAATTCTGGTTTTCACCAATGATTTTATCTCGAAAAAAGAGGTCGGGAAAGGTGGGTTCATTTTTTCCATAGCCCTTACAGTTACCGAGATACCCTATAAAAACATCGAAATTTGCCCACCCGGTACATGTACAGGGGTTCAAGAGTAATGTCACACCCGAAAAAATAAAACCTAGAGTTTGTGGTTTGGTCGCGTTTTTACAAGCTTTTATTTAACTTGCAATGTATGTTTGTACCTATATATGTTCGGGTCAAATCTTGCAACTGCATTTTAAAATATTTATCCTCAACCGATTGAGATGAAATTTTTTTAGTTTGGATGACAATGCATGGTTAGCTAAGTTATGTTATTCTAAATTCAAAATGGCGGACGATCTAAGATGGCGGATTAGTTATTTGTTGTGCACTCCCATGATATGGGTATCAAATGAAAGGGTTTGCTGAGAAGAATACGAAAAAAATAATAAAATGAATTTACTCTAAATCCGATATGGCGGACCGCTTTAGATGGCGGACTAGTTATTTTTGTGCACTCCCATGATATGGGTATCAAATGAAAGGGTTTGCTGAGAAGAATACGAAAAATAAAATGACCACTCTAAATCCAATATGGCGGACCTCCCAAGATGGCGGACTAGTTATTTTTAAGCACTCCCATAATGTGGGTATGAAATGAAAGGGTTTGCTAAGAAGAATACGAATAAACTGACGTTTGCGTTCAACCCTTCGAGGAGATGGTGTACTACTGCCCGGCTAAACTATAAGACTTAGCGGGGTCGTGTCTTAACTAATATCAACCTATACCCTAGGCAAATTCCAGCGGTGGTGAAAAAAAATCAAAATGGCGAAAAACACGATGGCCACCATACCAATTTTAAAGAGTTATAACTTGGTATACGTTAGGGATAGTTTGATGGTGCTCCAACAATTGATGTAGGGACTGACAAGGGTCAACTGTTGGCGATAAAAAAAATGAAGATGGCGGATCTGAGATGGCGTTCAAAAACTTAGTTGGTCCAATCGGTCAGAAATTTTGTTCCTCGGGGTTTTTAGAGTCGCGGATTATGATTTTAGAGTCGAATTGTTCAGGTCAAATCTTGCAACTGAATTTAAAAAAAACACGATCGTTGAGATTTACAAAAACAAATTCAAAAAAAAATTTTTTTTTCGAAAATTGAAAAAAAAAAGTTTTTAAAGGCTTCCAAAACTTGAAAGAATTTTGATTTGTCACTACCGTCGGCATTAGCATTACCACGTACCACGTGGAGGGTGCACGATCGGATGTACGCTTCTTACACACACATCTCTGTGTGTGTGTGTGTGTGTTTGGGTCTGTTTGTCTGATGTTTTGACCATCAATTTTTAATTTAATTTAAATTAAAGTTGATGGCCCAAATCGCGTTTCGACCCTGATTCATACTTGCTTAGGAGACAAATTTCTGATCGATTTTCGTGCTAACTAAACATATAAAAAAACAGTAAATCCGATCGTGCAACCTCCACGTGGTACGCTTTGGGTAATGATAATGCCGACGGTAGTGAAAAACCAAAACTTTTTTCAAATTTTGGAAGCCTTTAATTTTTTTTTTAATTTTCGAAAAAAAAAATTAATTTTTTTTTTGGAAATTTCAACGGTATTTGCAAAAAAAATTGTGAATAGGCTCGAAAAAATTTTTTTTTTCACTTTAGCCATGATTAGGACATGTTTAAGTTCAAAAAACGTGACCCTTTATTTTTTTCAAAAGTTTGACCGTTTGCAACAAGAAAACGGTTCGTTATATCGTAATGTAAGTTTGCATGGTTTTTGGGGGTATATTGTAAAAAACTGTAAAAGGCATACGCAACATTAGTCATTTCATGAAGATTACAATTTCAGCCGTTGATGTTCTGAATAACCGTCAATTACCCGTTTTTTCCTGTTTTTTCAAATTCATGTCAAGGATAGAAAAAAAATTGTCTCCTCAAAAATCGCAGCAGAACCTTGTAGGGGGGGGGGTTATTCCAGTTTTCAGAACTGCCCTTAGACTTTCTGTGCTACTGTTGGTTGCTGATATATCGTCGATCAAAGACAAAAGGGTCCTTTTGATTTAAAGTTCGATATCTCAGCAACAAATGGTCGTATAGAGATTAAAAAAAACAAATTGAAGCTGAATAAACAAGCTATCCGGTCGATATCATGGCTAAGATAGAAAAAAAATTCCAAGCTCGTGGACTTGAAAAAAAAGCACGCAAAATCCGCAAAATTTTCTTCTCACACTACTTCCTAAATTGCGCGAAACATGTAGCTCTAAAAGTGTTTTGCCGAAATAACTCAAAACTAGAAACTTGAGGCTTCAAAATGCTTTTTTTAGACCTCGAAAAGACCATTTTTAACTGAGATACAGCATTCTGAAAAATCACTAAAAATTCGGAAACATTTTTTGACCCTTTGTATTTGGCAAAAAAAAACGTCTAAAGTGAATATTGTCGACCAAGTTCCATCAAAGGATACATGCACAAAACATTATGCATAAATCAAACCAAAATTCTGTTTTTTGTAACAGTACCAGTAATGTTTTGTTTTTCACACTCCATTGAAAATGGAATGGATTGTTTGTCCATGAAATGTACTTGGTGTTAATAAAGTATGTACACAAACTTCAAGGAATGAAACTTTGATTGATTTTAAGACAAAAAGGTCCTATAAATATAAGTCCTAAACGGCTTCGTTTTAAAAATACGGGATGTTGAATTTTGTATTCCAAGCAGGTTTTCCTTTATCTAATAATTAGAAAATGCCAAGTCGTATCAAATTGAAATTTGATGGACAATTTTAATGCATTAAGAGGACACTTTTAAGCAAAAGACTATTTTTTTCATTTCACCAACGGCGTGCGCAGGGATAACCTCCGTGGTTTAATTGAAGAAAAAATAGTACGTCACATATGTTTTAAAAATCTAATACGATTTTCTTACAACGATTAATTCTAAACAAAAGGCATCTCTCGACATTTTGCGATTGAATTAGCCGTTTTTGAGAGAAATAAAAAAAAACTTTCCTAATTTCCGTAGAAGTGTTAAACTTTTACGGAATTTTTTATAGTTTATTTAATTTTTGTAATTAAAGCTTGGTACCCATTAACAGCTATTTAAAGACTGCATTTTGAAAGCATTTAACTATTCTTAATTCGACCATAAGTTTCTCAAGATTTTTCAAGAAAAAAATGACACGTTACTGAGTAAATTTAAAAAAAATATACGAACATGCGTCGAAAACAATTGGATTTCGGACGTACAGGATTTTGAAATAATAATTAAGACACCTTTAAAACTTTTTAGAAAAAACGTTGGACTTTTTCAACTAATATTAATAGTAATTTTAGTAAATGATAATGAAACCATTTTCCTCAATCTAAACAGTAACTTTTTCCTAGATTACACGACACACATGCTGGAAATGACCACATTAAGTATTATTAAACCCGATGTGCTTTGAAGTAGTATCTAGTAATTTTTTATATTTTGTACTAGTATATCGACGATTGCGATAAATACATTAAATATGTGATCCGTCTATTTTAAAATTGTCGTAATTTTCAATCATATTTTTCAGTCTATTCACAAATGGTAACGACTGTGTCATTATTGCAAAAATCCACACAAAATCAGATAACATGTAAGGACACTACACGAACTCTAAAAGAAATACGTATACGGCGCAAAATACGTATGTACACGCGTTTATTAGTTAATCGCTCATGACAAATAGGATTATTTTAAACTCGGCGTTCTACCATTCGTTCGTCGCGCGTCAGGCTAATACTAATCGAACAACGAAACGTTTGCTACGCTATATGGATAAATTGTATATATTCTTTCCTCAAACCTGTCGAGGAAGAGTCCATTGTGCGTTACCAGGACCAGTCAGTGACATACGTATGCACGTGGAAGACGTACATGCGTACATAATTTACGAGGCTCTTAAAAAAAATTATATTTTAATTATTTACTCTTTTATTACAGTGCCGACAATGCGTTGTAGCACGTTTTCCGAACCCTAGTTAGCACCAACAATTGGACTATGGGCTAAATAAATCAGCTAATTCACAATTCATATTATTTTCGAATTTGAGGAATCGGTTGTTATACTGTTGTATTGTACCATTACTTGTGCATCACCCTGTATAGAAACGTCTCCGTTAATGTGCATTGACTTATGATAATCATGGAGAACGCTTTGTGTCTTAACCTCTTGTAATGTCAAAGTTAAAAATAGAAAATTCCAGGACCCGAACAGCAATAAACAATTTCCGAAAAGAGGCATAAATTTGATGATATGCATCAAATGAGACGTCAGCGAGAAGGTTAGCAGAATATCGCAGAGGAGTGCAATAATTTGCGATTCTCTTTTATTATTTTTAGGAATGCTGCTCGTCCTGCTTGTCTGTTTTGTATTTATCTACACATAAATGATTTCAGTCTGAATCCGAAATGATTTTGGGTAGCGTTTAAAAGAGTGGGCTATTAACTCATCGACATTCCTCCACACAAAATAAGCGGACATCTGAGATTTATTTTTCACGCATTTAGGACTTTGGGTGGGTTGTTTCGTTTATAGGCCCGAAGATTCTCGATGACCTTGGAAATATTTGCATGTTCCATGACCTTGTATGCGCACGGTCAAATAAAGAATATACGAGCACCAGGTAAATTAACAATAATAGTTTTTCTCTGATATTTATATGAAATGCTGTGTAAAAGTACCTAACCTATAAAAATTACACTATTTTACAAATTAAAGGTGTACAAATAAGTTTCTGTCGTTTGACAAAAGTTGACGCCACCAGTAAGATATGGTTAAAATTGTCAGATGTAAACGTCATTATCGTAAGGTTGGACATCAGGCAACAACATAACCTTAAAATATTAGTGATTTGTTATCAGTATAATATATTATTTTGTGTGCGAAAATGTCGAGTTTTGAGCCGAATAAGCGTCATTTGTTGGAACTTTTGATTCACTTCTTCAATTTGAAGGAATCTGCAGCTGAGGCGTATCGATTGCTTGTAGAAGCATATGGTGAGGCTGCCTTAAGTGAGAGAAGTAGTCGTGAGTGGTTTCAAAAGTTTAAGAGCTATCTACCGAACATAATTGATGAGATTGAGTCGAGCATTCAAGGAAAGGCGCGCCCACTTCTATTCCAGACACGACAAAGTTATTATCCTGCATGATAATGCTCGTCCACATGTTGTCCACGGTCAAAACCTATTTGGAAACACTCAATTGGGAAGTTTTACCCCACCCGCCGTATTCATCAGACATTGCAACTTCTTATTTCCACTCGTTTCTATCGATGGCACATGACCTGTGTCAGCAACACTTCACATCATATGAAGATACCAAAAATTGGGTTGGTTCGTGGATAGCCTCAAAAGATGAAGCATTCTTCCGACGCGGTGTCCGTATGCTACCAGAAAGATGGTAAAAAGTAGTGGCAAGCGATGGACGGATGGAAAAACGGCGGAAACTTACTTGTACACCTATAAAATTATGTAGTGCTGGCCACTCGAACTTACACATAGAGACTTTTAGGCAAAATTTAAAGTTCAATATTTTTAACAGGAATGCAAATTTTTGAACGCGGCTTGCAAATTTTAAGAGCTAGTTTTTTTCGGATTAAGCTGCACGACGTATATTTATCGTAGGACCATAGGTTTATTATATATGGGGTGATCAATGAAGTCATGCAAAAAATCAAAAAGTTTGTATGAGTGAAATTTCCGCAAAAAATGTTTTTTGGTTGTTGCAATATGGTTCGTTCCTAAGGTAACATCAATATCTCTAGACGTTTTTGTCAGTTTTTTGGATTAAGGCCCTTAGGCTTTGTACACACTACTCAACATAAAATTTGGGTAACAAAATTTTTAAAATGCCATAACTTGACATTGGATTGACGGTTCTTGATGATTTTTGCGGATTTGGAATCTTTATTTCACGTAGATTTTCTCTGGTCTAAGCATTTTATTTGAGGGTTAAAATTTAAAGTTCGATAATAAACAAAAACGTAGCGACAAGAACACGTTTATTACACTATATTCTACAACATACAAGATTGGTTAACAACGGCCAAAAGTCAATTCTTAAAAAAATTATAATTCTAAACCTAATTTCCTGCAATCCCTAAAAAAACACATTGTACTGTAATAACAGAGATTAATTATGTATGGATAGGGACACCTAGTGGTAATTGGTATTGGTAATTTTTAATAAATAAAAAAAATAACCTGAAAAACATAAATTGTCTGTCCATTAATTTTTGTTTTCAACCCACTACGTCAAAGATGGGAATTTTCGGAGTTTACAATGAAATTGGGTTATTGTTGGCAACAGCGTGTTAAAAGGACGAGATCATTGAAAGCAACCGGCAAATATCAATGGAAAAAATGTTAATTAATTAATGTTAATTAAAGGTTAATTCCATAGCAACAAATTTGTTTTTCCAATGCCTACTTTGAAATTGACGCGTCGCGTAGAAATTACACCCGATCATAATTATGGACATGGGGGTGGACAAAGAACTCTGTAAAACTGAATGATTCTTTGAGACAACAAACTGGGGTGTGAGTTTCGGACAGAACAGTGAGAAGAAAGTTAAATAAAAACAACTTGAGGTGAGAATTTATTTTTACAAAAACTTAAATAATGCCAAACCTTAGAGCGCGTCGTACCCTACGTTTTTGTTTATTATCGACCCGGTATAATGTGTAAATTTCAACCTTCAAATAAAATGCTTAGACCAGAGAAAATCTACGTAAAATAAAGACTCCAAATCCGAAAAAAATCAGCAAGAACCGTCAATCCAATGTCAAGTTATAGCATTTTAAAAATTTTGCTACCCAAATTTTATGTTGAGTAGTGTGTACAAAGCCTAAGGGCCTTAATCCAAAAACTGACAAAAACGTCTAGAGATATTGATGTTACTTTAGGAACGAACCATATTGCAACAACCAAAAAAAAATTTTTTGCGGAATTTCACTCATACAAACTTTTTGATTTTTTGCATGACTTCATTGATCACCCCGTATATAATAAACCTATGGTCCTACGATAAATATACGTCATGCAGCTTAATCCGAAAAAAAACTAGCTCTTAAAATTTGCAAGCCGCGTTCAAAAATTTGCATTCCTGTAAAAAATATTGAACTTTAAATTTTGCCTAAAAGTCTCTATGTGTAAGTTATAGTGGCCAGCAGCTTATTTTCCCAGAAAAAGAGCTTGTTCGTAAACTGACAAAGTTGTTTTTATAGATCTGTCTTTAAATGCTTGCTTTTAACCTTTTGATGTTAGTCTGAATGTTGACTGTAAATAATCTTATGAAACAATAACAAATTATTAAGACTTAAGACTTAAAACTTATTGAGTGTCGAGAAGGCAATTAGGTTTGTGACGATAATAAATCGTTTGGTTTATTATTGAGTCTGCAGGGTAGATACACAAATTATTTTTGATGGGATAGCAAAGCCAAAGAGCACCAGAGCACCATTGGCCAGTTAGATATGAATTTTTGCTGGAAAAATTAATGTAAAGTACTACAATCCTGAATCGCCCTTCATATTAAGTTTGACTTAAAAATATACTTATACCAACACAACTTTGACCAACAAGGAGTTTCACTTAAGTACTGGCAAAATGTTTTTCGAAAGTTATCCGAAGCCAAACTAAAAAAAATGCGTATTTGTTAGTCTACAAATTAAAACAATTTTTTAATGATGGCGAATTTGAAATATGTATGTTCATCTGAAGTTGAAAAAGCTGTGCAGACATCATTTCGAATGGTGGTCGAAGAATTCTTGGGAAATAAAAAAAGTGAGAACTGTAGACAAATTGATTCTAAACTTTTGGTTAATTGCCTCAAGGTGGGTATCAATTAAAATCAATTAAAATTAAATATCAATATAAAAGCTCACACTTTAGATTCACATTTTGATTATTTTACTGAGAATCCAGGAAGCATGGTGAGTGTTGAACAAGGTGAGCGTTTTCATTAGGACTTAAAACAGCTTGAACAGCGCTACCAGGGATTTTGGGATAAACCAATATGTTAGGGAACTATTATTGGCTGGTGATTGGAGAGAAACTGATTAAAATTTACAGCGCTTGTCAAAAATTCCCTTCACCTTCGTATCATTTGAATGGTTATACTTAGACTAATGGAATTTCGAAAGTGAAAATAAGCAGATTTAAGCTTATCTACTATTGGTAACAGGTGACGGAATCGTCATTGATGACGTAATAGGGCTATTGTGACCAATCACTTTAAATAAGATACTTTGGCAAGTGACAACCATCTTGAAAGTACGCTTCAAGACGCGTATTTAAAACAAAATGGGCGTCAAGATATTATAGTCACAATTCCGAGAATTTCGAAGTGGCAACGCTAAAACAATATATACGTCGCGTCAAAAAAGGTCTCAAAAAAAAGCATCTCAAAAAGCCTCGCAAACTTGAAGCGATTTATAATTTTTCTAGTCCAACCCGGTCAATATCGTACAATAAACAAAGAAATGGCGTCATTTTTAATTAAGGCTTGCAAAAAAAATCGATCAGTAATTACTCGAAAAGTGATTAACGGATCGAGCTGAAATTCTTTTTTTTAACTTCATACTACAAATAGCAGTCCCTCCAAGAAATTTCATCATCACAGTCACCCTACTTTCGGAGTAAAAAAATAGTGAAAAAAAGCACTTTTCCAACTTCATCAGTCATTTGCAAGTTAACAATAGCAGACCAATAGCATTGGAGACTTCGGGTTGGGTTTAAAGTTTTGGAAATTCAATAGACTACAACTTCTTAAATGCATATGCTATATAAAATATACCAAAGAACGGAGATATAAGCGAAAATGTGAAAAAAAGACGTTTTTTTTTTCACAAATTGTTAATTCAAAAAATTAGCGGACGGTTTCAGCTCTACGGACCTCGCGCATTGTGTTCTACGCAAAAAAAAATACATAGGGAAACCGTCAAAACTAGCCCTATATGTTTCAAGAACACATAAAAGTCTCTGCCTACTGGACTAAAATACAGACCCATTTATGTAGTTTACCAGAATACCTCCTCAGGCATTTACTTTTGCTGGAAACTGTATATTTTTCATGAGACGTGAGGATTTGTGTCGCTTCAATACCTCACATTTTGAGTGTTAACGTTTCCGTTGGGGTAAAAAATACTTTCGTCTCTGAAACAAATTGTTTTTACGTAGTCTGGCTGTTGGCTAATTTTAGTGAACATATTTTCACAGAATTACAGTTTTCGCTCTGGGTCGTCATCTGAAAGTTTAGCACCTGAAAGCACCATTTTTAATATGTATGGGTGAAATTTGTTTTTTGTCAACACCCTGTGTACTGTACTTTGACTGACTTTGACTGAATTTTTTTGTTATTAGAAATGTTTGATCGACCATATCGTTTGGCATCATTAACACTACTTGTTGTTTCAGACTTATGAAGAAGCTCGGGGTATATCTCATTAAAAATGCATTACGCTGCATGTAAATTATTTCCACTTTCACCAAATATTAAGATAGCTGTGGTGAATGTGGCGACATTCTTCTCTATAGTAATTTTAAAACTTAACTTTAAATAAATTACTATAGTAATTTTTAAAGTCTGTTGCCCTGTAAATAGTTTTTGTTTTTATCTTGGTACATTTGTTACATATGTATATAGCTAGAACTGTCACTGTTCGTAACTTACCACCTTATGTGACAGTAACAACAATATTGATTAAGCCCTGAAGAAGGAGAAATAAATCTCCGAAACGTTGGTAAAGATCAAATAGTTATTGTTTATTCCCGGACCTAAAATCCAACAAACCAAAAACTAATTAAGATAGCTGCTAGTTTGTCAGCTAGAGCACATACTATTTTGGTTATTTAGACACTTAGTTAAACAATATTTAAACTAAAAATTCAAAGTATAAACACATGAAAATGCGTGGCAAAATAAACGAAGTTGAAAAATTAAAAAAGGTCAACTTTTTTTGGAGGTGGCCTTTTGAATCTGTATTGATTGAATGCTCAATTGAAATTTCATTATTTATTTATTTAAAATTACCCTAAACCCAAACAAAATTATGTACTCCCTATGTATGTGTATGTGGCCCTGTATACAGGTACATACACATGTAAATGTGTGTACATATGTATTTTTCATCGTGTACGTATTTCTTTTAGAGTTCGTGTAGTGTAGTTACATATTATCTGATTTTGTGTGGATTTTTGCAATAAGGACACATTGAATCGACGAATAAACAAATGAATTACCGTTTGTGAATCGACTGAAAAATGTGATTAAAAATTACGAGGATTTTACAATAGACGGATCACATATTTTATTTATTCCTTGCAAACGACGATATGTATTTCGCAGACGGCCAGAGTGTGAAAGACATTTAGATTCGAATATGTATCAACAAAATATTACTGGTACTGTTAAAAAAAGAGAAATTTTGATTTGATTTGTGCATCGTGGAACATGATCGACAATATTCACTTTAGATGTTGTTTTTTTTTTTTAAAATATGTACCCGATGTATCCCATTTCCGTAACCATAATTTAGTAAAACATATTTACAGGAGACATATCAACGTGTCATCGAAAATGTCAAAGAAGACAAACGCAATAAATTTCTGTGGCTGACAATGGACGAAACAACAGATTTTCGCGGTAATAAGGTCGTTAATATTCTGATACAAATTTTAATTGTTTCAGATATTTAGCCCCCGGTATTGATAGCTAGTAAACAGGTTTTGCAAACAACGGCTAAAAGTATAGAAATAGTAGTAACACGTGCATTGTCATCTGTAGAAGTAAAAAATAATAATTAACTGATGTTAGTGACAACAAACATTAGTTAGTGATACAAACAAATGTGCGAAATTCGTGAAAATATATAAACACCTCGGATTATTTGCTTACAAGTTGCAACTTACTCAAGAGGTAAAGGAAAATGACCATCCACTTCGTTATCGCTTCTCGGTGTGGGCTTTAAATGAGTTTGAAAATGACGCCGATTTCAATTGAAAAAATCATTTTTTTCGGACGAAGCTTATTTTCATCTTGGAGGACATGTTAATAAACAGAACTGTAGGATTTGGGGTTCCGAAAATCCACACGTAGTCATAGAAAAGCCAATGCATCCTGTGTCACTGTTTGGTGTGGGTTTCGGAGTGGTGGCATCATTGGTCCGTACTTCGTCGCGATACGCTCGCAGCGCGCTAGTAGCAGCATCAGTTCGGTTATTTAATAGCCACACCTCGTAAAAGGAGGCGATGGTAGAGAAGAACTGACTACGCCACTGGATTTAACATAAAAAAAATGCATGGAAGTCGGTTTTTACATTTCCAGTAAGATAAAAGAGGAGTGAAATAGAGAGGTGTAAATTTTCAGAAAAGCCAATGCATCCTGCAAGAGTGACTGTTTGGTGTGGGTTTCGGAGTGGTGGCATCATTGGTCCGTACTTCTTTCAAAATGAAGATGGTAACCGCGTTACAGTAAATGGAATGCGTTACAGGTACATGTTAACTGATTTTTTGTGGCCGCAATTGGACGATTTGGACTTGGACGAGCTTTAGTTTCAGCAGGATGGAGCAACGTGCCACACAAGCCGTGAAACAATCGATCTTTTGCACACTATATTCGGTAGCCGTGTTATCAGCCGTTTTGGAGACATTAATTGGCCATCGCGCAGCTGCGATTTAACATCTTTGGACTATTTTTTATGGGGACATGTCAAGGACCGTTGTTACACCAACGATCCACAAACAATTGACGCACTGAAGGAAAACATCAATAATTCGTGCAATAGAGCCACAAATAAATGAAAATGTACTGCAAAATTGGGTGAAAAGAATGAACTACTGCCAAGCCAGCTGCGGCGGCCATTTAACAGAAATTGTTTTTCACAGATAATGGGAAGGCATACTTTTTTTAATAAAGCAACAATCAAAATTAAAAATATTCCATGATCTAGTTTTAATAGCAATTTTTATAAGAAACCATCTGGTGGCCCACCCTTTATGTCCATCAATGACATGACGAATTACGAGTCCGATTCTGTGTGATAGTACGCTTTCCGGGCCCTAGGAATTACCTAGAAGAGAAATTTGTGAATATATTTACGTTTTATACACTTTAAGCTGCGATTTTCTTATTTCTGGAAGCAGAAATTAGTACCTACTCTTAAATTGGTCGTTGCACTCTCGATTTCAGATCCTTTTTAATGGTCAATAAAACGTAACAGCCGTGACGTCGTACTACATAACGGCAGCAGATAACGCGCAATTTTATAGAAACCGAAACTGGAGCACCAACAATTAACACAAGTCGACGGCTTATTTGTAAATGCGTTCATTATTCCTGAACGTCCCATGAACATCGTTAGAACTATACGTTCGATAACATAAAACGACACCGAATTTAAGTAAACAAAACGAGAAATTGCGCTTTTTTCTTGGAAAATGAAAGTCAGTTCGCGGTACTTATATGGATAAAATGCGATTTCTACTATTCGGAATTTGAAAAGTTTGGAATTACGAGATAGACCGAGGTACTGACCGCGTTGTGAAGAGGAAAAACTGGTTACGTGTGGGGGAGAGACGGGTAAAGCGACGTGACGAATATTTCTAAAATAAAATAATTAGTTAGACATGTATTTT
This sequence comes from Aromia moschata, assembly GCA_029963805.1. NCBI lineage: Eukaryota > Metazoa > Arthropoda > Insecta > Coleoptera > Cerambycidae > Aromia > Aromia moschata. Next base: position 827,837 of record JAPWTK010000072.1, on the reverse strand, counting down.
GAAAACGTTTAGAAAAACCATCTTTAAAAAGTGTCCTAACAATGCACTCGTTAAAATAACACAAATCCGGTAATTAAAAAGACATGGAACATTCTCAAAAACGCGCAGTCTCAGTTTTTTAGAAATATCTGGAAAACTAATGCAGATTTGAAAAAAGTTAAAGAGGTCTAGTTCTATTTAAAATTGCCGACTTATGAAAGGATGAAGATGTTCAAATTTAATCCTCTAACCACTTCTGCATATTTTAAATAACTCAAAAAAAGGTACATTTTGAGTAAAGGGAATGCTGGTATGTATTGAAAGATGATAAAAAAGGAACCGAAAGGAATAATAAAAAAAAGTATGTTCCATTTAAAATAAGTGACGAGGACAAAGTTGTTCAAGTTTGACCCTCTATTTTGAGCATCCTGTACATTTTGTCGTATATCTAATACCTATCAATAACTAAGTATTTAACTATCACCAATTTTATTTTAGGGGAAGTTATTATGTTTTTTACGAGTTTACAATTTTTTTTCTCTCGAAACTCGAAAACCGTTCATTTTAGAGTTATACTTTAGCATGAATAAAAACCAAAAATGGAAAAAAAATAAAGCATGCCATTTAAAATAATGCAGTTTGTATTCACTTCTGGTATTGCAAAAGTGCCAGAAAGTCGTCATTATTTTAGATTAGTAGAGAATCCACGAAAGCTCCTGGGATACAAATTATTCGCCCCGTATCATTTATGGTGCTCCCAAAACGTTTAATATGTCACTTATCGTGAAGCATCCTGTATCTTCATTTTAAAATAAAAAATAATTACATTAGTAGTGGCTGAAAAAATTAAAAAAATTCAAACGAAATATGCAAAAGATTTTTTCAGAAATTTGGCACACCTCCAGAAAATCTTGGAAACTACAATATACAGTCTGTCCCAAATTGGTTATGCATGCATTGGTCTCTCAGTTGTTGTTAGAGATAGAAAGATGTTTAAATGGTGAAAGTGTTAGAGGATTTTATTACCTCTTCATTTTTTTTCAAATTCGATTTATCTGCAATGATTTTCGATATAGTTCCAAAAAACTGAAAAGATGCGTTTTAGAGAATGTCGCATATCTTTATAATTACTGGAAATTTTGAGCACTATTTAACCACTTAAAGTTCCAATCTGGCGTTCGTAAGAAAAATCAAGAGTTAATGGTATAATCTCATAAATAAATGCCAACAGAAATATTGCGATAATGTCAACGAAAGCATCTTAAAACAAGTGTCCTAATAATGTGCAGTATAACATGTAGGTATTCTAACTTTTTAGTAATGATCTCAAAAACGATTACTTACAGATAAATCGAATTTGAAAAAAGTGGAAGAGGTAATAAAATCCTCTAAAACCATCCTCATTTAACCATCTTTTTATCTCCAACAATAGTCGAGGTACCAATGCATGCATAATCAATTTGGGACAGACCGTGTATCTGCTTGAAATATTTGTTTTCTAAATCGTCAAGAATTACAGTCTTTTAATTCCTGTGTTCTTTTCTTTCGAAATTTCGATATCTGTTCAAGTTAGGTATGCAAATTTGAATTTATATTTCGTAACCAGTATTTGGTTTATAAGATTTTATAATAGATGTAACTCTAAGAGGGATGAAAATTTTGTAAAAACTATAAAATACAAGGTAATAAGGTTCGGGTCAAATTTTGCAACTGAATTTTAAAGTAGTTATCCTCAACCGATTGAGATGAAATTTTGCATACACGTCTAGCTTGGATGATAATGCACGTTTAGCTAAGTTATGTCATTCTAAATTCAAAATGGCGGACGGCCTAAGATGGCGGACTAGTTATTTTTTGTGCACTCCCATGATATAGGTATCAAATGAAAGGGTTTGCTGAGAAGAATACGAAAAATAAAATGACCACTCTAAATCCAATATGGCGGACCGCGCAAGATGGCGGACTAGTTATTTTTAAGCACTCCCATAATGTGGGTATCAAATGAAAGGGTTTGCTAAGAAGAATACGAATAAACTGACGTCTGCGTTCATTCCTTCGAGGAGATGGTGTACTACTGCCCGGCTAAACAGTAAGACTTAGCGGGGTCTTAACTAATATCAACCTATACCCTAGGCAAATTCTAGCGGCGGTGAAAAAAATTCAAAATGGCGAAAAACAAGATGGCCACCATACCAATTTTAAAGAGTTATAACTTGGTATAGGTTAGAGATAGTATGAACAGGTTGAGAAACATTTAGATACAAAAACACGCCGATAACTAAAAAATAAAAAATAAATTAATAATACAAAAAATTTTTAAAAACAAGCTTTTGTTTAAATGCTCTAGAAAGAAGAAAATAAACTTTAAATTGAATCAAACCCATCAATTTATTACATTACACAATTTATATGACATAAAAGCTTATCACGAGATTTACTTGTGTAGATAAACAAGAATGTAATAATTATGTAACTTGATCTTGATAAGAAAATCTAAGAAAAAAAGTATGTATTTTATAAAATAGGTAAAACAAGTAAATCTCGTGACAAGCTTTTATATCATATAAATTGTGTAATGTAATAAATTGATGGTTTGATTCAATTTAAAGTTTAGTTTCTTCTTTTTAAAGCATTTAAATAAAAGCTTGTTTTTAAAAAAAATATTATTAATTTATTATTCTTGTGTCTGCCGTTTTCAAAATTTCATGATTTCATCCCAGCATTTTGTTTTTGAGATTTTGTAATAGCTGTAACTTAAGAAAACTGAAAATTTTTCCATAAAACATAAGACTAAAAAGTTTTAACAACCCTAGTTAATTATGGGACAAAATACAGGTATTTTGCAAGCATTTTCAAAATTTCCTGTCGGTGCTGCAGATTTTTGAAAAAAAAAAAAAGTTTCGTTTGAGGTATTTTTTTTGCAATTTTTGTTATTACATGCAGCCTTCCATTTGGGTCTGGTAATAATTCCTTAATATTTTATGTTGGTCCTATGTTTCCTTACGAAAACACGAGAATTTCAATTTCCACCAGTCGTCGCTGGATTACATCCAGCTTTCCGCGCGTCCCTCAAATAAAGGAAACTTTTTCGAGCACCCTGTACTCTGTCTCCCCTCTCGCCACCATCTCCAATGGCGGCGTTAAGGGCAACATATGCTGGGGTTTTTACCCGTTCCTTTTCAGCCCAAAATAAATGCCCCAATGTTCCTTGAAAATGTATCCGTTTTTTTTATAAGTTCCGCATCCGCATTCTCGAAACCCGCCGTACCCAAAAACCGAAAAAAAAAACACTCACCGACTTCATCGTTGCTGTTCTATCCTATCATTAAAGTCACCACAGAAATTCAAGAAGACTCACACAACATATCACGACGAAACAAACAAAAAACAAAACTTCTTGTCCGACTTCTTCGGCTTTCTACGCGCTGCGACCGTATGGGAAACACTGGACGAGGCCGCGCTGGCCACGGCGTCCCATCAAAAGTCAGGAGGCGATGCTGCGGACGCGGACGTCGGTCGCGCCGATTATTTGACGGAACGGTTGCAGAAGGCGCGACGCGCTGTCGACGAAGAATAGAAGAGGATGCGGTTCTGTGCGGTGTCGTTGCGAGGAAGTCGTCGTCGATTCGACGTTGTTCTTCAGCGACTGTCGCCCAGCGCTCTAGATGGGCTCGGCAAGAAGGTGAAAGGCATATCGAAAGAGCCGAGCGGGGAGCAGCCGGCTACACTGAGAGAAAGGTTCAGGTGTTGCGCTCGCGAATTTAAATTTCAAAATGGGGAAATACATTTTGTTCATAAGGTACTTGCAGGTAATATGGCCACCTTAAGGAATGAAATCCATTTTGCGAGACTATAAAATTATTTTTCTGATATTTTACATGAATTTAGCAAAGTTAGCCTCTTATGAACAACCTGCGATCAACAAAATTTAGCAGAAAATATTCACAAAAGTCGACATCAGTTTTTAAAAAAAGTGGCAATTGACCATATTGTCAATACATTGATGATAATATGGCCACTAGTGAAATCTGTAGGGTTAGTGTGATTCTTTTAAATCCGTGCCTTGCAAATATTAAAATTCCACATATCACGTGTTTTATTAAAAGAATAATGAAGACAAACAAAAATCAGACATTCAAAAAAATATTTAATAGAAATAAATTCAAAAATAAACTAACATTTTAATTGTCACATTCAGGGCATAAATATACAGGCATATTATCATTTCTTGTTAACCCCACACATTCTTCATTAATGTAGATTTGACACTTATTGCATGGACGCATGTTAGCAATTCTATCATATTGACATAGCTTGCAATACCAAGACTCCTTTTTATTAGATTTCTTGCCTTGATCTTCTTTGGATGTTTTATTGGTCTTGCACTTGCTCTTGGTATTTAGTTCATTGTTTACACATTCAAAAATGTCCTTTTTTAATAACGTGTGCTCTACAGTTAATGACAGCTTTCCGATTTTTTTGTGTCGCATACACCTTGTCAGGGGTAATCAGCATTTCTTTAAAAGACACTGTTTGGTAGTCAGAACTTCCATCACTTGATTTGGTATGTACGGAAAAGTCAGAATTGGTGTAGCTACTATCATCATCAGTTTTATGATTCCATTTTATCCTAATTTGTGGATTTCTTGACAAAAAGCCAATAAGCCAATATTGGCTATATTAGTCTACATTGTAAGTTCTAAGATGTGTCCATCAAATGTCGAGCAACAAAATGAATTCTAGAAGTATATATAGCATACTACATTGACGTAATGCTATACTAACATTTTAAACACAAATTTATAATAATACTTACCTTTCACGCTAAAATTATAACATAAAACCACAGCAAAGCCTTATAACACAAGTAGTTGAAATCAGTAAATTCGCCATTATTAGTAATGGAACGAAATGAGTGCCATCTAGCGGTTGAGTTACTGACTATAATGGAAGGCGCTACTGTCCTGTTGATATTCCTAGGGACGTCTTTTGCGTCGACGCAATTTTTAAAAATATAGAACCTATTGGCCATATTACTCTACTTGGCCATATTACCTTCTGATACCTTTGTACGAGCCCAGTCGCATTGGACCACTGAAATTAATAACACAAATTTTTATTTGTTGATTATATCACAGGCTACCACTGTACACCACCTAATGGGACGTCCCTGTAATGCTTGCATTACTTATCAATATGTTTTAGTTAACTCTACTTTTTTAATACTTATTTTTTTAATTTTTAAGTTTAATAAACTCTTTTGGTTCTTTATAATCATTTCGTATTTTTCAATTCGTAGTTTTTTACAACTTCGTTCTTTACACTTTATTTCATTTCCAGTTTTTTCTTTATTTTTTTGAGATTAGTCAATCCTTTCCGATATTCCGATTTCCAATATTATAATTACCGATAACACCGAATATAAACTAGTTTATGTTCGGTGCCGATAAGAGAGTTATACTCGAGCAAGGAGTTAAACTGCATCGCTCTTGCTGCTCTTTGGGTTTTACTCCTTTATCGAGTGAAACAACAAGAGCTGCGTGAGGTTTGGATCCTCATGTAGTCGCTCGCTCAAAGGAGTTAAACTATATAAGAGTTAAAGGTTTCGACTCGGTAAATGGATTCAATCGTTAGAGGATTTAATCGTTGAGGAGCGTTTGCCTCGCTACTCGGACATCTCGTGCTCGCTCATAGAGTAAAATATGTTTTGATCAAGCAGTTAAACTTAAGAGCAACTAGCTCAGGATTTAATCGTAAGCCCTGGTTTTTAGCCAGTAAAAACATTCCTCTGGCTCGTTAGCCTCCTTATTCGCCTGACTTGAGTCCTTGTGACTTTTTTTCTCTTCCCCGAGATTGAAAAATCACCTCATGGGACGTCATTTTGAGACCATAGAGAACATTCAAACATCTGTAACCGAACAGCTGAAGACTATTCCAGTATATGAGTTCCAGCACTGCTATGGGGTATGGAAGAACCGTCTCCAGCGCTGTGTGGCTTTCCGAGGAAGTTATTTTGAAGGAGACAGTACTGAATTGTACTTCTATTCGAATAAAAAAAAAACAGTCTCAATACTTAATTTACACACCTCGTATGTTAAAGTCAGCTCGTGCTAAAAAATGTGGAGGTGGCCAATTAATAGTTACGAGAATTATGGGGCAACCGAAAGTTTTTAATTTTTCAAGGTCGAGTAAATATGAAAGTTTTAAGGCTCTTAAAACTATTTATACAGGGTGATTGATCGTAACCATTCGTTAAAAGTATTCTGGCTTGTACAAATAATTTATTTTTGAAAATTCGGACTTAAGTCTGTGGCGGACTCGATGAAAATATTTTCAAGATGGCTGCACTTTCGCTTATACCGGAAGTCGGCATATACTTCCTTATTTCAAATAGAATGACACCTTTTTTATTGGGTCGATTTTCAATGAGATTTCCCCATACTTAGCTTTTATCGTTTTTGAATTATATCATGTTTTTTTTTTTTTAATTTTGTTCATTAGCGCCATAACATATGAGACTATAGTGGTAATTTTAGAAAACTAAGTATCGGTATTAGCACTGTGGTTTGTAGAACCCCAAAGTTATGCAACAATGCTGTTATTTCTCAATTATGTACAGGGTGTTTAAAATAGTTTTTACCTTTTTTTAAAAACTACCATTTAGCCGAACTTCGAAACATCCAAACTTAAATTTTATAAATACGCTGCTCCATATTTTATTTTACATTTTAATGTAGAATTAAATTTTGAATTCATCTATATTAGCATTCCCCATACCTACGAGGGGGTACCCAAAAATAACCGGAACAGCACTGCCGTGGGCGGAGCTTGCGTAGTACGCATTTCTGCCGCTAGGCGTGTATAGCGCAACTTATTGCCAGTTCAGTGCCTCCTGTGTTGTCGACCTGGACTGTTCATCTGCAGTGATTGTTTTTGCTAGCGCTGTTTTGTTATTGTTTCGTTTTTTATGATGGCAAGTTTAAGTGAACAACGTGCAGCTGTGAAATTTTGTTTTCTACTCGGTAGAAATGCTGCTGAAACTGTTTTAATGTTGAAAACAGCTGACAAAGATGACGCTATGGGAAAAACTCAAGTGTACGAGTGGTTTGCTCGGTTTGAAAATAGCGACATGTCGATTGATGACAAACCTCATACTGGACGTCCATCAACTGCTGGAAACGACGAAAACGTTAAAAAAATTCGAGAGCTTGTGATCACAGACCGTCGACAGACAATTGATCAACTGTCAGAGATTAGAGGGTTATCTTGGAGCTCGGTTCAGCGAATTTTAACCGAAGATTTGGGAATGAAAAGGGTTGCTGCCAAGTTTGTTCCCCTGGCTCTGACTGACAATCAAAAATAATGTCGTGTTGAAACATGTCGTGCTTTGAAACAACAGCTTGAAACTGATCCAGATTTTCTATCAAAGGTCATTGCTGGTGATGAGTCATGGTGTTATAATTACGATCCAGAAACAAAGCAACAGTCAAGCCAATGGAAAAAGCCATTGTCACCCCGTCAAAAAAAATATCGTCAAGTCAAATCAAACATCAAAATAATGCTGATTTGCTTTGTTGATGCCAAGGGCGTAGTTCATTCAGAATTTGTTCCTCCAGGTCAGACCGTCAATCAAACCTTGTATTTGGAAGTTTTAAGAAGATTGCGCAAAGTGTTCGTCAAAAAAAGACCCGATTTATGGCAGACAGGAGACTGGTTCTTCCACCACGACAATGCACTTGCACACACAACCATCTCTGTTCGCCAGTTTTTAACTAAAAATGGCATAGTTCCGCTGCCCCACGCACTGACCTGGCTCCGTGCGACTTTTTATTATTTCCATGCATGAAAATGGGCATGAAAGGACACGGATTTGACAACATTGAAGAGGTCAAGAAAAAAACCTGAGCTGGAGGAGCTGTCAGTCATTTCTAAAGATGACTACAAAAAAATGTTTCGAACAGTGGAAGCACCGGTGGGACAAATGTATTAGTTGTAATGGAGAGTATTTTGATGAGGATAAAGGAGGATTGATGAGGTTGTTTAAAAAAAAATGAAAATATATAGCTTTTAAAAAATAATTCCCGTTATTTTTGGGTACCCCTCGTATATTTATTAATTATTTAGTTATTTAGGTTTTTCTTTTTTTAATTAGTTGTAATCCACTAGCGTGTCATAGAAATGATACTAGAAATGGCCTCTTCTCTCAGTGTAGGTGGATAAGTAAACGGTTTGCGTTGCAGTTATCCGGTTGCGAGGTGCAAAAATTCTTTAAAAATGGCATATCACGCCTTCGTTATTTCATTGTTTATGGAATGCATCGGCCGCAGGTCTGCCCGTAATGAGCTGCATTGATTCCATTCGAATAGAGCTGTCTTCGATGCGATCTGTCGGTTTACCACGACAGTCATCAAGTTTTTAGCGGTTGCAAAAGTGAACGTGAAAGGAATAATACATCTCACAAAACGACTGATTTTTTTACTAATTGTCACTTTTGCGTCACTTGGTTTTTTCTCAATTTGCCCGAATTTTGAAAGTGTCTTGTATACACACTGAGAGAAAGGTTTAATTTTGTTCTGATATTTGTATCTTGCTCGAATAGTTGATTTAATAGGATGGGGTAATACTCAAGTATTAGGTAATGCTGGCAAAAAATGTGAAACATGTAAACAGATACTTAGATGATGTATAGTGTGTCCACGAAGCAGTGGCGGCTCGTCAGGGGAGGCAGAGGAGGCAGTGCCTCCCCTGTGAAAATTACAAATAAGTTGTTTTTTTTTTTATAAACCTACTATACTTACTTTAATTTTGTTTAATAAAATTGAAATTTAATATACTACCTATAATATTTTAATTACCTTTCATTTTTAAATTCATATATCGGGTAAAAAATTAATTTCTTAAAAATAAAAATATTAATAAACATAATATCAAAGGAGTTCCTGCACTATTACTTGCAACATATTAGCCCTCATAAACGACCCTTGGTGGCAAGCCTCTGATGCCAATGTTTTCACATATATATTTATACGGAATAGGGGGGCTTCGCGCTTCGCAACCACCTGCGTTGCTAACAAATTTAACCCTTAACTCCAGTGACATTATAGGTCATTTAAAAAACTGCATAGCGGAGTCAAACACGCCCACCTCCCACCTCTCGCACGTGACAACGCAGAAAGCGAGTTATTTGATTTCATGAACCTAACCTACAAAATTTAATATCTTTTATTTTTATGTGTTTTGGAAATTTTCGTTGGAAAGTGCCGTTATTCTTGCCGGGTTTTTTTGAGTGTTTTGAGTGGTATAGGAGGGTAATAATTATTCAAGTGTACCATATTACTTACGTAAGTCGTTATTTGAACGTTTTGTTTAATTAACTATACAAAATTATAATGGAAGTAACTGGCGAGTGTAGCAGTTTGTTTCATAAAAATAACAGTACGAGTTGTCATTACACTCGAATAAATATTCGAACCTGCAATGATACTGTTGAGTATCTTATAAAGTACAAATTTAGTTGCTTGTCTTATGAGGATAAATTATTTGTTAAAGATTTAAGAGTACCACTGCCAGATCTAAGTAAAACTAATTAATCAGGGTAAGCCGGCCCGTAGTTTTGTTAATACGAGCTATGATAAATGCAAATGGCTGTATAAAGTGGTTCTTTAACTTCAAATAAATTATTGTGTTGGCCGTGTGTATTATTTTCAAATCGTGGAGAAGATGCTTGGACAAAGTCTGGATTTGATAAAATCTTAAATCTTTATTTCGTTCAGGTGACACTTTCAAAAATTCAGGAACATATTAATTGTGTTTGTAAACTACATCTTTTAGGCAAACAAAATATTATGAATGTGATCAATTCAGCCCGTCAAATCTAAATTGATGCTGTCCTTTTTTCTCCAATCTTTTAATTATTGTAAAATAATTTGACGGAAACTCCACACCTTCCCGATGGTTTTGCTGAACCAATAAAATATGTTAGGTACCTACATTAAAAATAGGAAACAAAAATTTGTACAAAAATATGTTGCCTCCCAAAAAAAAAGTCACGACCCGCCACTGTCACGAAGCATGGCCAAAATGTAGATAAATAAATACTACGAGGCGCGTTCATAAACTAAGGGCTTATATATAAATATTGGCGCTTCGAAGCACAGTTTTACTACTGCAGCGCCATCTACTGACTCATTGCGAAGCTACAGCGTCATTTGTTTTGATTCTGAAGTCGTATTGTTGTCCGTGAATGCAAAGAACAATGGCCGCGAAAATCGTTGATCCCAACTGTGAAATGCGTTCTGTGATTCGTTTCTTATGTGCAAAAGGATCGTCGGCTGCTGAAATTCATCGGGAGTTATGCCTGGTTTATGGACATACAGTTATGAGTGAAGGAAAGGTTAGACAATGGTGCCGTGATTTTAAAAATGGCCGAACAAATGTCCATGATGAAGAGCGGAGTGGCAGGCCCAGTATCCAGACCGATGAAATCGTTTCACAAGTGGACCAAACACTGCGATCTGATCGTCGATTGACGATTAGTGGCCTGGTTAACAAATTTCCTCAACTTGGACGCACTACTGTTTACAATATTGTCACAGAAAACCTCGCATACCGCAAATTGTGTGCAAGGTGGGTACCAAAAATGCTCACCGACCACCACAAAGAGTAAAGAATGTCTAGTGGACGAAAGTTTTTGGCCCGTTATCAACAAGATGGAGATGATTTGTTTTCTCACATTGTTACTGGGGACGAGACGTGGGTATCCTACGCCAACCCAGAAACAAAACTGCAATCGATGCAGTGGCGACACTCATCTTCACCAAAACCGAAAAAGTTTAAGCAAACTCAGTACACAAGTCGAAAATTGATGGCTACAGTTTTTTGGGACAAAGACGGTGTTCTTTTGGTTGATTTCATGGAACGTGGGACAACAATTACAGCTGACGTGTACTGCGAAACGCTCAAAAAATTGAGACGTGCGATCCAAAACAAACGCCGCGGGAAACTGTCATCTGGCATAATCCTCCTCCACGATAACGCGCGTCCTCACACTGCTGCCAAAACCAATGAGAAAATTCAAGATTTTCGTTGGGAACTTTTGACCACCCACCGTACAGTCCCGACCTTGCACCTAGCGACTACTTCCTCTTCTTGCATTTTAAACAGTGGCTCGGTGGACAACGTTTTGAAAACCGAAGAGGGACTCAAAAACGCCGTTGTCAACTGGTTCAACTCTCAGGCGGCAAGCTTCTATGCAGAGGGGTTAAAGAAGCTGGTGCAGCGGTACGAAAAAATGCTTAGAAGTGAACGGCGATTATGTAGAGAAGTAAAGTAAGATTGTACCTAACTAAATATGACAATACAATTTGTTTCTTATGAGTACATTTTTTTCTGTGACCAAACGGCCCTTACTTTATGAACGCGCCTCGTATTTTGTTATATTAATAACATCATATTTAAGCAAAGCGATTGCAATTTAGTGAATTATTCTCAAAAGAAATGATCTTAAAGTAAATTCGATCGATTTGAAATAAGTAAAAAAATGGATCTGCAAACAATAATAGGTTTAGTACAATGTTATTAAGAATGCGATAGGAATTACATTGTTGATTACGAAAATTTCGTAGAATGGGAATGAAAGTGTATCATAATTTAATTAGCAAATCTGAAACAACAGATTCTGTAATGGACCTCTCGAGATCAGGAAGACCAAAGATTAGTGATGTCTAAGTTTTTCAGGAAAAGCAAAATATAGCCAATACTAAGCTAGCAGTCAGTAGTGAAAATGCTATCTATGTACCACAGTTTGGAAAATTGTATGCAAAATCCTAGAAATATATTCTTTTAAGGCAGACTTGGCAATAAAGTATGGTTTTGGATCTGGATCAGTGTCAATGTTGTTTAGAATGTCAGTGCAAATATTCGTTTTTGATTCCTTTTTCTCGGGAGTGAGGAGTTTTGGCACCATTTTTGCTCAAACTTTGCGCATGTTGAACGACTCATGCAAAATATTGCGACCACATTCTTTGTCACATTCCTGTTATTTCAGCAATCCCTCGGATGCTTAGACGACAATCTTCGCGGACTGATTTACTAATTTTTTCAATGTTTCCGTCCGTTTTTGACGTTGAGGGCCGTCCGGGGCGCGGATCGTCTCTGGTCGTTTCATGTCCCCCTTTAAACCGTTTAAACCATTCAAAAACTTGTGTGCGGGATAAACATTCATTCCCGTACACTTCTTTAACATTACATAAGCTTCTGTCAAAGTTTTCTCCAGTTTAACAAGAAACTTGAGATACCCGTTGCTACATCTGAATACTTAACATTTTTTCGAAGCGTCACTAGTGCATAGACTAATTCAAGCTACTGCTATAGTCAAACTGAGCGACCCACTGGCTTGTCCAGCGAACTCAGGGTGGCGAAAGTGTCACCAGACACAGTTCTGTTCAAACTTGTCGCGACATGCTCTCAGTGCGCTGGTAGCAGCATCAGTTCGGTTATTTAATAGCCACACCTCGTATGTCGAGTCTTGTAATCCAGCCCCTAAATTATTTTTGTCCCATATGATGCCAACATTCGTGGATACAGTGTGTATTATATTAATTATTGTAAGTATTGTCTACAAACTATAATGATCAATTATAGATCTGGGATGAACGAAAAAAAAAAAAATGCGTGCATCCAATTTGTATGTACAGAGGACAAAACCTACAAGAATTTTGTTTATTTCCATCATGTCGTGTTACTGTTTTGAGTTCTCACATTTGTCGTTGACTTTTTCTAACGATATAAACAGAATTCCGAAGCGTTTTGCTCCGACACTGTTACTTTGTGGAATTCCTGACATTCGCCACGCATATTAGATAACAACGAGCGTATGGGAGGAACAAGTATTTGTATCTACTACGGAACTAAGGCTTACGTGCTTATTATAAAATTCAAAGCATGTTGTTCATTTTTCAAATAATCTAAAACTGACTTTAATACAATTGTTTGGATCTTACATTTTTAATTCTAGATATACAGGGTGATTGACAGAGAATAAGAAATATTTAAACGAAAAACACTAGAAGTCAAAGGTTATCAGAGGAGGCATTTATCCGGTTGAGTCATTAGTATTGAGCCATTCCCTGGAAGTGCGTGGAATTTTCTATACCAGTCTGGAGAGTGGTGGGGTACAGGTTACATAAAGCGTACTCTTATGTGCGTTAACGTTATTAAATCTCAGAGCGAAATTGTAATGTGCAACGTGAAAATGAGCGAAACATCAAGTGAGATTCGATGTGTTTTATTATATGAATTTCGTTTGGGCCATAATACAACGAAGTACACCGAAATCTAGTGGCCGCGTATGGCGACAACATCCCTAGTCTAGCAACATGCAAAAGATGGTTCGTACGCTTCCGATCTGGCGAGTACAGCATCGATGATAAACCACGATCTGCTAGGCCACCTCAACTGGATATACAGTAAGCGGTACCCTAATGCGTACATAACCGAATGAAGGACAATTGATAATGTAACTTCTTTATTGAGCAGATGTAAATATGAGGTGAGAACCAATCGCAATTCAGTCGCTAGCGCAGGCGTATGAAAGGCATCCGGTTTGTCGGTAGGGTTAACCGGTTGAGGGTAAGTCGGTTCGAATAAAAATTTTAATTACCATTTTATATCTTATTCTGGTCTAGTGCCTGATTAGGAAAGTTATTACGAGCGTATTGTAGAAGCACTACAATATGGATATTTATCACATTGACGAAAAAGTTAATATTTAAATTAGTTTAATTAGTATAAAGTTAATATTTAAAAGAAAATAATTAAATGGTATTTTGGTGGTCGGTCTGTAAGGGATATTAAAGCCATTTTTAACGAAACATTTCCCAATAGGCGAGTCCTCAAGCGCTGGCGCAGTTTGAATTTGACATGCGCAGATGCTACTAACATGAACATGGTGATTACGTCAGATTTCGGCGAATCTCAACAGAGGCGGACTCGGGTCATTATTATTACAAAACGATAGTTCACAGAAAATTAAAACATACTAAGGGGCTAACTATTCCAAATGGAGCCGTATTTAGGTGTGGTAATGTTACCTAGTGGTCCCGAAACATGGCACTTGAAAGAACTTACCCACGAAGCTCATAAAATTTCGACCTAAAATGCGAAGAAATTTCATTAACAAGTTATAAAGTTATGATAGTTAGATTTTTAATGACCAGTTATAAAAGTGGAGCATACAGGATCCGCGTTGTTGCCATGATAGCAGTACCCTATTGCTTTCTTCTTCTCTTGATAGACAATTGCGGTTCCCTTACAATTGATTAGAATTTTCTTCATCAATTTTACCTTTAAACCGACAAAATATTCGAGTCTTACTTGCCAAATTTTTATACCTGCCAAACGAATATTTGGAACAGGTCTGCCTTTGAAGGAAGACTCGTTTTTCCAGGGTATACCTGTTCCAAATTCCTGATCCCATAATACCTGTTTTGAGACAAGGAAGACTCTAATATTTCGTCAGATTAAAGGTAAAATTAATTAACTAACACAAAATCAGTTGTAACAAAACTGCAACTGTTTAACAAAAGACGAAAAAAGTTGCAAAAATATGCCCTGCAAAATATTATACGCTAGTTAAAAAGTAGTGTTACTCTTTGTATTAAACAATTTATGAGTTTTAATGAGTAAGTCCTTTTTAAGTTTCATTTCTCGTGACCACTGACATTACCACACCTAAATACCGTCGTGTAATAGTACGCTTCCTAGTACGTTTATTCGAATATTGCAATAATAGTGACCTGAGCCCGACTCTGACCTGTGCTACGATTCGTCGAAATTTTGTACGCCGAAGCCGACGCATTGGACCGTTGGTTCTGCCTCGTTACGCTGTTGTCATATCAACATAATATTCCTATTAGATATTTTAAAATTGTTTCACAGCTGTATAACAGCTGTATAAATATTTTGGGGAAAATCTAAGAAAAAAAGTATGTATTTTATAAAATAGGTAAATACATCTACACAAGTAAATCTCGTGACAAGCTTTTATATTATATAAATTGATGGGTTTGATTCAATTAAAAGTTTATTTTCTTCTTTTTTAGAGCATTTAAATAAAATCTTGTTTTTAATTTTTTTTTATTATTAATTTATTCCTGTTTGATTCATTCTACAGGTGATATATTTTTTTAAATAATCATAAAACAAAAATTACAAGAACAAAACTATTTTTGTTCTTCGTTTTTCCCGTATTTATTTATCCTGTATCCACAAAACCAGGCTAAGTTTACCCTATGGATTTTGAGCCGTTAACCGGAGCCGAAGCTCATTGTAACCTATTACGTCAGGTTTTTCCATGAATCCTAAAAAATTAGTCGATTGGGCTAGTATGGGGTGTCAAATGACACTAAGGATGGGGCAAATTTTGATCAGTTTTGCGCAGGTTTTTAGATATTTACTTTTATTAAATATATAATTTAAAAACATTCACCTAATATTATGCTTCTATTATTTGTAGTATGCACATTAGAGGACCTTGGCAAAAAATGGGATAAAGTCTACGGCTTACCTACTTATGCAAATGCGAAAAGTCAAGGTTTAGTATTTCGTTTCAACTTATCTGTATTCCATCGATATACAGTGACGGGCAAAATTGTGGAACCGCGCAAATAACTCTGAAATTAATAGAGATATTGAAACGAAATTTTAAATGTGGAAATTAGCTTTAAAAAACATAATTTATGAAATATACAAAATGATCCAGTCAATGGCGATGCACCAAAGTTTTTTGTAATGGAATGCTTTGTATATTTTCACATTTACGATACTCTGTGATGAGCTGATATTAACGAATTAACTAACATACACTACGCACACAAATTAAGGGAGCAAAAGAAATCTAAAACGGGCTGTACCTATCTAAATGAAAAATTGTCATATCGCAAAAAAAGAAAACTCTTTAGAGTATTGGAAGACTCCAGGACTCCAAGACTCTAGTTTTTTAATCTGTAGGCCAGAAGTCTTTAGAAGCCACGGTTTTAAAGTAAACCGAAGAAATATAGCGAAAAAAAAATTGTTTTCCAAATATTTAGCCTTCTTATTCTCGCTCCACTCGGCTCTGAATATTTTTTTTCGGTTAAACTACCATATGGACCAGATATCCTATTTATTCAGCTTCAATTTCCTTTTTTAATTGTTTGCTACGTCCATTTGTCGCGGAGATATCCGAAATTTAACGAAAAAGGACCCTTTTATCTTCAACCATCGATATCTCAGCAACCAATTATCGTATAGGAAACTGAAGGGCAGTTTCAGAAACTGGAATAAACTTCCTACAAAATCGTGTCAAGATGTTTAAAATAAAAATTCCACCCTCAACATCGACAAAAAGTTGAAAAAAAATGACTTTTTCCCTTGTTTTTGGTAAATCGACTGCATCTTAGCTAATATTGATGTGGAGGCTAGGATTTTTAGGAATTATTACACCTCAATGTACCCCCATAGCCCTGTAAACCTGCAGATCGATCCATTGATCGGTTTTTCCGAGCCGATTTTTCAAAGTTTTGAAAAAAAATAAAGGAGCAAGTTTATTCTTAAACATTGTGTAAACTTCACAAAAATGGAAAAATCAATGTTTCCACTTTCTTCTCAATTCTGCATCGGTCACTTGGTAAATATGAAAAAAAAAATCGAAAATTTTAATAAAAACATTGTTTTTTGAAAACATTTTTTTGTCATTTTTAGCCAATTAAAAAAAAGTACTCATCTTTCAAGCGATTTACCCCTTCCGTACTTTCCGTAATTTTCCTTATTTTAAATTTATCGAATTAATTAAAAGTTGATACCCCCAAAGTGCATCGAATATTCGTTTTACGAATATTGGTGCAATTAATTTTTGACTTTTTCTGCGAAGCTAATAAGTGTGTAAAAACAGTTTTTCTCAAAAACTAATCTGCTTTCTTGGTAAAAAAAAACAAAACTAATCTTTATTTTTACAATTTTGGTTAAAAAAAATTGAGTTTGTGTAAACTAGTTTTTTTTTTTTTTTATTATGCCTAGGCGGCATTTATCCGCGCCAGAAGTCGCTCAGCTAGTGACTGGTGGAAATGGTGTACAGGTATTTACCAAGTTTACAAAAAAATTTACCAAGTGACCGATGCAGAACTGAGAAAAGCATTTTTATGAAGATTACACAATATGTAAGAATAAAAATCTTACTCCCTTAATTTTTGTGAGTAGTTTACACAGTTTTAGTAGGTATCTGAAGTGGATATTTTGGGAACTACAAATGGAGCACTCTGGGAGCTACTTTGGAACAAATGAAAATCGCACTTTTAAACATTTTTGATAAATAATTGAGATAAAATATAAGTCTAATAAGGGTTTCTCTAAGAGAATTTTATTAAGATTTCGTAATAAAAAATGTTTCACTATTCACTAATTAAGCCCTGAAGAAGTTTGAGAACAGTAAACGAAACATAGATAAAAAAATTGTGTTTTTTTTTGTTGAAAAACCCTTTATCAGTTGTCGTTATTGGTAACAAAGTAATCCTCACTGGATGGAAGAAGCTCATACGGAGCACCTTCAAAGGCTGGAGTTATTATGGTATTTTATTTACAGAAATCGAATTATAGGGCCATTTTTTAGATGAAAATTTAACCGGACATTAGAGGAAAAAGGGCAACTTCCAGATAATATTTAAATACTGGGTATGTTAATTCGTTAAAATCATCTCATCAAAGGGGATCGAAAAATATGAAAATATACAAGATATAACATTCCGTTAAAAAAAAAACTTTTATTTATTAACGCTAATTTTCACAATTAAAATTTCTATCGTTATCTAATAATTTCAGATATTTACGTGGTTACACATTGTCGCCTATCACTATATAACATCATTTTTTATATCCGAAAATATTCCGAAAATAATATGGTTTACAAAAGTGCTTCTTGAAAATTCTAGACCATTATAGAAAACCTCAAATCGACCCTGAACTTTATTAAATCTGTGCGAGAATATCAAATTAAATCTAAAATAAAAATGTGGAATGAACAAAAAAAAAGAAAATATATTAATACTGATTTAGATTTGGCTTTTTGCGTCTTATAATGTGTCTTAAACAATTAGGTCATCAAGATGAAGTGGATTCAGTTTTTGGGACACTGAAAAAGGTGTTCTTAACTAAATATAAGTTTGTAAATACCTAAAGGACAATGAGAACCTATTTCAATTAAGGACGCTTTACAGTTCGCAATTTTTATTGCCAGCAACAAAAATTAGGTACAGCAATTTTTGTTGCGCGCACGCGTATTTGTGTTTATTTGTTAAGAAATTGTCCAAACCGACATTAATACGCGTGTGCGTAATAAAAATTGCTGCAATTTTTCTTGCCGGCAATGAATATTGCGAACTGTAAAGCGGCCTTTAGAAAACAGTATTAATAATGGCACGTGTTGCAACGAGTCATCTAAAAAAAAACCTCATCAAATCTGGCTATGAACGAGAGAGATAGAAATAGAGGTATGTATTTCGAAGACTTTAGGTAAGGGTGAAGTGGGGCAAGTGCGTTCGCTTCTGATAAAAGTCTCTAAAAACTTGTTTGAAAATGCCCCTTGATTGAAATTGAAAACTCCCGCCAATATTCTATGCAAACCGCACAATGTTATGTTGGTACCAATGAAGAAATATTAGCTGCTTACGATTTACACGAAATCCTCAGTTCCTCACCTCAGTTAACGTTTTCTCAGTTAGTGGTATGTTCTATTTGAACAAAATCCTGAAGAATCAATTACTGAAGTAAGGTGAGGTAACTCATCTCAGTTAAATTTTTGCTCAGTTCTTGTCAAATCGTAAGCAGCTATTGTAAAATAAATTTACCCTCGCGAGTAGAAAATTGCCTTTATCCAACGCACTTGCCCCATAGTTTACATTAGGCCCCCTGCACAATTAACATAAACGTAAAATTAACCACAACCACAAAGATGGAGTATATCAAAATAATGCTCTTGTCTACACCTAATTCAGTTAACATTAGCATTAAGAATGACCTTCAATCGTCAATAACCGTACACATAAAGATGAAATTATTTTATCTTTACGCTTAAAATTACGTTTTGCCAGTTATACCAACCTTGTGTCTGTACTCTCGTGAAATATGGGTTGAGGGTTACCCTAAATACAGTAGTAATTAACACTAATTAATACTAAATTACTACGATATTACTTAACAATTCGATATCCATCATTTCTTCTAATTCCAGTGTCATTTCTGATTTTTCACACAAAATGTTTAATTTAGTGAAATTGGCTAAACTGAATCCTCTATGCGGGAGTTTTAAAATACACACGATTTTACGCAATTTGTTGTGGACAAAACATAAAAATTACAGTTATGCTTATGGTTATGGTTGTGGTTAGCTCAATTGTGCAACAGGACTTAGGCCCCCTGCACAATTAACATAAACGTAAAATTAACCATAACCACAAAGATGGCGTATATGAAAATAATGGTCTTGTCTACAACTAATTCCATTAACATTAGCATTAAGAATGACCTTCAATCGTCAATAACCGTAAACATAAAGATGAAATTATTTTATCTTTACGCTTAAAATTACGTTTTGCCAGTTATACCAACCTTGTGTCTGTACTCTCGTGAAATATGGGTTGAGGGTTACCCTAAATGTAACTAACACTACACTCAAAATCCACATATCCGAACTCCAAATTTCCGAACTCACGATATTTCCGAACTTTTTCTCACGATATTTCCGAACTTGTACTTCCACATAACCGAACTTGTCGCTGATTGGTTGACGACAAAAAAACCGCGAAATTTGAAATGAGAAAAAAATGTAAACACAATAATGCGATTGTTATCAAACATTTCGATTGACACAGAATTCAGCAAAAGAGGAAATCGCCCTCCCTCAGCAGCACACCTGAGACAAGAGTTCTTCTTTGTACAAACCAGTGAAAAACACTTCTTTCAAATGGCGTATCATAAGTACCGGTGCACTTTATTGTGTCAATCCGTCCACTCAATTTTCGTCTTTTTTTCAGTTTTTTTCAAAGTAAATTTATTTTTTTCCAAGAATTTCTGCCACTGACGATATACAAATATTGTACATCTTACATAGATCAACATTTTTAACACCATTTTTTTGCGTGATTTATCAAATCCAGCTTTTGCTCCAAGGTTAGCCTCTTAGCAGGCTCTTTTCTCTGCAAATAAACAGTACAATAATGTTTGTTTTGTATCACGGTTTTCTTAAAAATACATATTTTCTCATAATTTTTCATTTCAGTTTGAAATTATTATAGGTTACGTCAACAAAATGTTCAATAAAACAAACCTTTACTTTGAATTACAAAATAATTACCTGCATCACTCTCTCCTTTGCACCTGACATTTTTTGTTTAGAAAAACGTTCTTTTATTAACATGTACACATGTATGTATGTATTACATTTGCATAAAAACCTCGAAAAACAAAGAAACGTACTAGAATGAGCCAGAAAAACCCTTTGCGCATGCGCCAGCAGTTCGGTAATACCGTGGTGACGAGAGTTCGGAAATGTGGAAATCTGCGGAACGTAAAAAGTTCGGAAATGTGGATGTTGAGTGTAATTAATACTAAATTACTACAACAAAACAAAATGTTTAATTTAGTGAAATTGGCTAAACTGAATCCTCTATGCGGGAGTTTTAAAATACACGCGATTTATATGCAGATTTGTTGTGGACAAAACATAAAAATTACAGTTGTGCTTATGGTTATGGTTGTGGTTAGCTCAATTGTGCAACAGGACTTAAGGATAACATATAGAAATAAACACAGATAAACGCACTTGCCCCAAGCCCTGGGGCAAGTGTGTTTCATGTGCCCTGTAAGGCATGGACGATGTGTCTCCTTACCCTGAAGCACGAAAGATTTTCTTTCTTTCAATAAATTAAGCTTAAGGCCCCCTGCACAATTAACATAAACGTAAAATTAACCGCAACCACAAAGATGGAGTATATGAAAATAATGTTCTTGTCTACAACAAATTCAGTTAACATTAGCATTAAGTATGACCTTCAATCGTCAATAACCGTAAACATAAAGATGAAATTATTTTATCTTTAGTCCTGTTGCACAATTGAAATAACGACAACCATAACCATAAGCGTAAATGTAATTTCTATGTTTTGTCCACAACAAATCTGCGTAAAATCGTGTGTATTTTAAAACTCCCGCATAGAGGATTCAGTTTAGCCAATTTCACTAAATTAAACATTTTGTGTGAAAAATCAGAAACGACACTGGAATTAGAAAAAAATGATGGATATCGAACTCTTAACTAATGGTGGGTTCATGCAGAAATTTTTAGTAATAAGAATAAGAATAGTAATAAGCATAAAAGTTAAACCTTCATTTTATAATGACCCAGTTCATGCAGCAAATCCTTATTTTTAAAATTATTACTAAAAATTATGTTTACTGCATGAACTGGGTCATTATAAAACGAAGGTTTAACTTTTTATGCCTATTACTATTCTTATTCTTATTACTAAAAATTTCTGCATGAACCCACCATTATATTGTAGTAATTTAGTATTAATTAGTGTTAGTTACTACTATATTTAGGGTAACCCTCAACCCATATTTCACGAGAGTACAGACACAAGGTTGGTATAACTGGCAAAACGTAATTTTAAGCGTAAAGATACAATAATTTCATCTTTATGTTTCCAGTTATTGACGATTGAAGGTCATTCTTAATGCTAATGTTAACTGAATTAGTTGTAGACAAGAACATTATTTTCATATACTCCATCTTTGTGGTTGTGGTTAATTTTACGTTTATGTTAATTGTGCAGGGGGACTGATACGCGTAATGAAACACTCGGTATAATGGGAACTACATACACTCAACATCCACATATCCGAACTCCAAATTTCCGAACTCACGATATTTCCGAACTTTTTCTCACGATATTTCCGAACTTGTACTTCCACATAACCGAACTTGTCGCTGATTGGTTGACGACAAAAAACCGCGAAATTTGAAATGAGAAAAAATGTACACGCTAATGCGATTGTTATCAAACATTTCGATTGTCACAGAATTCAGCAAAGAGGAAATCGCCCTCCCTCAGCAGCACACCTGAGACAAGAGTTCTACTTTGTACAAACCAGTGAAAAACACTTCTTTCAAATGGCGTATCATAAGTACCGGTGCACTTTATTGTGTTAATCCGTCCACTCAATTTTCGTCTTTTTTTCAGTTTTTTTCAAAGTAAATTTCTTTTTTTCCAAGAATTTCTGCCACTGACGATTTATAAATGGTATACATCTTACATAGATCAACATTTTTAACACCATATTTTGCGTGATTTATCAAATCCAGCTTTTGCTCCAAGGTTAGCCTCTTAGCAAGCTCTTTTCTCTGCAAATAAACAGTACAATAATGTTTGTTTTGTATCACGGTTTTCTTAAAAATACATATTTTCTCATAATTTTTCATTTCAGTTTGAAATTATTATAGGTTACGTTACAACAAAATGTTCAATAAAACAAACCTTTACTTTGAATTACAAAATAATTACCTGCATCACTCTCTCCTTTGCACCTGACATTTTTTTGTTTAGAAAAACGTTCTTTTACTAACATGTACACATGTATGTATGTATTACATTTGCATAAAAACCTCGAAATACAAATAGAAGTACTAGAATGAGCCGGAAAAACCCTTTGCGCATGCGCCAGCAGTTCGGTAATCCCGAAGTGACGAGAGTTCGGAAATTTGGAAGTCTGCGGTACGTAAAAGTTCGGAAATGTGGATGTTGAGTGTATGTATAATTACCATGGAGTATGTGGTGGCGCTGCGATCAGACGAGTAACATGTACGTTGGTAACAATCAGCTGTTTACCGATTTGTTTACATTTAGATACGGGCGATCGGGGCGATAGTTAATTTGTGGTGATTTTGTTTAGTTTTAGTATTTAAAGTATAATTTAAGTTAAGTTAATATTAAATAGTCAGCCAATTTCGAAAATAGGCGAAAATGAACTGTTCTGTCAACATTTTCTCTGCTATGACAATTGTACACACAGCAATTTGTGTTGTATAATGTTATTTTAAGCATAATATTTTCGCTTTAAGTATAATACAAAAATTACACAATTTCAAAGTATTCCAGGTAGCCGAATTTAAACCCTTGTAAACTGACCAGTCACAGAAAACTTTTTTCTTCATTCCACTTTTTAACACAATAATTTGTATTATGCAGTGCCTAGTGACATTCACATATCTATCGCCGATATTATTTTATTACGAATTAAACAGTAAATTTAAGAAGAATAACTATTTACATCCAAAAATACGTACAAAGACACGCTGACAAACAAATGTAAACAAACTTGTTACTCGTCTGTAACAAGTTCACCTTTCAGCCGCGAGAGGGCGTCTAGTTAGCTGAATTCGCGAATACCTACAGTAGACGAAATGCTACAGCGCGGTTATTATCGACGGAGAGTTATTCTAAACTGGTTTTATTGCGATGTGATATTGTGAATGATATGTTATTGCAAGCACACAACACTACCCATTTTGGGCTTCTCGTATGTCAGACGCGGACAGTCTATAATTCGCTGTGTTGTACTAGTCGTTATTGAAATTGCTTATTCTAAATTATCAATTACATGGTATGTATAGACCACAGCCGTATAGACTATTTCATATACAATGCCGTGTTGCCCTTGGATGCGATCCTGTTACACTTCGCCACTGAGTCTTTAATAATAACACAGCTACACAAAAAAAAACATAATCCTGGATATTGACCTTAATATCCCCATGTATTTCAATCTCAAAAAAGTCAATACACCCTCAAAATTTTTAGATAGGGGTAAGAAATGAAAATTTGACAAAATACGCAATTTTCATTCCAAGAATATATGGAGGGGGTTTTCGAAGTTGCTGATTTCAAATTTCAACATGCCAAAAGCAGGAAATGTACACCAGGCTGAAAATCGAGTATAACAGGGGTTGACATTTTCATTTCTTACCCCTATCTCAAAATTTTGAGGGTGTATTGACTTTTTTTATGTTGATTCGAATTCAGCGTCGAAAAATACATGTGGATACTAAGGTCAATATTCAGGTTCATGATTTTTTTGAGTAGCTGTGTAATCTATGGACCTAAAAAGAAAAATATCTAGTTTTCCTATCTAGATGTGAGAAATATACATTACTGACAATGTATATATCTGGTTGCATATGTTAAGTTCAATTAGTTTTATATTGGCATTATTGATAGAAACATATGCCATTCGCTTCGATTTTAAATTATTCTATTGTTTCAAAAGAAACTATTATAATAATTGACTATAACAACTAGTGCCCGGAGAACAAAAATATTTTAAGCGTCAACCAAAATACTTGATACTTGATTCGTAAAGTGGGCATTTATATTCAGCTACCGATTGAATTGACCCCAACTGAACTGAGGTAGTACACGAAAAGAATACGCTTTGTGCGCCATCTTGACAGTTGGCAACGATTTCTCTTCTATCGCACAACAATTGTAGTTCCGGGAAAGAACCAATCGGATAGCGTATCTCTAAGAGGTTTTTCCAATCGTGCCAATGAGAAGGCAGAATGCCGCATCGGTGTGATAGAACAATACAGCGTTGTCCTATGGGTGTTTTGTTGCCATTTGCTATCCATTTCTCAAGCGTTGGTTGTTAAATCGTACGTAGAACGTTTTTTTATCGAAGTAAAACTTGTGGTCAGTGTTGTGAAAGTTTTCTTAAGAGTTCATAAAATAATATAAGAAGAGCGAGCAAAATATTTTCCGCATAGGAAGTAACATGTATCTCGCGGTGTTTGCAGTTTACACAACATAACCTGAAAAAATCCGCACGGAAGAATCTTCGAGAGCGATGTCTCTGCCGCCGTATCTGCTGGGGCCCAACCCCTGGGCCACGATGATGGCCCAGCAGCACCTGGCGGCGGCGCACGCCCAGGCCCAGGCGGCCGCCGCTCAGGCTCACGCTCACGCCTTGCAGCAGCAGATGCCGCCGCCCCATCCCAAGACCGACGTCATGACCGAGGAGAAATTGCAAGAGAAAGGTACGCAATTAATATGCTCGCTGATTATTCGCAACTTAAAAATAAAGTGTTTTTGTATGGTATTCATATAGACGTTTGATTCTTGTTTGCAGCACAAAAATGGCACCAGCTCCAATCGAAACGCCGCCGACAAAAGGAAATTGGGTTTCGTGGAGGCCCAGAAGGAGGACATGCCGCCAGAACATATAAGAAAGATCATAAGAGATCACGGGGACATGAGTAGTCGAAAGTACAGGCACGATAAACGGGTGTACCTAGGGTAAGAAATATATTTATCGCATAATTGTCTTCAATATATGATTAATATACTGCATTTATAACGTTTTTTTTATGTTTTAGGGCTCTAAAGTATATGCCTCACGCGGTGATGAAACTTCTGGAGAACATGCCCATGCCGTGGGAGCAGATTCGTGATGTGAAAGTGTTGTATCACATCACAGGAGCTATCACGTTCGTGAATGAGATCCCTTGGGTGATAGAACCAGTGTATATTGCGCAGTGGGGGTAAGTGGTTGTAAACTTATTATTATTAACTATAGCTTTCAATCAAGTACCCCATCTCTCCTTGTAGGCGCTTTCACCATTTTTATTTTCATATTTTTTTTCACACCAAGATTTATTAACTACAAGAAAACTGTTTCTTATTTTTTCTGCAATACAATTAAGCGTATGAGCTGCACATCTCACGCGTCACCATATTTGGAAACATTTGCGATATAATAAAAGGTGTACAAATAAGTTTCTGCCATTTTTAATAAAAAATTGGGAATTTATTGTGAAAGGACGGTATTTAATGTTTTATTCGAAGTATTGTCCATCGCTTGTCACTACCTTTTCCCATCTTTCTGGTAGCATACGGATACCGCGTCGGAAGAATGCTTCTTCATCTTTTGAGGCTATTCACGAATCGACCCAATTTTTGGTATCTTCATATGATGTGAAGTGTTGCTCACATAGGTCATGCGCCATCGATCGAAACAAGTGGATATCAGAAGGAGCAATGTGTGGTGAATATGGCGGGTGGGGTAAAACTTCCCAATTGAGTGTTTCCCAATAGGTTTTGACCGGCGCCGCAACATGTGGATGAGCATTATCATGCAGTAGAATAACTTTGTCCTGTCTGGAGTAGTAGTGGGCGCGCTTTTCCTTGAGTGCTCGACTCAATCTCATCAATTGCGTTCGATAGACAGCTCCAGTAATGGTTTCGTTCGGTTTGAGCAACTCATAATACACAACACCAAGCTAATCCCACCAAATACACAACAAGAATTTTTTTCCATGAATATTTGGCTTAACTGTAGAAGTTGAAGCATGGCCAGGTGGTCCTCATGATTTCTTCCTTTTTGGATTATCATAGTGGATCCATTTTTCGTCACCAGTGACTATACGCTGCAGAAAACCCTTTCGTTTATGCCTGGCAAAGAGGAATTCACATGTGAAAAATCGGCCTTCAACGTTTCTGGGCAGCAGTTCATATGGAACACAATTTCCTTGTTTTTGAATCATTACCAATTATTTCAACCGATGTGAAATTGCTTGTTGAGTCACTCCTAATGTAAGTGCAAGTGCTTCTTGCGTTTAGCACGAATCTTGATCCAATAATGCTTCCAATTCCGTGTCTTCATACACTTTCGGCCTTCCGCTAAGCTCTTTGTCTTCGATGTCAAATTCACCGTTCTTAATCTTTTGAAACCACTCACGACAACTTCTCTCACATAAGGCAGCCTCACCATATGCTTCTACAAGCAATCGATACTCCTCAGCTGCAGATTTCTTCAAATTGAAGGAGTAAATCAACAGTTCCCGCAAATGACGCTTATTTGGCTCAAAACTCGACATTTTCGCACACAAGAATATATTATACTGATAAAAAAACACAAATATTTTAAGGTTATGTTGGTGTCTGATGTCATGTCCAACCTTACGATAATGACGTTTACATCTGACAATTTTAATCTTGCCTTACTTGTGGCGCCAACTTTTGTCAAACGGCGGAAACTTATTTGTACACCTTTTAATTGCTCCTTTTAGTATGTATATGTATATACAGCGTGATAAAAAAGTCACTCATAATACCTTTAAATTTTTAATAACCTTGTATACGAAAAAGTGTCTTGATTAAACGTCATGTGTGAGTTTGTGAATAAATTTTCAAATGTTTTTCATCTGTTTATTTGCCATGGATCTGTCAACATGAAATAATTTTGTCTTTTCGAGTGTGATTGTTATGGAGACCAACTTTATTTTTTTAAACGACAACCTGTAGGTTTTCTCTTAATATCCGAAATAGCAACTTTTTTTCCTTACCGTATACTAAAAATTTGATATAGTCACATTAAGAAAACTTGGCAAAAAACACGTTTAAAGTTAACTCTTTGAAGCTAATAAAAAAAATAATCAAGGTACCTATGAAGTTAAGATGTTCTGACGATTAAATCATAACAGACATCATTTTTGATTTTCTGTATTTCTGTTCAATAATTTCTTATTTCTTTTGCATTTTAACAATTTATTAATAAATAATGTTTTGTTCAAAAAAAAGTTCTGATCACAAAATCTGGGACACCCTGTGTATAAGTTCGCAAATGTAGCGTGTACTGTCTGTGTCAAAATGGTCTCATGCTGGTATCTTGGTCATTGTTGGAGATAGATTTTAATTAATAATGGTATTTTAGCAAGTACATTGTTAGGACACTTTTTAGATGCTTTCGCTGACAATATCAAAATATTTCTGTGGCCATTTGTTTCTGAGTTAATACAATGAACACTGATTTTTCTTACGGGTGCCGCATTGTATCTGTATGTGGTTAAATAGTGACGTAAAAATAAAAAACAAATCGAAGTAGGCATCAGTTTGCAAATAGTGACCGCAAGTTTCGCCTGTTTGGCAGCCCTTGAAATCCAACTTCAAATCTATGCTAAATAATAGTTTATGATGAGACTTTCATCTCCTGAAAATTTTAAAGTGAGGCAGCATTTGGTTCTTGAGATATCGATAGTCAAAGTTGTCAATTTTGCATGTGTTCACAATTCATTAGATTCAGGAGATAATGATTCTTTTGAGACAACAAGTTATCGTTTGTGATTTATTACATACAGCAATATTTTTTTTAAACTTAAACAATTACAAATTCTTCCCTTCCTCCTTATCTCTTAAGAAAAAATGCATCGATATAAGCTAAGTAATATTGGATTTCGGGCTCATGTAAAATTGACAACTTTGACCCTCGATATCTCGAGAACCGAATGCAGCCTCAATCTGAAATTTTCAAGAGATTAAAGTCTCATCATAAACTATCATTTAGCATACATTTGAAGTTAGATTTCAAAAATGGCTTGTTTTTGTGGTCACTCTTTCAAACAAAATAATCAACTACTGACAATAATGTTATTTACATAAATTGTTCTACAGGGTGTCTACTTTTATATATGTACAAATCCATAATATCCTCACATTTCAAGGGAATCGATTAAACTTTTTTTTGGATTAAAAAGGCATCGAAAACTGCTTCATCTCACCCTATTGTCTCTCTTAAGATTCATGTTCATCGCCTGCTATAATTTTTTTTATGCCCCCCGAAATTCTTATTTACCATTTAGCGATTTTTTGTTTAAAATCTGAAGCCATAGCGTTAATCAGGACACCACAAAATCCCCATGCGCGATATTTTAACAAAAAATATACAAGGTGTTTCTTTCTTAGATCTTAGTTGAGCCAAATATTGAGTTTGAGAATAATTTAAACGTAATTTTAACTTAACTGTAGTAGACAAAAAACAGCTTGTAAAAAATAATTGTTAAATAAACACATACACATAATAGATACGCATACTCTATTTCCATTTTAAATTGAAAATAGGTAGAAAAAAGCAAGGTTGTCAGATATATTTTCTAAAATTGCTAAGCTCACTATACAAGTATTCTTCATACTTCAGTAAACTGTTAGTTCGTGGACGTTCTTAGAAAGCTAGTTTGGAAATATTAAAAAAAATACATAGATATAAATTTATTAGTTAACATTAAAATAAAGCCTTTAAAATTGCTGGAAAAAAATAATTATAAATTAAAACAACTTTATGTATGTTACTATACTTAAGAAAATTTTGAAGAGCCGGCAACGCGATGCTAGCAACACCCATGCCGGCAACTAGCAAATGTCGACCAGTATACTATAGGATTGCGTTATATGTAATACATATAAAATTTTATTCGGTCCACTGTGCCATAAAATTTTTACGACGTCGTTAAAATGATTTACGACTTTAGAAATTCCACGTGTTTAAGGCGCCAGTGACATGTATTTTAGCTAGGTTTATTAACACAGACAATTTTTTGAGATTGTCTGGCTAAATGAGCATTATTGACAGCAAATTATATTACAAATATTAAGAGTTTTGTATGCAGGCTAATTTTCATCTCCTATATTGATTTGAATGAAAAAAATTATTTCACAATTTTTGAATTTATAAGCACGCCCATGGAATCATAAAGTTGCACTGCTTTTTTTGTTCCCCAGGCGTATTTATCATTTTCAATTAAAATTAGAAGGACTATACACATAAGTGATTCTAGATAACATTCAACTGTCTTGACATAATTCCATGGCACACTTGACTCGTCTAGCAGCTCTCAAACCAGATGTTTTGCTAAACCAAAAATTGTTCTCAATTTCCTCACTGTTTCTGCAACACGGCATTCACTTTGGAAATAGTTTTTCAATATTTCCCAACGTTGTTCAAGCATAAAACGATCCATTTCTTACAGCGAAGGTTAGATGCCACATATATGTCAAATGTCAAGCGTGTCAGTGTCGGCAATGCAGAAATAACACTCAGTTTAAAAAGAAACCAATAGATGGCCCACCGTTATAAAAAAATTCCTAGCAAGCCATGGGGATGGATTTTAAAAGAGACAGTTGGGTCAGAAGAAGAAAGAAATTTTTTGATGTCCTTTAAATAAAATAAAAGTTTTATAAGTTAAAATAAAAAAGATTATCTTGAAAAATGACTATCTCCAGCAAGTGCCGAGATATTGATGTACAGTAGAACACCAATTCTCCGAATCAATTGGGACCGGACCCCATTCGGATAATCAAAAATTCGGATAATTGGATTTTTTTCCGAAAAAGGGTCTATTTTATTTAATCACTGTATGTATGTTGAAAATGGGAGAAAAAACTATTTTGAAGAAAAAGAGCTTTTAATTAAATAAATGAAAAGGCAACACTTTTACATACAACAGGACAATAGCGTGTGTAGACAGAATCATTATTTGAGTCGTACAGATGCAAAACTGTACCCCTCTGTATCCATAATTTTTCGAAATAGAGTTAGTGGCGCTATCTTGTTCATCGTGTTGAACTACACAATTTTAAAACTTAAAATTGGAATAAAACTCACATTTTCGTATTTGTTTTAAATTGTGGAATCTGTGAATTGTTTCAAAACTCACATTCTCCTAAGGAGAATGTAAGAATGTTAGAACTTTTTACTGTCAACATTTTCTGTACTTTGCAATTTTAGGTTGATTATAAAAATATTTCACTTCATTAGTCAATTATGATAATAAAACCGTATTCTAAGTATTTTGTGCAGCTTTTTATTTTGATTATGAACTACTATATTACTTAAAATATACCATATTACATAAAATTTTTATTGATTTTCTTAGCTTAACTTCATGAATTTTAGTGTAAAAAATAATATTATGCAGAATAATTTGGAGCAAAACTACCATTATCCAAAAAGTTGTATCAAAACTCACATTATCCAAATTTTAATTCACTTTCTTGGAGTCAAATATTGTTGTGCTGTTATTTCACCAATTGAGAAGCAAATTTAAAGTTCTAATACACGTACCAAAAAAAAAAAAAATTCAGTGCCTTAAGTCACTTGAAAAGTGAGAAATCTGTTGTTTCTTCTTCCTGAAAAATTTTAAAAAGTGGATAATGTGAGTTTTGCGTCTATACCCCTCATTTTGTGAATCGCAGTAAGTTTCCGTCTTAAATTTTTTTCTGAAATTCTGAAAGCGATTCGGATAGTCGGAGTTCGGATAATAGCACTGTATAACCAATTTGGGACAGGCTGTATACTGATATGCCAAAGGCTTAAGTGCCTTTTTTAAACATTTAGCAAAACGTTTAGCAAAATTGCAAAACAATTTCGTTAAAAATTCCAGCACCATGTGGATAATGATGCGGCGCGAGAAACGCGACCGTAGACACTTCAAACGGATGCGTTTCCCCCCGTTCGACGACGAGGAGCCCCCCTGGACTACGCTGACAACGTGCTGGACGTGGAGCCCCTCGAGGCAATACAGATCGAGCTGGACGCCGAGGAGGACTCGGCCATCGCCAAGTGGTTCTACGACCACAAGCCCCTCGTGGGCACGAAATACGTCAACGGGCCGACCTACAGGAGGTGGTACCTCACGCTGCCCATGATGGCCACCCTGTACCGTCTGGCCAATCAGCTGTTGACGGACCTGGTGGACGACAATTACTTCTACCTCTTCGACACGAAGAGTTTCTTCACCGCGAAGGCGCTGAACATGGCCATTCCTGGCGGGCCGAAGTTTGAGCCGCTCATCAAGGACATGAATCCCGCGTAAGTTTAATAAGAAGCTGTAAAATGAGAAAGTAGAAATTATGCCTGTAAATCTTTTGTCTTTAGAATTAATTTTCGTATTTTTTGAGGTTAACCCTTAACCGTTTCACTGGTATTGTATCATATATGATCAAATTACGAATTATTTTCTTAATTTCATAGGGTTTATAATAGTTTTTGGGGGCACCGAATCCATATCTGGCGTCAGTATGATAAATTTCAATATGGCGGACTAAATATGGCGTCTTTAACTGCGTAGTGCAGATCATCTTTTTTATTCTTTTGAATCTGGGCAGAAAAATGTTTTGATAAAGCTCTTTTATGGTTGCTAATCACAGTTTTTAGGTTTGCTGGATCGGGAATCAAATTTTTAAATTTCAAGACGGCCGATCCAAAATATTTGTATTTTTTGTGGTTTCGTTTCTTTCTTAATTTTCTAGAGATTTGAACCAAACTTGCTATACAATAGTTTTTGAATGTTGAATGAATAGTTACTGAATCCATATCTGGTATCAGATGTATAAGATTCAATATGGCGGTCTAAATATGGCGTCTTTAACTCCCTAGTGCGGAGCGAATTTGTTTTTATTTTTTTTGAATATGGACCGAAAATTGTTTTGATAAAGGTTTTTCGAGATTACTGAGTGCACAGTTTTTGGAGTTGCTGGAATCATATTTTTAAATTTCAAGATGGCCGATCCAAAATGGCGGTCGAAAATTGAAATATTTTCGGAATTTTAGAAAAAATGATTGTAGGGGATTTTTTAAATCACTCATTACAAATCAAATTGTAAAAATTCAAAATGGCGGATCTAATATGGCCGATGAAAATACAAAATTTGCGAATCTGAAAAGCAGATTTTGAAAATCAGAAATAGTGTATCCAATATGGGGGTAAAAAAATTAAAATTTCGTGTGAACCTGTATAAAAAGCGGTACAAGGAAATTTTTGAGGTCGCTGATTACAAATCTAAAATCGGATTTTGAATATTCAAAGTGGCGGATCCTTCAAAGACGTTTGTAAACAAAATTTATTGTTGTTCAGTAAAGAATTGACGTGCCTCAAAATTTCACCCCAGAAACAAACAAAAATTCCTATTAAAAAAATTGGTATGAATTTGTAATTAATGGAAAAAAATTTAGATGAGCCTCATCTAATTTTTCATCCTGTGAGGGTAGTAAATCAAAAAATAACTTGAATCAAATTAGAGACACAAGAATCCTATATCAAATGTGGAATGGTTTGGTAGAGAATTGAAAAAAACTCACAATTCCCCCCCCCCCACTCCTATTTTCACCATTCAGTGGTGGAAGATACAAAAAAGCCTTCGGAATCGATTCAATGATTAAAAAAAACCCTCTAAACTGAATATTGTATGATTTCTTAAATTACTCAACTGTTCCAGTTTTAGCACGAACAGTGACAAAAACTCTACCAGTGAACCGGTTAATGAGAAGCTGTAAAACAAGAAAGTAGAAATGACTCGTGTAAATCATTGGTGTTTGGAATTAATTTTCGTATTTATTGAGGTTAATCCTTAACCATTGATGTCGTATTTTTAGGACATTAATATAGACATCCAAAAAAAAACGTCATCAAAGTTGGCCAAGAAAAAAAGACGTCACATGTGTCACATCATATGACAGCCATTGTTTATTTTACGAATTGTGACAGTCACTTGTCAAAAGTTTGACATAACCGAAAAGCTTAGACATGACCGCTATTTCCATCTCTCGTTCATAGCCAGAGTTGATGACGTTTTTTTGGATGTCTATATATAACCATGTTAATAAAGTTTATAGAGTCAGAGTCGGCTGTGAGACGGAAGATCGGTTGTTAAAGGGATGATAAAAAATAACCTGAAAGATTAGTTGTTCTAACCTCAAAAATATCTTCTTCATTTTGAAATGTCTGAAAAGCTTTCCGGTCATTTGTTTTATACCAAATTTAAAAGGTATTTCATTGATAGGATGATTTTCTTTTTTTAGGACGAGGACTGGAACGAATTCAACGATATCAACAAAATTATTATCAGACAGCCGATTCGTACAGAGTATCGTATAGCTTTTCCCTATCTGTATAACAATATGCCGCATTTCGTCCATTTATCTTGGTAAGTTGGTTTTTAGTGGTAGTTTTCGTTTTAGGTTAAACTTCACTTTTTAATCGTTTAAAAATGCAATATGAAATTTCAAAACATATTACTCTGTAATGATATTGAACACATAATTTTTCGCAAACATAACCTTATCTTGTAGACAACATTTGTTGTTGGAAACAATTTTTTTTTAATTATATTTAAGAAAGATTTTTTTATCATACTTTTTTGTTGTATCTTGCGCTTATAGTGACAACATATTTCAAAGTCTAATATGCCTTTTTTTCTTATACTACGTTTTCCACATTTGCGCCACATTTTGTTTTATATTTATCCTTTTTTTTGTTGTTGGATAATTATACTAGCAGTGTGGCATATTATTTGTGATGCGATATTTTTTCCATTGTTGAGCCTAAAATGGAGAAGCTGATAAGTCACGTACATTTGCAATGAATACTTCCTTATTATTTTCCAATCTTAATGATCTCATGTTCTGGAAGATTAGAACCTTATTATAATCTCAATTAACCATTTATAGTGTTATCAATAGGGTCCAGAAATGTGTCACAACGCAGGGTCATACGGTGCATACGTACGCCACTGACCGTGCCTGGTAACTCGTGTGTACGCTGTAGTATGCTGGTCCCATGCGGGAGCGCGGGATACTTGAACGCAGTTTACCCTGCGTTATGGTAAACTTTCCGGACCCTAGTTATCAATTAGATACCTTGGACCTATACTTTGTTCAAAGTAAAAAACGATGCACATCACCGATGACCCTATTAAATTATTGAACTGATTCCACCACGCAATTGTATTGGAATAAAAACTATAATGGAGTGTTTTACTAAATAAATTTCGTTCCTGGAGTGAGTACTGGAACCTTCGGCGTAGAAACAAAAAACTGGACGTTTTCCACGAAACCGCACTACTACACTTTTCTCGACGCGCGTTTCGCCAACCAAGTTGGCATCTTCAGGAGAAGATTAAAACTTCAACATCAAAACAGTTTTAATCTTCTCCTGAAGATGCCAACGCGCGTCGAGAAAAGTGTAGTAGTTTGGTGTTTCGTGGAAAACGTCTTTTTTTTTTTTTTTTTTTTTAAAGTAAATTTCGTGCTCGTTGTTATGCAGTTGGCAGCAGATCTGAAGTTGCCGTGTTGTGTTACTTGACATTTGTTGACCGTTTGAAATTATGTGAACCTTAAATTGCCTTCAGTAGTGGTTTGTATCTTTTTTTGAGTTTCAAACTTTTATCTGGAATTGACAAACTTATTTTCAGAACAATAAAAGTGTTATAGTTGTCAGACTTCTGTTTGCGAAACACCAAAACAGTTAAACAGCTGCTACCAAGGGTTAGTAACATTTTTGATTTGCTATTTTGAAAAAGAATGAGACATCAATGGTCTGTTGCTACCCTTAACAGCTGTTGGATAAGTGATTTAAATATAAAATAATAATATAGATAAAATGTTAATTAAAGCCACAGTCAAATATATTTGTTTTTCTATGGTTAATTCCATTTCATAAAAAGCAAACAACAATGAAGTTTTAAAATCACCTAGAAAGCATAATTCTACCAAGGGGTTGACAAATACTGTAGCACTGGATACAAGTGGTATGGGGGCGTCCATTAATTACGTGAGGCGTTTGTGGCGATTTTCGGAACCCCCTCTCTCCCCCCTGGTGAGATTTGGCACATCCCCCAATCTCACGTGAGATTTTTCAAAACGTGTGTTTCTATTAATTAATGGACGCCCCCTATTCGTAACATTTATAATAATTGATATTCATGTATAAAAATGTACACTGCATCATTTGTAACCAAATGGTGTTTGTGAGAAAATCTTTTAATTTTTTTATGTTTTTTAAAAATACCCATAGGATTTTTCCTATTTTTTACATATCTTTGTCTACTGAACTAAATTTTGGCAAAAAATTGACGTATTTTCGACAATTTGACTGGCCTATAAACAAACACAAAATATGCTAGTCAAAATTGTTTCTAAATACTGAATAATTTTATAACAATCTGGCACCAGTGCACTCTAAAGTCTAAACGTGTGTTTGATAGTGTGCATCGGTTTTTATTTTGTATGAAGCATAGTTTGATCCAATATACAATTCGTAATCCAATTATTTTTAAATGTGTATCCGTTTTTTTAGCTTTAGGACGCCAATCGACCACCAAAGTTATAATATGTATTTAATTTACATTTTAATATAAATATAACAAAATGATTAGATTTAATAATCACTCCCTAATATAAGATGTGGGTTCCATATTTCCGTTCAAAAATACGAGAATTGTTCATTACACCAACCGTCACAGTTATCTACTTCCCCTAATATGGTTCTGTTAGGGTCCGTGAATTTCTCGACTTATTACACAGCCCCACAATAGAAACACTATGTAACTGTATTAGTCTCAATGCTATGCTCAAAAACTACCCCCATAGAGTGGCGGAAACCACCCCTAAATTTAAATTCCAGTTGCTTAGATGACTCCTAACAAGAATTCTCTGAAAATACTATTACTTATTTATATGGCCTCTAAAAAAGAATCGTCTAAAAATTCAGAAAAAACATCTATATAATTTTCTGATTAAATAGTTTTTTGACCAGCCGGTAGGTGGCGCATTGACAACCGCATACGAGTGTTGAAGGTCTGGGGATTAAGTATACGTTAAGTTGGGCTCTTTATTGGTGCGTGCATTGTTTCTGTTATTACCTTTTTTTCTCTGTTATATTGTAGTTTTTTTTTTTTTTTTTTTGTTATGATTGGACCTATGTAAATTTTTATTATAGGTAAATTTTTGCTACTTCATAATATACTTTTCAAGTACGTTGTCAAAGAGTCTTCTTAAACAAGAAAATGCAGTTGTTTTGACCTTTTCTAAAAGGTACAGCAACTATTTTTGAATTTCTTGTTATGTGAGGAGTAATTTTCACCCTCTCATGGGGATGTCACTGAATGACTTTGATGCAATGCAAGTATTCACCTCCAAACTCCAGTACTGCACATCTTTAGCCAATTTTAGCATCAAAACCTTTTCCCCGATTTTACTTGTAATTTAAATTTAGGGGTGGTTTCCGCCACTCTATGGGGATAGATTTTGAGCATCGCATCAGCACTAACGCAGTTACTCACTTTTTCCAAAATAACTGGGCATTGTAAGCTTTTTTTGCAATCACTGCATTTTTTAAAGTTTCCTGTTGTTTGAGGGGTAGTTTTCACCAACTTATGGGGGTTGTTTTCAATGGAAAGTAGTGTTAACTCTGTATTTCTGCGTTATATACTTGATTGTTAGAATTATTGAGATTTAAGACTATTCGTAAAGCGTCAAGTCATTTTTACCCTGCTTAGGGAGTGTTTTTTAACGCTAGGGGTTGATTTTGGGGTGTACGATTTTTTTTGACTTCGGATTCGGATTCAGCGTCGAAAATTACATAGGTATACAGTTGTCTTGATAGCAGTCAAAAAAAAAATTTTTTTTTCTGGGGCTGTGTTATTCTCGTTTTTTTCTCCCTGTTTTTAAAATTCCTCCCAAATTTTGCGTCAAACATTGCTTATCTACGCTTCATAGGTACCACGCGCCAAACGTCGTCTACATCAAGACCGAGGACCCCGACCTTCCCGCCTTCTACTTCGACCCCCTCATCAACCCCATCTCGCATCGGCACGCCGTCAAGAGCCTGGAACCCCTCCCCGAGGACGACGAGGAATACATCCTGCCCGAGGCGGTGCAGCCCTTCCTGCAGGAGACGCCCCTCTACACGGACAACACCGCCAACGGAATCGCCCTGCTCTGGGCGCCGAGGCCCTTCAACATGCGCTCCGGCCGCTGCAGGAGGGCCATCGACGTGCCCCTCGTCAAGTCCTGGTACATGGAGCACTGCCCGCCCGGCCAGCCCGTCAAGGTGCGGGTCAGCTACCAGAAGCTGCTCAAGTACTACGTGCTGAACGCGCTCAAGCACAGGGCGCCCAAGCCGCAGAAGAAGCGGTATCTGTTCAGGTCGTTCAAGTCGACCAAGTTCTTCCAGACGACGACGCTGGACTGGGTGGAGGCGGGGCTGCAGGTGTGCAGGCAGGGCTACAACATGCTCAACCTGCTGATACACAGGAAGAACCTCAACTACCTCCACTTGGACTACAACTTCAATCTGAAGCCGGTGAAGACGCTGACGACCAAGGAGAGGAAGAAGTCCAGGTTTGGAAACGGTAAGTACATTTCCAAAATGTCCAATAACTGCTTCATTTGTTTATTAATGTACGGATGTGTTTTTTTTTTTCCAGCTTTCCATCTGTGCAGGGAGATCTTGCGTCTGACGAAACTCATAATCGACTCCCACGTACAATATAGATTGAATAATGTGGATGCGTTCCAACTCGCCGACGGTCTGCAGTACATTTTCGCCCACGTGGGTCAACTCACGGGTATGTACAGGTACAAGTACAAGCTGATGAGGCAGATCAGGATGTGCAAGGATCTGAAGCATCTCGTCTACTATAGGTTCAACACGGTCAGTACGAGTTATTTTCTGTGATTAATATGGTTGCAAGTGTGACGTAGGGACCCCCATTGCTATTCAATTTAGCTCCGCGCCTTTCTGTAGACTCAACCCTTTTGTGTAAACTCCGCTCCTTTGTGTAGAGTCCGCCTCTTTGAGTAGACTCCGCCCCTTTGTGTAAATTCCTCCCAAAGTTGTGGTTTCTCTTATTTTGATGTTAGTGTTAATTGAAGATCTTTGTAGTTAGCGAGGATATAAAAAAAAATCGTCTCTGGGAACCAGGGCAGCCCACTACTGTACTATTTAGTTACTTCCCTTTGTGTAGGCTCCCCTCCCAAGTACCTTCACCCCTTTGTATATACTCCGCCTCGTTGTGTAGATTCCGCCCTAAGTTGTAGCTCCACCCTAAGTGGCTCCTCCTATTTTGATAATAATAATAATAATAATACTCACCCTATAATTACTCCGAAGAGTAACCCCTTAGGTCCTCTCAGGGACCTGTGCGGGAAGGAGTGGCTATTATTATTATTTGCCATGGCGCACTGGGAGCGACTTAAGATTATTTCGGTAACGCATTTGCTTTACAGTTCTGAGGAAACCCAGAAAACTCAGAACATTACCAAATCTAGGGCATGTGCGGTTGGATTGGCATCTATGCCAATGATGTTGGTGCTAATTGAAGATTTTGTAAACTGCTCGTCAAAATTAGCGTAACACTTTTTTAGATGAGCGCCATTTTCGTTCCGTTTGAGCTAGAGACTTGCGGTTTGAAAATTCCGGTAGCCTATAGGGCTGTTTTTAATGCCCAGAAGTCGCTAAACTGTTATATAAACGGTTCGCCGTTCACACCCCAAAAACCAACCCCATGTCGAAATTTTATTTCGCAAGATTTTAACGCCAACTTCAGAGTCCTACCAGATGGACTAAGAAGAATGCTGTCGGGTAAAAATCCTATTCTGGCACACATTACGACCTCCCCAACAAGTCCTGAGCATTTGGTCGCTGCCTCACTTTCAACCCATTTCCAGCCCCCGTGATTCATTTCTCTGCAGTTATGCTGAGTTTAACATGCTCTGACCATGGCGATTTCATTGATCCAAATGCTGCCAAAATCAATTGGTTTGGAGTATCACAACCAATTTTCACACGGGAGACCATTCAAACATCCTTCCAGACCATCGCAACACCTACCCAAACTAATTAGAGACCAAACGAATGCCCACGTAGTATCTTAACAGTGGTGGAACTAGAGGGGGTGGATGAAGGGTAGGTGTTGCGATGATCTTGAGGGATCTTTGAATGGTCTGTGGGTGAAAATTGGTTGTGACACTCCAGATAAATTGATCTTAGCAGCATTTGGATCAATGAAATCACCAACCAGTGGTCAGAGCATGATAAACCCAGCATAATTGCAGAGGGATGAATCACGGGGCTGGAAATGGGTTGAAAGGATGGGACAGCGACCAAATGCTCAGAACTTGTTGGGGAGGTCGTGATGTGTGCCAAAATAGGGTTTTTACCCGACAGCGGCCTTCTTAGTCTATCTTGTAGGACTCTGAAGTTGGCGTTAAAATCTTGCGAATTCAAATTTCGACCCTGGGTTGGTTTTTTGGGGTGTGGACGGCGAACCGTTAAAGTCACAGTGTAGCGACTTCGGGGAATTAAAAACAACCCTATAGGCTACCGGAATTTTCAAACCGGAAGTCCCTTGCTCAAACAGAACGAAAATGGCGCTCATCTAAAAAGTGTTACGCTAATTTTGACGAGCAGTTTAGTTAGTGAGGTAAAAAAAAACGTCTCTGGGAACTAGGGCAGTCCACTACTATACTACTTAGTTAATTCCCATTGTGCAGGCTCCGCTCCCAAGTAGCCCCACCCCTTTGTGTAGACTCTGCCCCGTTGTGTAGACTACGCCCCTTTGTGTAGAGATTCCGCTCTAAGTTGTGTCTTCAATTTTTATGTTGGTGCTAATTGAAGATCTTTGTAGTTAGCGAGTATATAAAAAAGTGGTCTCTGGGAACCAGGGCAGCATACTACTATACTATTTAGTTACATCCCTTTGTGTAGGCTCCGCCCCCCAAGTAGCTTCACGCCTTTGTGTAGACTCCACCCCTTTGTGTAGACTCCGCCCCGTTGTGTAGACTCCACCCCTTTGTGTAGACTCCGCCCCGTTGTGTAGGCTCCTCCTATTTTCATATAGGTGTTAATGGAAGATCTTTGTAGTTAGTGAATTTGAGATTTACATTTATCGTATGGCTATAATAAAAATGATGAGACGCGCAGGGGTCCTGAAGCCAGCCAAGCTGTAGGCCGGCAACCGGCATAGACATCGATTTTAGATCGATAATATGTCGGTTGGATAATGCGCTTCTGATTTACCCTCCGCACCCACCATTTAACTCCCTTAAAATGCAGACAAATCCCTCACCTTCTACGTCTTTCAGGGCCCGGTCGGCAAAGGCCCCGGCTGCGGCTTCTGGGCCCCCGGCTGGCGCGTGTGGCTGTTCTTCATGCGGGGCATCACGCCGCTGCTAGAGCGCTGGCTCGGCAACCTGCTCTCCAGACAGTTCGAGGGGCGCCACTCCAAGGGCGTGGCCAAGACGGTGACCAAGCAGCGCGTCGAGTCGCACTTCGACCTCGAGCTGCGCGCCTCCGTCATGCACGACATCGTCGACATGATGCCAGAGGGCATCAAGCAGAACAAGGCCAGGACCATCCTGCAGCACCTGTCGGAGGCGTGGCGCTGCTGGAAGGCGAACATCCCGTGGAAGGTGCCCGGGCTGCCCATACCCATCGAGAACATGATCTTGAGGTGAGTGTAGCGGTGATCCTATTTCTTTATCTCTCTATACTATCTATACAGGGTGAGTTAAAAATATGGAAACCCTAAAGAATCTCGTGAACAGTGCATTTTAGAGAAAAATGTATTAGACAAAAGGTCAGGAAATTTCCCTGGCTTTCCATCGGTGACCTGAGATTTGACCTTGGCCTTGTCCTTGAAGGGCAAATCAAGGTCACTAGAATTTTTTTAAATGGAAACCTATATTTTTAATCGTGGATTTGGAAAGAGCGGAAAATTTTACGTCCAGATATGGTCTTGGTCGTGACCTTGAGAGTCATATCAAGGTCACTGACGTTTTTGAAAAGGGAACCTCTGTTATTTTTATCGTGGATTTTCTGCTTCATTCAAATGAAGCAGTTACTTTGACATTTAAATAAGCTCTTGATTATGGCCTTGACTATGACGTTGAGAGTAATATCAAGATCTCTGACGTAAAAAAATGGGTACCCCTATTTTTTTGTCGGTGATTTGGAAACAAAAAATTCT
The DNA here is from genome assembly GCA_029963805.1 of Aromia moschata. Classification (NCBI taxonomy): domain Eukaryota; kingdom Metazoa; phylum Arthropoda; class Insecta; order Coleoptera; family Cerambycidae; genus Aromia; species Aromia moschata. Next base: position 786,195 of record JAPWTK010000072.1, on the reverse strand, counting down.
ACGTTTAAATATGGTGTTGTTTATGACCTTAACTATGACCTTGACCATGACCTTGAGTCATATCAAGGGCACTGTCATCATTTTAAATGGAACTCCATATTTTTTATCGTGGATTCTTTTAAGAAGCAGAAAATTTTACGTTTTTAATGCGGTCTTGACCATGCCTGGATCAGGACCTTGACCATGACCTGGAGTCATATGAAGGTCACCAACATTTTTATAAATGGGAAGCCTTATTTTTTATCGTGGATCTGGAATGGGAAAAAAATTTTACGTTTACATGCGCCCATGAACGTAACCTTGACAATTACCTCGACTATGATTTTGAAATTCATATCAACTTTTAAAACTAATTGTTTTAAAAAATAATCTACGCCGCCTGGACTAATTGTGAAAAATCGGCATTCAACGTTTCTCGGCGTCAGTTCATATGGAACCCAATTTCCTTGTTTTTTGAATCATGCCCAATGATTTCAACCTATGTGAAATTGCTTGTTGAGTCACTCCTAATGTAAGTGCAAGTGCATCTAGCGTTTGGCACTAATCTTGATCAAATAAAGCTTCCAATTCCTTGTCTTCGTACACTTTCTGTCTTCTGATACGTTCTTTGTCTTCATGTCAAATTCACCGTTTTTAAACTTTTGAAACCACTCACGACAATTTCTCTCACATAAGGCAGCCTCACCATATGCTTCTACAAGCAATCGATACGCCTCAGCTGCAGATTTCTTCAAATTGAAGAAGTAAATCAAAAGTTCCCACAAATGACACTTATTCTGCTCAAAACTCGACATTATCGCACACAAAAGAATAAATTATACTGATAAAAAATCACTAATATTTTAAGGTTATGTTGTTGCCTGATCTCCAACCTTGAAATAATGACGTTTACATCTGACAATTTTAACCATACCTTACTGGTAGCGCCAACTTTTGTCAAACGGCGGAGACTTATTTGTACACCGCTATAAAATTCACTTTTATCATTAGGTACGTCAAGATGAAGGCCGATTGGTGGACGAATACCGCCCACTACAACAGGGAGAGGATCCGGCGGGGCGCCACCGTCGACAAGACGGTCTGCAAGAAGAACCTCGGCCGCCTCACGAGGCTGTACCTCAAGGCCGAGCAGGAGAGGCAGCACAACTACCTGAAGGACGGGCCGTACATATCCCCCGAGGAGGCCGTCGCCATATACACCACCACCGTGCACTGGCTGGAGTCGAGGAGGTTCGCGCCCATCCCGTTCCCGCCGCTCTCCTACAAGCACGACACCAAGCTGCTGATCCTGGCGCTGGAGAGGCTGAAGGAGGCGTACAGCGTCAAGTCGAGGCTTAACCAGAGCCAGCGCGAGGAGCTGGGCCTCATCGAGCAGGCATACGATAACCCGCACGAGGCGCTGTCGAGGATCAAGCGTCACCTGCTGACGCAGAGGGCGTTCAAGGAGGTGGGCATCGAGTTCATGGACCTGTACAGCCACCTGATACCCGTCTACGACGTGGAACCTCTGGAGAAGATCACGGACGCGTACCTGGATCAGTATCTGTGGTAAGTGTGTGTGCAAGTCATGCATGTGTGTGTGTCTTAGAGATAGCATTAAAGAAAAAGTCGGACAGTGGATTAGGGATTGTTTATATAAGGGATCATTTATGCAAATACTTTCAGTTGAAACTAGTAAAACATAAGAACAGAAGTCTACCTGAAGAGTATGCAATCCGCGTAACGTTATGATCCTCAAAATTGACTACTTTTACCGGGATAATATTCGGGAATATAGGGACTCTAATGAATTAGTTCCATGTCGCTCAGGCGCTGGTTGACCGGCTGCGGAGCGCGCTAATGTATGACGTTTTTTACAAAACGGGTGATGTACTTGTAATTTTTTATGCTGATTAATAAAATGCAGCGATCCGCATCATGTGCTTATAGATTCTTGACGGTATACAGGACTTAAAAGTAGACGGGAGATGTACGAGAGGGTACCCAAAAATAACCGGAATTATTTTTTAAAAGCTATATACTTTCAAATTTTTTTACAAAACTTTATCCCCTTCAAACTACTATACATTTGTCCCACCGGTGCTTCCACTGTTCGAAACATTTTTTTGTCGTCATGACAGCTCCTCCCTGGTTTTTTTCTTGACCTCTTCAATGTTGTCAAATCGGTGTCCTTTCGTGCCCCTTTTCATGCATGGAAATAAGAAAAAGTCGCACGGAGTCAGGTCAGGCGAGTAAGGTGCGTGGGGCAGCGGAACCATGCCATTTTTAGTCAAAAATTGGCGAAGAGATGGCTGTATGTGCAGGTGCATTGTCGTGATGGAAGAACCAGTCTCCTGTCTGCCACAAATTGGGTCCTTTTTGACGAACACTGTTGCGCAATCTTCTTAAAACTTCCAAATAAAAGGTTTGATTGACGGTCTGACCTGGGGGAACAAACGCTGAATGAACTACGCCCTTGGCATCAAAGAAGCAAATCAGCATTGTTTTGGTGTTTGATTTGACTTGACATTTTTTTTGGACGGGGTGACAATGGCCTTTTCCATTGGCTTGACTGTTGCTTTGTTTCTGGGTCGCCGGTCTGTGAGCACAAGCTCTCGGATTTTTTTCAACATTTTCGTCATTTCGGGCAGTTGATTGACGTCCAGAACGAGGTTTGTCATCAATCGACATGTCGCCATTTTTAAACCGAGCAAACCACTCATACACATGAGTTTTATCACCCATAGCGTCATCTTTGTAAGCTGTTTTCAACATTAAAACAGTTTCAGCAGCATTTTTGCCGAGTAGAAAACAAAATTTCACAGCTGCACATCGTTCACTTAAACTTGCCATCATAAAAAACGAAACAGCGCTAGCAAAAACAGTCACTGCAGATGAACAGAACAAGCCAGGTCGACACACTGGCAATGAGTTGCGCTATACACGCCTAGCGGCAGAAATGCGTACTACACAAGCTCCGCCCACGGCAATACTGTTCCGGTTATTTTTGGGTACCCCCTCGTATATGCCGTAATTGCTGCAAGCGGTGTTTTTACAAAATATTAAGTCGTAGTTTTAACTTTTATCTCTATTAATAAATATGTAAAGCAAGAAGTCTAGAACTAAGGAGACAGAACTGCGGCTTTTCGCTGAATAACGCGACGGGCTCGAATATGGCCGGCTCCAGAGGTGCTGTGAACAGTTGTGTACCACGGTTGCCACGGTATATAAACAGATATCTATACGTATACTGTGGTTCTGTACTGATCTGTGTGTGTTAGAGGTTAGAGTCCGTGTGAATATCCGTGGTGTGAATACATTTGGCAGACGCTCGATATTTTTTCGTTAATTTGTTGTTATCCAAGTATGGGCTAACAACAATTATCGGCGCAAGTTATGAAAGTAAGTGTAACAAAAAAAATGTATTTTGTATATCCTACTTTATACCAGGACTTTATATACCAGGAAATAAGTAATACTTTAAAAATCACACAATGCTACACAGCACTTTCGAACCATATTTATTTAACATTCGAATTGTATTTTCATTAAAGCCAAACGGCATGTAGGCACACGATTTGACAGCTTACATTCATAAACGTCATATAAAACCATAGCATGGTTTTCTATGATAAACATTCACATGTGGTCCGCTACTCATCACGTGACGTCGAGTACATACTGTTCACAGCGCCTTCTGGCAGACGGACAGATTTGAGCCCATGATACCGAACGTGTTCGGTCTCCTTAATTCTGGCCTTCTTGATGTAAAGGTACAAATAATTTGGTGACCCGATTTTTGTACTTTTTTCAGTAGATTATTTTTCTAATCATTGTTTAGTGACTTCCAAACTTGTATGTGACTTTCAAACTATCTTGTATGTTTCATCGCTTAAGACTGAACACATTTGCCCTCAAAAAATCTTACTTTTTTTGTGCGCATGTCCACTTAACCCCGATACACTCACACAGTCCTAATAAAGTTGCCAAGTCTATTAGGTGGGACTCGAACCCACTGACAGAGGTTCAGCAGATGGCTCAGATTGCCATCTCTGGTACCATCCACTAGATGCCTCTGTCTGACAAACTTTCACAGAGCAGAATACGGATACCCATCCGAAACGCAACCCAATCGAGCATTGCTGCACTCACATTATCGGAGTTTAGCGTTCAGACGAATTACCATATGTTGCTCTTCTTTTTTTGTATTCCTATTTTGTATTCCTATTTTGTATCATTAAGATTTTTCAAGTTGATTTTATCTTTGGAAGGGCACGAATAACACAGGCCGACAAAATTAAGCCGACCCTCTAACCCAGAAACCAGAATATATTTTTCCGAAGCTTTTTGATGCGCTGAATCCGAGTCTGGGGTCCAAATCTCTCAATTGGCTCTGGTTTTCGAGATATCCTAACCTAGAAGTGCAAAAAAAGCTATTTTGGCCTATATTTGAGGTTATGTAGCGTCGCAATTTTTTTTCTCAAAAAACTATCAACAACATCTTAAAGTACATGCCTTGCCCTTTTAAATGACGTCAAGTATACTCAAATATCTTCTTTTTTTTTTCGCTGCGATATTGCATTTTTAAATTTTTAAGTTAAGTAAATATATCCTAACCTAAAAGTGCAAAAACAATGATTTTGGCTTATATTTGAGATGTAGCGTCGCATTTTTTTTTTTTTTCTCAAAAAACTGTGGACAGCATCTTAAAGTACATGCCTTGCTCTTTTAAATGCCGTTGAGTTTGCTCAAATATCTTTTTTTTTTCCGCTACGATATCGCATTTTGAAATTTTTAAGTTTGTGAATTTCTCTATAATTGAAAACCTATTAACCTGTGGAGGTCCGCGATTTCAGGGGGCATATTGCCCTCAGAAAACTGGTATAAAAACTGTTCCCTTCCGGCCCGGAAGGGAACAGTCCTTATTAAAAATTTCAAATTCGAAAAAATATCAGTTTTCGATATATTTTTCGACGCTGAATCTAAATCTGACGTCAAAAAAATAATAAACCCAAAACAACCCCTATAATAGGGTAAAAACTACCCCGTTGCCGCGCACGAACGTTTTTGAAACACCCTCCTCTTTTGAACACGGGCTTGGGACCGACTGTGGCAGAGACAGTGTGATAAATTTCAAAGCAGGGTTCAATACATAGTTTTACTACATACTTTACACTCGTATATATAGACATCCAAAAAAACGTCATCAACTCTGGCTATGAACGAGTGAGATGGAAATAGCGGTCATGTCTAAGCTTTTCGGTTATGTCAAACTTTTGACAAGTGACTGTCACAATTTGTAAAATAAACAACGGCTGTCATATGATGTGACAGTCTTGACAAGTAAATAAGGTTATAAATTCGATGAAGAATAGAAATACGTCTTTTTTTTCTCGGCCAACTTTGATGACGTTTTTTTTGGATGTCTCCATAGATCGGCTTCTCTTTAATTAAGCGTATGCCATAAATTATATTCACATGATAACTTTTTTCTCATTGTTTTCAGATTGAATTTTACTGGAAAAATGACGACCATTTAGTTGAATATCTGGCATAAAAAGATGTTGAAACATCTTGAGAATCTAATTTCAAAATTTCTTCTTACTACGCTCAATCGAAAAATTGTTTGTGAAAATAATACAGAATGACAGAGACAGGAAATAAAGAAAAATGCTATATTTACAGTATAAAATTTCTCAAATCCGAAAGTTTCTACGCTGTTCATAGTTTTTTTTTAACACAAACTTAAAAAATTTCAAAATGCGATATCGCAACGAAAAAAAAAAGATATTTGAGTAAACTCAATGTAATTTAAAAAGGGCAAGGCATATACTTTAAGATGATGTTCATAGTTTTTTTGGGAAAAAAAATTGCGATGCTACATAACCTCAAATATAGGCCAAAATCGCTTTTTTTGCACTTTTAGGTTAGGATATTTCGAAAACCAGAGGCAATTGAGAGATTTGGACCACGGATTCGGATTCAACGCATTAAAAACCTTCGGAAAAATATATTCTGATTTCTGGGTTAAAATCTTATCGGCGTGTGTAATTTTGCCTCACAAAAAACTCACTATAAAATTAAATTTCGCTCTTAGGTACGAGGCGGACAAGCGCCGGCTGTTCCCGCCATGGATCAAGCCAGCAGACACGGAGCCGCCGCCGCTGCTCGTCTACAAGTGGTGCCAGGGCATCAACAACCTGCAGGACGTGTGGGACGTGAACGAGGGCGAGTGCAACGTGCTGCTCGAGTCCAAGTTCGAGAAGCTCTACGAGAAGATCGACCTGACGCTGCTCAACAGGCTGCTGCGCCTCATCGTCGACCACAACATCGCCGACTACATGACGGCCAAGAACAACGTCGTCATCAACTACAAGGACATGAACCACACGAACAGCTACGGCATCATCAGGGGGGCTGCAGTTCGCCTCGTTCATCACGCAGTACTACGGCCTGGTGCTGGACCTGCTGGTGCTCGGGCTGCAGAGGGCCAGCGAGATGGCGGGGCCGCCGCAGATGCCCAACGACTTCCTCACGTTCCAGGACATACAGACGGAGACGTGCCACCCGATCAGGCTCTATTGCAGATACGTCGACAAGATACACATGTTCTTCAGGTGAGTGGCTGTTTTCTTTGGAAAGTTCTGTCCCGTGTAGAATTCTTAAGGAGGTTGGTCTGGAATTGCAAAAATAGAGCCACCAGAGCAATTCTGAGGTCAAATTCGGATTCAGCACATCGAAAACCTTTCGGAAAAGTATTCTCCGGTTTCTGGTAAAATATTTCGGCCAAATTTCAGTGCTCAGTGATCAGTGATTTTTTGAGCAACAGGAAATGCCAAGTGCGTGTGGAAGACGAGGTATCTGAGGCATATGCAGTCACAAGTGGGGTACCGCAGGGATCTGTATTGGGTCCCCTCTTGTTCAATATATTCATTAGCGACCTGGGACCATCACTAAGCACGACATCTTCCTTCTTTGCAGACGATACAAAATTTTATGCAAACCCAATAACCGAATCAGACAAACTTGTCGCGGATATCCGGATGGTTGAATCCTGGTGTAACAAATGGCTACTACCTCTAAATGAACAAAAATGTACTGTACTTCATGTGGGATCCAATAATCCAAATATTCAGTACTTTCTGAACGGAACTGAAATACAACCAGTTACCGAGCAAAAAGACCTTGGGATTTTAATATCTTCAAACCTAAAATGGGCACCACACATTAGTAAAACCATAAAAAAAGTAAATTCAGTCTTGTATTTAGTGTCAATAACATTTAAAAACTTATCTACCGATCTACTGTCAAAAATCTACAAGGCCTATATAAGGCCAATTTTGGAGTATGCCGCCCCTGTATGGAACCCATATTTTGCTGGTGATATACATGCTTTGGAACAAATTCAACGGAAAGTAACGAGACTCTCTCCAGCTATTCGTGATCTGCCTTACGAGGAAAGACTCTCAGTGCTTGGTCTCACTACTCTAAGGGAAAGACGCATACGTGGTGATCTTATTGAAACTTACAAAATTTTGCACAGTCATTATAGTGTACATTTGGATTTCTTTAGCTTTAGTGTTGATACTCGTTTAAGAGGGCATAGTTATAAATTAGTGCGCGAAAGATTTCACAAACTATGTCGTCAATACTTTCTTTCAAATCGAGTGCACTATTATTGGAACTCTCTTCCAGAAAACATAGTTTCGGCACCAAATGTTAATTCATTTAAAAATCATTATGATATGTATTTAGCTACTTAACTACCTACTTTATATATTGTAGCATTTATTTTGGTCTGTTTGTGATATTGAGTATTATTGTCCATGAATGTTAAGTATTACACACAGGGTTACTGCTAAGTTTAAACGGCTTTGCCGCCTACACTTATGGCTAATAATAATAATATGTATTTAGCTACTTAACTACCTACTTTATATATTGTAGCATTTATTTTGGTCTGTTTGTGATATTATTGTCTATGAATGTTAAGTATTACACACAGGGTTACTGCTAAGTTTAAACGGCTTTGCCGCCTACACTTATGGCTAATAATAATAATAATAATAATAATAAAATTTTGTCGGCCTGTGTAATCTGTCAGGCTATGTGATAAAGATAGAGATAGCATAGAAGGGTGTGCAACTCATGTATCGTTAACAATCCTCAAAATTGTCCATTTTTACCGGGTTCCCCCCATTCTGGCGTATAGAGACTCTAATGAATTAGTTCTATGTCGCTCGGTTGCTATTTGACCGGCTGCAGAGCGCGCTAGGGTATGACGTTTTTTACAAAACGGACGATTTTGTTGGTGAGGTGAGGTGTGAGCTGATTAACAAAATGCAGCCATTTCACCCATCGACCCGTATGGGCTGCTGCTACATGCTAAAACAATATATTGGACTGCAGTTCTAATTAATACTCTAATATTATTTTTAAATTACCTTTCTAACAGCTGTTAAGAGTGGCAATGGACCATTATTGTCTCGTTTCAAAATATCTTATCAAAGATGTTCCTAACTCTTGGCAGTGGCTGTTTAACTGTTTTGGGGTTTCGCAAACAGAAGTCTGACAACTATAACATTTTGATTGTTACGAAAATAAGAGTTTTTCAGTGCAAGATAAAAGTTTGAAGCTAAAAAAAACACTGTTAAGGGGTAATTGACACTACCTTCTAATTTTTTTTTGATCATTTTTTTTTATTGGCTTAAATGCTTCCTTAACTATCCAAAAATGATATCCAAACGGTTTTATGTAGGGGAAAATTTTTAAAGTGGTCGAAAAATTCAGTTTTCCAAGTGAGGTCACGGTGCTGTTTAACTAGTAATTTGTGCGTGTTCGATATCGGTGCGGTAGGGGTCACTATTCCTTCGTAAACACAGTATACCTTGAATTAGAAGGACATGAAAGCAGGAAACAGCAGAAGGACAGCATGAAAACCTTGAATTAGGACAGTTCTATGGCCCAGGCATCGTCGATTAGTGGTTAATAAAAAATTACATCGAAATAATTGTTAACTTGAAACGTTGAACGCGTTTTTCTCGAAATCATGTTTTTCGAGCTGGCCGTAAAGCTAGCGCCTACAATTTTCAACCAATCGACTTGAAATTTCAAATGTAGTTAAAAAATAAAATTTTCTAGTGAACGCCTGTAGAACTTTTTGATTTATGAAAATTTACCGATTTTATAGCCGATTTTCGGCCGATTTTTTCCGAAAATCGTATTTTTTTCATTAAACTGACACCATTTTTTTTTAAATCAATATTTCAAAAAGTTCTATGGTCGTTCACTAGATTTTTCGATGTAATTTAAAAATCTTTTTTGGTGTTTTGTTCTAGATGCACAATTGCGACCTGTAGGTTTATGGCCAGGGAGGTCGTAAAAAAAGATGTTTCATTCCGAGAGCTGTTGTGCCGCCATTTTGTTTTTAAATGACTTTAAAAAAATATTTTTTGTGCACTTTAAGAGCCATGTAATGATGTCTAAAAAACCGAATTTCAATAAATTCTTTTGCCTTTCCACAATAAATTCGGGAAAATGAGCCTTGATTTTGACCCCACAAGGTTACGTAAAGGTGTTACCCCTTTAAAGCCAATGTAAAGTTAAATAAGTTCAATATAATTTCAAACTGTCAACAAATGTGAAGTAATACAAAAAATAATTTATGGTTGCTGACAAGGGCTACAATCTCTCTTTTTTTGCAGATTCACTGCCGAAGAAGCCAAAGATCTGATCCAGAGGTACCTCACGGAACACCCGGATCCCAACAACGAGAACATCGTCGGCTACAACAACAAGAAGTGTTGGCCGAGAGATGCCAGGATGCGGTTGATGAAGCACGACGTTAACTTGTAAGTTCCACAGCTCCTTTTTTTTCGTTTATAGGGAACCTTAATGTAATTTTCTAGGGGACGAGCCGTGTTCTGGGACATAAAGAATCGCCTTCCGAGATCGGTGACCACCATACAGTGGGAGAACAGCTTCGTCAGTGTCTATTCAAAGGACAACCCTAATCTGCTCTTCAACATGTCCGGGTTCGAATGCAGGATATTGCCCAAAGTGAGTCTCGATAAGAAAATCTAGTTATTATTTTTTACCAGACTCTCATCAAAATCCTACAGATGTACCAGTTGCTTTTATAATTAAGAAAATTTGGAAGTCTGGCTAGAATTTTTTTGTCTTTCATTTTTTTTCCTCCATCGTGCATTTCTAAAAAGCACTGTCCATTTTTTCTTAGTGTCGTACGCAACACGAGGAGTTCACACACAGAGACGGCGTCTGGAATTTGCAACACGAGGGGAGCAAGGAGAGGACGGCCCAATGTTTCCTGAGGGTAGACGACGAGTCGATGAGCCGTTTCCACAATAGGGTGCGTCAGATCCTTATGGCGTCGGGTTCCACGACTTTCACAAAAGTAAGTGATTCTTTTGAATACTGGAGGGTTAATGTGCGATTATTGTCCAATTGTAAATAAGAGGAATGCTACATGAGCTCCAAAAGGTATTGATCATGGACATGCACAGCACTGATGCGCCCCAATAAAAACGGAACCGACCTACAGTGAGTTAGGTCTGATGTGTTCTGAAGAAACATATGTACACTCAACATCCACATATCCGAACTTTTCCGTTCCGCAAATTTCCACATTTCCGAACTCTCGTCACCTCGGCATAACCGAACTGCTGGCGCATGCGCAAAGGGTTTTTCTGGCTCATTCTAGTACTTTTCCTTGTTGTTCCAGGTTTTTATGCAAATGTAATACATACATACATGTGTACATGTTAATAAAAAGAACGTTTTTTTAAACAAAAAAAAAATGTCAGGTGCAAAGGAGAGAGTGATGCAGGTAATTATTTTGTAAAGTAAAGTAAAGGTTTGTTTTATTGAACATTTTGTTGACGTAACCTATAATAATTTAAAACTGGAATGAAAGATGATGAGAAAATAGGTATCTTTAAGAAAACCGTGATACAAAACAAACATTGTTGCACTGTTTATTTGCAGAGAAAAGAGCCTGCTAAGAGGCTAACCTTGTAGCAAAAGCTGGATCTCATAAATCACACAAAAAATGGTGTTAAAAATGTTGAACTATGTAAGATGTACAATATTTGTAAATCGTCAGTGGCAGAATTTCTTGGAAAAAAGAAATTTACTTTGAAAAAAACTGAAAAAAAAAACGAAAATTGAGTGGACAGATTGACACAATAAAGTGCACCGGTACTTATGATACGCCATTTGAAAGAAGTGTTTTTCACTGGTTTGTACAAAGAAGAACTCTTGTCTCAGGTGTGCTGCTGAGGGAGGGCGATTTCCTCTTTGCTGAATTCTGTGACAATCGAAATGTTTGATAACAATCGCGTTATTGTGTTTACATTTTTTTTTCTCATTTCAAATTTCGCGGTCTTTTGTCGTCAACCAATCAGCGACAAGTTCGGTTGTGTGGAAGTACAAGTTCGGAAATATCGTGAGAAAAAGTTCGGAAATTTGGAGTTCGGATATGTGGATGTTGAGTGTACATATTCCTTTTTGGTTTATGCCAAATGTACACGGAGTTTTCAAAGACTAAGCCTAATCACAGTTTAAAAGAAACAGTTACTCCACTAGTGTCACCAACTTTTTAGTGCGCATGATCTGACCCTGGCATAAAATATTAAACAAATATGCCACTGAAGATATTTTTAAAGACATAATAAAAGACATTTTTTCAAACAATTTATTTCATAGATTATTTTAATATTTCTACTTTCGATTATAATAAATTAAATCCCAATGTTGCGCCTATGGTTAGTAAAAAAAAAACGGCCGTTTTAGTGCGTTCCTCACGTCTTTTAGTGCGTTTAGAACCTCACATCTTCAAAAAAAAAGGTCTTAATAACACACCTGCCGATTACTAACTCGTTAAAGGGTATTAGGTCACATGTTATGATCTACCAATTACAGGCTAGATAGTCTGCTTTAACACGTTGAGTGCGGAGCAAAACCTTCATTTCAACCGCGGGGTACGGATATTTTTCCCCCCTCTTCTAAAATCGTTTTGATGACCTCAATAATGAAGGATAAATATAAAAAATTTATATATTATGTATTATTTGGGTTTTATTAGGGTTGTAGCCCGGGCTAACAACCATACCCCGAGTTCGTCCCCCACCAGTCCCTAGCAGGTAGAAATTGTGATGCTAGGGTTGCCAAGGACTGTGTCGGGTTGGGCTAACACACGTATCCCAGAGAGCGTTACGTTTGTTAGCCCCGGCTAACATCCGCACTCAACGTCTTAAGTGGAATAATTCTTACTTGTTCGTAGCCGCAGGCAATAGGCTTTTTCGCTTAGCTCGTATTAACAACGCCCCGCCAGTGGTTATTTCGTTTGCCCATTTTTAAAACCTAGAAATTCCATTATCAAAATTCGTTTTTGTAAATAAAAGTTCTTACTTCACTTTGGTGGAAATTCCCAAGGGCTGGTCACATGTTTCTTATCGTTAGTAATAGGAATCAAAGGTTTTAAGTATACTTTATGTTTTAAAAACATTGGATTTACTCATTGTAAGAAGAAAACATTATTTGTGAACTGATATACTGTTAAGGGGGTATCCTGGTAGCGGCTTCAAAAAATCGATTATTTTTTTCTTTGTCTTAATTGATAGTATACCACTTGTAGAATATGCTCTCAAAACCCCAAGTATGAATTTGTATTTTAGCATATAAAAATGAGCTCGAGAAGTACACAAACACAACAAAAACTCAACTGTTCGTTTAGTGGCAAACCACCTTTACACGTTTACTCCTACGCGTTTTCAGATCGTCAACAAATGGAACACGGCCCTCATCGGCCTCATGACCTACTTCCGCGAGGCCGTCGTCAACACGCAGGAGCTCCTCGACCTGCTCGTCAAGTGCGAGAACAAGATCCAGACGCGCATCAAGATCGGCCTCAACTCGAAGATGCCGAGCCGCTTCCCGCCGGTCGTCTTCTACACTCCCAAGGAGCTGGGCGGCCTCGGCATGCTCTCCATGGGCCACGTGCTCATCCCGCAGTCCGACCTGCGCTGGTCCAAGCAGACGGACGTCGGCATCACGCACTTCCGCTCCGGCATCAGCCACGACGAGGACCAGCTCATACCCAACCTGTACCGCTACATACAGCCGTGGGAGTCCGAGTTCATCGACTCGCAGCGCGTGTGGGCCGAGTACGCGCTGAAGAGGCAGGAGGCCAACGCGCAGAACAGGCGGCTGACGCTCGAGGACCTGGAGGACTCCTGGGACAGGGGCATACCGAGGATCAACACGCTCTTCCAAAAGGACAGGCACACGCTGGCCTACGACAAGGGCTGGAGGATACGGACGGAGTTCAAGCAGTATCAGGTAGGCGTCGGGCACAGTAGTGGGTCACATTTCCAAATCCGTTTTTTCCCAATTGCCATATTTCCTCAATTTTTCTATTTCCCAATGACGCCTTTATTTTTTGCTTTATTTTCCGATTTTTGCTTTATTTTGCCCAATTGCTTTATTTTCCAATTATTTTTTCCTCCAGTTATTTAATTTTCCTTTTTAACCCTTTAACGCCCAAGTGCACTGTCAAGAGACATGAACTTAAAGGCTCATATTACTGATAGAAAAAATAACTAAAACCATGTATTCCTATGTTTTCGAAGTCGCTCTCTCGAATGGAATCGTTAAAATTTTTTTCGCGATTTTTTTCAAGATTCTTTTTTTTAAATCGCAATTTCAGCTATGTTATCGTCCTTTACACTACTCAGAAACAAATACAAACGTGCACTCCGAGACGTGTACTTGAAGGAAACGCAATGAGAACAATTTAGTTTTCTCATTTTTGAGGTTAAAATAACTAGATATGGCAAAATTCCAAGGGTGATATTTCTCGTTTTTTACCAGTTGCGGGATCATTGATGCAAAAGAAGAATTTTGAAAAAATATTAGTACTTGAGGGGGTTTTTGGGGTCGCTGGTCACGACCCTGATGTCAGAATTTAAAAATTCAAAATGGCGGATCCAATATGGCCACCATCCCGAATCAAATTTCAAATGTTTCGATTATTTTTCCTCATACTTTTGTAAACCAGGGGTTTTTTGGGGTCGCTGATCACGATCCCGATGTCAGAATTTTAAAATTAAGGATTTCGAAATTTGCTTAAAAATGGTCGCCATGTCATATGTACCATCCTGAATTTTGAAATTCTGACATCGGGATCGTGATTAGCGACCCCGAAAACCCCTAGTTTACAAAGTTTGAGGCAAAATAATCAAAACATTTAAAATTTGATTCGGGATGGTGGCCATATTGGATCCGCCATCTTGAATTTTGAAATTCTGACATCAGGGTCTTGATCAGCGACCTCAAAAAACCTTTCAAAACCGTAAAATTTTTCGGTTTTTAAGGTTATTTCAAGGTCAAAGTGATTTATCAGTCGTGAAACCCTACTTTTGACCTCTGATTTGAAATGTTTTACGTCAAGGTCATTGGTATCAGGAAGTGACCTTATTCAACCCTAACAACTTGAATCAGAAAAATTTTACTGTTTCCAATCTCTATCCCGAGCTAGCCCTCGTTATTTAACAATTTTCGAAAATTTGACCTTCCTTCGACCTGGCCATGACCTTGTTGACAAGTACCATTTTGGACGTAAAATTTCCCGCTCTTCAAATCCGGGGTCAAAAATATTTGTTTCCATTTGAAAAAGTTGTTTTGACCTTCAAATAACCCTCAAGGTCAACGTCGAGGTCAACTTTAAGGTGACGGTCGTACGTCCCCCTCCTTGCCCAACAACTTTTGTATACAACTTTTTTTATTTTTTTCGCTTACCGGCCGAGTTATTTCCTATTAAAGGTTAAAATGGTCCACCCTGTATAACAAATAAAGAGTATTAAAATCGACCAACTATTGCAGGCGTTATTGAACATTTTTCGAGAGTCACAAAAGCAAAACCGGTCTCTACTTTCCTAAGACGTGTTGGGCAGAATAGTTTTCTTGATTTTTAATTTGGGCATTTTGGATTGTTTAGGTATTGAAACAAAATCCGTTCTGGTGGACCCACCAAAGGCACGACGGCAAGCTCTGGAACCTGAACAACTACCGTACCGACATGATCCAGGCGCTCGGAGGCGTGGAAGGCATCCTGGAGCACACCTTGTTCAAAGGCACTTACTTCCCCACGTGGGAGGGTCTCTTCTGGTAAATACTCCCGAATGTTTTCTTGGCACCTCCTCAAAACGATATATTTTTTCAACAGGGAAAAAGCTTCCGGTTTCGAGGAGTCCATGAAGTACAAAAAACTCACCAACGCCCAGCGTTCCGGTCTGAACCAGATCCCCAACCGTCGCTTCACGCTCTGGTGGTCGCCGACCATAAACAGGGCAAACGTCTACGTCGGTTTCCAGGTGCAGCTCGACCTGACCGGCATCTTCATGCACGGCAAGATCCCGACGCTGAAGATCTCCCTCATCCAGATCTTCAGGGCTCACTTGTGGCAGAAGGTGCACGAGTCCATAGTCATGGATCTCTGCCAGGTAAGATTTAGCTGTAATGTTTTCTTCGATCTGGATTTGAAGACTCTCTTTAAAAAATAACTAACGAATCACAAAGGTTTAATGCACTGCTAAAACTATTACTAATTTACATATGATGGCGACTTGCAGCTCCAGTTTCATGTGGAGACTCTCCATGGTTTGCAGACCATACTGCCTTGTTTTGTTTTTTTGTTTCCACTTTCTGATGCATTCAGTTACAACGAAACTGCTGTCCGTGATTTGGTTGAAAGCGGAACTTCTTTTTGTTGCTATATACGATGATTGATCTCAATATTTATATTTTAGTACATTCAAATACATGTGTGACCGTATACCTATATTTATGTAACTGTTCTGCGTCTGCTGCCCTGACAAGCTTATACAGGGTGTTTACAGAGTTCATGAAAAAAAAAACAGCATGTTATATCACAGCATTAGGAAGACCAGCAAAATCTTTCGGCAGTCGGCACTTTGAAGTGAGTAAGCCATATTTCGTGACCTCGGACTACTGGTCAGTGCACGTGTTCTAACGATTTGCAACTGAACGAGGTATATTTGGCATCAGGGTTGTACTAGAGATTTAAAAAAAAAAACATATTTTTGCGTTTGTTTTTAGATGATGAATATGTGACAGCAGTATTAAATATGTAAATAAACAATATTTTAACCCTTATTAAAATATTCTTGAGATGAACAGTAATTTATATTCGCATTATTCATTCGCAGTAGTGTCTTATAAAGAATGGATTGTCGATGCTCACTCAAAAACGTTAGAGATACGACTAACCCATCTACCTACTGCGAACAAAGCGCAATATACGTTACGCGTACTTATAATTTTGGATAGAGTGATCATCAGAGTGCAACATCACAAAAGAAGTGGCTGTTTGATGTTTGAATGGTGGCAACGAGGAAATCTTTGTGCTTATTAGAGTGCTAATGAAAAGGTAATCTGTGCAACTACTACGATATAACCAGATAATTCTCCTAGAACAAGCTTCTGGGATAGGAAGGATGTCGTGGTCTTAGTCTTTGTTCGGAGACATAATCACCGAAGAATGGCAAAGATGCGGGCGGTTTATGTAATGTAATTGATTTTTCAGCACATATTTATTGAGCCCATCTAGCAAAATAAGGAACACAATTGTTTGTTTACAACAAACTTCATGTACAAATTACCTTTGCGTTAGCAGTCTATTGCTTATAAACTTTTTTTAGAGCACACTGATGCCAGATTGTTATAGAATTATTCAGTATTTAGAAATAATTACCTAACAGACTAGCATATGGATGGATCCTTTGTGTTTGTTTATTGTTATATAACTTGTTTTTTCAACATTAATAAGAAAAATAATTTTAAAAATTTATATATTTTAAAAGACATTGGTTGGTGCATAAATATGTAAGTACAAAAAAAGAGCAGGAAAAATTGGTACTAAAAGTTAGTAAAGGTGTTTTTTTTTTTAAATGAAGAAAAAAGGCACACAAAAGTTTATAACAATTAAAGATTTTTTCACAAACACCATCTGGTTACAAATAGTGCAGTATCCTAGTTTTTCATATATTAACAAGTATTATAAATGTTATGAGTAGCACTGGTATTCAATGCTACAGTATTTGTAACTTTCTTGGTAGGATTATGCTTTCTAGGTGATTTTAAAAGTTCATTGTTTTTTGCTTTTTGTGAAATAGAATTAACCGTAGAAACATTATTTAGGGCTGTCGCTACATGATAAAATAATATTTCAATTTTAAATTTAACTTACCTTTCTAACAGGTGTTAAGAGTCGCTGTAAGGGCGAGAAGTACTGTTAAAATAATTAGGATCCGTTAAGGTTACCTGGTACCGTTTTTCTTCTTGGCTCTTGACCGGCCGGCCTTCTCTGGCTTGCACTTGCGAAATCGTCTGTTGATGATACACGTACACACGATGTTGGTTGACGGTACACACTTAATTAAAAACTTTGTTAACGTCGCACGTTTAATCGCGGGTGTAACGAATCGGTATCTTCAAAGGGAGTGAGTAAAATATTGAGGGAGGAATTAAGGAGGGAAAACTGAATGATGGTTAAGCAGCCAGATATATAAATTGATAATTATGAATATAAATCAAAATGAATCCAGCAAGGTCAAATCGCGACTCGTCCTTGACTGTAAAAAAGATTCTAAATGATCTGGCCAGTTGCAATAGAGTGATACTCACATAAGTACCGGGACACTCTGGTGTCCCGGGAAATGAGGAGGCCGATAGACTGGCCAGAGTAGGATCAATAGGGTACCCCATAGGACCTGAACCTATATTAGGGGTCCCCTATTCAATGGGGGTTTCAACCATGAAAGTCATGGCAAGAAGCCCCGGGTATGAGGCAGGCGAAGACCCATATTATTGGGCCTTCGCTCAAATTAACTCAAAGTCTCCTAGGTATGAACCGACATGAGACATTAGAACGGTGACAGAACTCCTTACAGGCCACTGTCACCTTAAAAGGCACCTCCACATGATAAGGGTCATAGATGATCCTGAATGTGGATGGTGCATGGAGGATGAGGGAGACTGCATCTCACATCCTCACAGAATGCCCTGCAATTGCAAGGGTCAGAGAACGGCACTTTGGGAGCTGAGTTCTGAACCCAGAGGATGTTAAGAGTATTCACCCCAGGAAAATATGCGCCTTTGCTAAAGAGGTCGGCATACCTGGATGAATACTCATGGAATGTGGGTGCACAATGGGCCCGTCAGGCGGCCTAAGTGCATGGGTTTTCCCGCCCACTTTTCTCATTCATTCAGTCATTCAAATCAAAATGAAGCAGTAGCAATGGGCTGTTATTGTCTCGTTCTTTTTCAAAATAGCATGTCAAAGATGCTACTAACTCTTGGCAGCAGCCATTTAACTGTTTTGACATTTCGCAAAGGGAAGTCTGAAAACTATACTACTTTGATTGTTCTGAAAATAACAGTTTTTCAATACAAGATAAAAGTTTTAAGCTTAAAAAAGACAAACTACAATTAAAGCAAATGTAAGGTTCACATAATTTCGAACGGTCAACAAATGTCAAGTAATACAACACGAAGACTTCAGATCTGCTGCCAACTGTATAACGACGAATATCAAGCGCGAAATTTAAAATTCAATAAAGCACTTAACGCATTGTGTTACTGCAGCACAAGTTAACATTCTGGTTAATTCCGCGTTACTGTACACATACACATCTCTTCAATTTGCAGTTTTGATTGCCTGAATGAATGGAGTTTAAGTGAATTTTGGGGACCCAGTCTATTTTACTGGTACTGTGACATGTTATAGTTCATAATCTCCTGAATGAAAGCTTCGATGGGCTCAAGGTTCAAAAGCGCCTTGTTCACCATGTACAGAGGGTAGAAAGGAAGAAAAGTCAGTAATAAATACCGATGTACATTTTAACAGATATCTAAGTCAGTATGACCTTATTGGAAAATGACCTCTTTGAAAGTTGTGGTGACCATTGAATAGTGACCAAGAGTTTGACCTTGAAGGTCATTTATAGGTCAACATTCGTTTTTGAAATATTTCCCTATTTTCAACTCCAGATTCTAATAGAGTGGAAAACTTTACTAAAGAGCACTTTACAGCTTGCTATTTTTATTGCCATCAAGAAAAATTTGTGTTTGCACGCATGCAAAATGCACGCATATTTGTGTTTATTTGTTAAGAAATTGTCCAAACAAGACATAAATACGCTTGCGCGCAATAAAAATTGCTGCAATTTTTCTTGCCGGCAATAAAAATGCGAACTATAAATCTTTCTTATCAAATACATAGTTAGCTTATTTTTCGAGGCCATTTAAATGTTATTTAGAGACTACTTCTGATTTACCTAAATCTCGCCCAAATGACCTCTAAATGGCCTGAAGAATAAGTTGACTACATATTAGTTTCTGGAGTGGGTATGGGAATCTTCGGCATAGAAACAAAACACTGGACGTTTTCCACGAAACACTGAACTACTATACTTTTCTCGACGCGCGTTTTACCAACAAAGTTGGCATCTTCAGGGAGAAATTAAAACTCAAATTCAGTTTTAATCTTCTTCTGGAAGAAGCCAACTTGGTTGGTGAAACGCGCGTCGAGAAAAGTATAGTAGTTCGGTGTTTCGTGGAAAACGTCCAGGTTTTTTTTTACATATCAGTTTGTAAAGTTTATTTTTAAATAGGGGTTATTTATATAATTAATGTCGATATATTTAAAAAAATAATGTTCACCTACAAATTACCTAAAAATGACCTTCAAGGTCAAACCCTTGGTCACCATTCGATGGACCACTTAAGTCCACCGAAACCTTTTAACAAAAAATCCGTAGATACTGAAACATTGTACTTGACCCATATTCCACCAGTTAGATTGGCATCATCAGCAGGCATAAAACAAGTGTGACAACCATTTAGTTTTATGGACATTTAATTTATCTTTGAAGATCCTCAAAAATCAGTAAAGACATTCATAATTCCAAATTTTACTCAATGCCATTTTTTTATTATCATCGTGTTTTTTTTGTCATTTTCTAGGTGTTTGATCAGGAATTAGATGCTTTAGAAATTGAGACTGTCCAGAAGGAAACCATCCACCCTAGGAAATCGTACAAGATGAACTCGTCGTGCGCCGATATCCTCTTGTTCTCCGCTTATAAGTGGAACGTGTCCAGACCTTCCCTGCTAGCTGACACAAAGTGAGTTCACACTTTCATATCTACTCCATAATTTGCCACAAACATTTTGGTACTCGTCACTATTGATATTTTTGAAACTTTTCTGAAGTGTAACATTCTCTTTTCTGGAATAATTCCGTTTTTATAGAGCGATAACAAAAAAAAAGGTTATGTAGTTCTTGCGATCTTCTATTTCAGAGACACCATGGACAACACGACGACGCAGAAGTATTGGATCGATGTGCAGCTGAGGTGGGGAGATTATGATTCACACGACGTGGAGAGATACGCCAGAGCCAAATTTCTGGATTACACCACCGACAACATGTCTATCTATCCATCCCCCACGGGCGTTCTAATAGCCATCGATTTGGCGTACAATCTCCACAGGTATATTTATAGAATTTGTTACGTAAAAAGTATATTTCTCAAAAAGAATATTCATTACAAAGAGATATCACAAAGCCTGCGTTCTTTTATGGAGTTAATAATGCCCAGAATAATGAACGATGGAAATAAATCACTCATCGGTTTTGTTAGGTTAGGATGGGATTAAGTTAGGTTATGGTGGGTTTTAGTTAAATTAGGAAGGGTAAGTTAGGTTAGGATGGTTTTAGTTTAGGTTAGTTTGCACTTCAGTAACACAATGTTCCACTAGAACTAGTGCTCATAAAATAAATTATCCGAAGATCTTCAGCAGGAAAACTCACTATTTACACAATTTTAATACAAAACAGGTAAAGTTCAATCTATCGTAACGTTTTGTCCAACTCGGGTTCGTTTTAGTGTGAAAAATTAAACATGCACTCTTAAAACACAGTTTATTTAATGCAAACACAATGACGAAATAAATTACTGACTAACACTACTACTAATTTATATACAATTTATATCCGCATGTATATCGGCGTACGTTTTACAAAACGCGAACTGAACGTATTTTTTTAAAGACTGACTGATCCGCCGCTACCGCTGATTTATATATCCCTATCGCTCTAATTACGGACGTCTTCTGCATTTCTGGACTCGCCTCGACGGTGGTAGTATATTAGCGAACCCATCGAGAAGTGTATGTCAGTTTTTTTTCGATCGACCCAGTGGTGACTCACTGTTCACGCTTATTACACTATATTCACCATTAACTCTAAACAGTCCTGGAGTGTATACTGGAACCTTTGCCGTAGAAACAAAGAACCAGACGTTTTCCGCTAAAACACCAATCTACTATACTGTTCTCGACGCGCGTTTCACCAACTAAGTTGGCATCTTCAGGAGATTAAAACTAAACTGAAAACCAAACTAAACTAAAACTAATTAAAGTAATTAGTTCAGCTATTTAGTGATTTAAGTTATTTAGAGTAATTAGTTAAGTAATTAAGTTATTAAAGTAACTTACTATGGGATTAGACATGTTTTACATATATGTCTCTAACAAAGTTGGCTCGTTTGATCACCGAACGTCTCCCGAAGCGTACTCTAGTGGAAAACTCGTTAACCCCTATGGACCATCGTCATTCACTATCACAAACCACAGATTCGGATTTAGACTCTATTGGGCTTCATCAGTGCGGTCTATCCGAAGGGGAATGCCACAAATGAATGTATCAGTTTAGAACCTATCCAAAATAGTTCAGGCTAGATAGTTTATTTTTTGAAAAGAGTCCTGAATGGGGTTTCTAAGGGGCGATAATTAGGTAAAAAATAGTAGAAATTGATTGTGTATGTTTTGGATAAAATCGGTATGTCGGAACCTTAGTAAAAAAATCGATAAAAGCACCGCAAACAGGTTTATTACGGATTAAGAGACGACAAATGTTTTTTTTCAGTAAGATAAAAAATAGCGCGTTGTAGCGCTTGAAAAAAACGAAAAAAATCAGTTTTTGGTGATCAAAATTGGTTCAGAAGTTTTTGCACACAAAAATAAAAACCGATGAAAAATGCCCATTTTTTGAAATCGAATTACAAGGGTTCTAACGGTCGCAGATACTTTACTTTTTGTCGTATTGTAGCTTTTGGTGGTGCCTATCTGCAGTAAAAATTTCATGCAAAAATAATTAGAACTTTTTGCATAAATAAAAAAAAACTAAAAAAAGGTCTTTTCGATAAACGGCTTGAACAAGTCGAAAAATGGTCGTAGAGCATTTTTCCTAGGCTTAAATTACTCATTAAATTCTCTACAAATCCATTATCGTGACTTGTGGGAGAGGTTCATTCAATCGGCCGAAAAACGCGTTTGAAAATCAATCGTCGCGTTGCTTCGAGCGCTCGGGTAAGCGAGTGAAGGGGAAGTGGACGCGTGGTGGGGAAGCCTCTCCCGCCGCAGACGCGCTGACAGAAGTCTGCGGCGGGAGAGGCTTCCCCACCACGCGTCCACTCGCTTACCCGAGCGTTCGAAGTAACGCGACGCTTGATATTCAAACGCGTTTTCAGCCGATTGAAAGAACCTGTCCCACAAGTCACGATAATGGATTTGTAGGGAATTTAATGACAAGTAATTTAAGCCCAAGAAAAAATACTCTACGACCATTTTTTCGGCTTGTTCAAGCCGTTTTTCGAAAGACATTTTTTTAGTTTTTTTCGATTTATGCAGAAAGGTCTTATTATTTTTGCATGAAATTTTTACTGCAGATAGGCACGACCAAAAGCTACAATTTAAGCCAAAGCAGAAGTTCCTGCGACCATTAAAACCCTTGTAATCCAGTTCCAAAAAATGGTCATTTTTCATCGGTTTTTATTTTTTTGTGCAAAAAACTTCTGAACCGATTTTGATCACCAAAAAACTCATTTTATTCGTTTTTTCAAGCGTTACAATGTGCTATTTTTTTGTTTTACGAAAAAAAATTATTTTTCGTCCCTCAATCCGCAAAAAAACGGTTTTCGGCACTTTTATCCATTTTTTCACTAAGGTTCCTACTAGGGATGTTGCGGATGCCGATTTTTTCACATCTGCAGATGTGAAGGCGGATGCGGATTTTTGAAGGCTCACATCCGCAGATGCGGATGCGGATGTGGATGTTTTAGATCTTATATAAATATAGTATATGAATGAAGAATTAAAACAATGATAAAGTAATTATTAACATTTTTATTAATGAAAATTAGTACCTATTGAGTATAATGCTCCTGTTTTTTTTAACTTCACTTACTAATTTTCATATTAGTAAGTGAAGTTAAAAATAGGAGCATTATTAGGTTCGTAAATTAAACCCGCTACTAAATAATTGTTCGCTAGGAACACTGCCTGGTGGAGTGGATAAAAATCTTCGTGCTATCGGTGATAATATATTAAATTCCTCTCGATGAACACTCCACCATTTAAGAGCAGCAAACGGGTCTGACCTTGTCACCAATTTTTTCGCTCCTATTGGTCATTGTCACGTGCGAACGGCACGCGCCATTCGCCGGCCCCGCCCAATTTCTTTCTTGTCGCAACTTGTATTACATTCACATCCGCATGAATATCCGCATTGATTATTGCGGATGCGGATGCGGATGCAGATGTCCAAATCTATGCGGAAGTTCCGCATTTGCGGATGCGGATGCGAATATTCGCAACATCCCTGGTTCCTACATACCGATTTTATCCAAAACATACACAATCCATTTCTACTATTTTTTTACCTAATTATCGCGCCGAGAAACCTTATTCAGGACTTTTTTCAAAAACTGAGCACTTTTCTGCTATATTGCCTGGCGTAAAAGGATGTGGCAAATGATATGTAAATCGCCCTCTAGACGGTATATAGGGTGTCCCAGATTTGACTTTACAGGCCATAACTACTAACTTGGTGTATTTACTAGAATTTGTTTTTTTGTTGTTTGCAAAGTTTGATAACGGGGTATTGCCATGCATGATGAAGTTTCATTCTTGACGTCTCGCCAATCATAGTGTCGGCTTCTTCAGAAGTTACTCTGAGTAATCATGGAGTTATTAGAAAATGCCCGCAAAGCCCTCACTCTAAATTTTTCACTTGTTCATCATCTTAAGCTCTTGAAGATGGACTGTTTTTCTTTTTTAATAACTTTTTCATGAAACATTTTGTTTTGTTACATGTCCATTTTTTGAAATAATTAGCATGGATGCGCTGAAAAAACTTGTCTTTCTTGGTAGCAGAAGGTTTTGAAAAAGAAACAAATGTCAAATGGGTGAATTCTTCTTGTCCACCATGAATTGCTTCTCAACCATTTTGTTTATTTTCAAAGCCTGCTACTAAGAGGGGCAAGTTTTTTCAGTACTTTTATGGTAAATATCGAGCCATCGAAAAAAAAAAAAAGATCAAAGTTGGCCGAGTAAATAGACATATTTCTATTCTATCTTAAATTTGTAACCTTATTTAATTGTCAAAGCTGTCACCTTATACGACAGCCATTAGTCATTTTACAAATTGTGACAGTTACTTGTCAAAAGTTTGACACAACCGAAAAGCTTCGACATGACCACTTTTCCATCTCTCTTGTTCATAGCCAGATTTGATGACGTTTTTTTTTGAATGACTCGTTATTTTAAAGATTGGAAATAGCAAATAAATGTTTTGCTATTTAAATAATGCTGTAATAAAAAATTAGGATATAAAATAAAGTTCCTTCAAAGTGACGAATAAGCAAAAAATTGACAAGGCATGTCATTTTATTGACTTTACGATACTGAGCAACTTTTTTTAAAACATTTTTTCTTAAATATACCAGGCAAGTAGTTACTGCCGGTAAACGAAAATCAGAGCCACCTTTTATACTGCAGTTATGAAACATGGTTTCTGATGGTGAATGACGATAAGTGAAATTATTTATATATAGGAAAAATGAGTTTGAATTTATTGTTATTTCGATACACCAATTTTAACAGTGAGGATAATTTTTTAATGGCGAAATATTGTTTTTTAGCGATGTACGATGTTTTTTTTTTTTAGCGCGTATGGCAACTGGTTCCCCGGCTGCAAGCCGCTGATCCAGCAGGCCATGGCGAAGATAATGAAGGCGAACCCTGCCCTCTATGTGCTGCGAGAGCGCATCCGCAAGGCCCTCCAGTTATACTCCAGTGAGCCAACCGAGCCGTACCTCTCGAGTCAGAACTACGGCGAGCTGTTCTCTAACCAGATCATCTGGTTCGTCGACGACACCAACGTGTACCGCGTGACCATCCACAAGACCTTCGAGGGCAATCTGACCACGAAGCCCATCAACGGCGCCATATTCATCTTCAACCCGAGAACGGGACAGCTGTTCCTGAAGATCATCCACACGTCGGTGTGGGCCGGTCAGAAACGTCTGGGACAAGTGAGTTGTGCTTTTTCAGTTTTTTTTTTTTCGTATTGTGTTATGTGCAGAAATATCATAGGATAAAGAAAACGATGTCCTCAAAGTATGCCGAAGAATCGATCCCACATTGTCTTGAATTATTACTCTAGTATCAGAACATTAACGACCTTATTACCGCGAAAATCTGTTGTTTCGTCGTCCACTGTCAGCCACTGAAATTTATTGCGTATGTCTTTGACATTTCCCATGACATGTTGATATGTCTTCTGTAAATATATATGGCTTCTAGGCAACACAAAACAATTTGGCAAAAAAAGAAAGTAAAGGAAATATTCTCCGCCACATTCCACGAAGGGCTACATGCGCAAAACATTATGCACAAATCAGACCGAAAGTCCTCTTCTTTTCTAACAGTACCAGTAATATTTTGTTGATGGATATTCGGAATCTAAATATCTTTCACATTCTCTGCTTCTACGAAATATATATATCGACGATTGCAAGGAAGACATTAAATATCTATTTCCTCTGTTGTAAAATCGTCGTAATTTTCTCACGACACATCAAATTATTTTAAACTCGGCGTTCTACCCTCCGTCCGCTCGCATCGAACTAACGTAAAACACAAAATTTCGACAACGGAATCTTCGCTACGATATATGGATAAATTGTATCTATCCGTTCCCGAACCCGCACTGAGCGAGTCCCAGCGGCTGTTAGCAGGCACGGTCAGTGGCGTACGTATGCACGGGCAAGAAATGCGCGCTGAGTTTTAATCTTCTCCTCTAATGCCAACTTGGTTGGCGAAACGCGCGTCGAGAAAAGTATAGTAGTTCGGTGTTTCCGTGGAAAACGTCCAGTTTTTTGTTTCTACGCCGAATGTTCCAGTACCCACTCCAGGAAAAATGAGAATGTCTGTGAAATCCCATTTTTTTACGGACGAGGCATGGTTTTACCTCTCTGGTTATGTTATATTAATATTTCTGAATTATGTTGAAAACATTTGTGTCAGTGCGGTGTAGAGAATGTCGCTTCTAAGTCGCCTAACGACAGTCCGAATTCTAGTTGGCGAAATGGAAAACCGCCGAGGAGGTGGCCGCCCTCATCCGTTCCCTTCCGGTCGAGGAGCAACCCAAGCAGATCATCGTGACGCGGAAGGGCATGTTGGATCCCCTGGAGGTGCATCTGCTCGATTTCCCCAACATCGTCATAAAGGGTTCGGAGCTGCAGCTGCCGTTCCAGGCGTGCCTGAAGATCGAGAAGTTCGGCGATCTCATCCTGAAGGCGACCGAGCCCCAGATGGTGCTGTTCAACCTGTACGACGACTGGCTGAAGACCATCTCTTCGTACACTGTAAGTGATCTGTTTAGAAAGTGGTTTCATGACGAGATGTTTTCATATTGTCGTTATTTGTTTGTTTTCAGGCGTTCTCGAGGTTGATTCTGATACTGAGGGCGCTGCACGTGAACACGGAGAGGACGAAGGTGATTCTGAAACCTGACAAAACTACGATCACCGAACCGCACCACATCTGGCCCACGTTGTCCGATGACGAGTGGATCAAAGTTGAAGTTCAGCTCAAGGATCTGATTCTCGCTGATTACGGCAAAAAGAACAAGTAAGTTAGTCTGTTGGACACCGTAATTCGTTTATTCCTCTTCATGTACACCAGAGGGCGATACTTATGTGTTGCCGTCCATATTCTCTTGGCCAAGCAGTAAGTATAGTCCATCTATTTTGAATTGAAAATGATAAATATGCCTGGGGAACAAAAAAGCGGTGCAACTTTGTGATAGGTAATAATAAGTAATTAACGTCGCTTTTAGGCATTCATATATGTTTAAAATAATACACTGACTTTGACAATGTAAGTCTTTATTTTTAAATTCATCGCACTCAACCGTTTCGACATTTTCGCTGGTTATATCTGAAGCTACGTTATTTTCATCTGTTTCGAAAGGCCTCCAGAAAGCCATGTTTATGAAAGAGGTATTGATTAAAAATATCGGTTTTTTAGTGATTGAATTATGACGCAAATAAAATTTTTAAAAACCCACTTCGCCGTTATTGTAGGCGCACATAATATAAGACATCAAAACAACATTTTTTTGTATGCAGTCGGTCAAAGATAGGTGTGGTTATAACCGGTGTTTTACTGCCAACGTAATCAACTGAGTCAAATGTCTGATGGCATATTTCCCCCTACCAAAGTAGCAACAATGACCAATGGGGTGTAGATTCCGCCCACTTCTTACGTTGACATGCCTCGTCAAGTCAACGTTGATTACGATACGGCATATACGGGTAACAGATCAGTATAGAAAGCGTATTTAGTTCCATACAAAGTTTTAGTAAACTGATATATCCTTATCCTACCCGTATAAGTACTTATTTTCAATTTAGAATGGAGATTCTATACAATATGTTCATTGTCATTCACTGTCGGATATATTGCACTGATCAGACCTATTCTCTGGATTGTGGAAGCATGGGAGGGCGGCCTTTAGAAGGCTGCAGCACTTGGGGCCCCTTGTGTTTTCTTAACAATTCAACCCATCTAAGCCGTCAGCCATCCTAATGCTTTAAAACAGGTGATGACTAGAGCTCGGAGGTTTATAATCGATGCGTACTTTACCAGAGGCAGCCCCAGGAAACCCCCGACAGTAATGTTACGAAATGTCAAACAGGTCTTACCTTATACATGTGATGGTGATTGTTGTAGCCCAACTAATCAGCAAAGGAACCCTAGTCACAAGACACAAATACACGATAACCGATGCTATAACGTGTCCGTACTGCCACTTGAGTTTCCATAAATTATCAATAACTGTTCCATATGTTCAGGAGGTAAGCTCTAGCGTCTGTCACTTAAAATAGGTGCCTGTTCCAATGTGCCTGCCCCAATGAGTCACAATAAGCTCCGCTAGTAGTGGTGTCCTCGGTGGATCGTCTGAAAACTTTTTCCTTCTGGATGGTGTTTTCACAAATACTTGCTTCGCATACATATGACAGCTATACAGTTGTCAACATTAGGATAACAGTTTCGGTAATTCGGTGGTTTTTTCATGGCTTTTGCCTCATCCAGTCCCCCAACCACTAATGTTCTCTCCTGTAACATCCGTCGTTTCGCCAATACTAAGCCATATGGGTTTATCATGGGATTCCAAGACGATATTTTTTTATGTCCTCTCACAGTGGTGCTGTGTATAATCATCTAAGAGTTGTTTCTGCAGGCAGACTAACTTAGCCGTACTTTCACTCGCAGCGTTCTGGTCAAATTGAATTCGGGGTGATCCAATTTAGCGAATGGAATATTACACGCTAACATTATTTTGACTAAATCCAAGTTAAAGTGTCTCTGTGTGTCTCGCGCACTGACACTACCACTTGATGTGTTGACTTGTGCGCTCGATGTTTTGTGCACACGAATGGTGCATCGACCAGCGCAGTTTAACTAGTACAATAAGTGTAAATTATGTTCAATAATGGCGTTGATTGAGCTGCGACTGTACTATGTACATATGTACAGGAGTTGACGATGTACTTTATTAACGTGGCACATATAACAATATTCCAGTCGCGTTAAGACCAGTCCTGGAATCTATTATTAACCAATGGGCTCTAGTGATGACGTTTCTTAGGGGATCTCTAAAAGGGGAAAATAAAACTTTTCCGGAATTTTGAGTCCCTCTAGCGGCTAAACGAAGCAACTTAGGCTATATGCAACTTGGCCTAAATAGTTTTCTTTGGGACGAGAAATCCCTGATATTACATTGTACATTGAATTCCTGGACATCCTGTATAACAGTTTGTAAGTTATGCCGGTCATGTTCTTGTGTGACAGACTGTATGTTGTTTCCAGTCTGATTCGAGCTTGGTTATTTTTGCTTTATTAAAACTCGTTTCTAACAATACCAGTAATACTTTGTTGATTGATATTCGAATCTAAATGCCTTTCACACTCTGGGCGATCACTGAAATATATATCGACGATTGCAAAAAAAAAATTATGTGCTCCGTCTATTTTAAAATCGTCGTAATTTTCAATAATAGGTTTCAGTATATTAACAAATGGTAACGACTGTGCCATTATTTTAGAAATCCACACAAAATCAGGTAATAAATAAATACAGTACACGAACTCACGGGTTAATCACTCGCGACAACTGTTTTCAGTGCGGCGGTCGACCCTTTTACACCTACGGAAGACGGCATTTATTTATTAAAAATAGCCTGGCCTTCTTCTTGGAGTGTCTCAATTCTTGGCACCACCAGTTTTTGTTAAAGTTGTTACCAGGGCGTTGAGCCGTCCTCAAGGGGCGGGGAAGTTTCTGAGGTTAGCTTTGAGCTCACCGTCTCCGGTTTGTTTTCCAGCGTGAACGTGGCCTCCCTCACGCAGTCGGAGATCCGCGACATCATCCTCGGCATGGAGATCAGCGCGCCGTCGGCGCAGCGCCAGCAGATCGCCGAGATCGAGAAGCAGACGAAGGAGCAGTCGCAGCTGACGGCGACCACCACGCGGACGGTGAACAAGCACGGCGACGAGATCATCACGAGCACGACGAGCAACTACGAGACGCAGACGTTCAGCTCGAAGACGGAGTGGCGCGTGCGGGCGATATCCGCGACGAACCTCCACCTCAGGACGAACCACATTTACGTTAGCTCGGACGACATCAAGGAGACGGGCTACACTTACATCCTGCCCAAGAACGTGCTGAAGAAGTTCGTCACCATATCGGATCTCAGGGCCCAGGTGAGCATATGACAAATTTGAGGTGTAAAATGTTCGGAATTATAGAAACTTTCGAGATGTGGTATTGTTATAAAAGTTAACCTTAAATTTTACATGGAATCCAAGTCTCGTGAGCAATTATTTATTTTGTTCATTCACATGTATGTGGAGATACTCTATTTCCATGTTTTGAACGTTGTAAATTTAGTGCATATATTGAACTTGTGTAGTATATTAAAATATATCAAATTCATGTGATTGTCGCTACCTAATCCTAGTATTAGGATTTTTGCCTTATTCTAAAGGAGCTTCTCAAATCTGATAAGAAATCCTGTGCTGATAATAAATGCCATTAACCTTTAAACTGAGCCATTAATAAATTTTACGTTATTGAAACTATACATGTAATGTTGATTGTTGTAACTCAACTAAATGGCAAAGGAACCATAGTCACAAGACACAGAACATACTTACATATGGTAACTGACGCTATAACGTGTCGGTACTGCCACTCGAGTTTCTATAAATTATCAATAACATGGATTAAATTAGTATATGTCCTTTTTAGCAGCTCACTCACTAATTGTTTCCGCATTTGTGCTTTCCAACACCCTTGAAACTATCAAATTCCCTTCCATGGCTTATGCCTCATCCAGTCTCCCAACCATAACGTTAGCTATATTCTATCCTTTAATTTCTGTACACGCTCCCATCATGTTGACTAAATCCAAGTTAAATTGTCTCTGTCTGCAGATGTTCAAAATGCATGCCTCCAGCATTTCGGCAGCATCCTAGACATAAATAGGTCTTCTAACCTAAAAAAATGCGGAGAATCGAGGAATGGCTAATATTTAATGCTAAAGCTGTTTGACGACTCGACGTATGTGTATTTTCTTCAAGCATAAGCATTACATCCAATTTCTGATCATCACTGAGTTTATTGGGAGGATTTTTCTTTAGCTGCCGTACATATCCACGTTCTCAGAAACTGCTTCTCTATTTTACTTACGATACCTTGAGATATCGGCGGCAACTCCAGATATTTTTCTTGATATAGGCGAACAACTTTGGCCTGCATTCGTGTTCTGTCTCCGTAACTAATCATCTGCAGAATCGTTATCTTATGCATTTCGGTTAGGTAAACCATCTCTCTGAATTGCAACACGAAAACTAAAGCAAAAAGTTTAACACTGATAACTGTTAACTACTGTTACAATGACAAGCACGTTTCTAGGTAATTTTCCTAAAGATGATAATGGCCAACTTCTTAAATTTCAACGAATTTCCTATGCTGGAGAAACATATTTTTTTCTTGTTAATTTCTGCAATAAAATTTAAAATCATAGCAATTTTGTAGAGAATGAAAAGACCTTTAAAATGAAATATCACAAGCCCCTACTTCCAATTTTAAAATTTAGGGGTTGTAGCTGTCACCTGAAGGGGGTTGAATTTAGAGATGACATTTTTACATCGCAAGATGTCATTTTATAATTAGAAATTGACGTGTCTCAGGATTTTCTAAAAAATGCATAATAATGAAGCTACTGAATTTATTCCATTTGGCTGTTCCACACTGTATTTATCTGCAAAACATCTGTTTTTACCTGCTACATCAGTACAGTGTCACATGGTACAACGAAGTTCATTGCCATTAAAAGTCAGTTCCACACAATTGTCAATCCAACACTCTATCATAACATGCGACGGACGCTGTTCCCACATTTTTACAAACTTATATGACGTTTAGTGCACTCGAATGATGCATCGACCAGCGTAGTTTAACTAATATTAACAAGACGTGTAAATTATATTCGCATTCGCGACGCGACCGTTGGCACGTGCCGTAACTTGGTTAGAGTGCACCACATGGCTAACAGGTTATACGAGGTGTGGCTATTAAATAACCGAACTGCCGTCACAACACTTTTTTATTCGTTACCACTTACAGAAGTAACTTTTTCGCCTTCAATGTACTTCCTTTGTCGATCTCTACACCCCTGCATATGACTTCCATTGTTGAAAGCAGTGCTGGAAGCCCGCCTCTGTCAGCTGGTTCAGAACCTCCGTCGCTTTTGCTTTAACCGCTTCCACACTTTCGAATCTTGTCCCAGTGCTACAGTGTCACCGTGTCTAACAAACCTGGATCACTGTCAAAGTTGTTTAGAATGTCAGCGCAAATTTTCGTTCATGATTCCTTTTGCTCGGGAGCGAGGAGTTTTGGCACCATTTTTGCGCAAACTTTGCGCATGTTGAACGATTCATGCAAAATCTGGCGAACACATTCTTTGTCGATTCCTGTTATTTCAGCAAGCCCTCGGATGCTTAGACGATGATCTTTGCGGATTAATGTACCAATTTTTTTTCAACGTTTTCGTCCGTTTTTGACGTGGTGGGCTGTCCTGGGCGCGGATCGTCTTCGGACGTTTCACGTCCCTCTTTAAACTGTTTAAACCATTCTAAAACTTGTGCGCTGGATAAACATTCATTCCCGTACACTTCTTTTAACATTGCATAAGCTTCTGTAAAAGTTTTCCCCAGATTAACATTAAACTTAAGATTAACCTGTTGCTCCATCTGAACACAACATTTTTTCGATGCGTCACTGGTGCGTAGACTAATTCAAACCACTGCTACAGTCAAACTAAGCGACCCACTAGATTGTCCAGCGAGCTCAGGGTGGGGAAAGTTTCACACCAGACACAGTTCTGTTCAAAGTCGTCGTGACACGCTCGCAAGCGTTGGTAGCAGCATCAGTTCGGTTATTTAATAGGCACACCTCGTATGTACCCTGTATAGTTTTTAAGTTACGCCGGTCTCATGTGACAAACTATAGAAACCGATTTACTATCTCCTTTACAGATATGCGCCTTCCTGTACGGCGTCAGCCCCGCCGACAACCCGCAGGTGAAGGAGCTGCGCTGCCTCGTGCTGCCGCCGCAGTGGGGCACCCACCAGACGGTGCACATCCCGAACGCCCCGCCCAACCACCCGTTCCTCAAGGACATGGAGCCGCTCGGCTGGATCCACACGCAGCCCAACGAGCTGCCGCAGCTGTCTCCGCAGGACATCACGACGCACGCCAAGCTGATGGCCGACAACCCCGCGTGGGACGGCGAGAAGACAGTCATCATCACGTGCTCCTTCACGCCGGGCTCGTGCTCCCTCACGGCGTACAAGCTGACGCCCTCGGGCTACGAGTGGGGCAGGCAGAACACCGACAAGGGCAACAACCCCAAGGGCTACCTGCCCAGCCACTACGAGAAGGTGCAGATGCTGCTCTCCGACAGGTTCCTGGGGTTCTTCATGGTGCCCTCGCAGGGCTCCTGGAATTACAACTTTATGGGTGAGTTTGACGGACTTTTTAATGATGCGACGTGTTGAGTAGGAGCGGAAAAAAGACACAAAAAAGTCAACCAGTTTACTGATGCAGTTTTTGTCACTGTTCGTGCCAAAACTGGTACCCTCGAATTATCTACGAAATCATACAATATTTAGTATATAGGGTTTTTTGAGCCACTGAACCGGTTTCAAAGGTTTTTTTTTTTTTTTTGATCCACCACCAGTGACAATACTGGTTGGGGGTGAAATTTCGAGTTTTCAATTCCATACTAAACCATTCCAAATTTGTTTGTGTTTAATTCGATTACAAGTTATTTTTTTTAATTCGCCACCTCCGAAGGATGAAAACTAGGGGTTGGGGTGAAATTTAAAGAATTTTCAATTCTGTACACGAACCGTTTCACATTTTATATACAAGGGTTCTTTGTGTTTTTAATTCGATTGCAAGAATTATTTTTTTTGAACTGCCATCAGCGAAGGGTGAAAATAGGGGTGGGGATGAAATTTTGAGTTTTTTGAATTATTCGCCAAATCATTCTAAATTTTGTTTACGAAGTTGTTTGTGTGTTTAATTCGATTGGAAGCATAATTTTTATGATCTGCCACCCCTGAAGGTTAAAAATAGGTGTTGGGGATGAAATTTTGAGTTTTTTCAATTACTCACCAAATCATTCACAATTTTGTATACAGAGTTGTTTGTGTCTTTAATTCGGTTGCAAGAGATTGTTTTGATCTGTCACCCCCCTAAGGGTGAAAAATAGGGATGGAGGTGAAATTTTGAGTCTTCAATTTACCAAATCATTCCAAATTTTGTATTGGGAGTTGTTTGTTTGTTTAACTTGATTGGGAGAGTTATTTTTTTGATTTGCCCACCCCCTCCATTCCCTCCCCACGAAGGGTGAAAATAGAGGTTGGGGTGAAATTTTGAGTTTTTTCAACAATCCACCAAATCATTCCAAATTTTCTATACAGAGGTGTTTGTGTCTTTAATTCGGTTGCAAGAGTTATTGTTTTGATCTGCCACCCTTGAAGGGTGAAAAATAGGGATGGAAGTTAAATTTTGAGTCTTTTCAATTTACCAAATCATTCCAAATTTTGTATTGGGAGTTGTTTGTGTGTTTAACTTGACTGGGAGAGTAATTTTTTTGATCTGCCACCCTTGAAGGGTGAAAAATTGGGATGTAGGTGAAATTTTGAGTTTTTTCAGTAATCCACCAAATCATTCCAAATTTTCTATATGGAGTTGTTTGTGTCTGTAATTCGGTTGCAAGAGTTATTTTTTTGATTTGCCATCCTCTAAGGGTGAAAAATAGGGATGGAAGTGAAATTTTGAGTCTTTTCAATTTACCAAATCATTCCAAATTTTGTATTGTGAGTTGTTTGTGTGTTTAACTTGACTGGGAGAGTAATTTTTATGCTCTGCCATCCCCGAAGGGTGAAAATTGGGGTTGGGGTGAAATTTTTTAGTTTTTTCAGTAATCCACCAAATCATTCCAAATTTTCTATACGGCGTTGTTTGTGTCTTTAATTCGGTTGCAAGAGTCTTTTTTTTGATCTGCCACCCTCGAAGGGTGAAAAATTGGGGTGGATAAAATTTTGAGTTTTTTCATTTCTTTACCAAATCATTTAAAATTTTGTTTCCGGAGTTGTTTGTGTGTTTAATTCGATTGGGAAGTTATTTTTTTTTGATCTGCCACCCCTGAAGGGTGAAAAATAGGGGTGGAGATGAAATTTTTGAGTTTTCAGTTCTTTCCCAAATCATTTCATATTTTATATACAAGAGTTTTTTGTGTTTAATTTGTTTTCAAGAATTATGTAATGTAATAATGATAGTAATAATAAATATTTTTGAATTACTACCCTCGGAAAATTGGGTA
Organism: Aromia moschata; assembly: GCA_029963805.1. Lineage (NCBI taxonomy): Eukaryota > Metazoa > Arthropoda > Insecta > Coleoptera > Cerambycidae > Aromia > Aromia moschata. The sequence goes on along the minus strand of JAPWTK010000072.1, from coordinate 750,805 downwards.
GGGCTCATGTAAAACTCAATTTTTTAACTACGGGGTTACATGCTTGATTTTGCATTTAAATTACAAATTGAATGTTTCAATGATTATTGGATATAATAATACATACTCAAGAAGTTTTTCACTTTCGTCTACCATATTGGATCCGCCACTTTTAATTTTCAAAATCTGATTTTAGATTTGTAATCAGCAACCTCAAAAACTTCAATATATCACTTTTTATTCAGGTTCACATGAAATTTTAGTTTTTTATCCCCATATTGGAACCGCTATTTCGGATTTTCAAAATCTGTTTTCAGATTTGTTATTAGTGATGAGGTCGCTAAACCCCTACATATAGTTTTTTAGATTCGCACAAACTTTTAATTTTGGCCTGGCATATTAGATCCGCAATTTTGAATTTTCACAATTTGATCCCAGTTTCGTAATGAGTGATATAAAAAATCTCCTACATCTAGAAATTTAAAAATCTGATTCCAGATTCAGCAACTCCAAAAACTGTGATCAGCAACCTCGAAAAACCTTTATTAAAACAATTCCCAGTCTAGCTTAAAAAAAATTGTTCTGCACTAGGGGGTTAAAGACGCCATATTTAGTCCGCCATATTGAATTTTATAATTCTGATGCTAGATAATGGATTCAGTGCGTTCAAAAACTGTTGTATATGAAGTGTGGTTCAAATCCCTAGATAATGAAGAAAACAATTTTATATGATCATATATAATATGTATATGATCTGGTATTGTATCATATATGATACAATACCAGAATTGGCACTTTTTTATCATATATGATACAATACCAGTGAACCGGTTTAAAGACTTTCTCACAAACACCATTTGGTTACAATTAGTGCAGTGTAGTTTTTTGTACATAAATGTCATTTATTAAAATTGTTACGATTAGCACTTGTATTCAATGCTACAGTATTTGTAACCCTCTTGGTAGGATTACGCTTTCTGGGTGATTTTAAAAGTTCATAGTTTTTTGCTTTTTGTTAAATTAAATTAACCATCAAAACATTCAAGTTTATGGCTGTTGATATTGGACTGTATTGATTAATATTTTAATTTTATATTTAAATCACGTTTTTAACAGCTGTTAAGGGTAGCAATGGAACAGTGGACTATTATTAAAAATAACATATCAATGATGCTACTAACGCTTGGCAACAGCTGTTTAACTATTTTGTCATTTTGCAAATGGAAGTCTGACAACCATAACACTGATTGTTCTGAAAATACCAGTTTTTCAATGCAAGATAACAGTTTGAAGCTCAAAAAGGACACAAACCGCTGTTAAAGCCAATGTAAGGGTTAGATTATTTCAAACTGTCAACACGGCAACTTCGGATTATAGTTTTTATTTCAATATAATTGTGTGGTGTATCACTGGACACATTTAATAGCATCATGGGTGATGTACACCGGTTTTTATTGTGTACAAACTACATTCCCATTTAGTCCAGGCTAGGTAGTTTCTTTTTTTGAAAAGAGTCTTGAATAAGGTTTCTCGGCGCGATAATTAGATAAAAAATGGTAGAAATTGATTGTGTATGTTTTGGATAAAATCGGTATGTAGGAACCTTAGTACAAAAATCGATAAAAGGGCAGAAAACCGTTTTTTTGCTGATTAAGGGACAAAAAATAATTTTTTTTCGTAAAACAAAAAATAGCACGTTGTAGCGCTTGAAATAACAAAAAAATTAGTTTTTGGTGATCAAAATTGGTTCAGAAGTTTTTGCACAAAAAAATAAAAACCGATTAAAAATGCCCATTTTTTGAAATCCAATTACAAGGGTTCTAATGGTCGCAGAAACTTCTGATTTTGGTGATGCCTATCTGCAGTAAAAATTTCATGCAAAAATAATAAGAACTTTTTGCATAAATCGCATAAAACTAAAAAGTCTTTTCGAAAAACGGCTTGGATAAGCTGAAAAATGGTCGTAGAGCATTTTTCCTGGGCTTAAATTACTCGTCGTTAAATTCCCTACAAATCTATTATCATGACTTGTGGGAGATGTTCATTCAATCGGCTGAAAAACGTGTTTGAAAATCAAGCGTCGCGTTGCTTGAGTGCTCGGGTAAGCGAGTGAAGGGGATGTGGACGCGTGGTGGGGGAAGCCTCTCCCGCTGCAGACGCGCTGACAGAAGTCTGCGGCGGGAGAGGCTTCCCCACCACGCCTCCACTCGCTTACCCGGCGCTCGAAGCAACGCGACGCTTGATATTCAAACGCGTTTTCAGCCGATTGAAAGAACATGTCCCACAAGTCACGATAATGGATTTGTAGGGAATTTAATGACGAGTAATTTAAGCCCAAGAAAAATACTCTACGACCATTTTTCGGCTTGTTCAAGCCGTTTTTTCGAAACATTTTTTTTAGTTTTTTTTTCGATTTATGCAAAAAGTGCTTATTATTTTTGCATAAAATTTTTACTGCAGATAGGCAGACACAAAAACTACAATTTAAGCCAAAGCAGATGTTTCTGCGACCATTAGAACCCTTGTAATTCAATTTCAAAAAATGGGCATTATTCATTGGATTTTATTTTTTTGTTCAAAAACTTCTGAACCGATTTTGATCACCAAAAACTCGTTTTTTTTTCGTCTTTTCAAGAGCCACAACGTGCTATTTTTTGTTTTACGCAAAAAAAATATTTTTCATCCCTTAATTCGCAAAAAAACCGGTTTTCGGCGCTTTTATCGATTTTTTTACCTACATACCGATTTTGTCCAAAACATACACACTGAGCACTTTTCTGCTATATTGCCTGGCGTAATTTACGCACACTGGAGGGCGATACTTATGTATAACCATCTGTAACGTTGAAAGTTTTTTCGACAATTGTAGAACAGTTCATAAAAATGTGTTAATTCCAGATGAAATTGCCAAATGTGATATGTATATTTTATTTCAGGCGTTCGACACGACCCGAGCATGAAGTACGAGCTTCAGCTGGCCAACCCGAAAGAATTCTACCACGAGGTGCACAGGCCGGCGCATTTCCTCAACTTCTCCTCTCTGGAAGACGGGGACGGCGCGGGTGCCGACAGAGAGGACACTTTTGCTTAATTTCAAACAAATATTTCTTAGTAAGCGATTTTGTTAGTCACACGATTGATTAGCTGTCATAATTTTATATAGGCTTTAAGATGTACATATTTTGTAATAATACTGTGTTTTTAGATGGTAACTGAATAAATGAGGTAAGAAGTTACTCCGCTGTGTGTTCATTTTAAAAGTTGAGAGCGATACGCCGAGATTTAGAATAGAGTAGGTGGAATGCGCATAACCTCACATTGGTACAACTAATGTCAGTCGGCCATCTTGGTGTCACCGTGAACGTGGCAGCGATTTTTTATTTTATTCGATATTGTGTGTCAAAATGAACTTTCGATTTTAATACACACACCATCAAAAGTCTTGGACCCCCGATGTTTTGTATTAGTAAATAATTGTTTTTAAATATCGTATTTGTTTTTCAAAGTATGTCTTTTCTAAATGTATTTTTTTGAATATATCAATGATAGTAAAGATCTAGTCAATTAAAAAACAGTGGGGAAAAAAATTTGAAATTTTGAAGAAAATTTTTTTATGACAAATTAACAAAACATGTTTTAATAAAGTAAACTACAACTTGATAGTCAGTATGACCTCCCCTGTTTGTCAGTAACATGTTAACACGCCTGTGCATCGACACGATCAAACGGTTGATAATTTCTTGAGGAATATTATTCCATTCCTCTATTGCTGCTGCAGTCAACTCTTCCGCATTTTGGGGTGGGTTCATGCGTTTGCGAATTGATCTAGAAACAAAATCCCACATGTTTCAATGGAATTGATATCTGGGGAGTCAGCTGGCCAATCTAATCGTGTAATATCTCCTTGTTCAAGTACCTCTTGGACCGTCCTTGCGCGATGTGGCCTTGCGTTGTCGTCCATGAAGATGAAATTGTCACCTAATTCGGCGCGTAGGGGATAAATAATGGACCTGATAACACTTTCAATATAAACTTGACTTGTCATATTCTGATTGATGGGAATTAACGGCGTACGGCGATTGAACATGATTCCTCCCCAAAACATTACTGTCCCACCATAGTAGGGAGCAACCTCACGGGGAAAATTTAATCTCTCTTAACGACCTGGCTGTCTCCAGACCCTTTGCCTATTGTCATCACTCACTAGTCCAATTCTGGTTTCATCTGTGAATAAGACCCATCGCCACTGCTGCAAAAGTCAATCACTACGCTCCAGTGCCCACTGATAGCGGGCAGCTCGATGTCGTGGTAGAGTGGGTACCCTTAAAGGCCTTCTTGCACGTAAATTTGCACGATAGAGTCTTCTTCGAACTGTAGAGGTTGATATAACAAAACGAAACGTACCTTGAAAGTGATTCCTGAGGGCTGGAGCTGAAACACTTGGTGTCTACGGGCATATTGAACCAAATAACGATTCTGCCGTTTATTTGACACTCGAGGCCGCCCACTACGCGGCCATTTTTTCACTGTCCCCAATTCTTGATACCTAAGCACTATTCAAACAACAGAAGATCTAGGAATGTCTAACATCTCAGATATCTGATGTTTGGAATGTCCAGCATCATGCAAAGCAATAATTCTTGCCCTATTAAAAGCAGATATCTCACGTCCTGGCATTATAATGAAAGAGAAGTATCAAAGTCGCTTTGCTAAATATGCAATAAAACTAACGAATATTAAAAAAAAATTATAACCTATCAGCAATATTTTATCTTGCAATTTATTTGATCTTGTTTGACAGCTAAATAACTTTGTTGCCTAGTAACGAAAACAAAATAAACATAGTCCAAATCTGTACTATACGGTGGGTCCAAGACTTTTGACGGTGTGTGTAGTTATCTCTTTTTAAGGAGCACAGACTACCTTCAGACTGTTTACTTTATAGGGCAAAGTATGCCGTTCATTCGAACTCTCTCTTACATAAGAGTTAACAGATAACAATATCTTTTTCTTGCATCACGAATAATCGACGTAGAGGACGCTGCTGACGCCTTAAAGAAATATTGTAGCGTAGTAATCTACATCATATAATCCCTAACTTCCATTAATTTTGTATAGAGGACGCAAAAAATATTTACTGTCAAGTGTGGTTCACGGAAATGAACGCATCCGTTTCGATTAAAAAAAAGAGCAATAATCATAGACTAACGTTGTCTAACGCAATCAATGATATTGAACGATATGTCATAGTAAAGAATGTCGGTGATAAACATGAGGCAAGTTATGTGAATGTGCCACAATTTATGAATAATATTGTGGTTTCCATGTTTATTTGTTTATTAGTGGTTTTAAATTTTTGCGCTTTTTGATTGCTTTGTGTTGATTGTGTTTTGAATTGTTTGTGCTGCATCCTCTGCTAGTGAAACTGCAGATCAGGTTCCAGTTCCTGATAAGGAAATTTGACCAGCAGTAGTTCAAGATGTTTCCTTATTACCATCAGTACATTGTGTAAGTAGGTACATATAATACACTTTGTAAAGGGTTCAAGATAGTCTTTGGTGATAAGAAAGTAGTTTAATGCAACTGCTACATTTTCAGCTACAAAATCCTGAAGATCCACAGCCGAGTACGTCACAACAGATTTTGACAAGTGGAGATGTGCAACGAACATCAGAGTGCAAGACACCAATATACAGTCGAGTAAGAAAGTCGTTAATTAAAGACTTTGATGCCATATGTTCTGGTGAGATATCATCAAGAAAGAAGGCATTGATAGGTGTTGTGAAGAAAAAACATGCTCAGTTAAGGAGCTTGCAGAGAAAATATAAAAAAGAGGCCGATCCATATCTGACTCAGAATATTGAAAAATCATTTGAAATGAATAATATTTTTAAAAACATGTCGCCTGCAGCAAATAATTTAATGATTGGAGAAATTCGCTGTAGTAAACGAACACCACAAGGAAAACGATGGTCCGAATTTATTTGGCTCAATCCGAGCTAATTGTGGGCATAATGAAAATCCAACTGTATCGCAGTTTGAAAGTTCGTTGAACACCCAAATAATCAGCGGCTTAACTAATCAAGCATTAGAAGGTACGAACTGTGAAGAGGATCAGTTGAGACTTCTGAGCACCCTTAGATCGTTCCTGAATGTGACAGTAGAAAAGCATACCACTGAAACTAGTTTCGTTCCATTTTCCAGCTCCAGCGAAATTGAAACTCAAGTGTGCAATATGGTGAAAAGCGAGTCTACTGAAGCATTATCTGTCGCATATGTAAGTGGTTACATTGTAAAAAAGATTATTTAAAAATTTTACCTGTGAGGTCTGCTTCACAAATCTATGCTCCGATAATCTACAGCCTTCCAATCAATTTATTACTCTCAAGGAATTTTCAGATAAAAGTAAATTATATTATGTGTTTTTTTTATATTTTATAAGTATAATATAGGAGTAGTATATGCTTAATTTTGTACTTACATATTTTTTTAATGATTAAATCTGAAGAGATAAGTTTAATACTCTCCAGCATTATTTGTCAGTGTTTATACATCTTCCTATTTTACAATTTGTATATACCTAATAAAAATATTTAGCACAGTGCATATTTTATCTTTTTTTATTTTTATTTTATGTTGAAAGACTGGCTGTCTTTAACTGTTCAAGTGTTACTGAAGCTACAAGAGTCAACCAACAGGCGAAATGTTGTAGCAAAACGTCTATTTTGGTTGATTAATGTACTTAAGTTTTACGTGAGTAGTTGAAAAAGTCTGAACATTTTAATTTGGTACACCCTGTATATATATATATATATATATATATATGTATAGGCGTTAAGTTGTCACCTCAGAGACGTTGGGAAGGCGGACCCACCTCACCATTATCTAAGCACATTTTTTGCATATATAAAACCATATATAGGCTGAGGGGAACCCCCTTAGCAGGTTTCTCTAGAGAGGGGAAATAATTTTTAACGTACATATATATCGAATTAACAGATAAGACCAATGCGATGGTACCTCAGTCATCTATAAACTATTCACATTCAAATCAGTCGTTGTCACCTCATGCGCTGTTGCCATTAATATGAGGTGACGCAGTATCTAATGGTTAACTCAATATAATATATTGACAACTAATTCAATTGTATTGTCAACCAATTTGTAAAGTTAGTGGCAGGTCAACTTGGGGTGGCAACGACCTGTTCCTTTTTTGTGTGATATTTTTCTGTACTACCTTTTGTACGTATTTAAATTGCATTAGTATAAATGAGTGATCTATGTAAATGGCGAATAATAAGTTAAAAAATAATACAAAAATAAGTAAACGACCTGGTAAATATTCTTGTCTAAGATTATTTAAATCTTGAGATACCTCTCTAAATTAAATTTCAAACAGTCGCACATAAAATAGAAATCATGAAATGGATAAATCACTAACATATTTACGTTTGTTAAGTTGGCACGACCACTTCAGCGCAATTCAATCAATCTTATGGGAGAATTTGTTGCTAATTAGTTACCAAAATTTTAATTTTGTTGCTTTGGCCGTTTTCGAAAAAATGAAGGTAATGCTAGTTTTACATTAAGCTGGAATGACCAACCATATCACATTAACATAATAAGTCAACAATTACCGGAGAATTTGTTGCTTTTTAGTTGCTAACCAATACTGCAAATATGTACAATTTAATTTGATCGAGTCGTTCCCGAAAAATCGATGGTGACGCTAGCATAACCTTAAGCTGGAATGACCAACCGTACTACTTTAACGTATAAGCCAACACCTACGGGAGAATTTGTTGCTTTTTAGTTGCTAATCAACAGTGCAACCCAAAATTATTTTCTCAAATCGTTTCCGAAAATGCGATAGCGATGCTAACACAATATTAAATTGGAATCATCAACCATACTACTTTAACGTAATAAGCCACTAACTACTGGAGAATTTGTTGCTTTTTAGTTGCTAATCAACAATCTTAATTTGTTAATTATTTTGAGAGGACGCTTTTTTGTGGCACTGGGGAAATAAATAAGTGTATCTTTTTTCCGTAAAAATAATAACTATAGTCATGTCTCACATACATTGTAGTTAACTAACGAGAGAATTTTTAATCACCTTATTTAATAATTATATAATGTGATATCTGCATTTTTCTACCATGAATTCCCTCTACCGTCTAAGTCACGATCCTTTACAAAAAAATCACCTAAAAAAATCTTTTGAGGTGAAAACAAAATTAGTCAAAAATATAGGTTTTCAAAAAAGTTATTTGAGGAAATCGAATTTTAAATTATAACTTTGACACGCTGTACCTTGGTCACTACCATCTACTGAATTAACAATCATTAGTCCAAAAAAGTTTCAAAAGTCAGCCAACAACATAAAATTGATTATTGATAATTATTAAATTAGGTAACTAAGCTTTCTCTTTTTGTTAGTTACTTTCCTACGATGCAATACCTAATTATTTTTTACTTATTTTTTACACAAAAATAAATGCACAAATCTTTTCGTGTTTCCAAAATGCCGCTAAAAGCGTTTTATACAATCTTTATAAAAATAATTAAAAAACTAAAATTTTTCACCCAAAAAAAGAAATACAATTTAGAAATTTTGTGCAAAAATGTTTGCTTTCAACAAAATTATAAAAAAAAAAAACAAATTAAAATGATATCTTTGACACCCTGCATTTTGATTACTTTACCATTAACTCTTGGACTAACAATTATTGGTAGAATAAAATTTCAAAAGTAAGTCAACAGCATAAAACTAATTATTTACAATAATCAGTTCATCACAATTATCAATAATTATCAACAGCATCAATTTGATGCTGTTGGCTAACTTTTGAAATTGGAATCAATTGTGTAAAAATAAGTACAAAATCTTAGTTGCCTAATTTAATAATTATATTGATAATTAATTTTATGTTGTTAAGTGACTTTTGAAGCTTTTTGGACTAAGAGTTAATCCAATAGATGGTAATAACTAAGGCACATGGCGTCAAACTTATAATTTTAAATTCGATAAAAATTCGATTTCCAAATAACTTTTTTAAAAACCAACATTTTTGGCAAATTTTGTACATAGTTTTAGAGGTGATCTTTTTTTGTTAATAGTTTTGATTTTGATGCAAGGGGGCACTTCCGGCACAACTTTTTTGTGGAAAAATAAATAACAAATGCTAATGTAAATATCCCGCTTGCGTCGTAGGTAGGCTAACTAAAAGAAAAGTCGCAGTTCCCTAATTTAATAACTGTGAATAATTAATTTTGTGATGTTGGCTGAGTTTTGAAAATTATAAACTGGGGAGATTAATTTATTTTTAATGCGAATAAAGAGAAATATTCATGTGACGTGTCGTTTTGTAGGTTTTCGTGGTAGAAAAATGCAGATATCATATTATTAAGACTCAGCTTTCATTTTTACTTCCATATTCATTTGCAGTACAGACAGGGTAATGTAGCTCAGGTGGTGTTGTGAGTTTTTTCTTTTTGGGTTTAATTTACAACACAATTATTGAATTTTAAAATGAATTTAATAACGCACTGTATTTTGGATACATGTAATGCTCGCTCCAAAAGCGATACACCTTGTCTGGTGAACGTTACATATACGAATGATTTACAATGGTTTTTGGTTTCGAAGGGCTAGCGGAAGTCGCCGTCTCGCTTGCTTTAACAGAGGCGTAGTAAGGAATCTAAATAGTATGCAATATAAAATTTGTTTGGGTAGTTGTCCTGCTAAGTTTACTGTAAACTTAGCAGGACACCAACTATTTAAAAAAAAAGAGCGGTACATTTTTTTCCACGATTAATTTACGGTTAGTTAACGTCAAATTATAGGCCTATGCGCGATTCGATTATACAAAGTTGTCCTGCTAAGTTTAATCCTAGAACTAAAAGGTTACAAATTCTCCAGTAGTTAGTGGCTTATTACATTAAAGTAGTATGGTTGATTATTCCAATTTAATATTGTGTTAGCATCGCTATCGCTTTTTCGGAAAGGGCTCGAGAAAATATTGTTGGGTTTGCGCTGTTGATTAGCAACTAAAAAGCAACAAATTCTCCAGTAGGTGTTGGCTTATTACGATAAAGTAGTACGGTTGATCATTCCAGCTTAATGTCGTGCTAGCATCGCCATTGCTTTTTCGGAAACGACTCGAGAAAATAATTTTTGGTTTGCACCGTCGACTAAAAAGCAACAAATTCTCCCGTAGGTGTTAGCTTATTACGTTAAAGTAGTACGGTTTGTTATTCCAGCTTAATGTTATGCTAACGTCACCATAGATTTTTCGGAAACGACTCGATCAAATTAAATTGTATTTGCAGTATTGGTTAGCAAACTAAAATGCAACAAATTCTCCGGTAATTGTTGACTTATTATGTTAATGTGATATGGTTGGTCATTCCAGCTTAATATAAAACTAGCATTACCTTCATTTTTTCGAAAATGGCCAAAGCAACAAAATTAAAATTTTGGTAACTAATTAGCAATTAATTAGCAACAAATTCTCACATAAGTTTGATTGAATGGCGCTGAAGTGGTCGTGCCAGCTTAACAGACGTAAAATATTTTATTTTTAAAAAGCAGAACATAAGACGTGACAGGAAATTAATGAGATTAAAAAAAGTAACAAGAGAGTATTTTGTCTTAAAGTAACACTATACAGGGTGAGTCAAAACTATGGAAACCCTTAAGAATATCGCGAACAATGCATTTTAAAGAAAAATATATTAGACAAGGTTGAGGAAATTTCCCTGGCTTTCCATCGGTGACCTTAGATTTGACCTTGTCCTTATCCTTGAAGGTCATATCAAGGTCACAGACATTTCTAAAAAGGAAACCCCTGTTTTCTGATCGTGGATTTGAATGGAGCAGACAATTTGACATTTAAATGAGGTCTTAACGATTATTTACTCTTGATCATGACCTTTACTATGACCTTGAGTCATATCAAGGTCACATACATTAAAAAAACCTTGCTTTAACTGGCCGGTATCAGGGACCTTGATATGACTCTCAAGGACAATGACCTGCACTATGACCTTGATATGAATCTCAAAATCATAGTCGAGGTAATTGTCAAGGATACGCTCATGACCGCATGTAAATGTAATTATTTTCTCATTCCAGATCCACGATAAAAAAATAAGGTTTCCCATTTAAAAAAATGTTAGGGACCTTTATATGACTCCAGGTCATGGTCAAGGTCCTGATCTAGGTCATGGTCAAGAGCGCATTGAAAGGTAAAATGTTCTGCTTCTACAAAGAATCCACGATAAAAAATACGTATTTACGTTTAAAACAATGACAGTGCCCTTGATATGACTCAAGGCCATGGTCAAGGTCATAGTTAAGGTCATAAACAACACCATATTTAAACGTAGAATTTTTTGTTTTCAAATCCTCGATAAAAATGGGGGTTCTCATTTTTTTATGGCTGAGACCTTGATATTACTCTCAAGGTCATAGTAAACAAATTAACTGCTTTGAATTAAATTAACAAATTAAATTGAATGAAGATGATTTGATTTGACCTTGGCCTTGTCCTTGAAGGTCATATCAAGGTCACTAATTTTTTTTAAATGGTAACCCCTATTCTTTATCGTGGATTTGGAAAGAGCGGGACACCTTTACGTCCAGGTATGGTGTTGGTCATAACCTTGATTATGACCTTGAGGAGTCATATCAAGGTCACTAACGTTTTTAAAAAGTTAACCTCTGTTATTTCTATCGTGGATTTTCTGCTTCATTCAATTTAATTTGTTAATTTAGTTCAAGGCAGTTAATTTGACATTTAAATATTTTGATTATGACCTTGACCTTGAGAGTAATATCAAGGTCTCAGACATAAAAAAGCAACACCAAAATTCAACTTATCTTAAGTACGTTAACATAAACAAAATGCAAACCTCCGACACACTTCAGCCTTCAGTCGCATTTAAACATCCATATTAAATTGACTCAAACACCATACACAAAATAGTGTAATAGTAAGTACATTATAAATGTGTTAATTTTTACCAAGGTTACATAATTGTTATAATTTTATTGCTCCCTGATGATGACTTAAATAAAGTCGAAACGTAGGAAGAAAAAAATTCTTTATTTGCAACCGACTCATTTTGTTCAGGAAACGTATCCTTCTTAATAAAATTACTGATTAATTTAAAATTTTAAAAATTGAATATACTTATATAGGACACATGTTAGCACCTCAAGAAGTCCCTGCGAGAGTGTGAATAATACGTGGAATACGCAATAAATTTTAAGTAGTGTTGGCTAAACACTTATTGCAATGTTGCCAATAATCTGAGGTGACAGCGTATATCTTTTCTACCATTTATATGTTGAGAGTGCGTGAGGTGACAGAATACGGGCAGTTTCGCTAAACAACAACGAAAAAGCGACACTAGCGCCAACGATCTATGGCCGAACTAGGAGTGTAAGGTTGTAGATACCAAAGTTATTTTATCACCTCAGTACGATTTTTGGGGAAAAGGTACAGAAGACCTCCCTACTCACAATATAATTAAAATTAACGCAAAACGTTGTCACCTCAAAATTCTGAGGTGACAGCGTTATATATGAGGTGGCACCGCATGTTACGTACCTATTTTCAAGGTGACAACGTACCCTTTATACATATATATATATATATATATATATATATATATATATATATATATATATATATACATATATATTTTAGGCCACTATTATTGCAAGTGCCATCTATTGGAATATACTTAAACTAAATTACAGTTTTTCTGTATCAACACGTATGTTGGCGCCATCTGCGCCCATTATACATGAAGAAGACAGAGACAGAAAATGAAGAGGTATGAAATAATACATTGAGTGCACCGTCTGAAGGTAGTCTGTGTTAAGGAGGTTGGTCACCGAGGTGCGGGGCAAGGGCGAATCTCCTATCTCTTCCATGTATACTGGAGTCTCCAAAATTCGGCGTAGCTCGGGAACAGAATGTCTCCAGAATTTGGCTTCAAGAGGGGTACCCCACCACAGCCACTGAAAAGTCACGGCATTGGTGCTTACTGTCAAGTGAGGCTGTATGTACTTATTTGTTGTTTTGCCGGCGTGAAAAATGTACGTAGGAATGCGCGGACCACATTTTTAGTAAATTTTTAGTAATGGAGCCAAAAAATTGTAAGGGTTCTATAAATACACATAAAGGATCCCATAATATAAAGGAATATCGCGTTTTTAAATATAATTCTGCTTCCTATTCAATAAACTAATGTTGCAAGGATTTCAAATAGCGCGCCGCACAGGAGCAAGGAACTCGTGGTAATAGTGGGGATAGAAAAACGCCGAATTGCGGAGGGATTTTTCGCCAAATTGTGGAGGTAAACGAATTTTGGAGGGCCAAATTTTGGAGACTCCAGTGTATAAGAAATAAGGGTTCCAACTTGCAAAAGTGAAATGTTGATATATTTTTTTAATTTAAGATGGAACTCTCTGTGCAGTATGTTTGTAATGCACGATAAATTGATAATTTATTATTATGTACCAAGTTTGGACAATGAAATAATTTATTGACCGCGTTTTTAAAAGTCGATTTATAGTCGGAAAGTACGGCAACGCTGAACGGTTTGAAAGGTTTGCTTTCGGCAGTTGGCTAGGCTACTCAGCGAAAATTGTTGACAGAAAGTAATTCTAACTTCAAAAAGTTTGTCGGTAATGGTTCAGCCAAGCGGAAATTTTGATAAATCAAATGAGAAATCTGATAGATTACGTAGGAAAGGTCGTTTTATTTCGGCAAAACAATTACGGAGAGTGCAATGTGGCGTTGAGGCAGGGAAGAAACGCACAAAGGAACAATTAGGAGACGCGGCGTTGCCGCGTTGACAGAGCGCCAGCCCGATTGCGTGGCACACTCAACATTAAATTGATAATTGCGTGCGACACAACTGGTCAATCATGTCCATGTAAATCTATATTCTTCCTAGACGTTATTGCTATGCGTGTACAAAGTTTCAGATCCTTCTAATTACTCAAAACGTAGTTTTTATCAAATTCAAAAGCTACGTCCACAAGAGCCCATGTTAAATTTTTTTTTGGTGATTTTTTTCTCGCAAACTAGGTGGCGAAAAAATCCCAAACAATTCTGACGATAATTTTATTACTTGAACAATATATATCAATAATTTCATCAACTTTTAATTATTTTTGCAATTCCAGACGAACCTCCTTAAAGACTAACGGCCTTATTCACCACTGTCAGTCGTAACTTACCGATAGCTAACAGGGGTAGATTGGTAAACAGTTCATTATGTTAATGATTCACCATTCACCAACGATACTCAACAGTCAGGTAATAAAAATGCTGCTAAATAAAAAACTACTAGTACACTCGATTCTTTCTTAAGTCACCTTCGCTTAATTCACATTCCCTCTTATTTCACTACGTTTTTCCCTATCATTTCACGAAACGTTCCCTCTTAAGTCGCCGCCTGTAAAAGTTTTAGAACTACGTTTGGAAATTGGATTCTCGCATGAATATGTACAATTTTTATTGAAAGAAATATTTATTTCACTACGTTTTTCCCTATTATGTCACGAAACGTTCCCTCTTAAGTCGCCGCCTGTAAAAGTTTTAGAACTACGTTTGGAAATTGGATTTTCGCATGAATATGTACAATTTTTATTGAAAAAAATGATTGTGTAATACATTAAATATAGACACCTAACCTTTAAAATAGGTTAGGTGTCTTTTTAAAAATATTTTATCTTTAAAATATTCATTCAAGTGGAAAATTGAACTTTGTCACGCTCCATACGACTTTTCCATTGTTGAAAGCAGTGCTGGAAGTCCGCTTCTGTCCTCTGGTTCAGAACCTCCGTCGCTTTTGCTGTTACCGCTTTCACATTTTCGAATCTTGTCCCCTTCAGCGCCGATTTGACTTTGGGGAATAAAAAAGTCACAGGGGGCAAGGTCGGGCGAGGATGGTGGATGTTCCAACACAGTAACGCCGTATTTTGCAAAAAACGCCTTCACAGACAAAGCAGAATGGGCCGGTGCATTGTGTTGGTGAATTTTCCATTTGGTCTTTCACAAATCCGGTCTTCGTCTTCTCACACGCTCACGAATGGCCGTCATAACCTCGATGTAATAATGTTGATTAACGGTCTGACCCTCAGGGACCCAGTGAACGTAAACAATGCCTCGAATGCCAGAAAAGACGATCATCATCGCTTTGAATTTGGATTTGCTCATCCTGACTTTTTTTGGCTTGTCGAGTTCGAGCTCTTCCAATGCATGGATTGCCGCTTTGTTTCTGGGTCGTAAGTAAAAAACCACGATTCATCACAAGTAATCACCGTGTCTTAACAAGCCTGGTTCAGTGTCAATGTTGTTTAGAATGTCAGCGCAAATGTTCATTCTTGTGTATACTTCTTTCAACATTGCATAAGCTTCTATGAAAGTTTTCCCCAGTTTAATAAGAAACTTGAAATTAACCTGTTGCTCCATCTGAACCCTTAACATTTTTTTCGACGCGTCACTGGTGAGTAGACGGATTCAAACGACTGCTACAGTCAAACTGAGCGACCCACTGGCTTGTTAAGCGAGTTCAAGGTGGGGAAAGTATCACCAGACACAGTTCTGTTCAAACTTGTCGCGACACGCTCGCAGCGCGCTGGTAGCAGCATCAGTTCGGTTATTTAATATCCACACCTCGTATAACGACCAATGCTTATAAATACTCTACCTCTATAAACAGATATATGGAAAAATTTGACAGAAAAAGGGCATAAAATTATATACACAGAGAATAAGAGATACTACACAGTATAATGAGGAAGTAGGCGCATTGCATGATGCGCATCACCTCAGTAGGTACATATATGGGTTAGTCGTGTCTCTAACGTTCCTGAGGTAGCAACGACGGTCCAGAGACGTATTTAAAAATTGTGTGCTTTATAAGACTACTGCGAATGAATAATATTTTAATAATGGTTAAATCATTGTTTATTTACGTATTTAATACTGTTGTCACATATTCATCATGTAAACACGAATGCAAAAATATGTTTTTAAAAATCTCTAGTACAACTCTGATGGCAAATATGCCTCGTTCCGTTGCAAAACGTTAGTAGACGTGCACTGACCAGTAGTCCGAG
Source organism: Aromia moschata (assembly GCA_029963805.1). Lineage (NCBI taxonomy): Eukaryota > Metazoa > Arthropoda > Insecta > Coleoptera > Cerambycidae > Aromia > Aromia moschata. Next base: position 734,676 of record JAPWTK010000072.1, on the reverse strand, counting down.
GTCACAAAATCTAGCTTACTCACCTCAAAGCGCCGACAATCTAATGATTTTGCTGGTCGTCCTTATGCTGTGATACTAATTTAGTTGAAAAGTAGGGGAGAGTCTGAAACAGTGGCCACGTTTTTATATAAAAATTGTAATAAAATTTAGAATTAACCTCTTTTCTTGACCCTAGGTGACAAATTTTCATTCTAAGATGGAACAAAATACTTTAACTAAAATTTCGGAGTCGCAAAAATGTAAAGTGGCCACTGTATCGTACCTACCGTCATGGTTAGGATTCCGAAAGTGTAATGTAACGCAAGGACGATCGCGTAATTCGTCATGTTTAAGGTAGAGAGTTTCCAACCAGCTGCGCGCTGATTGGCCCGTGGATGTTTCTCTTAGCTCGGCGTGTGATTGCCTGACGAAGCGCCGCCATGTTTTTTGCAAGAAATGAAATGTTTATTTGACGCGTGTTGAGTAGAACATCTGAGGTTATGTGTAGTGTAAACACGATAACCATATATCTAATACTCCTATAGTGCTAGAAGGGTCTGGAGATTGGCGAAATCACCACGGTGCAGACATATATGCGTCTGTCTCTCTCTCGTAACTACTTTGAGTTTTACGCGCATGCCCGAGAATTGAACATCCAGTCACACACAGCCAATTACTCGTGACGCTTGCGCACAATAGGTCAAGTAGTCATTTGCTGTCTCACTTACCTCGTGACACCTCTACTTACGGGAACCAGCAATATAGGAGTATTATATATATGACGATAACGGTTATTAAAACGGTGATTCGGCATTCTATGCAAGACTATGTATGGTGCCACTGGTAGACTAGTAGTGTAACATACAGAGTATGTTTTATATTACAATTGTGTGAATTTTGTGGGTTAAGAACATGGCGTTTGTAACAAATGGATCTTGTAGGTTGGCAACTGTTATTAACTGTTGAATAAATAAAACTACATGGTTATTTTCGTAAATATAATAAACACAGTTATTATAAACAGGGAAAATCCCTCATATATCTTTTGGTACAATAAGTAATATTACATATAATTTATTAACACATACATTTAAGATTAAAACACATTTTTTATGTAAATGCCATATGTTCGACTCATTTGACACATATTTAAGTACATCAAATGCGTGTGACTTGTCATATTTAAACGGTACATTTTCCTATTTTTCTTACATTTAATTGACGTGATGTGGCGCAAACCTCCTTTGCAAGCGATGAACCGATATCGTTATTTTGTGAATGGAAGTTTCCAATGACCTTGGATATCATGAGTATCCCTATCACTATATTAATAAAAATGCGCTAGAAAGTATTAGTAAGTAATGATTTTAAATGAAAATATATCAGTCAGAAATAACGAAGCATGCATTTTTGTATACAAGATGATTTATAAGTTGAATAATATTATTTAACGTGTAGAACTATTCAAAACAAACATTTTTCAGAAAACTATAACAAAAATAAAAAAAGTTACCTTGATCATTTCGAAAATATTTTCAGTTTAATACACTGAAATTATTTACCGGTTCAGTTTCAGTAATAAAAAGTTTAAAAAAGGCTTAAGGTAAGAAAAATACTAGGAATAAATGATTCTGTGTTACAGATTCACCTTGTCTAAATTGAAAACAGGACCCTATAAATCTTATTTTTAAAATCAATAAGGTAATATTTTTTATTTTTGAGTTTCCCGAAAAAATGTCTGAAAAAATGGCATTTGGAAAAAATGTTTGCTTTGGATAGTTGCTGTAAAACATATGACTCACATTAGAAACAATCCTGTATATTGCTTAGTAACTATGTAGATTATTTGATAAACGCAGATTTTTTCGTAAAAAAAAAATATATATAAATATTTGTACCTAATGTAAATGTATGTACATGTATATGGCAAATAGTTACAGGTACGATATTGATGAACTTTGTAATGCAAAAATACCACTATAATGAGTGCTGGTTAGGGATGGCCATTGTATCGATTCGTGTCAGAGAATAGAATTTAACAAATTTTCATTTGGCTTTAGAAAAAAAAATCATATGGGGCGTTCTTTGTCAAATCGGCCACCCCTCTATTTCCAAAGGACCACGGTCATTTCCTATGGGAAGTGGCCCTTTGGGAAATTGGCTGGGGTTGATATATGTTGCTCTTTTTGACCATTGGATCAAAAGTTCTCATGGCACCAAGTTCAAAAACGCATAGTTTCCAGATATTAGAGGTTAAAATACTACTTTTTGGCATCTTGATACTTAGGTATAGCAGATATTAAATGTCTGCTATACCTAAGCAAATTTTGCTGTATTTCTTTTACCCAACATTTCATTTCATTTTGCGTTTGGTGAAGTGAAATTACCTAAAATAGAAATGAAAATGAAGAAACACTTAAAAAACAGAGTTAGGATGACTTTTTATTTTAAGTGTAGATAATATAGAACATGATAAATTATAAGAGAAAACTAGACAAAAAAGCTAATCACTGTGAAGATGTATAGTATATTGTCACATAAAACTAATTACTAGAGAACGATCTTTCTTCTGATAAAATCGTACATGAGACAGCAAACACTGGAAAAAATTGTAGAGCCGATTATGGTGCTGTATGGTTATGTAACTGTAACCTCACTTTTATCACAGTCTTAAGTGAAATGAGAAACTGATCATGGTATTTTAAATTTCAGTAGGAATTGATATTCTCAAAATCTTCTCTGTACTGAAATAAACTGATATATACTGATATTTTAGGTAAAAGAAACACAGCAATTATTGTTATAAAGAACCTGTGGAGTTCTCTGGGAGATTCTGGGTTTCTTTTTGGTGCCTGATTCAGTCCGTGGATTTTTTCGATTACTAATTCAGATGGTATGAACAATAACAATAAATGACAATTGACAGCTGTCAAAAAATTGTATTAAAACTTAATAAAATGATTATCAAAACATACTTTTTGATAATCAGGATTTTTTTATTTAAGGATAAGGCAGGATTTTGTATATACTTAAATGCATAAACGTTTTGATAATCGGTTTATTAAGTTTTAATATGATTTGACACCTTTTTGACAGCTGTCAACTGTCATTTATTGTTATTTTTCGTACAATCTGATTTAGACGTTTCTACCTGTTTCCATGTTTTTTTAGTTTTCTGTATATTGCTATTTCAGCACGTGATAGCCGTTTTGAGGTCCGCCATCTTGGATTTTTCAAAAAGCCATAGCTCAAAGAGAAAACCAAACCACAAATTTTTTAGTTGCTCCAAATTTTAGACCTAAAAATGGAATGGAGCAATTTCAGTACTAGATTTGGACCTTTCTACAGTTTTCTGTGTTTTTAGTTTTCTGTATATTCTTAGTTCAGCTTGTGCTGACTGTTTTGAGGTTCTCCATCTTGTATTTTTAAATACTTGAACTAAACATGAATAGTACAAAATAAAACAAACCACAATTTTTTTTGTTTGCTCCAAATTTTAAACCTCAAAACGGTCATCATTTGCTGAAATTACGACGTGCAAGACACAAAAATGGAATAGAGCAACTTCAGTACCAGATTTGGACCCTTTTTCTGTGTGTTTAGTTTTCTGTATATTGTTATTTCGGCATGTGACGGTCGTTTTGAAATCTGCTATCTTGGATATTTCAAAGAGGCCACAGCTCCAAGAAAACTAGACATGAATAGCTTTAAAAAATAAACCAAACCACAATTTTTTTGGATGTTTCAAATTTTAGACCTCAAAATGGTCGTCATATGCTGAAATTATGATATGCAAGACATAAAATGGAATAGAGCAACTTCAGTACCAGATTTGGACCTCTTTACCTTTTCCCGTGTTTTTAGTTTTCTGTATATTGTTATTTCAGCATGTGACGGCCGTTTTGAAGTCTGCCATCTCCGATTTTTCAAAAGACCGAATCTCCAAGAAAACTAGACATGATAGCTACAAAATAAACAAAACCACAAATTTTTGGTTGCTCCAAATTGTAGACCTCAAACTGGTCATCACATGCTGAAATTACGATAGTCATGAAACAAAAATGGTGGCTGATTTAACAAAGATTGCCCCATATATATTATTTTTTTATTATAACGCATTCAGTATCAAGTAATTTACCCAAAATTTCATAGGTGGTTTATTTGTAGGTAACACCATCCCGTGATATTTTCCATGCACTGTTCATGTTTTATGTCTACACTGATTATTATTATCCATTTTTTATATTGAATCGATTCAAACTGAATCAATTCCATTAATATTTTTGGCCATCCCTTTTATTTAAATAAAAAAAATACTCTTACAAAAGGAACTTTGTATCACGAAAATTGACCGAATTTATTGACAACTCTGACTCGACTGAAAACGGAAACCAAGTGCCCACTACGAACATGTTTAAGTACAATATTTTTCACAGTGCTTATAAAAATATTCATTAGAAGTGACACTGTAATAAAAAATATACATTCAATACTATTTTTATCGACAAACATTTTTACTTCCACAATTATTTCCATAAAGGTTTTTTCGTCTCGCATCGACTGGTATCACTTCTTTCATGTTCCTATAATTACCAACGTGCAAGTGCTCACAATTTAGCAACGAGAAGAGAAGAAATATAATGACATACATGTAGACATAATAATTATGGCACGATACTTATCACTGAATACAACAATAGAGGCGAATCAATTTTGCGTTAGAGGGCGTTCCTCTCTTCCGTTCTTGAGTTCGCTGAGGCGGTGGTCGTTGGGGGCGGTATCCGTGGTGGAGAAGTTGCTGGAGCGGGTCGTCTGCGTGGTGGTTAGGGAGTTGGCCAGGTGCGGTTTGCCGATGAACACGAAGTACCTGGAACGAGGAATATGGTCAGCGAATGCGAAGACGCGAACTCTATCTGTGAGCTTCAAAGTTTTGGCTTCAGCAAAGTAGATATTATTTTATTAAGGTTATATGTTAAGCCATGCCTTTTTCTCGCTTATTTTTGAAGATAAAAAGCAAGAGAAATTGAGTTTAAGTTCTTTGTATGTGTTTTTTTAAATATTTCTATGAGATTTTTTAGGTAACGGCTATTTTGAAGCTTGAAAGCGCCGTCTCCAAACAGCTTTCCTCCTCCTCCCTTATAAAGCATTTTTTAAGGTAAATTAGGTTAAATTGACGCAAAACCACGTCTAACATCTAGGGTTTCCATTCCAGAGGTTTTTGGTACCTCATATTTTAAATACCTTTTTTTATATAAATTATATATTTTTTTTACAAATATACATAAATATAAATATGTAGTACCAATTAGAGATAGCACTAAACCATAAAAGTCAGGGTCGCACTTAGGTACATAGTATGTAAGAGGGAGAAACATGAACATATTCATTAAAAAAAAACACTACCTGGCAACACTTAAAACATGTACGTGTCATAGACGTATTTATTTTTTATTGTTGATCATATATTATTCATCCCTGACTCTATTATGAACCTTTAGTACAAATTTTGAAGGATATACGAGGTGTGTAAATTAAGTAATGAGACTGGCAACGTAGCGCCCGATCTAGCAACACTGCGGAGACGGGACTTCTAAGGGTGGTAGGTAACATGTAATACACCTTCAGTACAAGTTTGAACTTGTTAGAGTCATTTGTTTGTGTTTTGTGACTGTTTTCGAAAACCATTTTTTTCTGGTGCGTTTTAAAAATGAGCGACATTAATTTTAACAGCATTTTAGGGTGCGTGTGATAGCTCATTTGAAAGGGTTCTTAATTATCTATTCAGCAATAAAAGGTTTTTGGAGTTTTGTATATTTTTCATCAAGAAAATTAAATTTGATAATTTCAAATTTATTATTATGAAATGTATACAATCAAATGCCTAAGTACCAAATATCTGTCAAATCTGACGTTCTTAGTTAATTTTGTGTCAAAATTCAACTTAAATGTATCGGTTTCCCTGATACGCTGCGCAAAATACCTAACAAAAGGAAAGAAGTAAAAAAGGGTATCTTTTTACATGCCTATCAGAAAAAATTATACATTTAAATTTCTTTATTTGCTACATCTGTGAAAACTTATTATTCTATTGTTATTTATCGCTGATCGTCAAGTTGATCATTATTTTAACAATGAGTCTTTCGGATACCCAAAGAATTGAAATTTTGATATTATTAGGATGTGGTGATAAAAAGAACGCACAAGCAGGTATATTCAATACTAAGTATCCTGACCGCCGCATTTCCCAGTCTACGGTTAGTAGAATAGGAAACAAATTTCGTGAATTTGGAAATGTCACAGATATTCCTAAGTCTGGTAGGAAACGCATTTTAGACGATGAACAGAAATTGGACATATTGTTATATATTCAAGATAATCCACATAAACCTACAAGACAAGTTGCCGCCGATAATGATGTTAGTAAAACGTCCATATTGCGTCTTCTACAAAACGAAAAATACCGCACATATAAAATTAATTTGGTTCAAGAACTTAACGACGATGACCCTGATCGCCGATTGGAATTTTGCGAAGTTATGGCAAATAGATGCCAAGATAATCCTTTATTTATAAAAAACATTATTTTTTTCTGATGAAGCAACATTCGTCTTAAATGGAAGAGTCAACAAACATAATTGTAGATACTGGAGTACAGAAAATCCACATTGGATTATGAAATTGATACAAATATTTGGTTTCAGCAGGACGGAGCTACACCACATTTTTCATTGGAAGTAAGAGCTTATCTGAATCAAGTTTTTCCCAATAGATGGAGCGGTAACCGCGGTGAAATTGAGTGGCCTACTCGTTCTCCCGATTTGACCCCGCTTGACTATTTTTTATGGGGTTACTTGAAATCGAAAGTCTACTTCAACAGACCAAATAACGTAGAAGATTTAAAAGACAGAATAAGGCAAGAAATTAATCAAATCACCCCGGAAACAATACAAAATGTTTTAGAAGAATTTCAGCAACGCCTCCATTATTGTCAAGAAGCAGTTTGAACTTGATTTAAACTGTTCTTCTGTTCTGTTTCATGTTCTGTTCTTTACTTAGTAACATTAAAAATGTAATATTTTTAAATAAAAGAAATATAGAAATTAAAAAAATCTTATGTTTCTGGATGGAGAATTAAAAAACCCTTTCAAATGAGCTATCACACGCACCCTCGTTCCATTTAAAAATTTTAAAGGGGTAGCTGTCACTCTAAGGGGGTTGGAGGGGGAGGGTATAAAATTGTGCTCAAAAAATGTCATTCTAGAATTAAAAATTGACGTGTTTCAGGATTTTACTCATAAATCGTAAATTACGTAGATAATGAATTTATCCGATACTTATGGACCTCACTGTATAACTTTTTTAAGAATCTTTTATTTCTAAACACTAAGCTTTAAGTTTTCTAAGCACTAAGTTTTTTTAAATAACCCCAAGGTCAAAAATCCGCAGGGTTCAGATTAGGCGATCTTGGTGGCCATACAATTTCAAAATGTCTGTTCATAACCCGACTGAAAAACACTAGTTAACAAACTAATATGTTTTCAATTATGTGTCCGTTTTGCATTTGTTTTCATAAAAACATATTCATACAAAATAAGATTTTGCTATTTTTATCATAAAAAAAGAATTATCAAATCATATTTTAAGAAATATTTATCATCTTTATCATTAAACACCATAATCTCTAAAAACTATTTGTTCTATTTATCCTAATTTGTCAACTTGAACACTATAAAGTCAAAATAATATTTAAGTTTGCTTTGGAATCTTCTTATTACAGCGTTATACGTTAGAGGTATAAACTTTTCTTCGTTGAAGCCAGAACTGAGAGGTTTATATACTGTGCAAAAATATATGTATAGCCATATATATAAGGTACATAAAAGTTCTGAAGTATACAAGAGCCAACACCTAATCATGAAAGTATACGCCATCATTCCTTCAAGTGTGGATTCCAATTACCATCTACATAAAATGTGCATGCTTGGAAGGTCTCAGTATTTATTGTCCTTGGAGTTTTAATACAGTAAAAACTAGAATGCCATGCGTTCAATAGACAAACACAAACTAGAAGCAATCTAAATTTAATTCTAAATTTGTATGTACTGTAAGGTGAAAAGTACAGAGGTTAGTTTTTCAGTATTGATAAAAAACAAAACAATTATAATACTGCGCACATTGTTAAAATAACTTGGACGATAGATTGTGAACACCTTCTTGGAGTTAGTATCACACTTAATAAAGAAAGCAACCGTTGTAGAAAGATGGATGCATTTAAATTTATGCACCAATTTTTTGTTATTTTTGTATTAGTAACCAGTGGCGGTGCGTGATATTTCAGTAAGCCATATCTTGAAAACGACGCATGGGACCCACTTCACTTTTTAGGGTGATGACTATACACCTCTTACAGAAAGGATTTATAGTGAAAAAAGCGTCAGCAAAGTTTGCGAAAAATTTTTCAAAAACACTGGAGCACTCCCTGGGTTCTCAGTAACGCTCTGTGGGATATTTGCAGTATATTTTTTTTTCATAATCTAGAAACAAATATAAGGAGACGTTTTTTCGATTTGTTTGCAAAATATTTTTTTTTCAAAAAAGTTATGGCCATTTTAATTTTAATTTTATAGGAACATTTTGTTTCCCAAAATTAAAATGGCCATAACTTTTGAAACAAAAATATTTTGCAACAAATCGAAAAACGTCTCCTTATATTTGTTTCTAGATTATGAAAAAAAAAAATATACTGCAAATATCCCGGACAGAGCGTTACTGAGAACCCAGGAGTGCTCCAGTGTTTTTTGAAAATTTTTTTCGCAAACTTTGCTGAAGGTTTTTTCACTATAAATCCTTTCTGTAAGAGGTGTATAGTCATCACCTAAAAAGTGAAGTGGGTCCCATGCGTCGTTTTCAAGATATGGCTAACTGAAGTATCACGCACCGCCACTGAGTAACTACAAATAGGATAATGGGTAGATACATACAGTGTGTTTCAATAAGATAATGTCAGCCACTCTTTTTACCATAACTTTGGAGCAGTTGTATTGATTGAGGTGAAATTTTTAGCGAGTTTGGCTGCAGTAGTAGAGTTCTCTCTACTCTACTACGGTCTGTAAATTTTCAGATGAATTCGTCAGTTTTGAATCGAACAGTGATTTTTGCCCAATATTATGGTGTTCTTAATACCCCCCTCCCTCCCCTCGGTGACCACCCGTAGTATATGCCAAGACCCCCCCCCCCTCTAGTTTTCACGTAGTAATTCATAAATATGGTTTTAAATCATTTTTTGCAAACAGAAAGTTAAAAAAAAAATTAATTTGGCTCATGTGCGTCAGTGTTGCCACCTGTGGGTTTAAAAAGCGTTAAACGTTGCGCGCCATATTTGTATATAGCTCGAAAAAGCGCGAGATTTCCCTAGAGGATATTGACTACGTGACGAAAACATAAGCCCCCCTCTCGCCCCTGTGACCAAGCGTGGTATTTTGAAGACCCCCCTCCCCCCTGAACGGGTCACGTAGTATGGGTATGTTCCCTAAGAAGTTCCATTCCACAGCTGCTACATTTTTCTACGTTTCAATTGTTTTTTTTTGGTTTGTTTCAATAGTTTACCCTTGTAAAAAGAAATTTTTTCGTAGTTTTAAAAATAACGGCGAAACAGTGGGAATTCTGACGAACTCACTCTGTACAATAAAAAACATCATAAATAAAACGTTTACGCATTAAACAATTATATTTTTTTGGAGTCGAATTATTCTATTTGAACGTTTTATACTTAGATCATAGTTTGGAAAAAATCACTGTTCATTTGAAAATCCAATACACCTAGCTCTTTAAAGATGTTGAAATGAAATGAAATTATTAATTCGACGCAATAGTTCCAAGGTTATGGGCAAAGAGGTAATTTAAAGTGTTGTAGTGAAACAAACTGTATATACGAGTTGATACAACCAAGACAAGAAACTGTGGTTAGGTAAGCTTAGATTATTTTTTTGTTCCTACATATTTAGAAAAAGTGAAACAAAAACATTGCAAGGTCAAAAAAACTTTTTAAGTTTTTATTTTGAGCCATGAACGAAGACGAATAATTTCCTATACAAAATTTTTCGTTTATTTTCGTCGGTGGGTTTTGCTAAAATATTAAATTGAGACGTCAGTTTCAGATAAGGAAATATATGTATATTTACTTTTCTATGTGATTAAAGGTTTTATTATTTTTAAAATGTGTTTATTTCAATTTTATTTGATATATCGGGTGTCTCAGAATGGCATTAACAGGCGGTATCTACATAATTTGAAAATATACGAACGAAATGAATAAAAAACTGTAAATGGCGCTAAATTCTATTTGTGATAACAGTTCAAAGTCCATGTTTCGCTTTACAACCCTTAGGAAGCTAACCCTTTTCTCTATTGCAATTTTTTTCAAAAGAAACATTTAAACCAGTTAAGATCATATACAATTTTATATAACCTGTATCCGCACACTTTATATAGATTACGTACAAAAAGTACCCGGAAATTTGGATTTATGTAAATGAACCGCTTAAAAGGAATCGGTAAAAGGTTTTTTCTTCAGGTTGGTAGCCCCTTCCTTAATTATCAAGCTTGTTTAGAGCGCGAACGGTCACTCAGTGTGTTTACAGCAGCTGTTAGTAATAGACGACCTCAAGTGCTCGGCGAATTGTACACTGGAAAAAAATAGTGGAACAACACGTTTGTTTAAAATGTGCCGCAAACGAAATTTCGTGTGCCGACTCATTGAAAATGTTAAATAAGGCCTTTGGTGATTCGTGTATGTCCAAAACACAGACTTACGAGTGGTATAAGGAGTTCAAAGCGGGCCGTGAAATCGTCGAAGATTTGCCTCGCTCCGGTCGGCCATTGACCTCTACGACAACTGATAACATCGACAAAATCAAAACATTAGTGCTTGAAAATCGCCACATGAGTGTTAGAGAGTTGGCTCAAGAGCGTGAGAGTGTCAGCTCATGGTATTTTGAGTGATATTTTGGGCACGAAACGCGTCGTTGCGAAACTAGTTCCGAAAGAGCTGAATGTTCTTCAAAAGAGCATCGGAAGCAGGTTGCTCTTGACATTTCCAGAGCCGATAGTACACCAAACTTCATGAAACGCATTATGACTGGCGACTAAACATAGGTCTACGAGTACGACATGCAAACAAGTCGTCAGTCATCGGAATGGCGATGATGAGCCGAAATCGAAAACGAAAAACCGCGCCAAAGTCGGTCGAAAGTGAAGGTGACGCTGATGGTTTTTTTTATTATCGAGGAGTGGTACATTCTGAATTCCTTCCGGAAGGGCAGACAGTATTATCTCGGCATTTTGAGGCGTTTGCGCGAAAGTATCCGTCGGAAACGGCCGGAACTTTGGAACTGCGGAATCCGTCGGAAATTGTGACCGAATATAAGGCAAAAAACTAAATAAATATGATCGAATAACCACCGTATTCACCGGATATGGCTCTGTGTGATTTTTTTTATTTCCAAAACTAAAATTGCCACTACGGGGATGCCGCTTTGAAACGTTAGAGGCCATCAAACAAAATTCGCTGGAAGGAGCTGGAGGACAAAATAAATTTTGATGAATAGATAACAATTTATGTGCTTTTTACAATTTCCGGGTACTTTTGTACGTACCCGTTTTGTACGTCTATATAACCTGTACCCACCCCACCACTCTCCAGACTTGTCTAAAAATAGGGAATAGCTCAATACTAATGAATCAACCGGATATAATTAAGTAAGTGAAAAGTATATGGGGCATTTCACACCAACTAGGTGAGGTCAAAAAAATTTCTGTTTGAAACATATCACAATCTATAGTACTTGCTAAAAAACTAACTTCCCTAAAATTTCAGATTTTTTGAGCGACAAGGAGAGGGATGGTGAGGGTAAGAAAATAAAAATTTTCGTTTCGACTTATTTTGAGGATTGAAAGTTTAAAATCGAAATTTCGAAAAGTATGACACGATTTTTTTCCATTTTTTTTTATTTCTTTCTTTTTTTTGTACTTTCGATTAATTTTTAATTCATAATGGGCGTCGACCAGGAACTGGCCCAAAAACGCTCCAAAGGTCTAATCCAAAGGACGAATCTAACGTCAGATGTTCAAAAAAACAAAATGGCGGATCCAGTATGGTAGTCAACTTTTTGAAAAATGGCTAAATTTTGAAATTTAAAAAATACCATCGTATTCTACGGGAAATTTTCTACGTTAGATTCGTAATCAGCGACCCCAAAAACCTTGAATATATTATTCACTTGCCATTTACTATTTGACAGGATCAGAAAGTACGCTAAAACCACGTTTTTTCACCTTTGGGGCGTTTTTTGGGCCAGTTCCTGGTCGACGCCCATTATGAATTAAAAATTAATCGAAGTACAAAAAAAAGAAAGAAACAAAAAAAATTGAAAACCATTGCAACCTTCTTTTTGATTTTTTCATTTTTTTTATTGAGAAAGATTGAAATTTCTTTCAGAGAATAGAATAGAGTTGAAGCGAAAATTTGTATTTCCTCACCCTCACCATCCCTCTCCTTGTGGCTCAAAAAATCTAAAATTTTAGGGAAGTTAGTTTTTTAACAAGTAGGTACTATCGATTGTGATATGTTTCAAACAGAATTTTTTTGACCTCACTTTGTTGGCGTGAAATGCCCCATATGTATGTGTTTAGTTACAACGGGTGCTATTTGAAAAAAAAAATACATGGGGGTTGCCTCTTAAGGGTTGTAAGCCGCAACACGGATTTTGAACTGTAATCAAACGTAGTTTTTCGTGCCATTTGCACTTTTTCTTTTGTTCACGTTCCTATCTTTTCAGTGAACAGAGGTTATCGGCTGTTAACGTCATTTTGGGACACCTGGTATACAGGGTAAGCCACTTTATGTATCCTGCGAATTAAACTTGAAATTTATAACGTAAAAACTATAACTTCTATTTTTAAAACTGCGCTCAGTGAAAGGTGACACCTTGCAATATTTTTTCTTGTCATATACGTATTTCGAAAAATTGATGTTATTCTCAAAACCATCTTTCCAATAAGAGAAGCGCCATAAGAACTAGATTAGTAACGGGTCGATCGCGAACCATCATTCCTGTGCAGTAAGTAAACCAGAAACACCGATTCGTAAAAAATCAGACTTACTGTAGGTGCAGGTCTTACAACGACAACCTGTACATCCTACGTGCTCTTATTAACGCTCAAATGAGGCGTCGACACTCCTGTCGTGATTGTTTCAGTGGATATTTTCCAAAAACATCTAGAAATCGAACACATAACATTCAGCATTAGGGACGGTTATATACAGGGCGAATCTGAAATAGGTATATTTGTTTTCTTTTGGAGTAACATTTGTGGGTAAATGTTATATGAGGACTGTTCTGTGAATTGTTAATAAAAAAAAGTGTGGCCCATTTGTTATCTAATTTGACCGCTATTGGTGTCAAAATGTAGGGTACAAAAATGTATTATGAACAACAAGTCGAAACAAAAAAAAACATTCAATTACAATACAATACTACTATTGTGTCAAATGTGTCCGTGGTTACTTATACATTTGATTTATGGCAGTTATTGAGATTTAATTTATCTGAAACTGGCACCCTCGGGGGAAATATTTGACGTGCGTCATTAATTTTAATTCTTCAAAAGCAAATTCTTATAGCTTATAAGAAGTTCTACAACTTTCGTTTGAAAATATTTTTTGGAATCTCCAAAAGTAAAAGCACCAGAAGCCGTATTAATTATGAGGAAAGACCCTGTATATTAGAATTGAGGGATTTTTAAAGATGACAAAAAAAATCCCTAAAACTTTTCTCAATTTTCGAACAAATGTTACAGTAGGCCACGGATTGGAGATATTGAATGTGTGATCATCGTCATCATGTTTAAAACTAAAGTTTTTTATATCCTACATTTTAACTCCAAAAAATCGTGCAAATTGGACAATAAAAAGGACAAGGGTGTTCTCGTTTTTAATAAGCCACACTGAATATACTTTTTTAAATACGAGTAATTCCGTCTAGTTAGCTGTGCCTGGCGATTCGAAGTAAACATATGATGTTTTATGGCACTAGCTATTCATCACAACAATTGCTTTTATTTAATGCATTAACCTTAATCATTTCTGTAAATTTTGTTCTAATTATAACATAACGTCATAGTACAATTTATTTGTTTTCTTTTCCATACTGATCCATAGCCAGTGCCTTAAAGTGTCATATTTTTATTTCCAATCGGCATACACGGCCAACTTTTTTTTTAATTTTGAAATCTTAAAAATTTTCAGGAAAAATCAAATCAAACTTTTATATTTATCATCTCACGAAATAAACTTTTTGGAAAATTATAGGAAAACCCTGTGCATTGATTTTCTCTTTTTATAGTAACAGTAGTTCAAATGACTTGTTGTTAATCTTGGTACGATCTGTTTTGCAAAATTAAGGAAAGATACACGCGTTTTTTTTTGCTCAGCGAAATATAAAGGTATATTTTTTTTTAGTTAAATATTATCAAGATGTTAATGACCCTACAAAAAATTAATGAAAACTGAGGGGGCACAATCGTAATGATTCTTAGAGGGAGAATATCGATTTCTGTGGTGTGATGGTGTGAAGGCTTATTAACACATTTTTGTATTCTGAGAAATCAATTCAAATTCAAATAGTCTATATTAAAATACGTCAAATGCTAGCCATTTAACTTGTTGTCATTTGTTTGTTCTTAGCAGCATTTATAGCATAATGCTAACAATTCACACAACATACGTCGTATGGTTTTGTATTTTTCAGAGACAAAACGTAATAGGTACTGGTTGTTTCACTACAAATGGACACCCCTCGTTATTTTTTTTATTTTGCTTTATATAAAAAAAAATTAAATACAAGAGGTGTAGGGTACAATGTTAAGTTTTATATGATATAGTTTTCATATACATATACGGTGATACAAAAGTATCAAATAATGATTTTAACTTTGTTATTTGCATAAATAAAAAAAAGTTCAATATAAAAGTTATTTTGTTCATTACCATGTATGTTTTAAGTTTTTTAGTTTGTTGATATCTTCTTTTGTTTTGTTCTATGGCAACCATTTTTTTTAAATTGCACCCATACTTTTTTTTCGTTATGAAAAAAAGCATATTTTTCTCTATTCAGTCATAAAATTTTGCAATTTTTGAAAAAAAAATAAGCGAGAAAAAAATTATTTATTACGATTCACTCGTCACCTCTAATAAGGGAAAAAGTCATGCAGTTTTAAAACAGAAACAGTACTTTTGCTAAAGAATGCCATGTAAATTTGACATTTAAATTAATACAAACAAAGAATAAATAATTATTGTCGGTTTAAAGCAGTTTTTGTTTGACATTCTTGCAAATGATTAAATTTGAAGGCATGGCACATTTGAGTGAGAGACAACATATTGAAATATTAATGATATATGGGTACGGAAATAGGAAGAGGACTCAAAGCGAAGTGTGTACTATATTCAAAGGAATTTACCCAGATACTCCTGTATCTCAAGGAAGAGTCTGTCAACTAATTAAAAAAATTCGAGAAACTGGTAATGTTAAAGACGTGAAAAGAACTGGCAGACCAAAATCGGCAACAAGTGAGGAAAAAAACGTTAAATGTTCTGTTGACAATTGAAGAAACGCCACAAGTGTCAACGAGGGAAGTCGCAGACAATTTAGAAATTAGCCACGTTTCTGTGCTTAGAATTTTAAAAAAGAAAAAACATTCTTATAAGCTTCAATTAATACCTGAATTGAATGAAGATGATTTTTATAGACGGATGGATTTCTGTGAGTAGACGATAGAATTATGTAATGCAGATGAGAATTTTGATTCAAATATTGTATTCTCAGATGAAGCGACCTTTATACTAAACGGCACATTAAATCGACGGTATTGGGCGAGAGCGAACCCACACTGGGTGCAAAAAGCACACACACAATATCCACAAAAAGTAAATGTGTGGGCAGGCATTATAAGAGGACATATCATGAACCAATTTTTCCTTGATGAAACTCTTACCGCTGATCGATATCTTCAACTGCTACAAACTTATTCCCGGGTGAAAATGGAGGTATTGACAATATAATTTTCTTCCAACAAGATTGAGCTCCTCCACATTTAGCGGTACATTATGAGAGTATTTAAATCATGTTTTTCGAAACAGGTGGATCGGCAGAAGAGGAACTATTGAGTGGCCTGCCAGATCTCCGGATTTGACGCCCTTAGATTTTTTCTTATGGGGTCATGTTAAAAATAGTGTGTTCAAACAAAGACCTCGTAATTTGGAGGACTTAAAGGTGCGAATAACTGCTGAAATGCGCAGAATATCTGCAGAGGTGTTACACAGAGCTACTACACAGTATAATTTAAATATCGTTTAGTTCATTGCTTGTCCGTCAACGGAGTTCAGTTTGAACATCGTTTGCCGTTCAACCGTTTGCTCCGGTTTTTAAAATAAGTATAGGGTGGCCCATCAGATGGTTTCTTTTTAAAATTGCTATTAAAACTACATCGTGGAATATTTTTAAATTATTGTTGCTTTATTCAAGAAAGTATGCCTTCCCATTATTTATGAAAAACAATTTTAGTTAAATGGCGGCCGCGGCTGGCTTGGCAGTAGTACATTCTTTTCACCCAATTTTGCAGTACATTTTCGATTGTTTGTGGCTCTATTGCACGAATAACTCGATTGATGTTTTTCATCAGAGCGTCAATTGTTTGTGGATCGTTTGAGTAACAGCGGTCCTTAACATGTTCCCATAAGCTGCGCGATGGCCAATTAATGTCTCCAAAACGGCTGATAACACGGTTACCGAATTTAGTGTGCAAAAGATCGATTGTTTCACGGCTTTTGTGACACGTTGCTCCATCTTGCTGGAACCAAAGCTCGTCCAAGTCCAAATCGTCCAATCGCGGCCACAAAAAAATCAGATAACATGTCTCTGTAACGCATTCCATTTACTGTAACGATGTTACCATCTTCATTTTGAAAAAGGACGGACCAGTGATGCCACCACTCCAAAACCCACACCAAACAGTCACTCTTGCAGGATGCATTGGCTTCTCTATGACTACGTGTGGATTTTCGGAACCCCAAATCCTACGGTTCTGTTTATTAACATGTCCAAGATGAAAATGAGCTTCGTCCGAAAAAAATGATTTTGATGAGAAGTGATAACGAAGTGGATGGTCATTTTCTTTTACCTCTTGAGTAAGTTGCAACTTGTAAGCAAATAATCCGAGGTCTTTATGCAATATTCTCCTCAGAGAAATGCGACTGACATTAAGTTGTTGTGCTCTGTGGCGAGTTGAGGTTCTTGGGTTTTCACGCAGACTGAGTAACAGAAGCAATTCAATGACATCCAAAGTGGATGACTTCTGTTATCCATAAGAATAAGAACATTCTTACACCAGGCGTTGACAGACCTTCATTTCGACCAAAAATTGTTCTCAATTTTCTCACTGTTTCTGCAACATAGCATTCACTTTGGAAATCATTTTTCAATATTTCCCAACGTTGTTCAAGCGTAAAACGATCCATTTCTTACAGAGGAGATTAGACACCACATATATGTCAAATGTCAAGCGCGTCAGTGTCGACAATGTAGAAATAACACTCAGTTTAAAAAAGAAACCAATAGATGGCCCACCCTTTAGAATAAACTATACATATTCGCAATTAGGGCGATGAGCCCAATTATTTAGTGTTATAACATACAGGATGTTCCATAAGAAAACAATATTTTAATTTAGCACGCTTTTCTGCAACACCCTATATACATGAAAACTATAACTACCTCTTTTGTATGTAACATTTTTTTTATATAAAAGCAAAATAAAAAAGTTAAGGGGGGAGGTCAATTTATAGTGAAACACCCAGTAAAACATTGGTACACCTATTTGAGACCCTCCTGTGCCTACATAACAAACGCAGAAACGAACTTACTCATCCGGGCCATATAAATCTCTTCCCGCGCAATAATTTAAAGCATTCTCGTCTCTAAACTTTTTTTCCGACCTCTCTCCGCCGATACAGGGTGTCCAACGGCTACAACCCAAGACACGTACACAGACAGCGAGCACAAGAGACTGGACACCCTGCACACGCGCGCAAAATCTCACCTCTTCTTCAGCGACCTCCAGATCTTCTTCTTGAACACGAATATGAAGAAGATGAATACCCCGTACATGGCGTTGCAGAAGTCCGTTAGGTACCAGATGTAGTGCGGCACGGACGTGCCCATCTTCCATATGATGGCCCAGGAGATGATCTCCATGCTCCAGTTGATGCCCATGGCGAAGAGCAACTTCAGGTACAAGTTGAACCTGCGCAAAGTATCGGTCTTCTTAGTTAAACGGCGGGCAAAACTTGAAAAAACGAATGTTAGTGCGGCAAATACAAGATAATAAAAGTGTTCTAGTAAGGAGGAGGAAAGGGTGTAGCCGGTTAAGCATAATATTCATTAGGAAGAAAAAATGTTACAACTCAAAAATTTTCTACACAGGAGAAGCGATTTTTTTTTAGTAGATAATTGTTCATTATTTAGTTGTAAATCAACTCAAATTCATAATTCATATTTATTATCAACATTAAAACATGTTTGACCATATGTATTTTATTTTTTCAAGTTGACTGATTTTTTTAAGAAAAAAGAATACATGTAACTCTTTTGAATTATAAGTTAAATCTTGTTTGAGAGTTAAAATTAAAAAAAAGTCTACCTTACAGGAAAATCTTGGAAAAGGCTTGCAAAACATTTGTAAAAAATAGAGCCATCCAAAAAAAAAACGTCATCAACGTTGGCCGAGAAAAAAAGAGGTATTTCTATTCTTAATCGAATTTATAACCTTATTTACTTGTCAGGACTGTCACATCAAATGACAGCCGTTGTCTATTTTACAAATTGTGACAGTCACTTGTCAAAAGTTTGACATGACCGAAAAGCTTAGAAATGACCGCTATTTCCATCTCACTCGTTCATAGCCAGAAATGATGACGTTTTTTTGGATATCTATATTTATTTATAATCACCAGGAAAATATGAAGTCTTTGTACCCGAATTTTTTGGTAATTTTGATATCTGCAAAGGTTATAGTAATTTGAATTTTTATTTCAACCGAGCATTTGATTTTTGAAATTTTAAAATCTTTAAGCAAAATGAGAATTTTGCAAGAGCACAAGAATAAAATGTTTTTATATACACTTGGTAATTGTGTAAATATAAATTGTATAAATATGTAAGTAAAACATTTCACAAATATTTTTCAAACCATTTCCAAAATCTTTTGGCGAGGCACATTTTTTGAAAAATTTTTTGCAAGTTTCATTTGAAGTTCCTTTGACATTATATTCTTATATTTGTCATCCCTAAAATATGATGCGGGTCCAATGCTTCCTATCAAAAATGCGAGAATTCAAATTCCATGAGTTATTAATACTTTTTATTAGTAAGTACGTATAAAATGTGTCCTCCTCACTTTTGCTTATCGGCCTCGTAAGAGTGTCTCTTGCTGTCGGAATGCTTCAGCATGGACGTTTCCTTCTTCACCTTTTGAATCTTTACGGCGGTCAAAATGAACAGCACAATGTTAATGAGCGTTATGACGGCCATCGGCCCGTAGAAGTAAAGTAGATTCGGAATCCCATCTGAAAATGAAAAATAATAGAGGCTAATCTTTATACAGGGTTGCTAAGAAGTCTGGAAAAAGTGCTGTCTAAAGCTACCAACTGTTGAGCTTTCTATATACGAGCCCGATGGCATATGAATTGAACCACTAAAATAATAACACAACTTTATATTTCGGGGTTAGTTGCTTTGGTAAAAAGTTTAAAGTACCGGGTTTCTATTCAATTTTAGTCAATTTGTTCCAGTTTATATGGTCACAATACCACAATTGTTTATATGTGAGCTCACCTTGTACACAAAAGACTATCAAATTGGTAGCTCTGGTGCTGTCACATAAAAACATCATTTTGTACATTCTACTGAAATTGACAAATTGATTCACTTGTTTTTATACACGGTCACCTTTCTATTTTTTTTTTAAATCGAATTTATCTTATTATTTAGCCGTTCAAGAAGAACTCGGTAATATACAGTATGCCCAGAGTGCCCAATATACCCTCAACCACCATATTTATATTTAATGTGTTTTGTAAATCACCGGTATTTTTGCCAAGTTATCATTTTATATTTGAATCGTGTTTTTTTAAAGGGGCATTAGTCAGTTCAAGTTTCTTGAACTTTTTATTAAAGGGGCATCGGTCACCGACTGATTCTTCTTAGACCGAAAATTAGAAAACATTGTAGTCACCCTGCTGTTGTTCACAAATCGATGTCCCTTTAACAGTTAAACAGTAGCCTGTGCCAAATTGACACTTTTAACAAATTGATATTCATTTAGAGTTGACGAAGATTGTTTCATTTATTTCACTGAAACGTAAACAGAATCATCAGTTGAACCAGTAGGTTAATAACTATTATTATTAAGTTAATATTCCAGAAACGGGCTTAACGCGAATGAAATACTGTTATATGTGCCATATTAATAAAGTACATCCTCAACTTCTGTATATAGGAGGTGTGTAAATTAAGTAATGAGACTGGCAACATAGATACCCGATCTAGCAACAATGCGGAGACGGGACTTGGAAGGGCGGTAGGTTAACAAGTAATGCACCTTCAGTACAAGTTTTAGCACCGGATACTTTTGGAAAACTTCAACACGACTACGGAGACAGTGTTTCTTCAGGAGCCCAGATTTTTCGGTGGTTTAAAGCATTCTCAGAAGGAAGAGAGTCTATTGAAGATGAACCACGCAGCGGAAGGCCTTCGTCTTCAAAACCCGATGAAAATGTTGATAGAATACGGGATGTTGTGCGTTCAGGTCGTCGGTTGACGAAAAGAATGATCAGGAAACAGTTAAATTTGAATTTGAATCACACCACTGTTCAATCATACACCATCAGATTTTGACTAACGAATTGCGCAGGAACAAAAAGACATAAGGAGAGAAAGGAGTCGATTGTAAATGATCCCCATTTTATAGAACGTGTCATTACTGACGAAGAGACTTGGGTGTTTGAGTACGACCCGGACACCAAGCGCCAAAGCATAGAATGGCCCACTTCAAGCTTTCCAAGGCCCAAAAAAGCAAAAACGAGCAAATCGAAGCTCAAATGCATGCTGATTTGCCTTTTTAATAGCCAGGGAATTGTCCACAAAGAGTTTGTGCCTCCAGGCCCAACAGTAAATCAACACTTTTACAGAGAGGTTCTTGAAAAAATTCGAAAAAGGTTCATGCGTGTGAGACAAAACATCAAAAACAACTGGATGTTGCATCACGACAGTGCCCCTTGTCACACAGCCATTTCAGTAAACGAGTTTTTAGCCAGTAAAAACATTCATGTGGCTCCTCAGCCTCCTTATTCACCTGACTTGAAACCTTGTGACTTTTTCTCTTCCCGAAATTGAAAAATGCTAGTAGCGTGTAATATGTATTTCATTAGCCAAATTAGATCACCCCGAGCTCAGACAATTTGTCCAGAACGCTGCGAGTGGAAAGTACGGCGAAGTTAGTCTGCCTGCAGAAACAACTCTTAGACGATTATACATAGCGCCACTGTGTGAGGACATAAAAAAATACAACCTAATGTTGAATGGATACAACCGGATGTTGAAGTTTTGCTCCCTACAGCAAACCGGCTTCGCCTGGAGAATAATGTAGAAGAGGATTGTGATGAAGATATTGATGCAGCATTTAAATTAGATTCATCTCAGGCTGAAACGTTGCCAGATGATTTTTATTAATGTTTAATGACATTTTAATTTTTTTTCATTCGATATCTCGAAAACTAAACGAGATATCGAAAAAAAATTATTCTTACATTTCGTTTTATTTCGTCGAGTTCTATAAGAATCCACCATCAGATTGAGGCGCCATGGAAATAGCAGTATTCCCAAAAAAACAATCTTTTGTACATACAAATACATTATATTTAAATACATTTATATACACGTGTCCCTAATGGGGTTTCAGGTATAGTGAAAATCGCAAACATGAAAATTTCAAAATGCGATATCTCGGCGAAAAAAAAAGATATTTGAGCAAACTCTACGGCATTTGAAAGAGGAAGACTTTAAGATCCCCCACAACTGTTTTTATTTTTTATTTTTTTAAATCGCGGTGCCACATAAACTCAAATATGTCAAAACACTGTTGTTTTGAGTCAAAATTCCTGAAGTGGGCCACTTAAAATCGATGTGTTGAATTTTATATTTCTTTTTTAGGGATATTGAGTTTATATTTCAAAATTAATATTCTAAAATGTTTTTGCAAATTTTTTTATTTTGCAAAAGTTATAAACAAATTACTTTTTAGGTAAGGTTTTTTTAAAAATGCGATGATTCAGCGAGTATTTTATAAAACTTTACGAAATTTTAATGGAAGATACAAGAATAATAGGAGAATATGATAGTATATTCACTTTATGGAAAAAAAATATTTATTTATAAAAAATTAATTTTTTTAATAAACAAAGGTGAATTAAACAATGTTCTCGGCGAGGTAGGATGTTTTTTTTTTTTAGGTTTTATTCCTCTATCCTTAAGCTAAAGATCCCCGCAAAAACATTTTTGTAATCTTCAGAAAAACAAAAGTGATGCATCCGATGAACAATATTCAAACTCAATTTTTTTTGAAAAATTCACGAGCCCATTCATACAGTTTTCGCGATGTTATTATAGTTTTATTTTGCAAACTTGCGCGGTAGCGCTTCTTTTTACACACCCACCAATCGCGTCGCAAGCTCCTTTGCCATGAGCAGTAGCAAAAAAAGTTCCACTCAGCTTTAATATCAAAGTATTCTTCGTGGTATAACAAATTCAGCAAATTGAATCGATTTTTTATAAATATAAAAAGCTTGTGACGGCATTGGTGGGTGTGTAAAAAAGAAGCGCTTACCGCGCAAGTTTGCAAAATAAAACTATAGTAACATCGCATGAATGAATGGGATCGTGAATTTTTCAAAAAAAATTGAGTTTGAATATTGTTCATCGAATGCATACGAAAAACACAAAAAACACTTAGAATCACGTTTTTCAAATGCTAAAACCATAAAAGGAACCCGACAATATCATCGTTTCAAACCGTTCGATATAAAAAATTTAGAATGTAAGATTTTTTCCGATCATAACAAAGTTGTCGTACTAAAAGTATGTAAATAATTTATTGAGTTTATTGTTAAAACGAAATAAAATAAGATAAAATAAGTAAACTTTTTATTATTTATTGCATATGTGTTTGCTAGCGAGGCGTGAAGGGGCGAGGCGCGGAGGAGCAGATACAAGAAGAGATAGATGGAACTCTCTAATACAATTAAATGAAACCGTGAAGGGCCATCTCTTGAATTGGTCTCAAACTAATTTTAACTAATATGGCGGATGGCGCTATATTCAAATTCAAATAAAATACAGTTTGCGGACTCTTAAGAGTTCCATTATGGACAAAACGTATGTATATAAGAATAGCACAATCATACTTGGTTACATACAGTTTTTTTATCCTTATCTAGCGTATACTAAATATGATTATGCTATTCTTGTCATATATATATATACACGTTTCGTCCATAAGGGAACACGCATAAAAAAAGTCCACACTGTATTTGAAACCGTTCCTCAAGAAATTATGTCTAAAAAGTAAATTTTAAAGATATGCTGTGATGAAAAAGGAGGATATTTGAGATATTGAAACCATTAAATACCAAAATCAATTGTTTTAGATGTAAGATTCCTTTATTCACAACCACATTTATACGCATTCACAATCACATTTATACACAAGACACAATCACATTTGAGTATAAATTATTTGAAACTAGCCAATTATATAAACTAAAAAAAAAGTAAAGGCATAACATTCTTTACATGAAGTTTCATTTATAACACACATCTGGTACCAGTTCTAGTCCTCCTTCTTTTAATGTAATATTATTTCAACTGATTTCAGTCTCAAATACGAATATATAATACCCAATAAACAACTAAAACACAAAATTAATTAACACATGGAAACAAATTAAACACAAAACTACAGAACTTATAACGTAAAACAATACACAGAATATGCGACCACCGGTAACAATAGGTTTGTTTTGGTTTTACTTAGAACCAGTTCAAGCGATACGCCCAGATAAATATTGACGTAAGAACATAACGCAAATTATAAATGTTAAACATTTGGGCGCATGGACTGAACTAGTTCTTCCGGACTTCCAATCTTTTTTTTAAGAGTACCAACTATACATAACTAACCAAGCTGGTAGCGCCATCTATAGAGTTGGTCTCATACTAAATATCCTATTTCAGGTAGGCTCATAAGAGTGAACATCCCCTGTATGCGACTACGGTAAACAATTCATACTTTTGTTTTTCTGAAGATTACAAAAATGTTTTTGCGGGGATCTTTAGCTTAAGGATAGAGGAATAAAACCTAAAAAAAAACATCCTACCTCGCCGAGAACATTGTTTAATTCACCTTTGTTTATTAAAAAATTATTTTTTTTATAAATGAATAATTTTTTTTCATAGTGAATATACTATCGTATTCTCCTATTATTCTTGTATCTTCCATTAAAATTTCATAGTTTTATAAAATACTTGCTGAATAATCGCATTTTCAAAAAAACCTTACCTAAAAAGTAATTTTTTATAACTTTTGCAAAATAAAAAAATTTTACAAAAACATTTTAGGATATTAATTTTGAAATATAAACCTTCAATATCCCTAAAAAAAGAAATATAACATTCAACACATCGATTTTAAGTGGCCCACTTCAGGAATTTTGACTCTTTGCACTTTTAAGTTAGAATATCTCAAAAATGCCGATTGAAAATACTTTGCCGATTAGTTGGGCTACAGCAATCACCATCACATGCCGCAACGTTACCGATAGTGGTATCCTGGAACCGCCTCTGGTAAAGTACGCATCTGTTATTAACCTCCGGGCTCTAATCAGCAGATTTATTTGATCTACCATATATCTCGCATTATCACTATTTCAGGTTCTTTTCTTCATTAATTTCCATACGTTAACTATTCGCTTTATGATAGGTATAGTTATGTCGAACTTCAAAATATTCACCATTTAAAAACTATAGAATACGTGCTTACCGTTCAAGAAGCATTTCACCTGTCCAATTCCCGGATAGAAGGACTTTTTATTGTCAACGTATGTGTTCAGGATGAGCACGAGCGAAATATGCAGTACTGGGACGCCCCAAGCGTACAGGCAGTAGAAGATGAATCGCTTTTTTCTCGGCGCTTCTTTGACCGGTGAAACCCCTCACACCGCTGGAAAACAAATCTCAGTTCTTGAATAGGTCAGTGGAATTAGAAAAAAAAAAAAAAAGGTTTATATAAGGATCTAATTAACGACAGATTTTAACATGGTTTAGTGTGTTCATTTGGAGTTAAGGAACATCGTCCTGAAACTGATCCCAATGTGGAGGTCAGAAACGATGTCAAATTGACGTTGTAATGTGCACAAATCGTTAAAAACGGACATATAATTGATTTGCTCTGGGACTATTACCATTAGAGGTATCGAATTTTTCCAATGTGTAGGTAATGAAAATCCGGTAAATTTGCGACTTGTCGAGTTCGATTTGGTCAATTATTTATTTAAATATTTAAAAAATACCGCTGAAATTTCCAAAATTTTGATTCATATTTCATTTTGCGAAAAAATCTTCTGCATACTTCAAACTTTTGGGAAATGTGTCTTTTATGATCCTCAAGACACCAAAAAATTTTCATCAAAAAATATTAATTCGTTAACGAGAAATTCCATTTGTTAAAAACACCTTAAATATTTAATGTTTAATGATATTTGAACCTATTGCCGTCGACAAAAAAGGTGCATCCAGATTTCATTTTTTTCGTAAAGACCTATATTTTATGATACTGCAATGGATATTAATTTTTCCATTTTAAGACCGTCAAAATGGCGTCCGAAAAATCGCATATAAAAATCGCATATAAACAAATTCGCAATAATCGGAAATAAACAATAATATTGACATACGATTTTGATATCTTGGTAGCTGGTATTTTTACACAATTTTTTTTAAGTTGCAGAAGCCGAGATAATTTTTTTTAATAATTTCACCATTTATTTATAAACATTAAGGCCTCAAATTTTAACTGTGTCTAGTTCAATACTTTAATTTTGCAATTGCATTCACCATGACGTAAAAAACGCTTTTTGGAAAGGTACAAGCTCATTTGAAACTAATAGTGTTTTTTGGGCAAAAGTAAATGATCCAAGTCAAGCAGAGTTTCAAAAGTCGATCGAGCTATTTCAAATTCGCGGACTGAAAAAAAAAGTTCGTATCTCGGTCGTTTCTTACTCGATTTTCACGTTTCTTTTTTTGTTTTGGGGTAGCATGCGAATATAACAACAACTAACATGGAGAAATTTAACAATTATTATTTAAACGAATTGTTATAAACAAATATTTTTGAAAAAAAATAATAATTTATGGTAATAATATTAATAATTTGAAAAAATTAAATTTTTCTTACGAGAAAAACAGATAGGGCACTAAATAATATGCCCATAACTTTTTAAATATTCAAGATACAAAAAAAATGTTAATTAAAAAAAAGAACATACAATTAATATGTATATCTTTGTAATGGTAAAGTAAAAAGTTATGTTGCTGAAAAAAAAAAATCCTGAGGTGTCGCGACGCTTAGCGTCGTGACTGTTTTTTATTTTTGCCTTAATTTTGCGTGAAGGTAAGTAAAAAGTGATTTACCGTTCACAAAAATTAATTTCTCTCGGCACACTCAAATTTTCTAAATACAATGACCCATACTTTATTTCACATTTTAATGAGGAATTAAATTCTGCATCGGTCTATATTAGCATTCCCTATACCTATATTTAATAGTAGCTCTAGGGTTATACTAACCACAATGCTAACACCGATATTAAATTTTCTAAAATGACCACTACAGATAGTTAGAAGGTTATGGCGCTAATGAATAAAGTTTAAAAAAACCGTAAATAATTAAAAAACGGTAAAACATAGGTATAGGAAAATGTAAAATGTAAAAATAATATGTAGAATCTAAATATGCAATAAAAAGAGGTATAATCCCTTTGAGAAAAGGAAGTTGACGCCGACTTCCGGTATAATAATAATGGTCTAATGGTATAATATATCCAAAAAGTCCAAATTTTCAAAAAATCAGTTATTTCCACAAGCCCTAATACTTTTAACGAATGGTTTGGATCAATCACCCTGTTTATGTTATGATATGTAATAATGTTTTCAAGAAGTTAGAAGTTGTTGTTAAATTTCTTTGTCTTGAACAGTATTTATCCACCCAGTATAAACTTACACGAACCAGAAGTATTTACTATCGTAATCAGCAACCACTTACCTAAAAGCTAGCCACATGTCAATACACATAACGTTCATCCAGAAGAACGACGCTAAGAAGAAGAATATCACCAAGTAGCCTGAAAACAGAGTACACCACGGATTAGGCTTAGTTCGTTGAGTCCCTCAGTGTTAATGTATACAGACGTTATGGTACTATGTATCGGGTGTTTCATTATAAATGGACCCCCCCCCCCCCCCACAAAAAATATTATGGAAATCGACGCGTACATTTTTTTATAAAAAATTAAAATGTCAGATTCTTCAGCATTAGGTCTATGGCAGAAATTCGAACTTTGAGCCTCTTGATGACCACGTGGCTCATCGATATTAGACATGAAACTTTCAGGGCCGAAAGATATTGTCATAATACATACTTTGGCAAGGCGGCAAGTTGTAACTAATTTTTTTGTGGCCGCTAGGAGCAGTCAAAGTTTCTGTTACTTTTTGTTAAAATTTCGCTAAAAATGGGTGTCAATCGATGCATTGGGACGAAAATAAAAAAAGACAAGCTAATGTGAATCGCATTTTAAATAATGTATATTTTATTTTGTAAAATACATTTTCAGTATCGAATAACACATAAATGTTTTAAGAATAAAGTTTTTTCACTGTATTTTCCAACACTAGAATTCAACCAATTCGATGATTTTCGTCCCAATGCATCGATGGAAACCCATTTTTAGCGGAATTTTAACAAAAACCTTGATGTCACCTAACAGCCACAAAAAAATTAGTTACAACTTGCCGCCTTGCCAAAATATGTCTTATGACAATATCTTTCGGCCCTGAAAGTTTCATGTCCAATATTTATGAGCCACGTGGTCATCAAGAGGCTCAAAGTTCGAATTTCTGCCATAGACCTAATGCTGAAGAATCTGACATTTTAATTTTTTATAAAAAATTGTACGCGTCGATTTCCATAATATTCTAGGGCTAGTGACAGGTCATCATGGGTCATCGAAGAAAAATACCATTTTGAAAATCGGAGTCACAATGTTAAATTTTCCCTTATGGCCCTTTGCTCTTTGTTAAGAAAGAGTTTTCATGTACATACGGTGTTGCAGAAAAAGCGTGATAAATAAAAACGTATTTTTTTTCCTAATGAAACACCTGCGCATTATATCACTAAACAATTTGGTTTATCTCCATGATTAAGAATATAAAATACATATACCTGTATAGATTATTATATTTTAGTTGTTAAAAACTTAGCTAGAAACGCCTAAGCATTTCAATTTTCGGTGTAGTATGCAATTGATTAAAGAATGCGCTTGCAATTGTTCGGATATACACTAGTAACAAAAATTAGGATATTAAAAAAATTGCAAATTTTTGGGTGATTTTCAACAAGGGATAACTCGGAGAAAAATGGTCGTACAGAAAATAAAAAAAGAGAGGAAATTGTAGCCTCAAGTGTCTAGTTTTCAGATCTGGATTTAACATTTTTTTTAGCGGGAGCGGTTCTCACGTAATCATCCGAAAACCAACAAAAAAATTTGTTTTCCAAATTTTTACTCGTCTTTAAAATGGTCTGTGGACTTCAAAAAATGTTTTCGTCATGCGGCAATAAAGCTCTTTTAGACATTTTAATCAGCTTTAATTTAACCTCGTAACGAGCTCCGTACGACGATTTGCCGCGGAGTTATCGTCGATCAAAGCAAAAAAGTCCTTTTCAATTTTGACAATCAATTACTCGGGAACTAATGATCATACAGAAAATGGAGGTAGGGTTTTGGAAACTGCAAAACATTCTCTATAAGACACAATCAGGGGCGGTTGAAAAAAATTTTTTTCAAGCGATAATGTTGGCTGAAAAAAAAGTTAAAAATTTGCGAATTTAAGGATATTTGGAAAATTTGGTATAACTTTGGATATAGTGGATGAAAGAAGGATATCATTGGTATTTTTTTAACCTCAAACTGTCCCCAAAAAATCCTCAAAGTTGCAAAGCGCTGCGATTTTTTTTTCTTAGTGCCCCGAAGGTTTAAAGGACAGCGTACCAATCATGGATTTCGGTTTCCGGCCAATTTTTCTGGGGTTGAAATATGTTGTACTTTGAATCCTCCTGAACAAAAGTTTTCATGGCACCAAGGCCCAAAAATCAACTCCAAGCGAGTTACGAGCCATCGAAAGTCAGATATCTGACTTTCCACGAGCCGTCGAAATCGGAATTTCTTGGAATCGATTGAGTTTAGCAAAAATTATCTAAGAACAAAAATGTCTTAGAATTAGTCAAAGACCACCCTCAAATTTTTTCAGAATATTTATAGATGATTTTTGCAATGACGAAAAATTTTAATCGAAAAATCGAAAAAAAAAACTTTTTTTTTAATTTCTTTTTCAAAACAAAAAAATATAGATTGTCGCCAAAAAAATCACATTGAAATTGAAACAATGCATAAAAATCGAGAAATTGCTTGTCACGGCGATTTTTGGCCGAAACGATAAATTTAAACCTTCGAGGCACTAAGAAAATAATCGCAGCGCTTTGCAACTTTAAGAGTTTTTTGGGGACACTGTGAGGTTAAAAAATTACCGATGATATTCGTTCATCCACTATTATATATCCAAAATTATACCAAATTTTCCAAATATCCTTAAATTCGCTATAAAAGTTTTTAACTTTTTTTTCAGCCAACATTATCGCTTCAATTTTTTTTATCAATCGCCCCTGATTGTGTCTTATAGAGAATGTTTTGCAGTTTCCAAAACCCTACCTCCATTTTCTGTACGATCATTAGTTCCCGAGTAATTGATTGTCAAAGTTGAAAAGGACTTTTTTGCTTTGATCGACGATAACTCCGCGACAAATCATCGTACGGAGCTCGTTAAGAGGTCAAATTAAAGCTTATTAAAATGTCTAAAAGAGCTTTATGGTCGTATGACGAAAAACATTTTTTTAAGTCCAGAGACCATTTGAAAAACGAGCAAAATTTGGGAAAAAAATTTTTGTTGGTTTTCGGATGATTACGTGAGAACCGTTCCTGCTAAGAAATTTTTAAATCCAGATCTGAAAACTAGACACTTGAGGCTACAATTTCCTTTTTTTTTTTTTTAACTTAACAAAGGGCGGTAGATTAACGTGTAACGCACCTTCACTATAAGTATAAGTTAGAACTTCAGGATAAGCTAGAATAGTGTGTTTTCCTTGACCTTTTGAGATCTGTAAAAGCATGGTGGTTTGAATTTTTTATTTCATCCCAACATTTCGTCTGTGAGATTTTGCAATAGTTGTATCTGTGATTATGAAAAAAATATTTCGCAAATATTTTGCAAGCCGTTTTCAAGATGTGCCCGGAGGCAGCCATTTTTGGAACAAAATTCGCAAGTTTTCCCTAAAGATTTTTTTGCCATTATAGCCTTTTACTTAGATCTAGTAACCACCCCTAAAATATGTCGTAGGTCTCATGCAAAATTCCACCGGCCGCCACTGCAGTAGGTAAACGAGTTTTTAGCCAGTAAAAACATTCTTGTAGCACCTCAGTTTCCTTATTTGCTTGACTTGAGTCCTTGTGACTTTTTCCTTTTTGAAAAATCACCTTAAGGGACGTCATTTTGGGACCATAGAAAACATTCAAATGGCTGTAATCGACCAGCTGAAGAATATTCCAGTATATGGGTTCCAGCACAGCTATGAAGAATGGAAAAACCGTCTCCAGCGCTATGTGGCTTCCCAAGGAAGTTATTTTGAAGGAGACAATACTGAATTGTAATTCTATTCGAGTAAAAGAAGTAAAAAAATTAGTCTCATTACTTAATTTACATACCTCGTAATATTGAAAATCAGATTTAACCGTGAAACTGTAAAAAAATGCATAGTTCGCGCAAAAGAAAGGTTTATTACTCGTAAAAATAATAAAAGTTGACCAATAATATACAACAAAATAAAAAAAAAACGTAAGTATTGCAATTCGAATTTTTTTGTGATGCTGAAAATGGCCACCATTCAACTCTTTAGAGACGGTATGCTTTTTTCAATTTATTAAGGGATTTGACTACCTAAAGTGGATTTGTATTTAGTGTTTCAATGACGTTTGTATAATCTCTTGTAACAATTCAACATTGTGGTATTCTTTTACATATATATCTCGAAAAGGTATCAAGAGAGGTTAGGTCTGGACTGTTCGGTGGCCACTTAGTTGTTTCACGTTTACCAATCTCAAGTTTCATATTTTTCATTTTAAAAAATTGTTACCAAGTCAACATTATGGGGTGGTGCCCCATCTTGTGGGAAAACAATTTCTTCCGCTTCATTTAAAGGTAATTCATCAATTAAATCTTCAATGTAAAAAAGAAATCGGACTCAAAGTTTTACTCTGTTTTATCCCACCCCACGCGTTAACAGATCGGTGGCCAGAATGTTTCACTTTTTGTTTTTCCAGAATGTTTTTTTTTTCGGAATTGTCGGTTGATCAGTAATGAATGTTTTTTCCTATTTGGAATTCCTGCTGTGCTAAAACGGGACTCATCACTCCAGAACATTTTATTTTGTGGAAATTTGGACCCCTTTCTAGTTCCCTTTATGATAACCTTGCCGAATGGATGGCGTATTTATAAAATATTATCAATACATATAGTGTTTACCTAGAGTATGGCAGATGCCGTCGCTAAATTTTCCATCGTGGAGCTGGACCGTCACGAGGAAGATGTAGGCGAATAGGAGACTCAGGACGTAGAACATCAGCGCTTTCCTGTGAAGGTTCGATTCCGGCAAAATGGCGTAGACAATGAATGTCACCAGCAGGAAGGGCATAGATATTAGCATACCTGAAAAAAATATATATACGAATAAATTTCCCGCCAATATTAAGTACTTAAAAATTTTCAAAATTCAAGTTACGGTCAATAATAGACAAGGGTCTCGATATGTTTTGAACAGGTTTCCTAACAATTACCAAACTGTTTACCAATACCTACTTACAGGGTGTATCCTTTCATTTATTTACAAACCCACATATTTCTCATTTTTCAAAATGAATGTTTATACTTTTTGTTTTGTTTTAAACAGCATCGAATGCTCCTTTTGACAAATTTAGCGATTGTTGTATTTAAAATCTGAACTCACAGCGTTAATCAGGACTCCTCAAAACCCCCATATGCAAAATTTGAACAAAAGTTGAGTAAAATTTCGAGTTTGAGGGCCGCTAAACGAATCAAGTGTGTTATCGAATTATGTCAAGACAGTTGAGTGTTTTCGGTTGAATAATTTTCGACTTAATGTTTTTTCTTGGATACGTCAAGAAATGTTCAAATATTTTTCCTATATCACCATACTCATTTATGGGCATAAATCAGTCAATTTGGTACTATTGTTGCCTAATGTTTCTGTTTTAATTCAAAATAAAACTGGAGTAGATAAAAATATTAGTAATTTTTTGTCCATTACAGTTACATAGATCAAAATTAAGCTAATGCTAATAGTTATTTTTATATTAGGGTCCGGAAACCCATTAATACAATTTAATACAATAATAATACAATTTCTCCGTAAAACAGCGAACTATTCCGATGATGACAAGTATCCTTTTAGTTTGTCATCTGCTCTACGAGTAAGCGGGTCGATTGCCGCATTGAAAACATTTTTTTTGTTGCGAGTGACTAACTCGTGAGTTCGTGTACTGTATTTATATGTTACCTGATTTTGTGTGGATTTTTGCAATAATGGCACAGTCGTTACCATTTGTGAATAGACTTAAAATGTTGATTAAAAATTACGACGATTTTACAATAGGGCCATTCCGCGGTGACGGGTGTTACATTTGTACGCATTCTAACTGTTATAATTCCTAAATTAGAACAAAATTGTCTGCGTTTTGAGTATAATTCACTTCATTTCAATGATATTTTAATTAAAACAAAAACGTATTAAGAATTACTCAGGCGTTTAAATGCAATAATAGGTTTAAGCCCTGTGACGCGTGTTACTTGTACTTTTGCAAAATATTCTACCTTGTTGGCTAAACATCAGAGTTCAGCTAAATTAGAAGTTTTTGCAACAAAACGAATAGCTAAGTAGAGATAAATGATCTTCATTTCTGATAATTGTAAGAGATTTGTCTATATATTGTTTTTTTACATTTTTTTTTGCAAGCAAAACTTGTGACGGGTGTTATAAGATTTGTGACGGGTGTTACGAGTGCAAATAAAACAAAAGGTTGTAATAAAGCAAAAGTACACTTTGAGGCTTTATTTATTAATATAGAGTATTAAAACTAGTATTATAAGATTTTAGATATTTTCTGTTCTGTAATTTTTATTGTTTTTCCCGCGGTTACAATTTTATCAATAAAATGAGTTGTACTTACCTGATTAATTCAAATTTTTTTCACGACAAATAATAACAATTGACGGTAGCCAGAGTAAATGAAAGTGGCGGTCTGTCAATGTGATTTACGTCAAAAACAGTGTTGCCACTTTAATGTTTTTTTCTCTATACTACACTACCTAATTGGAACCATCTGAGTTTGAAGAAAATATTACGAAAATCGGCGAAAATATTGATGAATTTCTTTTGAATTATGGAAATTGAGAATATAATACCTATTAATTTTCTATTTTAACATATATATTCGAAAATTATTTTTTTTGCTCCTTGGTATCGATTACCACGGAATGGGCCAATAGATGGATCACATATTTAATGTATTCCTTGCAATCGTCAATATATATAATTCGTGATCGCCGAGAGTTTAAAAGACATTTATATTCGAATATCCATCAAAAAATATACCTGGCACTGTTACGCTCAAGCAATGAGGACAGTCGTCGCTGTTTCTGAATGACACAATCAATAGGTATACAAGTATATATGCATTATTAACAAATTTTTACTCATGTCTTTTAATCTCTCACATGTTGTCTTCCGTCAATAACATGATGGATTACGAGTCCGGCCCTGTGTTACAGCTCACGTTTCGAACCCTAGTTATTACACCACTACGTTTATACAGGGTACAAACTACTGTGTTCACTTGAAATACTATGATCACGTTTTCGAAGGGATTGCATGGATAACATCTAGACTGAAGAAGTGGATACGAGGTAGTAGTGTTTTTTTGTTTTTTTTTTTTCAGCTTTTTTTCCCTAAACTGCTGAAACTTTTACGCATCTGAAGGCTCAACTTCATGATATACAAATTAGAAGTTACCAATACAATACCGTTGAAAATATACTATTTCGTTTTTGACTTTTTATTAGCTATATTATATCTTATTTGTATTTGTGTTGATTTTAAACTAGTTTTATGAAGATTTTACTATTGTCTGAAAATCCATATAAGCTAGAACTGTAGTGGGTGTTCAGATTTATTGTTATCCACAAAATGGGAATAATTATTGCATTTTTAATAGAAACCCACACGTTAACGTCATCGGTAAAATATCTGTCTTCACTATTTTCCTCGGTATTTTTTTACGCAGCAAAACTAACAGAATTTCCTTACTATTATTGGCAGTGGAAATTTTCTTTTGTATATCATATTTTAATAAACTTGTGAATACGGAACAATACTTATGCTGTTAAAAATAACATACAGGGTGTCCCAAAAAGTAATAACGAGCCAAAAGGTGGTTACACACCAGGTCCTGATTGGACATGGGAAAGTGACGAAAAAATATGTAGGTATATAGATGAAAGTGTCTTGGTTCTCAAGATATAGTCACGTTTGTAGAATTTTTGAATAATCCCTTTCTTAAGTCAATATTTTTGTGCCACGCCTTCAAATGAGGGCCGAATGTTGGCTTGTTTGTTATATTGACCTGAATAACACTCCACTTGAATAAACAACAACATTTTACACCAGTCACGGTATTACCAAAAAAAAATTAGAAATCTATTTTTAAGGTTTTGGTTATCATCATCATCCAGCTGCTCACCCTTCATAAAAAATGTAATACATGGAATATACACTTATCTTCAAAAGTTGGCTCATCTAGAAGGCATAGATCAATAGGAAAAGATGGGTTAAACAATCTTATACTTTTGGAAACAAGTAGATAGTGGCGGTCTTACGAAAAAAAATAATAACATGGCGGCACTTTGAAATATATTGACATGATCTTTATAGGTTTGTTCCTACAGCGTTTTCTAACACTTGGTTTGAAAATTATCATAAGTAGTGGCCCTGTTATATTATTAGCAAGTCGTAACAAGTACATACTATAATAATTAATTGAGCAATTACCTTCGAACCGTCTCTTTTTGTATCTGCCAAAAAGGTAATAAAAGTGGTAGTGGTATTAATTGTTACATGACCAGTCATCATGACTTGTTCTGTAATGCTTGATGTTGTTTTTTGGGACATCCTGTATAACGTTATAGGTGTCTCGTTATTACAAATTTATACAGTTATAGAAGTTAAGCAACAGCATAAAGTTCTTGTGACGCTTCTAAATTATTAACTAACTTTGTGAG
The DNA here is from genome assembly GCA_029963805.1 of Aromia moschata. Lineage (NCBI taxonomy): Eukaryota > Metazoa > Arthropoda > Insecta > Coleoptera > Cerambycidae > Aromia > Aromia moschata. The sequence goes on along the minus strand of JAPWTK010000072.1, from coordinate 698,794 downwards.
TTTAAAAAAAATTGTAAATAAGTAAGCATAGTTTTGCTGCAATTTTGTAAGAATATTGATAAACAAATGATACATACGAACAAAAAGTTCTATAATAATAAACTCATCCTATCGTTTCCACATGGTTTTAATGATATACTGTTTAAATCTGTATGCTGATGCATTTTTCCTATAGTTAGCCGTGATACAAAATTACAATGGAAATTTGGTGAGAAGAAACGTGTGTCTAGTCGAGAGTATATTTCCGTGAGAACTTTTCGAGAGTGATGGAGAGTAAATCTTGTCGACATTGTGCTGTGATTTTTTGTCTCAAATATACAGGGTGTGTTAGTAAGACTTTCCACCCTCCCTTTCTCCGTTACAAACAAACAAGTTATATGTTAAACACATTAATAGCCTTTGACATAAGGAACAAAGGAACCAAACCAGTACATTTTGTGTTTATTTTTGACAACAAAGAGTAACCATTTACTGTTTACACAGTTTACTGCATCATATTCCACTTACATCATATAAGAAAGAATGACACATACAGGGTGCTTCACGGTGAGTGGCCTATTAAACGTTTTTGGAGAATTATAAATGATATGGAGTCGAAAATTTGTATTTAGGGGTTTTCGGGGATCTACACATCTAAAATGGTGACTTTCTGGCAATTTCGGAAATACCGGAAGTAACTTAGTTACTTTAAATTGCATGGTATATGGCCTCCTCATCAATATCTGCTAAGATGCAGTCGATTTACCAAAACAAGGGAAAAAGTCACTTTTTTCAACTTTTTCCAAGTCGATATTGAGGGTGGAATTTTTTTTAAATGTCTTGGCAGGAGTTTATAGGTGTTTCATTCCAGTTTCCGAAACTGCCGTTCAATTTCCTGTGCGATCATTGGTTGCTGAGATATCGATGGATACTTCGTTCAATTTCTTATATCTCCGCGACAAATGGAAGTAGCAGACAATTAAAAAAAGAAAATTGAAGCTGAATAAACAGGCTATCTGGTCCATGTGGTCGTTTAACCGAAACCGAAATTTTTCCGAGCCCGTGCAGCAAGAAAAAAGAAGGCTAAAAGTTTGGAATTTTTTTTTGCGCTATCTCTTCGGATTGCGTTAAAACCGTGGCTTCTAAAAAATGTTGGCCTACATATCCGAAAACTAGAATCTTGGAGTTTGAAAACGCTTTTTTTTTAATTCGCGATGTGACCATTTTTCATTTAGATACAGCCCGTCAAAAATAGGGGAAGATTTTAGTTTTTTTTTGCTCCCTTAATTTTTTGTGAGTAGTGTATGCAACATAGTTTATAACTTGTTGTCCATGTAATTTTAGATGTGTAGAGCATCCCCGAAAACTCCCCGATACAAATGTTCAGTTCCATATTGTTTAGGTATAGTTCTCCCAAAATGTATAATAGGACACCACTGTGAAGCACCCTGTATGTTACGTGTAAACAGTCCTACAAGGTCAAAATCTGTAATCTATATTTTGTGAGGAATATCTGAGAGTAAAGATCAGCGATTAAAAATTTTCTGTAATATTTTTATTATAAACATACATGTGTAAGTATTACATAAATGAAACTTGAACTTCATATCATTTACTGTTTAGAAAATAAAAACTAAATTATTCTCTATTGCAAAATCACGGGTCGCAAAAGTATTCGTACTTCAGGATTTTTTTGGTGAAATTGGCCAAGTTAGTATTTGGTTGGTCCACCTTTAGCTGCGATCACAGCCTCCAAACGTTTAGGCATGCTTGCTATCAATTTATGAGTGATATCAGTGTCCACATTTTTCCATACATTTGTAATTGCCTGTTTAAGAGTGTTTTTATCTTTTATTTAATAATTTCGTAATTGTCGTTTCATTTCCGACCATAAATGCTCAATTGCATTTAAATTAGGGCTTTGAGGGGGTGTAATTAACTGATGGGGAGTGTTGTATACAATCCATTACCTCACTATGTAAGCAGTGTGTTTTGAATCATTGTCTTGTTGGAAAATAATTATTTTCCAGTGTTATTAAAATTTGTTTTTAATAGGTTTAAGTACGTAAATTAAGTACGTCATAATGCCATCAATAAAAACTAAATTCCCCGTGCCGCTTGCACTCATATTTCCCCACACCATCATTGAACCGCCACCATGCTTAAAAGTTGGACACAAATTTTTCGGTTCAAACTCAGCAGGTACCTTACGCCACACTAAACATCTGCCGTCCGACTGAAAAATGTTGAACTTACTCTCATTAGTAAATAAAACTCGTTCCCAAAAGGTGTGATCCTTGCAAAAATACTTTTTGGCAAATTTTGATCGTTTTAGACGATTTACTTTACTAATGCACAGCGTGCCTTTTTAAAACCCGGCGACAGGTGTCTGCTCTTACTTGCTTTTTAAAACGATTATTTACTAATACCCCCAATTTTGGGGCACTTGTAGAAGGGAATTTTTTATTCCACGTACTATTGCCTTCTCTTCTCGAGAAGTTAATAGTCTTGGACGGCCCTTTCAAGGCATATTGGAAACTATTTGATTTTCGTTATATCTTTTTATAATATGTCGTATAGTATTTTTGCTTCATTTAAACAAATCACCGATTTATTTATATGATTTTTCCTTCCAAAGGCCACTGTACTGCCATTTGTCTCTCCTGTGCTGTTGTTTCTGATTTACGTCCCATTATAATTAGAAATATTTTAACAGATTCACACAACATACAGTTGTTTACACTCGTCTGAATGTATAACTGAAAACTGTGACTGAAGTCTTAACAACTGGGTATGTCTCACCGTTATACCTGGGACACTGAGGTTATGCGCAGTACAAATACTTTTGCTGCGTAGATATTGCCATTCTTAAAATTAAATATTTTTTTATGTACTGTCCTTCTATTCTGAATTGAAAATGATAAATACGCCTGGGGAACAAAAAAAGCGGTGCAACTTTATGATTCCACGGGCGTGCATATATCTTTTTATAAATTCATTCGAATCAATATAGGAGATTAAAATTAGCCTGTATACAAAACTTAATATTTGTAATATAATTTGCTGTAAATAATGCTCATTTAGCCAGACAATCTCAAAAAATTGTCTGTTTTAATAAACCTAGCTGAAATACACGTCAATGGCGTCTTAAATAAGTAAGAATTCCTAATGTCGTAAATCATTTTAAAGACGTCGTAAAAATTTTATGGCACAGTGGACCGAATAAGTATTTAAGGAATGTATTCGATGTGAAGCGCAATACTCTAATGGGTCACTGGATACATTGGTAGGTGTTGGGCCGGTGTTAGCAAATAGCGAAACCGTTGCCGGCTCTTCAAAATGTTCTTAGAGTATAGTAATATACATAAAGTTGTTTTAATTTACAATTATTTTCTCCAGCAATTTTTAACGCCTTATTTTAATGCTAACTAACAAATTTATACCCATGTACTTTTTAAAAATATTTCCAAATTAGCTTTCTAAGAACGTCACGAACTAACAGTTTACTGAAGTATGAAGTATAAATGTATAGTGAGCTTAGCAATTTTAGAAAATATATCTGACAACCTTGCTTTTTTCTACCAATTTGCAAATTAGAATGGAAATTCAATAGGTATTTAATGCAATATGAAGCTAAAACTTGATTTATGCATTGCTGATATATTGTGTTTGTAAATATATTTATTACATGACATTTTCCTTACAGCTGAAAAAAGCTGTTACTTTCTTTACATATCAATTCAGGGTACGAATACTTTTGCAAGTAACTGTATGGTTCCGATGGATTTTACCTCGATTTTACAGAAATGAGAATACATTATTGGTATTTTTTTACAGGTCTTACGCGTTCCTTAATCTAGAGGAAAGCCCCTTCGTATGAATCAGCGGTCAGCTTAGCGGTTAATTCACAGCGTTTGTCCTTGATTATGTAAATGGTCATTTTCCGTTCGTTCTCTCCAGGTAAAGACCTGTACCGTATTTTCCATTGTTTGTAAAATCCCAGAACGAATGCAGTCATTTAAATGATGACTTGATAATGGATAAACAATGGGATACACATTACTACTGCTATGCTATAATAAACGTGAATGAGTATAGGACAGGTAAAATTTCTGTCTCGAATATTCTACGTAGTAAATAGCTAATGAAGCAGATTACAAATCCATCAGTATCTAAGTATGTCAATTGATTTAACTTAAATGCGTAGCAAGGTACTAATAGTAACATTTAATATAATGTATTTAATAATAATAATAATAATAAATAGTCTTTATTTAATAATAATGCAATTTTACATACATTATATTTATAATACAAACATAGTTAGAGTGAATTAGACGAGTATCCGACCTAAATGTCATTGAAACACTGTAGCATAAGATAAAAAGAGTTTTGAGAGATGATCCTCAAAGAACGGTCTCTACGTTAAAGGCAAAAATCGCCGAAATTTGGGACACCTTTTCACCAGAACTCTGTCGAGGCTTGGTTGAAACAATTCCTGCAAGAATTCGAGCCGTAATTAAGGCAAAAGGTGATGCAACGCCTAATTAATACTTAATATATTTTTTTCCCGAACATTTAGTTGCCAGTTATTTTGTTACATTTTATTTGTTTGGTTAAGTTGTGACATTGTTAATTTGGTTTTTTAGAAACATTAATTATAATTTTAAATTTTTTAAGTTCTTATGTACTGTCAGCTGCATTAGTCAATTTTTAACAAAACAGTCTAATACGCGAAAAATGCGTTTGTCCGAACATACAGTTGTTAGGGCTCATAATCCATTGGTGGCTTGAGTGGGACGAGAAGCATTTAAATTTTAATAATGGAGACGTGCAGGTATTCCAAGATCAAGTTTGTGTACGGTTTAATGAATTGTACTCCACTAGATTCCAATAAATTAGTCAACAGTAAGACGACCTAGGAGGAGATAAAACGTTGGATATCTTGTTTTCAGTGCGCGTAAATCCAATTCAATCTTCCATGGTCTTGGCAACTACTTTTGATGTTTCTCATCAGTCAGTTAAACTATTTAAGCGAGAAAAGTTATGTCCATACAAAATACAACTTGTTCACGAGTTAAACGAGGATGATTTCGATAGAAGGGCTGAATTTTGTGAAGGCACGATGGAAATACGCGATAACAATAATAATTTTGCAAGAAATCCCTTTTTTCAGATGAAGCTACATTCAACTTAATTGGCGTTGTTAATCGACATAATAGCCGCTGCCGGTCAAGTCAGAATCCTCATTGGTTCCAAGAAGTGTATACTCCCCATGCGTATACATCCCCAAAAAGTTTATGTTTGGGCAGGCATTGTTGGAGGACATATATTTGGACCTCTCTACATAGATGGAAATTTCAATTCTGAAAAAAATATTTGATTTGCTATTCCAGCTTGCAGACTGCTGTTTCCGGGTGAAAATATTGTTATTTTATACATTGTTATAATATAATATTATAAAACGGGGCACCACCTCATTTTACGAAAAATATAAGGGAGTATTTAAATGCACAATTTCCAGGACGTTGGATAGGCAGAAGAGGTACAATTGAATGGCCACTGCGCTCCCCGGATCTAAATTTAGTTTGTTTTTCCGTGGGGGTATTTAAAATGTAAAATTTATGTCAATCGACCAGATAACGTTGAGACTTGAAACAGAAAATTTAAAATGAAATCCGGACCGTTCCTGAAGGCTTCTTAGTAAATGTTATTGAAGAGTTTCAAGATCGACTTGGACATTGCTTAGCAGAAAATGGAGTCACTTTCAACATCTCATTCTCTAACTATTGTTTTGTTGTTTCAATTTTAACAAGAGAAATTCTCTGGATTGTCTTTAATAAAATATTTATTACATATTTAGAGTAAATTTATGTTCATAATAATATACGCGATAGGAAGAATACGATTCTAGAATATCTTTGTCTCTATGGATTCTATCAATGTTGTCAACAAAAGTAAATACCGTCAAAATAAAACGTCTCTCTTGTTATTCAATAGTTTGTTGTTTACTGTTTGTATTAGTCATGTAACATTTATCAAAATAAATAGTCAACATTTAGTGTTTTTAAGCAAAAAATAGTATATAAATCGTTAGTTACCTAATTTTTTAAGTTAGTTACCTAGTTTTTAAGCAAAAAAGGTATATAAATCGTTAGTTACCTACGTATTTTTTTATTTTATTTACGTTTTAGTGTTTGAGTCAGTGTCAGGGTCAGGTTTATGTATGCACAGGGTTTTTCGTTATATTTTGACTGGGGCATGATCTCTTTTAATATGGCAAATATGACAAAATGTTTACAACAAAAGGTGCAGGGTTGCGTTTGATTTTTTTTTAAATTTTCGTGGTTTTCAACGGTTTTGACCTCTTAATTTTTTTTAGTTTATACAGAGTGCCCCATTATAAGGGGCCACAGCGAAACACAGATTCTTTGGGTAAAAATGTTATGATTTAACCAAAGTTACCTTAGTCCAAAAGTTATTGGTAACCAAGATACAGAGTGTCAAAGTTACAATTTTATTTTCGATTACCGTAAATAACTTTTAAAAAACAATAGATATTTTTTCACATATCTTGGTGATCGTTTTTTTGGAGATAATTTTAATTTTCTAATGATTTTGATGTAAATTGTAGAGGGCGCTCTCTGCATCATTCTGAATAGATAGAAAATGGTGTAAGTGTTTGCGCCTTATGATATTTATGTTTTTATTGAAAATTTCGATTTTTCCGTAATTTATTGACAAAACTACTGACCTAGAAAATTCTTATAAGTACCAAATTATTATGTAAATATAATAATCTGATAGATAAGGCAACAGCCATTTGGCCAGAACCACCTTACAAATAAATTATAATATGTTAATCTAAAAATGACGTAATCTAGACTTTATCTGTTCCATAAAACGAAGTAAAATTTGTGCCGGTACTGGTAGCTTTCATATTAGTGGCAATTAAATAAATATACCTAATTAAGTAATTGTTTTCTACCATCGATCGAATTTTTCTAGGATACCTCTAAGATTAGACTGGACTTAAATGGTTATAGGCTACTAGTTTAATTGAAAAGTAAATGAATATTGAAACCATATTTGAATGTAAAAACCCATTTATTTGGTATCATTGAACTTAGAAAATTATGAGAATTTAAAATATGCAATAATACCGGTTGTCACTCAATGAGTGGGACTTATTTTAAGAGGTGGTTCATATATGGGAATGTCGTCAGGGTTGGGCCACTGTCTAGGTTGGGCCACGGCTATTTCTCGTATATGACACGTGCTGCCTCTGTGTTTATAGCGTGGAATTATTATTGTCGATGACAGAAAACTTTTCAGAGCATTGCTTGTCGCGGAGATTTTCTGTAAAAAGTTTTGTGCCTTCGTCTTGTTTTCGGTAGTCCGAAAAGTTTTGTAATAACCGTGAAAAACGACTCAAAACCTGGACAAAAACGATGTCACTGCCAAAGTAAGCATATATTTCCATTATGGGGTTAACCATTAACAAGTTCCCAAAGGAAAAATTGTATTCCCTAACCTGTTTGCCTGTAGTGTTTAGAGAAAAAAACTCTTGTCGTCTAGGTTGGGCCACTCGTATATTCTGGGTTGGGCAATATGTTTTTTTTTCGACAAGTAAAATAACAGTCTTGTGCCAGTTTTTCGCACCGCAGAACATTAAAATAATTCATTTCCGCAATAAAAGTAATGTTTTATCAATAAAAAAAAATATCCGTTAATATAATGAAAATAATATACGATTTTAAGAATAAATTAAAAAAACAAAATAAATCCAACAGAATAAAAATTATGACAGCAAAATAACAATAGAATAAAAAATAATAATAGTAACAATAACAATTAATAACAATAATAATAACAATAAAAATTTTAATTCAAAATTGAATATTGATTCCGGTTATTGTTCTCATGAAGATTTATCATCAAAATTATGTAAAATTGAAAAACAATAAAAAGCAACATATTTGTTCATTAAAAATTATTTTAGTACATATTTCGTTGATATTCACTAGTGGCCCAACCTAGACTGCAATGGCCCAACCTAGACACGTGTTTTTTTTTTTTCGTTTTGTCAACAACTTTTTTTTATAACGCGCAACAATTGCGCCCTAATTAAAATTTTCTTATGATTGTCCAAACTTTCAAATAATACGTCAACAATGAGAATATTCAAATATAAACAAAATATACAGGGCAAAGTTGAAAAGTGGCCCAACCCTGACGACATTGCCCTACCAATTTTAAGTAGAAAAGTCATATAAACGTACCGGGTGTTTCACCATAAAGGACCCCCTAACTTTTTATTTCGCTTTATACAAAAAAATGTTAAACACAAAAGTTGTAGGGTACAACATTTTTTATGATATAGTTTTCACGTATATGGGGCGTCGCAGAAAAACGTGATAAATAAAAATGTATTTTTTCTTATTGAACACCCTGAATATTATATCACTAAATAATTGGCCTCATCTCCGATTACGAATATACTTGTATATAGTTTATTCTACTAATTTAAAAAATCTAAGCAAATAAATTCTTATTTAAATTTTACATGTAGTCGGCAATGGATTCAAGAATGGGCTTGCAATTGTTCGGGTATATCACAAAAATCTAAAGAAATTAAAATTTTCTTGCTTTTTACTCCATAACCTAGTAGATGTAACACTGAAAATCAGTTTTTCAATTTATTAGGTAAGGACTGACTATCTAAAGTGGATTTGTATTTATTGTTTCAAAGCCATTTTGTATAATGTATTTTAATAATGCAACATTGTTGTGTTCTTTTAGATTTCCATTAAAAAAATATATTACTAAGCCAACATTATGGGTGGTACCCCACCTTACTGAAAAACAATTTCATGCGCTTCATTGAAAATTAATTCATCGACTAAATCTTCAATGTCGTTCTGTAGCTTGTCAAGATAAAGATCACCGGTAAGTGAATGGTTAAAAGAAATCAGACCCAAAGTTTTGTTCCAACCCACACGTTTAAAGATCGGCAGCCAGAATGTTACACTTCAAAAAACTTTTGGGATTGTAAAGAATGTAGTAATGAATGTTTTTCCTATTTGGAATTCCTGCAATGCTAAAACAGGACTCATCACTCCACAACATTTTATAGAAGAAATTTTGATCCCTTACTAGTTTTTCTAACACACTTCTGCATAATGTCAAATGTTCTTGTTTATTAGTTTGAGCTAAATGTTGGACCCTTTTCGACTTAAAAGGATGAAAGCTGTATTTTTTTGAAAGCAAAGTTTTATAGCTTTTACCTCTTATTGAATTGTAATTTAGCCAATTATACAAGGCGTCCGAACAATTGCAAAGCCCACTGTTGAATCTATTGCCTATTACATGTAAAATTGAAATATGCGTTTTTTTGCTTAGATTTTTAAAATAAGTAATTATAATAAACTATAAATATACGTAATCCGGGAGATGAACCCAATTAAGTATTTAGCGATATAATGTACAGGATGTTCCATAAGAAAAAATACATTTTAATTTATCACGGTTTTCTGCAACACCCTAAGTGTATATATGAAAACTATATCATAAAAAAACTTAACATTATACCCTACAACTTTTCTATTTAAGATTTTTTGACATAAAGCCAAATAAAAAAAGTTTAAGGGGGGGATCTATTTATGGTGAAACACCCGGTACATACATATATTAGGCCCTAAAATATTAGGTCTTCGAAGTACAGGGTCCTAAAGTTTTTATTTACTTTATTTTTTGGTTTCTATTAAAATCCCAAAGACGGTTTGAGATATTAAATTTTGGTACAGGTTATTATGGATTTAAAATACATTTTTGACAAAAAAAGTACCTATTTTTATAAGGCAACTGCAAAGAAACAAATGACGTGACAAAAAATCAAAATTTTATCAGCCTGTATATCGAAAACTAAATATTTAAGGACATGTGTTCATATGAACTTTTGGATTTAAAATTGGTCCAGGAATTATATGTATATCTTGGAAATAAGTACATAACGCTAGTACCACCCTGTATATAAGGTATTCTGTTTGAAAATCGTAAGTTGGTAGCTCTTCTGGTTAAAACCGGAATTTCTGCCGGAAGATGCATAAATATCGCTTATACATATATACAACGTCAAAAGTTGAAATTTGTTATGAATATAAGATGAAATTTTGAAAACTCAACTGAAATTATTAATAAAACTTAATTGAAAACTCGATAAATAAAGAAAATAGCCATGATCTTAGCATCCTGTGTGCGCAAGGAACATTTTGCATAATATTGCGAAAACTTCAAATTCAAATTGACTAAAGATTTCTAATGATTCTGGTTAACAGTTTCCCATTCTTCGAACCTCTTCATTACTGTAAGACTTAATGATTAATATTACGCGGTAACAATCTGCTACCTGCTACCGAAATTAATTTGAATAAGATAAAAAAGAGCGCGTTTCTCAAGATTTTAGCACATCAACTTTAAAAATATGAGGCGAAAAGTTTTGTCATGAAAAAATTTTTTTTTTTTTTTTGGAATTTCGCGCATTTTCCAAAGCTTGTCGACTTCCAACTTCTGTAATACAGTACGGTACTAGATTCGTTAGAAACAATGTTTACTCAATTCGAAGAAAAAACAAGTGAAAGTACTACGTTAGTGTAGGCCTGAAGAGAATGAAGAGTGATGGTAGAAGAATGAAGGGATGAAGATTGGTATGAAGAGTATTTTACAAACTATGAAAATTCTGGAGATAGATGTCGGTGTGCAGTCATACAATTTTTACTTATAAGCCGATGCTACCCGCATCAAATACGTCGAGCATTCTTTGATCGATGCGGCAAAAGAGGCACACTCCAGCATTAAATTACACAGGTCTACAAAAAAAGGTCTGTCTTTGCGATCAGACCTATAATTTCCTGTGTATTTTGATGCACTGGAAACCAAATTTGGCAAAAAAAAAATTCTACCGCATCAATTTTTCTCTCCACCCCCATATAACCCCCATAAACTCTTATAGAGGAAATTAAAAAAAAAATTATTTTGTTTTTTTTGGGTCGCTGATCACGAATCTGAAGTCAATAATAAATTTCGACTTAATGACAGCTGTCAACAAGCTGTCAAATTTCACTAAAAAGTAAAAAAGTTGATACACTCGAACCCTCTTATTTCACCTTCGCTTAATTCACAGCCTCTGTTATTTCACCACGTTTTCCCCTATTAGGTCGCGAAACCGTCCCGGTTAGTCGCTGCCTGTAAAAGTTTTAGAACTACGTTTGGAAATTGAATTCTCGCATGAATATGTACAATTTTTATTGAAAAAAATGATTGTGTAATACATTTATTGATTTAAACTAGGTTTGGTGTCTTTTAAAAATATTTAATCTTTAAAATATTCATTCAAGTGGAAAATTGAACTTTGTCATGTACGACTGGGTATACTTACATTGATTTTTCGTTCAGTTGACTCATTTTTCGTTATAACAAGTGCTGTAGTATATCTCTAAATATGTCTTTTTGCAGTTAAAACACAGAAAAGTTGAGGTTATGATCGCGACTTAAGAGAGGCAAAATTTCGCGACTTAAGCGAGGTAATGATGCACGGATTTGGCGACTTAAGAGGGGTTCGAGTGTATGTTATAAACTGTTGTAAGTGTGTACTGTACAAAGACATTAGCTTTGCCGACTTTTTTCATCTATTTCGATTTACTTTGAATACATAGATCTTAACGTTGATAAACGCGATTTTTTGATGTTTTAAAGCAATCCAGAGTCCTTTTTTATGCGCGGGCCTTCAGCCTGAGTGCTGCCACACCCTCTATATTGGAAGGTTAAAAATATGCTCAATTTTTAAATACACTCGAACCCCTCTTATTTCACCTTCGATTAATTCACATCCTCTGTTATTTCACCACGTTTCCCCCTATTAGGTCGCGAAACCGTCCCGGTTAAGGCGCTGCCTGTAAAAGTTTTAGAACTACGTTTGGAAATTGAATTCTCGCATGAATATGTACAATTTTTATTGAAAAAAATGATTGTGTAATACATTTATTGATTTAAAATAGGTTAGGCGTCTTTTAAAAATATTTAATCTTTAAAATATTCTTTCAAGTGGAAAATTGAACTTTGTCACGCACGACTGGGTATACTTACATTGTTTTTTCGTTCAGTTGGCTCATTTTTCGTTATAACAAGTGCTGTGGTATATCACTAAATATTTCTTTTTGCAGCTAAAACACGAAAAGTTGGAGGTTATGATCGCGACTTAAGAGAGGCTATATTTCGCGACTTAAGCGAGGTAATGATGCACGGATTTGGCGACTTAAGAGGGGTTCGAGTGTATTAAATGCATATTACCATTTTTTGGTTGCTGATTACGATTCTGTGGTGAAAAATGATTTTTGACATAATTCATTTTTAATTTCAGAATCGTAATCAGCAAACCCAAAAAATTTAATAATATGCATTTTATATCAACTTTTTACTTTTTAGTGAAATTTGACAGCTTGTTGACAGCTTTCATTAAGTCGAAATTTATTATTGACTTCAGATTCGTGATCAACGACCCATAAAAACAAAATAAAAAAATTTTGTTACAAAAATTTCCTCTGTCAGAGTTTATGGGGGTTATATGGGGGTGGAGAGAAAAAATAATGCGGTAGAAAATTTTTTTTTGCCAAATTTGGTTTCAGTGCAGCAAAATACATAGGAAATGATGAGTCTGATCGCAAAGACATAACTTTTTTTTTTTGTAGACCTGTGTTATCGAGAAAAGGAGACGACTAGAACTATTTGAACGTGGAAGGGCAGCTTTATGGTCCCAGGATCGCAGATTAACGGTAAAAAATTGTAAACAGTCGAATTTCTCATTCTTTCATGTCGACAACTCATTTTAAAACTTTAAATGCGTTTTTCTGGAAACGCTTTTTTCAAAACGGCACGCAGCATTTTTCCAACAATTTTCAATATTTCCGTTTGAAATTATAACCACATCTTTAAAACAACATTTTGAAGTGAAACACTTACGGATTTTTCGATAAGTTAATTTAAACAATTTTTTTAAACAAATAATTGCCTTTTTTCCGTCAAAAAATGTACTTTTTCTTCAAAAACTTCCGTACGTGTTTCATTAGCTATACTCATGTAGATTAAGAAGATTTTTTCTTTTTGTTTCAAATCAACATTTGCACCAATTCCGCCGCGTGCCGCGAAGCTCCTCGACGACAACGTGTCTGCGGAGAATAACTTTAGCGCCGCCATTTTGCAATATTTAAGGATGAAACAAAATATTTTTTTGTACTTCAATATATGACCAATAACACCCTTAAAGCGTTTTTTCTTACTACCTTTCCTTCAATGCGAACAAAAGTCGTCAAAAAAGCGTTTCTTTTAGGCTGTTACAGTGGTGTTAAGATATGCATAATAAACTGAATAAAGACTTCAAAACGACCATTGTATAGTTTTTATATAACTATACAAAAGTTTGTATATAACTATACAAAAACCATTGTATAGTTTCGTTGTAAAAAAGTCATGAAAAAGTGCCTGATTTTGGCCTCCTACTGTAGGCACCCCCTTAAATAAAATCATTTAGCTACACGAAACGTGTCTCCAATCTAGGAATTAAAAATCGGCTACCTATCTCGTTCGCGAACCTCCCCATGATCTTCTCCTGTTCGCCGACGACGCACAACAACACCGAGACGCCGCCCTGCACCTCGTCCACGCAGTACTCTTCGTTGCTGAAGAACTGCCGGTACACGGGCACCCACAGCGTGCCGTTCTCCTGCACGTAGAACCGATCCTTGGGGTTCACCGCCGGGTTCAGCCGGAAATACGTGCAGTTCTCCATCAGACCCAGCAGGAAGCCGTGGTCTGCGCGCACCTCGCCCACGGGCACGTCCTTGCGCGCGAACAGCGGCAGCGTGAGGTCGAGGTCCTCCTGGACGCAGTACTTCCTCTTGAAGTGGTACCCCGGCTTGCAGCACTTCCTGACGCACGCCGGCCGCTCGCAGCCGCACTCGGCGGTGGTGGCGTTCTTCGCGAAGTACGACTCCACCTCGGCGGACCCATCGCACATGTCCGACGAGGAGGTTGGAGCGACTGCGGCGAGGAGAGCCGCGAACACCGCCAGCGTCGCCGTCGGCCAGCTGATCGCCACCGAAAGACGCATCTCGAGGGACTCACATAGCGCGGTCGCGGACGCGCTCGACTGGCATTGTTGTCGCGGGAGGCGGTCTTTTGAAAGTACGGGAGCGGAAGACAGGCCGACAGGCGACGACGTCTTACGATGAGACGACGCGTGTCTCCTCGCACCACGCAGGTGATTGGGACCGGCTCGGATGTGTTATCGGCGCTGTTTTATTTTTTCTCATCGAAATCCGAAGTGTCTTATCGCTTGGAGATAAAGGTCTTGTTCTTGCGCAATACGTGATATGAGTATGTTGCGGATAAATACGCACCTATGTAGGTACACTCAACATCCACATATCCGAACTCCAAATTTCCAAACTCACGATATTTCCGAACTTGTACACTCAACATCCACATTTCCGAACTTTTACGTTCCGCAGACTTCCACATTTCCGAACTCTCGTCACCTCGGGATTACCGAACTGCTGGCGCATGCGCAAAGGGTTTTTCTGGCTCATTCTAGTACTTTTCTTTGTTTTTCGAGGTTTTTATGCAAATGTAATACATACATACATGTGTACATATTAATAAAAGAACGTTTTTCTAAACAAAAAAATGTCAGGTACAAAGGAGAGTGATGCAGGTAATTATTTTGTAATTCAAAGTAAAGGTTTGCTTTATTGAACATTTTGTTGACGTAACCTATAATAATTTCAAACTGAAATGAAAAATTATGAGAAAATATGTATTTTTAAGAAAACCGTGATACAAAAAAAACATTATTGTACTGTTTATTTGCAGAGAAAAGAGCCTGCTAAGAGGCTAACCTTGGAGCAAAAGCTGGATTTGATAAATCACGCAAAAAATGGTGTTAAAAATGTTGATCTATGTAAGATGTACAATATTTGTAAATCGTCAGTGGCAGAAATTCTTGGAAAAAAAGAAATTTACTTTGAAAAAAACTGAAAAAAAGACGAAAATCGAGTGGACGGATTGACACAATAAAGTGCACCGGTACTTATGATACGCCATTTGAAAGAAGTGTTTTTCACTGGTTTGTACAAAGAAGAACCCTTGTCTCAGGTGTGCTGCTGAGGGAGGGCGATTTCCTCTTTGCTGAATTCTGTGACAATCGAAATGTTTGATAACAATCGCATTATTGTGTTTACATTTTTTTTCTCATTTCAAATTTCGCGGTTTTTTTGTCGGCAACCAATCAGTGACAAGTTCGGTTATGTGGAAGTACAAGTTCGGAAATATCGTGAGAAAAAAGTTCGGGAAATATCGTGAGTTCGGAAATTTGGAGTTCGGATATGTGGATGTTGAGTGTACTTCCACACAACCGAACATGTCGCTGATTAGTTGACGACAAAAAAACCGCGAAATAGATAATAGATAAAAAAATGTAAACACAATAATGCGATTGTTATCAAACATTTCGATTGTCACAGAATTCAGCAAAGATGAAATCGCCCTCGCTCAGCAGCACACCGGAGACAGGTTCTACAAGAGTTCTTCTTTGTACAAACCCGTGGAAAACACTTTCAAATGGCGTATCATAAGTACCGGTGCACTTTTTTGTGTCAATCCGTCCACTCAATTTTAGTCTTTTTTCAACTTCCGACAAGTAAATTTCTTTTTCCCAAGAATTTCTCCCACTGACGATTTACAAATATTGTACATCTTACATAGATCAACATTTTTAACACCATTTTTTGCGTGATTTATCAGATCCAGCTTTTGCTCAAAGGTTAGCCTCTTAACAGGCTATTTTCTCTGCAAATAAACAGTACAATAATGTTTGCTTTGTATCATGGTTTTCTTAAAAATACATATTTTCTCATCATTTTTCATTTCAGTTTTAAATTATTATAGGTTACGTCAACAATAAAATAGGTTACGTCAACAATAAAACAAACCTTTACTTTGAATTACAAAATAATTACCTGCATCACTCTCTCATTTGCACCTGACATTTTTTTTGTTTTTGAATGTATTACATTTGCATAAAAAACCTCGAAAACAACGAAAAGTACTTGAATGAGCCAGAAAAACCCTTTGCGCATGAGCCAGCAGTTCGGTTATGCCGAGGTGACGAGAGTTCGGAAATGTGGAAGTTTGCGGAACGGAAAAAGTTCGGATATGTGGATGTTGAGTGTATGTTGCGGATAAATACGCACGTATGTAGGTATGCGAATAGAGTAACCATCTCTATATCCACTCTCGGCCGGAAATTTTAGATGCATGGGGGGGGGGGGGGTCAAAATTGAACTTAGTACCAGTGTTGCCAACTCAAAATGTGTCAAAGTCGGAGATAAGATTTTAAAAGTTGGTAGTTTCCAATAATTCCTACTATGAAAAGTTGGTAGATCTACTATCTTTATTTTTTAGAGATTAGCTTTACTTTTTTAGAAGTATTTTAGAGATCCTCGTGTAAGAATCTGGTATCCTGAATTTATTTTTTCGATTGGATAAGACATATTTTAACTATTTTCGTAAGGCAACTAATGATTAAACAAAATTACAGATCGTCAAAATAGTCCAGGCTATATAGTTTATTTTTTTGAAAAGAGTCCTGAATAAGGTTTCTCGGCGCGATAATTAGGTAAAAAATAGTAGAAATTGATTGTGTATGTTTTGGATAAAATCGGTATGTAGGAACCTTGGTAACAAAATCGATACAAGTGCCGAAAACCGTTTTTTTGCGGATTAAGGGGCGAACAATAATTTTTTTTTCATAAAACAAAAAATAGCATGTTGTAGCGCTTGAAAAAATGAAAAAAAATGAGCTTTTTGTTGATCAAAATCGGTTCAGAAGTTTTTGCACAAAACAATAAAAACCGATGAAAAATGCCCATTTTTTGAAATTGAATTACAAGGGTTCTAATGGTTGCAGACACTTCTGCTTTGGCGCTTCAATTGTAGCTTTTGATCGTGCCCATCTGCAGTAAAAATATCATGCAAAAATAATACGAACTTTTTGCATACATCGAAAAAAAACTAAAAAAAGGTATTTTTTTCGAAAAACGGCTTGAACAAGCCGAAAAATGGTCGTAGAGCATTTTTCCTGGCCTTAAATTACTCGTCATTAAATTCCCTACAAATCCATTATCGTGACATGTGGGAGAGGTTCATTCAATCGGCCGAAAAACGCATTTGAAAATCAAGCGTCATGTTGCTTCGAGCGCTTGGGTAAGCGAGTGGACGCGTGGTGGGGAAGCCTCTCCCGTCGCAGACTTCTGTCAGCGTGTCTGCGGCGGGAGAGGCTTCCCCCACCACGCGTCCACTTCTCCTTTACTCGCTTACCCGAGCGCACAAAGCAATGCGACGCTTGATTTGAAACGCGTTTTTCAGCCGATTGAATGAACCCTCCCACAAGTCCCGATAATGGATTTGTAGGGAATTTAATGACGAATAATTTAAGCCCAGTAAAAATGATCTACGACCATTTTTCGGCTTGTTCAAGCCGTTCTTCGAAAATACCTTTTTTTAGTTTTTTTCGATTTATGTAAAAAGTTCTTATTATATTTGCATGAAATTTTACTGCGGATAGACACGACCAAAAGCTACACTTGAAGCCTAATTTTCTGCGACCATTACAACCCTTGTAATTCGATTTCAAAAAATGGGCATTTTTTATCGGTTTTTATTTATTTGTGCAAAAACTTCTGAACCGATTTTGATCACCAAATACCCGTTTTTTTTCGTTTTTTTTTTCAAGCGCTACAACGTGATATTTTTTGTTTTTCAAAAAAAAATATTTTTCGTCCCTTAATCCGCAAAAACACGGTTTCGGCACTTTTATCGATTTTTTTACTAAGGTTCCTACATACCGATTTTATCCAAAACATACACAATCAATTTCTACTATTTTTTACCTAATTATCAGGCCGAGAATACTTATTCAGGACTCTTTTTAAAAACTGAGCACATTTCAGCAATATTGCCTGGATTACGTTAAATTAATAAATAAAAATAGGAATAGGTGTTGTTTGGGTGGTCTACCTTGCAGGCGCTGACCCAGTCGAGAGTTTACAAGCAATTTTGCGATTGTCTAATCACACGCAAAGTGTCGATAAACAAGTGTAAAGGAAGGTTACGTTTTCTTTTATAATATAGGAAGGAGTTCTGTCAAAAAAAAAAAATTAAAAAAAAAGTTTTTTTCGAAGGTTATGCAAAATTCAAAATTTCACCATTTTTCTCATTTTTCAAATTTGTTTTTCAAATATCTCGAAAACTATTATAGTTACAAAAATGGTTCAAACTTTGTTTTAAAGGGGATACTTGGGGCTATAGAAAAAAAATTCTTGAAGTGTGTCTTGAAAACTAACTAATAACTAAGCTACATTCATGCAACTCCCAGGGCAAAAAAAATCAACGTCGAAAAAAATTATTTTTCATTACAAGTAATATTAATTAGCTGTAATTAGTCATTTAAATACCAAAACTAAATAATAACATAATATGATTTCCATATCACATCATAATCTACACGAAATGTAGTTTTCAACCGCACGTGTGGCGGTGCAACCTCTTGTTCTCATAATGCATTCCATGATTAGAATACCTTACTCTATATTATCTTAACGACTACCATAGAGAATAGAGACCTCTGGAGAGGTTCATAGTAATTATCTAGTAGAAAAAACTTTAGTAGTAAACATATAGATGGCAGAGTATGTTACTTAACTGATATGACTGTCAACTTATTACCAAATAAATAAAAATGTTCTATCAATTGTTTTTATTTTTACTTTTTTACTTCTTTACGTCTACTTTTTTACGTCTTTAATTTAATTTTTGTGGCTTAAAATTAAAAATTAGAAGTAAATTTATCGTTGTTTTATTTAGTGAGTGCCAAAGAAAAAAACATTTTTTTTCAAAACTCAAAAATTTATATCTTTTGAAAGAAAAAAATCCCCATCCTGAAAATTTCAGAATCTATTAAGATCAGTTAGAGGTACTCTAGAAAAAATTAGAGCAAAACATTTTATGTCAGGCGTCCATTTTTACGATTTTTTTTATTTTCAAAACCTTGCAATAAAGCGATTTTTGGAAAATTTTTCGAAATTTTTCTGTAGCCCCAAGTATCCCCTTTAAAACAAAGATTGGACCATTTTTGTAACTATAATAGTTTTCGAGATATTTGAAAAACAAATTTGAAAAATGAGAAAAATGGTGAAATTTTGAATTTTGCATAATTTTTTTTTTAATTTTTTTCCTTTGGCAGAACTCCGTTATATGATTAAAGAAAAGTTCTAACCAGAATTCATCCAAATCAAAAGGGGTCGATTCCCACCATTGGTCGATTTGACATGTAATGACCCAGTTATTTTTGCAACAATGTAATGCATTTTTTAGTTTCTGCCCTACCGCACCTTGTGTAAAATTTAAGAAGAATTACTTTTTTCTCTCTTCAACTTTTCATTAAAATGAAGTTTAAAGAAAGTCTTTAGTTCACGAATTATTTAGAAAAAAAAACAAGGATGTTTTAGAGCTTTTTTTTCATTTGTTTAATAATAAATTTTCCACAACTCTTTCAATGGCCTAAATCGAAATTATAACATTCCCGAGGCATTTCAATAAAGTGGGGATCATATGGAAAAAGGCCAATTCAAAATAGATACCTACCGCTTGGTCTATTGTTTCGGTTAAATACGGTTAAAAACGCCGAGGCCCATTTCAGGAAATTGTTAGAATCCTGTGCAATGTGTACAGGATGAATTTGTAAGAAGTGGCATTCTCCTCTTTTGGAAGTATAGTATCTGGACGTATAATATCGCTTTTTCTTAAATATTTATTTGCTAAACAGATCTTTATCCCTTTGACCCCTTTCTCAAATCCCTTTCTAAAACTTCAAGCGATTAAGCTAAAAATTTAGGTACACTCAGATTTTACTGTGTTATATTAGCGTACCAAATTTTAAATTAAAGCGTTCAAGAGTTATAGGCAAAGAAAAAAATATTATTTTCATTAACTCGTTGCTAAAGATGTAACAAAGGTTTTAATAAGAATTTAACACACTACAAGCTGGGAATTGAAATATAATTATTTTTTTAAAGAAATTTCAATTATGGATCAAGTAAATTAGAATGAAGCCAATTAAATATTTTCGTATCCTGGTTGTATCCTGCTGCCTTGTTGAATACCTAAAAAAAATGAACGAAATTAATGTGTAAAAAAACTTCTTCAGTTTTTTGCAGTACGTGATAACTAGAACCTGGATTTCAACCGTAGATGACGTCAATACCAGGATGGGACCGCAGCTCTCCTAATACCGGATACTCAAGGGGAATCCTAAAATGTCCGATATTTATAGATGCCGGTTATTTAGAGGTGGGAAAATTAAAAAAATAATAATACAGATATCTATTTACATATTATCAAAATAACACATATTATTACATCCCTACCTGATTCAAACAACAAAAATAATATAAGGAAAAGAAAATAACTTACTTGAGATAATCTTTAATGGACGTTTGTTTTGCATGTTTCATTTTATTGTTAATTTTTGTTCAACTACATTCAAGAAGAGCTTCACAAATATTCATATCGCTGTTTAAATTGCTAGAACTTAAAAAATGGTTTTCAAGATCTTTTGATCTTTTATGTGCTTCTGAAAATACTTGTAATACTAGTTACAAGTTCCTCTTCTTCAACCTCAGTTTAGATCGGATCGCTGGATTGGATCAGTTAGAGCGTATTAGAGTTTAGATCGGATTTCCTATGGAAATCGGAGTTTGGATCGGATATGTGAAATGGACAAAAAATTTAATTTTTCGACAAAAAGTCATTCTCCATAAAAAATTTGCTTGTCTTGAAACGTCTAGAAAGTTTGTTGTTTGTTCAATTTAACATACAGGGTGTTCAAAAATAGCAAAAACTAAGTAATAATGAAGAGTAAAGTACCTTAAATATTAACGCTATGTAAAGAGGTTATTAAGAAAAATTGTTTGCAATTAAATTTAATATTCAAATGCCTACTAGGCAATATTAAGCATCTTGAAGAGATTCCGCAAAATTTATCGTTATACGTTTGAAGTGTAGCCATTTTCCTTGTTTACTAAAGGCGCAGACAATAAGAAATCATAAACCCCAAAAATATTATTTAAATATTTATTTTGAAGAAATTATGATTTAATAAACAAATTCAACAATTATTTTGAAAAAACAGCATTATTATTCACGCACCATAACTATTCTACATGCAGGCCTCCAAGTTCAACACACCTCTCCAGACTCGTTCTAAAAGATATGTATATTGAGTGGATTATTTCTTGATTTACTTGGCCCACTACTGCTTGAATAATCCGAGTCTTGAGTAAATCAGTACTGTGTTCTATCGGCTCTCTATAAACTATTTCCTTCAAAAATCCCCAAAGGAAAAAGTCAAGTGGCGACAAGTCAGGGGACCTTACTGGCCAACAAATAGGTCCATATCTTCCGATCCACTTCTCTCCAAATTATTTGTTAAGACAATTGCGGACCTGAATTGTTGAATGGGCGGGACATCCGTCCTGTTGAAAATACGCTTTTTTTTGTATATTCTAAATTATCGTCGTTTAATTCTGGCCAGAAAAATGTGTTTAGCTCCAAGTATGAATTTTGATTTAAATTTTCTTTAAAAAAATACGGACCAATTATTCGATTGAAAGTAATTGTACACCAAACATTCAATTTTTTGAAATTTTGACTTCTAGAGGTAACTGAAAAAGACGGATTTTCTTGTGCCCAAAAACGACAATTCTGTGACGATATACCACTCCATTGGTAGAAAAAGTGCTTTTCATCGGAAACAATTATACTCTTGTGAAAATGCATATCTACAGTAAGCCTCGCTCCTATTTCTAAACAAAAATTCAATTGACGTGCATCATCACCAACTTCCAACGTGTCCATTATTTTCGGTTTGAAAGCTTCAAACTTATTTTCTGCCAAAATCCTTTGAATGTGTGTCTAGCTAATATCAATTTGTGCAGATCTCTTTCTTAGTGATAGTTTTGGATTTCCTTTGACTTAATTTAAAACTAGAATTGTGGCTGCATCATCGTCATCATGGACCTTCTTTGATTTTTTTCCGCATTTTACATCACCAGTTAAATCAAATTTTCGTACTAACTTTTTCAAATTTTGACGGGTAATTTCGACTTCTGGATGTTTTCATGAAACAATTCAATTGCATGACGATAAGAAATATTACCGATACCATAACATTTAATAAGATACATTTTATGATGTAAAGTAAGCATAATTTGGAATTAAAAATCAGTAATTGAAATTTCAAGCGCTTTGTCAAACACAATGTCAAACAATACCAATTGCCTTATTGATGGCTTACTGGAATTTCAAATATTCTAATTAGGGACTTTGAGAATAAATAGTGTAAAGACAACCTATTAACTACAGTGTTGATTGACTAATTGATTATGTGGATGTGCTCTTTCTTCAAAATATATGTTTAAATAATATTTTTGGAGTTTATGATTTCTTATTATGTCTGCGCCTTTAGTAAACATAATTTTTTTAAAGGAATATGGCTATACTTCAAACGTATAACAATGATAAAAATTGCGGAATCTCTTCAAAATACTTAATATTGACTAGTAGACCATGGTTTCATATTTGAGTATTAAATTTAATTGCAAACAATTTTTCTTAATAATTTTTTATATAACGTTAATATTGAAGGTACTTTACGCTTAATTATTATTTAATTTTTGCTATTTTTGAACATCCTGTATGTTAAATTGAACAAACAACAAACTTTGGACGTTTCAAGACAAGCAAAACTTTTTATAAAGAACGACTTTTTGTCGAAAAATTAATTTTTTTGTCCATTTCACTTATAGGTAAACTCAATCCGGGGACACCCTGTATATTGTTCGACCAGTCGGGTAAAACCAGGTAAGGTTTAAATGAGGGTTTAATAAACGAGTCGATCACCGAAATGTTTATGCCGTCTCG
This sequence comes from Aromia moschata, assembly GCA_029963805.1. NCBI lineage: Eukaryota > Metazoa > Arthropoda > Insecta > Coleoptera > Cerambycidae > Aromia > Aromia moschata. Next base: position 675,724 of record JAPWTK010000072.1, on the reverse strand, counting down.
TTTGTCGATTATTAACGAAGAATTTATATATATTTGTGCATTTTGCTGAAAAATAAAGTGTCCACGTCCGTTCAATAGAGGGACCGTCATTAAGGACGTTATTTTAAATAATCCCCATCGGAAACTCCACCAAAGAAAGTGTGTTTGCTATCTAGAGGTGTCGGTAACCTGAGGTTTTACTGTACACTTCATCTGAACCAGTTTCAATTCAAGAATCGCTAAAAAAGTAAAATCGCGATGTTTTTAAAAAATCATCAATAATTCTGAAAATATTAAATCCTTTCTGGGAGTTCTGGGACTTATATTTAAAAGGAAATGTTCAGAGTATCTATCTGACTAACTGAGCCATATTTGAAAAATCATTCCTAGACATGAAAAATGTTTAAAGATGAATCACAAATATCATAAAATTTCAAAAAAGCACTATACGCCACAGATAACTTAAAAGAAAAACGGATTAATTACGGATTAAAAACGGATTAATATTCGTCTAGAATTCACCTTGGTTTCACGAACAATGATTTTTACGAAAACTACACTAATGGAAAAAATTAAAAAATATTCCGAATTTTTAGTTATTATTCAGAATTCTGTATCTCAGTGAAAAATGGTCTTTTCGAGGTCTAAAAAAAAAGGATTTTGAAGTTTCAAGTTTCTAGTTTTGAGATATTTTGGCAAAAAAAATTTTAGAGCTACATGTTTCGCGCAATTTTAGGAAGTAGTGTGAGAAGAAAATTTTGCCAATTTTTTGCTTTTTTTTCAAGTCCACGAGCTTTAAAACAATTTTTCTAACTTACCCATGTTATAGACCGGATAGCTTGTTTATTCAGCTTCAATTTGCTTTTTCTTAAATCTCGATAGGACCATTTGTTGCTGAGATATATAACTTTAAATCAAAAAGGACCCTTTTTGTCTTTGATCGACGATATCTCAGCAACCAACGGTAGCACAGAAAATCTAAGGGTAGTTCTGAAAACTAGAATAAACCCCCTACAAGGTTCTGCTGCGATTTTTCAGGAAAAAATTTTTTTTAACCTTGACATGAATTTGAAAAAGCAGTAAAAAACGAGTAATTGATAGTTTTTCAGAACATCAACGGATGAAATTCAAATTAAAGGCTCAAGTTTTTTGAGCTTAAACATGTCCTAATCATGGCTAAAGTGAAAAAAAATTCGAAATAACAATTTTACAATTACAACGCTCGAAAAAAAATTTTTTTCACTTTAGCCATGATTGGGATATGTTTAGGCTCAAAAACGTGACCCTTTATATTTTTCAAAAGATTGACCGTTTGCAACAAGAAAACGGTTCGTTAGATCGTAATGTAACTTTGCATAGTTTTTGGGGGTATATTCAACTGTAAAAGGCATACGCAACATTAGTCATTTCATGAAGATTTGAATTTCAGCCGTTGATGTTCTGAAAAACCACCAATTACACGTTTTTTTCCTGTTTTTTTTCAAATTCTTGTCAATGATAAAAAAACATGTTTTCTCAAAAATCGCAGCAGAACCTTCTAGGGGATTTATTGCAGTTTTCAGAACTGCCCCTTATGTTTTCTACGGGTCCTTTTTGATTTAAATTTCGATATCTCAGCAACAAATGGTCGTATCGAGATTTAAAATAAAAGCAAATTGAAGCTGAATAAACAATCTAACCAGTCCATAGCATGGCTAGTTAGAAAAATTGTTTTCATGCTCGTGGACTTGAAAAAAAAAGCAAAAAAAATTCGCAAAATTTTTCTTCTCACACTACTTCCTAAAATTGCGCGAAACATGTAGCTCTAAAATTTATTTTGCCAAAATATCTCAAAACTAGAAACTTGAAGCTTCAAAATGCTTTTTTTAGACCTCGATAAGACCATTTTCACTGAGATACAGCATTCTGAAAAATCACTAAAAATTCGGAAAAAAATCTTTGACCTTTTAATTTTTTCCATTAGTGTATAATAAGGATGGTAGAGTTTTGAATTTTCAGTTCAATTTAGTTGTGCCATATTTCTCATATCCAAATATTCGTTTGCAACCCCCATATTTTAGCACGAGCCGCCACTGTCACATTGTCCGGTTAAAAGAAGAATAAAAAAAGAGTTCTACAAGCACTGACCCGTGAGTTTGTTACAATCTATTTTTTTTTAGATTCAGGTTAAAAAAATGTTACTTTTAATTATCCAGCTCGTTATATATATTTTTTCACTCTATTTTCTGCATTGCTAAAACTATTGTTAAACACCGATAAGAGATGGGCAACAGGGAATTCCCAGCCAATTAAATCTTAATCTGTCTAGACTTTCTCTCCTCGTTGCGAGCATAAAAGCGACAGTACAGGATGAACCGAAATGGTGTTATAGTAGTTCGTTTAAGTTTATTAATAAACACTTTATACAGTGCACTCCGGATACAACGGACCATGTAAGGAAGCTCTTTTAAGTCTGTTATATCCATGGGTATGCTATAAACGAAAAACATAGAAGATGTTTTTCGAACACAGAACACAGAAGAACTATCTGGTGGTGTCTTAACAAACTAATTACTGTGCCATTGTTTACTGAAACGACCATTGGTTTATGTTTGTGTGTTGTATCTATTAAAAATTAAAATACTTCTTTTATAATGAATCAGTATTGTTGTGTAACTCGTTGTTCGTCCTGGATTAAAAGGGACCCCCATTTAACATTTCATATATTTCCTGAAGAAAGAAAACAAGTTTACGAGGTGCATAAATTTGGTGACAAGGAACTCATAAATAGACGCAAGACTTAAAGGATATTAAAAATTAAAACTGAAGATAAGAGTCAGTTAATTAATATATGAGTCTCTTCTCTGTTTTTCGCATTTTACTGAGGGTAATTATTTTTATCGATGTAAATAAAGTATTAAATAATAATAATTTTCTGATCCAGCCAAGGGTTAAAAAAAGGAGATATTAAAACAAAATACTGCAGTACCTTCAAAGAAATTACCTTTGCAAAAGAACCTATTCAACCTAATAATGTGCCTTATTTAATCTTATCTGACTTCTATCAAAATTAGCAATCAAAAGAAACCAATAAAATTTTCCAGCTTATAAGCGATAAACCTTGATAAACATATACGAGGTGTGGCTATTAAATAACCGAACTGCTGTCATAACACTTTTTATTCGTTACCAATTACAGTAGCAACTTTTTCGCCTTCAGTGTCCTCCTTGGCGATCTCTACACCGCTCCATACGGCTTTTCCATTATTGAAAGTAGTGCTGGAAGTCCGCTTCAGTCAGCTGGTTCAGAACCTCCGTCGCTTTTTGCTTTAACCGCTTCCACACTTAAGACTCTTGTCCTCTTCAGTGTCACCGTGTCTAACAAGCCTGGATCAGTGTCAATGTTGTTTAGAATGTCAGCGCAAATGTTCATTCTTGATTCCTTTTGCTCGGGAGTAAGGAGTTTTGGCACCATTTTTGCGTAAACTTTGTGCATGTTGAACGATTCATGCAAAATCTGGCGATTATATTCTTTGTCGATTCCTGTTATTTCAGCAAGCCCTCGGATGATTAGACGACGATCTTCGTGGATTAATTTACCTATTTTTTCAATGTTTTCGTACGTTTTTGACATTGAGGGCCGTCCGGGACGCGGATCGTCTTCGGTCGTTTCACGTCCCTCTTTAAACCGTTTAAACCATTCAAAAACTTGTGTGCGGGATAAACATTCATTCCCGTACACTTCTTTTAACATTGCATAAACTTCTGTAAAAGTTTTCCCCAGTTTAACAAGTAACTTGAGATTAACCCGTTCTCCATCTGAACACTTTTTTGACCCACTGAACATTTTTTTTGACGCGTCATTGGTGTGTAGACTAATTCAAACCACAGCTACTGTCAAACTAAGCGACCCAGTGGGCTTGTCCAGCGGGCTCAGTGTGAGAAAAGTATCGCCAGATACAGTTCTGTGTAAACTTGTCGCGACACGCTCGCAGCGCGCTGGTAGCAGCATTAGTTAGGTTATTTAATGGCCACACCTCGTATATTATCACAAATGGTTTCTTAACGTAAAAAATAATCAAACGCTACAAAAATAAAAAAATAAAACACAAATTGAACATAAACACATTAAATACGACGTAACAACAAAGAAGTAGGCACAGTAATTAGTTTCAAAATTTTCCACAGTGGTGCTGGCATTTTAAATTCGGACGCCTATAGTCGATTCTACGTTATAACGGAGTACTTTAAAAGTAGAGTACACAGTATCTGAATAATTTGCAACAGTTAACTAAGACATATTTTTTTGGCTATTTGTTTTATTTGCATTTTCTCTACCTACAGTTATATTACACAGGACCACAATTTTTTTTTACGCAAACAAGATTAGATGACATACGTAATTTTGGTCGCTGAAAAAAGAATCTGTTGTCCGTTTCTCTCTATCACGTTTGGATTTAGCGTAAATCAAGGAAATATAACTTCAAAAGCACGTCAAAATGAAGCAACGTAAAAAAAAGTTTTGTAGCAGAAAGGCATTATATCATTCCATATGTTTTTTTTTTGTATACTGAACATGATTTTGAGATCAGAATTGTTCCATAGGCCGTGCATTAAGACATAACCTCAAAAACATCTTGAAATTGAAAAACATAAATACGTTTATCAAGTAAATTAGAAGTTTAAGCTATTTATGTTTTCAATTTCAAGATGTTTTTTTGAGGTTATGTCTTAATGCACAGCCTATGGAATAATCCTGATCTCAAAATTGTGTTCAGTAATAAAAAAACATATGGAATGGTAGTAATGCCTTTCTGCTACAAAACTTTTTTGTTTTTTTTATGCTGCTTTAGTTTTACATGCTTTTGAGGTTATATTTCCTTGATTTACGAAAAATCCAGACGTGATAGAGGGAAACGGACAACGGATTTTTTTTTCAGCGGCCCAAAATACGTCTAAGACTTTGCGTCTTTTCTTCGTCTAAACTTCTAAGAATTTAAGAATCTAAGAATACGTCTAATCTTCTTTGCGTAATTAATGAAATACACGCTTTGTAAAAGACAGTAGTCATACATATATGACAGTGACCAAGTAGGTTTTTTGATCAAAAAATATTTTAAATTACTTCGTTGAGCTATTACGGAATTTGACCTAGTCTGTACAGATACAATGATGCATAACATTATTCGATTTGTCAGTTATTCTTTCGCTCCATTGTATGGTGTATTGGAGTTGCATTTAAATGAAAACGTGTGGTAGGAAAAGACCCAACCAATTAAAATTTAATTTGAGTTAAGCTTAAAATATTCTATACGACGTTCTAATACATGTTTTTTTTTTAACAAAGGATAAACTTATTTGATAATACAGTGTGGATCAAAAGTATCACAGTTTTAGTAATTTACTGAAGATGGTAAGGAAATTGTAAAAAAAAAATATTTAAAGCATTTTTTGTAACAATCACCATAAGTAACTTTCAGAAATAAAACAGAATTACTTATTTATAGGGTTGGCCGATCGTGCCGCAATATTACGCAGTATTACGTTAATAATAAAATGTCACACGTACAAACGCCTAAAAAATTTGCTGACAAAGTGAATACATTCATCGGTGATTTCTGTTATGATGGCGCAACCGTAATGTGTATAATCTACAGGGAAAAATTGCTGTGATGTAGGGACAAATGCGATTGTAGCCGTCACATAAATAATGAGAAACAGGGTATGCTCTTGAAACTCAGTTTATGTTCGACCTACTTTTAATGCTAAGGGCCTGTGATGTACCCTTGAATGTACTCGATAAACAACCATTTCGAGTGTGGACAAATACGTTCCAGAGATGGCGTTACCAGGTCGCACAACGTTACGTAACTATCTATCAACTGTACGCAGTGATTTACTAAAGTGGATTAAAAAGTGGATTAAAAAATACACGGTTGTGGTTAAGTATTGATGAGATAACAAACTGTACAAAATATTCTGACTTCCCTTCGACCTTCGAAAATATACACGCCCATTGTAGGCCAGTCAATGAATACACTAAAAATCGCTAAAATCGCAAACTAACATGTAGTTCTGAATTTTTGGTATGTTCTTAGGATCAATACTAGTAGTGTAAATCCACGTTTGCAGCTTCGAAAGACCTGTGCTACACCTTCGTGGCACTTAAAAAAACACTAAATTTTCGGACTTTTTTTGTATTTTGATGATATCTCCTAAACTATGCATTACATGGACACGGTCGTTTTATGCTTTTTTAAAGCAGATTAAATTTGCTACAATTTGAGATCTGAACCAGCCCTGCACGTCAAACTCAAAATACAGCAGGTTGGAAATTGGCCATTTTTTCAAAAAAGCAAGTTTTTAACTTTTCGTCAACTTCCGGCTTAAGTATCGAGGAGGATGTGGAGATAATGTGGTTCTTCTAGTCCTTCTTAATGGTTTGGAATCCACTATCAAAAATGGTTTTTTCCAGAAAAGTGGCAGAGGTGACTCTGGTCCATTGCAATACTCTTCAACTTCATTCAACCGGGGAGAGTTGGAGTTCTCCCCCGGATTTGTGTTGTTTTTTGCACGCGTTCACAGGGTGCGACACTACTTCTGCCCTTTTCTGGTACGGGAAAAATAAACTGTGGAGCCCTGTTCAGAAATTTCTCGAACTGATAACCATCGCAAAACAATTTCTCCAACCTACTGCGACCCACGAGACCATAGCACTCAGGAGCAAAGTGCCTTGTAGCTGTGTACAGAGGAGACTACAAGGTAGAAAATCTACATAGCCTGCGGTACAAAATTTTTGAGAAAACGGCCGCCTCTTCTAAGGTTGACCTGGCCCGCTTGCCTCCAACAGAAGATAGGGCGGCATTCCATGCCTACCGAACTTACCATCAGGTTCAGAAATGGTTGGGGGTTGATAAAGATGCCACTCAGAGGACTGAACACTAGGACTGAACAGGGGCTCATACCTACTACCATGATGGGCGAAGTGGCACCTTCAACCCTTCTCAAAATTCTTTCCTGCCAGTGTAAGAAAGGGTGCACCGGAGGCGGCAGCACATGTCTGAAAGCAGGACTCAGATGCTCTTCTATGTGCAAATTCTGCTCTGGCGTATCCTGCCAAAACGTCGCCGTTTTCCAGATCGACGAAGAATGGGATGATAACGACGACGATATCGACGACCCACTGCCCGTGATGACAATAGAGGATTCACAACCACCTTCGAAACGGACTAAGTGAACTTTATTAAAAACCATAGTTGTAGATTATTATTATTAAGATTGTACGTAAATATTCATGAGTAGTGCATTCAATACATATTTTGTTAGATTGGTATGGTTTTTTTCGTTAAAACTACCCGCAAACCATCTTGAGAACTAGTGAAGTCGAATTTGTGAAAAATGCAGTTTTCCCATTGTTTGGTTTTTTTAAGATCCTGGGATAACTACACTTAAATTAAAGTTAATTAAATCTACTAAAACTTGTCTTGATACCGCCTTCATCGTAGGATTAGTATTTCCCCCGATATTAAAGCCGGAAGTTGACGAAAAGTTAAAAATTCACTTTTTTCACCTGCTGTCTCTTGAGTATCATTTGACGTACAGAGCTGGTTAATGTCTCAAATTGTAGCAAATTTAATCTGCTCTAAAAAAAGCTTAGATTGACCGTTTCCATGTAACGCATAGTTTAGGAGATATGATCAAAAAACAAAAAAAAGTCCGAAAATTTAGCGGTTTTTTAAGTGCCACGAAGATAGCACAGGTTTTTCGAAGCTGCAAACGTGGATTTAAACTACTGGTACTGGTCCTAACAACATACCAAAAATTCAGAACTAGACGTTAGTTTGCGATTTTAATGTACTCATTGACTGGCCTATTGTTATTAGCTAGTAAAAGACAGTAATGGCAACAGAGTGTAATGGAAACACAATTACGAGGTTGGTGTTAGAGATCCTCGAACAATTGTCGAACTGTCAACAAGTCAGGTGGTGATGTTTATGACTGATAGTGCCCCCACGATGCTATTATTAGAAAGCCGTTTGCTATCAGAACGCGATTGCAGGTTTTTGCATGTTACGTGCAAAGTTTTTTTTTTAAATCTTGTAGCAGAAACTACTAGACAATGTTTTCCCAACGTCTACGCATTAATAGTGAGTACAAAAAAAGTGTTCTTAACATCCCCTAAAAGCCTTCGCGAGATTCACAGCAATGTCCTGATATTACTGAATCACCACAGCCGATTCTTACTCGTTGGTTGAAAGCTGCTTTTTTTGATGCCGATAAGAGGGTAAGTTTTACATACATACATATATGGTTATAAAGTGTGAATTTATTGCTTTTGTTATTATATTTAATATTAGTTACTTTCTTGTATTACATATATGATGCGTACGCCTAAGTTCCACGGCACATTTTGGTCAACTTTACTTTTTTATATCTTTATTTATTACTTCCACATCACGTAGTGGGTGGGTTTAACTAGAATAAAATATTAAAACTAGAATAAAAAGACAAACGTTAAAATTTGGCCAAACTATGGCTATAGCGACCTATAGCTAACTATGGAAATCGACAAATACCCGATTTTCGAAAATTTATAAAAGGCTGTATTTGTATCGGTGTAATCTCTTTGATGAAAATGAAAAAACTTTGTTATTTTAAATGTAAATGCTATTTTTTATTTCATTTTCGAATTGTACGTGAAATTGTTGGTTGAAAATCATTAACATATGAATGATCATTTTTTATCTTTAGAAATCGGGGTCAACAATATTTCACGCTATTAAACAGTACTTGATATACGAGGTGTGTAAATTAAGTAATGAGACTTTTTCAATTTTTTTTCGAATACAATTACAACTCAGTATTGTCTCCTTCAAAATAACTTCATTGGGAAGCCACACATCTCTGGAGACGGTTCTTCCATTCTTCATAGCAGTGCTGGAACTCACATACTGGAATAGCCTTCAGCTGGTCGGTTACAGCTGTTTGAATGTATTCTATGGTCCCAAAATGACGTCCCTTGAGGTGATTCTTAAATCTCGGGAAGAGGAAAAAAGTCACAAGGACTCCAGTCAGGCGAATAAGGAGGCTGAGGAGCCACAGAAATGTTTTTACTGGCTAAAAACTCGTTTACTGAAGTGGCTGTGTGACAAGGCGCATTGTCGTGATGCAACATCCAGTTGTTCTTGATGTTTGACCTCACACACATGACCCTTTTTCGAAGTTTTTCAAAAACCTCTCTGTAAAAGTGTTGATTTACTGTTTGGCCTGGAGGCACAAACTCATTGTGGACAATTCCCTGGCTATCAAAAAAAAATGCTTTGGCGCTTGGTTTCCGGGTCGTACTCAAACACCCAAGTCTCATCACCAGAATGACACGTTCCATGAAATGGGGATCATTTTTAATGGAATCCAAAAGGTCAAGACGCCTTTCTCTCCTGATGTCCTTTTGTTCCTGCGAAAGGTGTTTTGGAATGATTTTTGAGCAGATTTTCCTCATCCCCAATTCGCCAAAATCCCCGATCATTATTGCCATCAACCGACGATCTAAACGCACAAGATCCCGTATTCTATCGAAATTTTCACAGGTTCTCGAAAATGAAGGCCTTCCGCTGCGGCGTTCATCCTCAATCGACTCTCTTCCTTCTGACTTCCGCCTTAAACCTTCTTAAGCCTTCTCTTCCGCCTTAAACCACCAAAAAATCTGGGCTCTTGAAAAAACACTGTCTCCGTAGGCGTGTTGAAGTTTTGCAAAAGTATCCGTTGCGCTGTGTCCAAGTCTGAAGCAAAACGTGATAGCGCACCGTTGCTCAAAATTCATGTCACTCATTCTTAAAACACACTAGAAAAAGTCGGTTTACGAAAACAGTCACAAAGACAAAACAGTCGCGAAAACAAATGACTCTAACAAGTTCAAACTTCTACTGAAGGTGCATTACATGTTAACCACCGCCCTTAGAAGTCCCGTCTCCGCAGTGTTGCTAGATCGGGCGCTACGTTGTCTCATTACTTAATTTACACACCTCGTAGAAGGCTAAAATTTCACCGAATACGAAAGGGTCTATAGAATATCTGACAGTCATTAATGTCTGTACATTGTACAGAGCGTTAAATACTACGTCACCAATTGTGATCAGTTCAAAACTCAATATATCGCTTATTTTAAATGGAACACCCTGTATTTTATAACGCCACTTGATGTATAAGGTGACACTGTTATGAAATGACATACTTGGCAAGTTTGATAGAACCAATATGTTGGGCTTTTTTTTGTTATTCTGTTGTAGTAATAAATTATTGAATAGGTTAATGAAAGGCAATTTTTGAACCAAACGGATAATAAAAAAAATTGCAAACGGTGAATACTTTTGGACGGACACTGTGTATTGATCGACAGACACATTTTTATATCGTAAGTAATTTGGGAGTACCTAAAAGGTTGTTAATATGGGAATTTTATCGCATTCTAAAAAATTGCAGTGTACTTACTATATTAAATATACTTGCAAAGCAAACAAATCGCTATCTTATCATTTATCGCGCCTTATGCAATTAAAATAGAATAATTTTATATATCATAGGCATATAAAAAAAATGATATCTTATAAGTAAATAAATTGGGATGAGTATTTCACTGATAACCTTTTTTTATAAGTAGGAAATTGATTCAAGCCATTTCCAAAGAAAAAAATGTTTATGCAACAAACTTGTGTTGTTTTAATTTCATTGAATATTAGAAATCCAGTAATTATAAGACGTTGTTTATACGATTAATTCTAGTAGTATTGGTTAATAAGGACAGCTACGTGAAATAGAAAATATATATTTCTGAGAAATACTTTCACAAATCAACATTCCATATACTGATGGGCAAATACGAGTACATACTACATATCAAGCACCAAGCCATGGTGCAACGACATTGCATTTAGCTGTACGCAGTGGAGTTACATGTGAAGAGCATTTTTGAAGTTTGTTAATATTTGTTTACCTTATGATACCTCTAGATTTAGTTCATTATCTACAGGGCAACTTTTCTGTACACGATAACCCGAAAATGCGTTAAGATATCAACTTGAAATTTGGAACACTTATGAACCATGATGGGGTGTGGAGATAGTACGATTTTGAATTGAATCGGTTAAGGGGTTAGGGGTGAAATGGGGGTAACACACTTTTTCCTTGTCCACAGGTAATTCAATAACGATACATGATATTCACTTCAAATTTCAAACAGATACGAGGTGTGTAAATTAAGTAATGAGTCTGGCAACGTAGCGCCCGATCTAGCAACACTGCGGATACATGACTTGGAAGGGCGGTAGGTTAACATGTAATGCATCTTCAATACAAGTTTGAACTTGTTAGAGTCATTTGTTTGTTCTCTGCGACTGTTTTCGTAAACCGTTTTTTCTAGTGCGTTTTAAAAATTAGTGACATTAATTTTGAGCAACGGTGTGCTATCAGGTTTTGCTTCAGACCTGGACAGAGTGCAACGATTACTTTTGCAAAATTTCAACACGCCTACGAAGACATTGTTTTTTCAAGAGCTCAGGTTTTTCGGTGGTTTAAGGCATTCTCAGAAGGAAGAGAGTCGATTGAAGAGAACCACGCAGCGGAAGGCATCCTCGTAAAAAATGGTTCCACAAAACCTTTCGCAGGAACAAAAGGCCATCAAGGGAGAAAGGTATCTTGACTTTTTGGAATCGATTGAAAATGATCCTCATTTTATGGAACGTGTCATTATTGGTGATGAGACTTGGGAGTTTGAGGACGACCCGGAACCCAGGTGCCAAAGCATGGAATGACACACTTCAAGCTGTCCAAGACTCAAGCAAGAATGAGCAAGTCGAAGATCAAATGCATGCTGATTTGCTTTTTTGATAGCCAGAAAATTGTTCACAAAGAGGTTGTGCCTCCAGGCCAAACAGTAAATCAACACTTTTACAGAGAGATTCTTGAAAAACTTCGAAAAAAAGGTCATGCGTGTGAGACCAAACATCAAGAACTGGATGTTGCATCATGACAATGTGCCTTGTCACACAGCCATTTTAGTAAACGAGTTTTTAGCCAGTGGCTCATCAGCCTCCTTATTCGCCTGACTTGAGTCCTTGTGACTTTTTTCTCTTCCCGAGATTGAAAAATCACCTCAAGGGACGTCATTTTGGGACCACAGAAAACATTCAAACAGCTGTAAAGTACCAGCTGAAGGAAATTCCAGTGTAAGAGTTCCAGCACTGCTATGAGGAATGGAAGAACCGTCTCCAGCGCTGTTTGGCTTCCCAAGGAGGTTATTTTGAAGGATACAATCCTGAATTGTAATTCTATTCGAATAAAATAGATTAAAAAAATCAGTCTTATTATTTAATTTACATACCTCGTGTGTACCATGAAGAGGTCTGGAGATATGTAATTCGATTTTGAGTTGAATCTGTTATGGGGTTGGGGGATAAATAAAGGGGGGTTATATACTTTTTTCCTTTTAATAGAATTTCTCCTTTTGATAGAAGTTTTTCTGACAGTAGAGAGATATATAAAAAGTTAATACGCAAGTTTTGTCGCCTTCAACAACTATATGCCTTTATCAAAATTTCCGTATATGTTTTCTTGTAAGTGTTATCGCGACGATTTATTATAAACAATGTTTTCGCATAAGCTGACGACGTTCAGTCAATAACACCTTAACTTGAATTAAATTGTCTAAACGTGAAATCATGTCAACAGGCGATTCTGAGAACCGATTACAACTGTATTTTTTTATGTTTGTTTATATTATTATTATTATCTTAACCCAGAAGGCAGGTACGCAAGAACGCAAAATGCCTATCGTGGGGAATATTATACGCACTAGAGAACCAATTAGTGATTTGTGAAACTTAACAATGACCAGATCATTTCTTTTAAATATTCCTCTGGGATTGGAAATATGTGGCGATCTTCCCGTGACGTAATCAGAGATTTATGACATATGGCAAGAATACGGACGTTGTATTCTACAAAATTCTAGTCTTATATGGTAAGAACATAACTTAGATGGTAATACTTTTTTTCAGATTATAATTTCTTTTAGCTGTTTACGAATAAAATGGGGTGATCAAACAATCATCGTGGAGGTACAACGCGAGTCTACGGACAGAATTTACACAATTTTTAGATGTAGGGGAATGTCGTCAGGGTTGGGCCACGGCTATTTTTCGTATATGACACGTGCTGCCTCTGTGTTTATAGCGTGGAATTATTATTGTCGATGACAGAAAACTTTTCAGAGCATTGCTTGTCACGGAGATTGTATGTAAAAAGTTTTGTGCCTTCGTCTTGTTTTCGGTAGTCCGAAAAGTTTTGTAATAACCGTGAAAAACGACTCAAAACCTGGACAAAAACGATGTCACCGCCGAAGTAAGTACCTATATATTTCCATTATGGGGTTAACCATTAACAAGTTCCCAAAGGAACAATTTTATTCCCTAACCTGTTTGCCTGTAGTGTTTAGCGATTGAAAAAAACGCTTGTCGCCTAGGTTGGGCCACTCGTGTAGTCAGGGTTGGGCAACATAATTTTTTTTCCGACAAGTAAAATAACAGTCTTGAGCCAGTTTTTCGCACCGCATAACATTAAAATAACTCATTGCCGCAATAAAAGTAATGTTTTATCCCATCAATTTATTACATTACACAATTTATATGATATAAAAGCTTGTCACGAGATTTACTTGTGTAGATAAACAAGAATGTAATAATTATGGAACTTGATCTTGACATAAGAAAATTTAAGAAAAAAAGTATGCATTTTATAAAAAAGGTAAATACATCTACACAAGTAAATCTGGTGACAAGCTTTTTATATCATATAAATTGTGTAATGTAATAAATTGATGGGTTTGATTCAATTTAAAGTTTATTTTCCTCTTTTTTAGAGCATTTAAATAAAAGCTTGTTTTTTTAAAAAAAATATTATTAATTTATTTTTTTGTGTAGCTGTGTTATCGCAGGTGTTGCCCTCTACATTAAATGCAAAAACTGAGACCTCATTTCGATTTCCCGACCCCAAAAAACCCATATCACCGAATTTAATGCGAATACTCCAGTGAAGCAATTACAAAAATATAAAAATTAATTTTTATTTGACCCCACCGACCCGATCTTTTTTTTCAACTTGGACCGTTATTATGGACTTTTGTACTAAGACTTGGGTTAAATCGACTTGTTTTAACTTGACTTGAAGAAACTGCCATTACCATAATATGGCCCATTCATTACTGAACGTCCTATATGGTTGTGTTCTGTTTGCTCCATGGTGAAGATAAAAGATTATAATGATCAATTTATGGTCGTCCAAAAGAAACTCAACTTCCTCACCATCGTACCTACAACGTTGAACTCCCTGCCCAGCCGGTCTTCCTCGGGGAAACACAGAAAAACCGAGGCACCGTCCATCTCATCCAAGCAGTACCTGTCATTGCCGTAAAACATGTTGTACAGAGGCACCCAGAGGTCCCCGTCAACCTGCAGGTACGCCGCCTCCTCGGGGTCCGAGTTGTTCAGCAGGAAAAAATCGCACTGCAGGTACCCCACCAGGAATTTCAGTTCCGAGCTCTGTTCTCGCACTGGTACCGTCTTGTCCACGTGTAGCGGTACACGGAAAGGCCCCGTGGAGTTGTTCCGCATGCAGTATCTCCTCGAAAGGGAGTACCCCGGCTTGCAGCACTTCCTCACGCAGGCGGAGCCCTCGCAGTCGCATCTCTGTGGTGCGGGTCCTGCAGCGAGGTAACGGGGTACGAGAGAAGAGTTTCCGTCGCACAGATCCAGCGAATGGACCTCCTCGACGAGCAGAGAGACCAGGGTGACGACTATGCCGTAGAACAGCGGCATGTTTTCGAAGCGAACGACGCGGAAAACACTCTACATGGCGCGGTACCCGGCGAGTTTGGTTGGAGGAAGTGTGTATCATAAGACACAACCGACTGGCCATCACCAAGCGCTAAAAAATTGACGAGAAGGAACGACGCGTGTCGAACGGAGAAGCCCCTACCATTGCAAGAGCCGGACGGCGATCTCGGACCGTTTAGTTTCGATTTGTCGCAGTGCAAAACGTAAATTTATGAGGAGTACGTGGAATGGTTGGGTTACTATTCATTTGTAAACAAAAGTCAACTGTATTCTATTCGTGTTCGTAACGGTGTTTAGTGTGTATACAGCGTGTCCCAAATTCGAGCGTGAGCATTGGGGCCTTGGAAACTATAAGATATACGAAAAATCCTGGAGTGGGTACTGGAACCCTCGGCGTAGAAACAAAAAACTAGACGTTTTAATCTTCTCCAGAAGTTGGCATCTTCTGGAGAAGATTAAAACTAAATTCTAACCTACACACTTGCTCTATTTATACTTACACTCGATTCCCTCTTAAGTCACCTTCGCTTTATTCACATTTCCTCTTATTTCACCACGTTTTTCCCTATTATGTCACGAAGTTGTCCCTCTTAAGTCGCCGCCTGTAAACGTTTTAGAACTACGTTTGGAAATTGGATTCTCGCATGAATATGTACAATTTTTATTGAAAAAAAAAAAGATTGTGTAATACATTAAATATAGACGCCTAACCTTTAAAATAGGTTAGGTAGGTGTCTTTTAAAAATATTTAACCTTAAAATATTCATTCAAGCGGAAAATTGAACTTTGTCAAGCACGACTGGGTATACTTACGTTGATTTTTTCGTTCAGCTGGCTCATTTTTCATTATAAGAAGTCCTGTGGTATATCTCTAAATATCTCTTTTTGCAACTAAAAACACGAGAAAGTTGAGGTTATGATTCCGACTTAAAAGAGAATAAATTTCGCGACTTAAGCGAGAAGATGATGAATGGATTTGGTGACTTAAGAGGGAATCGAGTGTAATTTGTTGCCACGGTTCACTGAACCGTAATATCTGTCTTTGTTTATCACAGCAAACAGTGGACTGGTGGGTATCAGACCATTGTCCTTATTCATAGTTACACTTAATGATTTCTAATCTTTCAAAAGCATCCAACTGTCTACTGTTTGTTACATTTCTAATTAATTTTAAATTATTTGTCTATCCGATGATTGTTGTCAAAAGCGTTTTGGGCAACTCAAGATTTTTCCGTTCTGCCATATTTTAAATGAGCCAATTCGAAATTTGTTTCGTTACCATATGAACCTAAATTCACCCGCGGACTCGATAAAATTTTTAAAAATAGTAATATCAATTTGGTTTATAATTTTTAAAATAAACTATAGGAATAAATAGCAACCATAGGAATAAATAATTTAAAACTAATTGGAAATGTAACAAGCAGTAGACGTTTGGATGCTTTTGAAAGTTTAGAAATCATTAAGTGTAACAGTAGTATGAATAAGGACAATGGCCCGATACATTAAGTGTAACAGTAGTATGAATAAAGACAATGGTCCGATACCCACCAGTCAACTGTTTGCTCTGATAAACAAAGACAGATGTCTGGAGATATCTGGAAAAAAAAGATTTAAAGAAAAGTTTTTTTTTATTTTCTCTAAAAAAAACTGGACGTTTTCCACGAAGCACCGAATACTTTTCTCGACGCGCGTTTCTCCAACTAAGTTGGCATCTTCTGGAGAAGATTAAAAAAAATATATTCTCCTGAATATGCCAACTTAGTTGGCGAAATGCGTGTCGAGAAAAGTATAGTAGTTCGGTGTTTCGTGGAAAATTTCCAGTTTTTTTTTTCTACGCCAAAGGTTCCAGTACCCACTCCAGGATTTTATTTTCTCTAGTTTCTCTAGTAAAAAATATTTAAAAAGATGTTTCGAAGCAAATTGAAGTTCTTCGTTGCCACTTTACATGATCAGTTCTTGAGCCCAACGTTTAGATTTTCCGGGACCATCATCAACTTCAATTTACTGTCACACCCACGTAGTGGAGTGAAAGTATAGTAATCATGAAAATGTTTTTAAAACATTTTATTGGCTAAATAGGCTTAAAATGTTCTGAAACGTGGAGATTTTAAGTTTAAGCGAAAAAAATGATCTGTCTGTCGGTCTGTCGATATGTGTGTCTGCCTGTCTATAAACCTTTTTTTGCAAATGTAAAGGTTTTTAGCATACTAGGTTGGAGGGGTGTGGAGGTTTGAGGGTCGAAGGGAGTACGTGTTAAAAATGGGTAAAATAAATGTTTTTAACATAAATTGTAATAATTCGACATTGAAAGGAGCTCTATAAAAATCTCCTACTCTTCTTACCCCTTCACCCTTGGAGTACGGAAGGGGTGAATTATAACAAAATAAAAGGGCAATGTTAAAAATCTATGAAAACTTATCTGTAGTCAAGCCAAAATTGAATATATGTTCATTTGGCTGATAGTGCTTTTGTTGTAGACAGGAGGGGGGGGGGTTGTTTTGTTGCATATTAATGCAAATTAATAAAGAGATTCATGTGAAGTGTCGCTTTATAGGTTTTTGAGGCTCAAGAATTCAAATATCACAATATTAAGTCTGAGAACTGAGTGAGAAATGAAACTGAGAGCTAATATTGATGAGAAATTATAATAATTTATATACAGTGTGGAACAGCCAAATGGAATAAATTCAGTAGCTCCATTAATTATGTTTTTTTTTTTAGAAAATTCTGAGACACGTCAATTTCTAATTCTAAAATGACATCTTGCGACGTAAAAATGTCATCCCTAAATTCAACCCCATTCAGGTGACCGCTACAACCCCTATATTTTCAAATTGAAAGTAGGGGCTTGTGATACGTCATTTGAAAGGTCTTCTTATTCTCTATTCAAAACTGCTATGGTTTTAAATTTTATTGCAGATATTAACAAGAAAAAAAGTTTCTCCAGCGTAGGAAATTCGTTACATTGAAATAAAACTTTTATAAGTAACACTATTTGTCAATTTTAGGTTCTGAAATGTTATTAATAACAAAAAATAAATGTCTGTAATTGCCGACATTCCCTACTATAAAATAAAAACTTACTAATAAATAGTACAATTTTTCGCTTGACAATCGAACGATTTTGATAGATTTAGACGGCCTAAACAAGAGTACCTTTTCTCTGTAGAATTGAGCGTTCTTTTATGCTATCGACTTGTTTTACGCGTGACTCAACAGATAAAAAAATATGTTTTAATTCACCAAAATAATACGGTGAAACTAGCGCCCTCTAGGAGCAACGGCAAAATAAGCTTAAAATTCGTAATTCTAACACCAAAAAACATAAAACTACCAATTTTCAGATTTAGGCTATCAAAACTTTCTCAATTATTGAGAATTTTCAGAATAAAATTTAAACTTTGAACACGCTGTATCTCTTAAACCAGCGACATTGGTATAAGGCATGTTGAGCTCAATCATCATCAGTTTCTTTAATAGTGTCTTATTTTTTGAAAATATAGTTTCTTTTTAATAAACTTTTTTTAATTATGGTTTTTATTTACCCGATAAAAGTACTCATCACAAAATGTGACGGCCTTGACAATTAAATTAAGGTTATAAACTTTAAATAAGGTTATAAAATGTTAAATAAGGTTATCAACTTCAGATTAAGGATAGAAACACGTTTAAATAATATACTCGGGAATATCATGTAATTAATAGTAAGCTGTGGATAGTTACTCTTTGTTGTCAAAAATAAACACAAACATCTTGGTTCCTTTGTTGCTGATGTCAGGGAACCACACATTATAAGGGCTATTGATTATATTTTTAACATATTTTTTTTTTAAATGATGATTATTAGTAACTAATGTAGGCTTCGGAAGGTTTGTCTGCCCGCATGTAAAACTGCGTAAGAGTATCCTGGAAGGGCCAATGTCGTATCTAGCACGGGCAAGAAATAAACGCGTATATAATCTACAAGGCGCTTATACAATACAGTTTATACCTTAATTACCATAGAGTTTTATAGTTCCGAGCCCTGTTGCCACACGCATTCCGTACTCTAATAACACAGGACCACAAAAGTTTTCATGTGCGGAATACTACACTATGCCTACTATATGTTTTTTAGGTCGCTGATTACGAATCCGGGCTTACTTTTGCTTGATCAGCTAACCTAACCTCAAAAAACGCTCAAAAAACTCAAAAAATCGAGTTCATAAATTGAATAGCACACGGGACCTAAAACTTGATAGCCCGTTCAACTGAACTCTTGCATCTCAAAATCTCCGAATCCAAATTTTCAAACTCCTAGCCTAAGCTCAAAAACCCCCAAAAACTAAAAAAAAAAACGAGACTAAAAAGTCAACCTCACACTTCACCTGAATTCACGTGGTCCAGGATGGGAAACGCTAAATCCACTTCAGCATATTACTGTTTTCAGGGTGGTGGAATTTCAGATTTTAGAGGTACTTTTTCATAACGTCGCTAGTTACTGGCGAAGCAATATATCCTATTCATCAATTTATCGCTAGAAACGACGACTGAAGATACATATCATCAACATCATTCAAGGACAAGAGGCTATGGGTTAGTGTTTGAAGGCTTCGTTTTGCATCAGTTAAAGATATAAATTGAAAAGTCTATTGTTCTACAATATTTAGGTCCAGTGTGCTGTTGAGTTTTTAGACTCGTTTTTTTGGGTTTTTGGGGATGTAGTTTTAGGGGTTTGAAGATTTGGATTCGGAGATTTTGATGTTCGAGAGTTCAGTTAAAAGGGCTATCAAGTTTAAAAAATTCAGGTCAAGTGTGCTGTTTAGTTTTTAGACTCGTTTTTTTGAGTTTTTGGGGGTTTTTGAGGTTAGGTTAAGAGGATAGGAGTTTGAAAATTTGGATTCGGAGATGAAAGAGTTCAGTTGAAGGGGCTATCGAGTTTAAAAATTCAAGTCCCGTGTGCTATTCAATTTATGAACTCGATTTTTTGAGTTTTTGAGCGTTTTTTGAGGTTAGGTTAGCTGATCAAGCAAAAGTAAGCCCGTATTCGTAATCAGCGACCCAAAAACCATATAGTAGGCATAGTGAAAGTGAGTAGGCGCACATGAAAAAAAAAATTGTGGTCCTGTGTAATGATTAATACTGGCCAATTTTGCGAAATATTAATTTGATCAGAATAGACAAAAATATAAAATGTGTGTTTAACAGGTTAAAATATGCACCTAACCTGACTTTAAATTCAGGAAATCTTTACAATTTAACCCGTTATTTCAATTTCAACGCTATAAGAGTTGTCCAACCAACCATTCCAGCCTGGTAAAGAAAAAAAGGTGAAGGTTACCTTGTGCTAATAGATCGTGGTGTTTTATTAAATAAATCGGAGAAATAAAAATTCGATGGGGAAATCCTATACGTTGATCAACAGTGTTAAATGTTTATTTATTAGTTTGTATTATACTCAAGTCGCACCTTTTATCTTCTATTTGAGTTAAATATTTGCTTCCTGTCAAGTAATGATTGCACAATAGTTAAAATTATTTTAGGCATACTTATATAATGTAGCATGAATACAGGGCAATACAGGGTTAATGAAACGTGTAAAAGCTAAAAAATAACAAAGAGTTGACATTCGTGTTTTTGCAAATCAATTCCGCTCGAGTAGAAAGCTACTTTTACCATCGGAAAATACAGGGGGGGGCTACTTTTATTTATGTATAAATCCATAAAATTCTCATTTTTTGAGATAATCGATTAAACTTTTTTTTTTTAATTTAAAGGGCATCTAATCTGATTCTTTTGACCCTGAGGTTTTAAGATTAATTTTCATGGCTTTCTACGAATTTTTTGTACCCTCGAAATTCAATATAACCATTTAGCGATTTTTCTTATTTAAAATCTGAATTCATAGCGTTAATAAAGATTCCTCAAAACCTCCATATGCGAAATTTGAACAAAAAATATATAAAGTGTGTAAAATTATACAAACATAATAATTTTAGACATTTTTAATGGGTTTTTAGTGGGTTTACTGCAAAACAGTGGTGGCCGGTGGAATTTCACATGCTCGTATTTCCGTAAGAAGGCATGGGACCAACACCATATTTTAGGGGGTGGTTACTAAACCTAAGTAGAAGGCTATAATGGCAAAAAAATCTTCAGGGAAAACTTGAGAAATTTTTTTTCCAAAGAGTGCTGCCTCCGGACAGATCTTGGAAACAGCTTGCAAAATATTTGCAAAATATTTTTTTCCATAATCACCAAGTACATTGTTTTTATACTTATGATTTTTGCTAAATTCACATTTTCCTTAAAGATACAACTATTGTAAAATCTCAGACAAAATGTGATGCAAATATTTTGCAAGCCGTTTCCAAAATATAACCTAAGGCAACCATTTTTGGAAAAATAATTTTGCAATTATGAATTTTGACCTTTGAATTTTCCACCAATAAATTTTGTAGCAAAATTGTATCTACTTTAATTTCGGAACGTAGAAAATTTTCTGTAGCATGTCATTTAGAAGATATACGCAAAATAACTAAAAAAAATTCGAATATTTCGTGGTTTTTCGCCTGCCAAAAAGTTCTCCCCCTGGATTTAATTTAATTAATGCAAGGTGTAGTGTTTTTATCAATTGGACTAGGTACAGGGTAAGTATTATAAATGTTAACCCCCTTTTATTTTTGTTATTTCTGGCTGATTTGGTTCTTTCAAAATGTGGTTTCGAACGATTTTCAACGTAGTTTCCGAATCTGTTAACAGTTTTTGAAATTTTTGAAAAATATACGAGGTGTGACAAAAAATATGATTTTTTTTAAATGGAATACCCTGTATATTCGTACATATTTAAATTTATGGTTCTTTTCTGAATACAAATATATACAATTATGGTACATTTGGATAAGGATTTTCTGAGTTATGACGAAATATGTAAAATGACAAATCTAAACTGTATTACTCTATTTTACGGTAATACGGTAGCCTATGGAAACAAAATTTTAATTTTGTGTAAAAGTCAAACTGGTTAATATTAGTCAGTGTTTTTTCTGTTGGGGTTCTGTAATTTAATATTGTGTGCTAGAAAAAACGTATTACGCCTTATCATAGTTTATAAAATAGGCGTAAAATTTTAGAAATATACCTATATTGCAATTAAAATATGACTGCTTCACAAAGGGAATTTATTTATTTCATTTGGTGAAAAAAACTAAAAAAACAAGGACATAAAACTGTTAATGTATGGTGCTGGATACACCGAAACAAAATAATTGGTCCATTTTTTTTTAAATACTCTCACAGGTGAAGTTTACCTTAACTTACTACAAGAACAAGTTAAAGATTATTTGGATAACTTGCCAGTTGTTTTAAATTTAAGAACAATCTAGAGCCTTGTGAAGTTGGTACCCCTGAATTGGAAAATAAAGACTTTCGTTATCTATATCGTTTGCCCATCGTATGCCCATGTTTGCCCAGTAGACAATTTTTTTCCCACCAACTGAAAACGGAAAAATCAAAAAATAAAAAAATAAAAAAATTCCGAAAAACAAAACATTAAAAAAAAAAAACGTGGTTTCGCTACACCATTCGTTTGCCCAGGGTTTGCCCACGTTTGCCCAGTGAATAATTTTATTTGCCCACCTTTAAAAAAATTCGAAAAATAAAAAAAAATTCCATCAATGAAAAAATGTTCCATCAATGATGAACGAATTTCCTTGGGACCATTCGTTTGCCCAGGGTTTGCCCACGTTTGCCCAGTGAATAGTTTTATTTGCCCACCTTTCAAAACAAAAATCGAAAAATAAAAAATCCATCAATGAAAAAATGAGAAGATACGTATTTCCTTGAGACGATTCGTTTGCCCAGGATTTAGCCAACGTATGCCCACGTGTTACATTCGCTCTATAAAATTAACTATAAAACTATAATAAATATATAATATAATTATAATAATTATATAAAATTGGAAAATAAAATTCCTCCGCAGAACGGCGACAGAAAAAAGTCTCATTAACCAAGGGAATTCAAGCTGGACAGACCAAATTCTGGTCTGGCAAATGAAAATGAGACTGAGCAAACGAAAATAAACGCTGGGCAAACCAAATTCAGGTTGAACGAACGAAATTGAGGGTGGGCCAATGAAGTTCATGCTAAACAAACAGAAATGCAGGCTGGGCAAACGAAATTCAGAACGGGCAAACAAAAATAAGGGCTGGGCAAACGAAAATAAAGGCTGGACAAACGAAATTTAGGGTGGGCAAATGAAAATAAGGGCTGGGGAAACGAAATTTAGGTTGGGCAAACGAAAATAAGGGTTGGGCAAACGAAATTTAGGGTGGACAAACGAAAAGCCCTTATTTTCGTTTGCTCAAGAAACCAAATAAACAAACGAAAATAAGGGCGTTTCGTTTGCTTACAATAAATTTCGTTTGCACAGCCCTTATTTTCGTTTGCCTACCCTAAATTTCGTTTGCCCAGCCTAAATTTCGTTTACCCAGCCCTTATTTTCGTTTTTTCACCGTAAATTTCGTTTGCCCAGCCCCTATTTTCGTTTGTCCAGCCTTACCCCGCCTGAATTTCTGTTTGTTTAGCATAAAATTCTTTGGCCCACCCTCACTTTCGTTCGTTCAACCTGAATTTGGTTTGCCCAGCGTTTATTTTCGTTTGCCCAGTCTTATTTTCGTTTGCCAGACCAGAATTTTGTCTGTCCAACTTGAATTCCCTTGGTTAATGAGGCTTTTTTTCTGTCGCCGTTCTGCGGAGGAATTTTATTTTCCCATTTTATGGTTAATTAAAATTGGGAAAGCGAATGTAACACTTGGGCATACGTTGGCTAAATCCTGGGCAAACGAGTCGTTTCAACGAAATACGTATCTTCTCATTTTTTCATTGATGAATTTTTTTTATTTCTCGATTTTTTTTTTTGAAAGGTGGGCAAATAAAACTATTCATTGGGAAAACGTGGGCAAGTCCTGGGCAAACGAATGATCTGAAGGAAATATCTTTTTTCTCATTTTTTCATTGATGGATTTTTTTTTATTTTTCGATTTTTTTTTAAAGGTGTGCAAATAAAACTATTAAATGGGAAAACGTGGGCAAACCCTGGGCAAACGAATGGGGTAGCGAAACCACGTTTTTTTTTAATGTTTTGTTTTTCGGAATTTTTTGAATTTTTTGATTTTTTTGATTTTCCGTTTTCAGTTGGTGGGCAAAAAAAATTGTCTACTGGGCAAACATGGGCATACGATGGGCAAACGATATAGATAACGAAAGTCTTTATTTTCCAATTCAGGGGTGCCAACTTGACAGGGCTACAATCTAGCAGCAAGACGGAGCTCCCCCACATAACGTTAGGCCTGTGACGAACTACTTAAATGAAAAAGATAACCTGTGGATTGGAAAAAATGGTGTCATCCATTGGCCAGCAAAAAGCCCAGATTTAAATCCACTAGATTTTTTCCTTTGGGGTACTCTCAAGAACAATATTTATAGCGAAGAATTATCGGGGGACACTGTGCAATTAGGACAGCTCATACGACAGGAAGTAAATATTATTAACGCAAATGCAGCGGTATTTGAAAGCGTCCGATTAAATTTTTTACAGCGATATTTCAAATGCATAGAAAATAATGGAAGTTATGTCGAAGATACAATGTAATAATTTTTTTCTAATGTTTGTAATGAATATATGTAATGAAATATGCACGAATATACAGGGTGTTCCATTTTAAAAAATCATACTTTTTGTCACACGGAAACTACGTTAAAAATCGTCCGAAACCACTTTTTGAAAGAACCAAATCGGCCAGAAATAACAAAAATAAAAGGGGGTTAATATTTATAATATTTACCAGGTACATGTCAACGCGACTTGAGTTGAGAATGTAATTAGTAATAGTTCTAACCTAAACAATTGAGTATCCTCAGAAGGACGACGCTGACCTCCTCCGGCGGCGAAAAACACAGGTACGCCGTCAATCCGTCCGCCTCGTCGACGCAGTACCTGTCATTGCCGTACATTTTCCGCCTGGACACGGGAAAGTACAGGGAACCGTTCTCCTGCACGTAGAATCTCTCCCTCGGATCGTTCCTGTCCATCTTAAAGTACCCACCCTTCTTGTCGTTGCACGTCAGCATCCCCACCAGGAACCCCGTCCTGCGCTCGGATCTTCTCGTCTCCCCGTCGAAGAGGGGCACCAGGAAGGTCGAATTCGCGTCGGGATTCTTCGCGCACAGGTCCTCTTCGTTTCCGTTTTCGTCGTGGCGGAGGACGAAGCCCTCCCTGCAGCACTTCCTCACGCAGGACGTCGGCTCGCATCCGCAGTTTTCCGCGATTTTCGCGGTGTAGTTGGCGCGCGAGGCCACCGCGGAGTCGCACAGCTCCACGGCGCCGCTTCCGGAGCGTAGCAGAAGCGCTACGAGCGCCAGCAGCGCCGCTCCGGTACCGCTCATGGCCACTGCAGCACTGATTGGACGCGATTGCACAAGAGGTCACCTTATACGGCGGTGCGGATGGCTGCCGATTCGCGGAACGGGTTTTATAATTAATTCAAAGGCTGTTTGGTCGCGTATTTTTTGGTTTTAGGCGAGATTTTGCCGAGGAGTGCGAGAATTGTAGATACGAATGTAACTCTTAACAGAGCAAGGTTAGTCCAGTAGGCAGGGGGCTAAAATCATCAAAAAGTGTTCTTGAAACATATAGGGCTAGTTTTGACGGGTAATGCTAATGCCGACGGTAGTGAAAATCAAAATTATTTCAAGTTTTGGAAGCCTTTAAAATTTTTTTTTTCAATTTTCGAAAAAACAGCATTCAGAAATTTTTTTTGATAACATTTTTTTTGTGAATTTCAACGGTATTTTCGAAAAAAATTGTGAGTAAGCTCGAAAAAATTATTTTTTCACTTTAGCCATGATTGGGACATGTTTAAGCTCAAAAAACCTGACCCTTTAAATTTTTCAAAAGTTTGACCGTTTGCAACAAGAAAACGGTTCGTTAGATCGTAATGTAACTGCATGGTTTTTGGGGGTATATTCAACTGTAAAAGGCACACGCAACATTAGTCATTTCACGAAGATTTGAATTTCAGCCGTTGATGTTCTGAAAAACCATCAATTACCCGTTTTTTCAAATTCATGTCAAGGATAAAAAAAACTTACCAACTAAAACAAATTTAATATCCACTTTTTTCTTTTTAGTGAAATTTAGCTGTCATTAAGTCGAAAGTTATTCTTGACTTCAGATTCGTTATCAGCGACCCAAAAAACCAATATAAAGGTCATAAAAAATAATCAAAGAAATTATTTCGAAAAAATTTCCTCTATTAGAGTTTATGGGGGTTATATGGGGATGTAGAGAAAAACTGATGAGGTAGAATTTTTTTTTTTGACAAATTTGGTTTCAGTGCATCAAAATACATAGGAAATGATGGGTCTGATTGCAAAGACAGAACATTTTATTAGATAGAACATTAGAGGCGTACACCTATTTCCTGCGGCACATTTCGGCAAATTCTAGATATAGCACAGTTCGTTTGAAAACTGTTTTACCTCTTTCTATTTTTTCGAATATACAACTTATATCAAGGGAAAAAATGAACCCTTTTTATTGTCTCATTTAAACTGTAAATATAGAGACATCCAAAAAAAGTCATCAACTCTGGCTATGAACGAGATAGATGGAAATAGCGGTCATGTCTAAACTTTTCGGTTATGTCAAACTTTTGACAAGTGACTGTCACAATTTGTAAAATAAACATATGGCTGTCATATGATGTGACAATCTTGACAAGTAGATGAGGTTATAAATTCGATTAAGAATAGAAATACGTCTTTTTTCTGGGCCAACTTTGATGACGTTTTTTTTGGATGTCTCTATATAAAAATGTAAAAACGGTTAGTAGGCATATGTCACGTTAACACTTCTTTTAATTGCACTTTACAAAGTATTTGGAATATTCATTTTCTTAAAAATTTTTGCAACAGCGCAGAAATATAAATACATCGGACAAATGCCAAATATTTTGTAAAGTGCAACTAAAAGAAATGTTAACGTGACACATGCCAACTTTTTACGAATTTATTTTACATATAGATATGCACAGTTCAAATAGGATAATAAAACAAATTTAATTTCTTTCCTTGATAACCGTTGCATATTCGAAAGAATAGAAAAACGTTTTTAAAAGAACTGTGAGATATCGTGCATATTTTTATAGCGATAAAAATTAACCCGAAAAAAAGTTATGACACAAAAATTAATAGGGGTTACTTGTTTTCAACCCAATGCTGGTTGGGAAGATAAAAAATGTTACCCAAATATGTCCTTATGTTAGTAAAAGACACATAATCACAAATTCTTACACTATTCCGTTACTGAGTTAAAACATTTAGAAGTATTTTTGGCTCGCCCTGTATGTTCCGATAACTTTGTAAGGAGAGCTCTAATCGAAAAAGTTTTCATTAAACACCTCCTTTAAAATCACCGGTGGGAAACACGATTTAAAAGTTTTAATATAATTATGGGACATCCTGTATACATATATACATATTATGTATTTATGTTTATTTCTTTTAATAAGTAGGTACGTAATTACTTAACATCTTATGGATATTATGGATTTAATAAAAATATATATATTATATGTAAATATAAATATAACTATATAATAATAAAAAATAGTTCTACGTAGACAGTGTTTTTTTTTCTTAAGTGCGTGGGTATTCCTGAGATAGAATATACACAGGTAAATCGTCCTCGTCACGTGACAATATCCCATTATAAGCGGGCGGCCTTGAATATCTTTTTGCTGTCAAGATGCTTCGAATAAAAACTTTTTTATTAGTTTACTCAAACACTTCCACACGATATTTGCATATACACAGTGCACCAAAAAAATATTTTAAACTATTTGTTTGACATTTAAAAAAATACTCATTGCTCAGGAGGTTGGGCCAAGCTTATATTTTGAAAATGAACTAACGGATTTTTTTGAAATACGAGCCGTTTATCCAAAAATTAATTTCCAACCGAGTGACGGAAAAAATCCAAGATGGCCGACTTCCGGTTTCGCTTAAAAATGGCACTAAATACAGTTATTTAAATGGGACTCCCTGTATATTTTTGTATATTTGGATTCTACTTGTCAGAATACATGGGTAAAACCCAAATGTCATACAACCTAAGCACTGAAAAAGTATCTGAGTAAAAAATAAAAACACTAACAATTTTCAATTTGTTGGAGATCAAATTGTCATATCAGCTAGTCACCTGTTTTTAAGGGAGTTCTCATTTAGTTCAAATGGAACATCTAGAGAGACATTACTGTTTTAAACTGTGCATTTAACCCTTTAAAGCCCAAGTGCACTGTAATCCTATGTTTTCGAGGTCGCTCATTCGAATGGAATCGTTAAAATTTGCAAAAAGAAATATATGTAACCTTAATTTTTAGCAAAAACTATTAAAAAACGCGATTTTTTCAAGATTCTTTTTTTTTAAAACGCAATATCAGCTATGTTATCGTCCTTTATACAACTCAAAAACAAATAGAAATGTGCACTCGAGACGTGTACTTGAAGGAAACGCAATGAGAACAATTTGATTTTCTCATTTTTGAGGTTAGAATAACTAGATATGGCAAAATTCAATGGGTGATATTTCTCGTTTTTTACCAGTTGCGGGATCATTGAACCAAAGAAGATATGGCCACCATCCCGAATCAAATTTCAAATTTTTCGATTATTTTGCCTCAAACTTTGTAAACTATGGGTTTTCAGGGTGGCTAATCACGATACCGATGTCAGAATTTCAAAATTCAGGATTTCGAATTTGCTTCAAAATGGCCGCCATGTCATATCTATTTTGAAATTCTGATATCGGTATCATGATTAGTGAAAATCCCTGGTTCATTTCAGTATCAGTCATTTTCTCATTTTTACGGTTTAGACATTCATATATGTTTAAAATAATACGCTGACTTTGATAATGTAAGTCTTTATTTTTTTAATTCATCGTACTCGACCGTTTCGACATTTTCGGTGGTTATATCTGAAGCTACACGTTATTTTCATCCGTTTCGAGGCCTCCAGAAAGCCATTTTTATGAAAGAGGTATTGATTAAAAATAATATAAGTTTATATATTATAATATATAAATTTATATATAGTACAATTTACACCTTTTAAAAACCCACTTCGACATTATTGTATACGCACAGAATATAAGGCATCAAAACACTCACAAAAACAACATTTTTTTGTATAGAGTCGGTCAAAGATAGCGTGGTTATAACCCGTGTTTTAGCGCCAACGTAAATCAACTCGGTCGGCTTTATGTGGTGTCTCGTGATGTGTTTCCCCTACCAGGGTGGCGACAATCACCAATGAACTGTAGGCCCACTTCTTATTTTGACAGATCTCGTCAAGTAAACGTTGAGTACGATACGGCCTATAAGGGTAAGGATCAGTATAGAAACGCGTATTTAGTTCCATACAAAGTGTTAGTAAACTGATATATCCTTATCCTACCTCATATAAGTACCTATTTTCAATTTAGAATGGAAATCCTATACATACTTATGTACTTACATACGTACATACATACGTACGTACATTCATATGTACATAGTGCGTGTAATATGGATAGGATTTACTAAATCTTCTAGGTAATTCAGAAGTCGTGAGAGGCTAAAGTTAACGAAGTACTTCGAACTGTGAGAGAATAAAGAACTCACTTTAATCGAGAACTCCGAAATTTAAGAGGCAAAGGGATTCACAAGAATCAATCACTATAATGTCGTAGTGTTATTGTGGGTTAATGGGGTTCTGGCCTTTGCTTTGGCTCAGCTACCTAATTCCAGGTATGGATGAGTCTGAGATTCGGGGTGTCAGTCTCCCCTGCGGCATTTCTAAGTTATTAACTCATAAAATAGAACCATTGGGTTATTGGGTTATTAGGGGTCTGGCTTGCAGTTTGTCCTTGTAGAAATACTTCATTTTTCGACTATTTATGAAGCGATTTTTCGACCATTTTTTGGGAATTTATGGCTAAAATACCCGTTTTGGGTGACTGCACAACTTTGGTTTGAGGTTATATGGTCAATTGGGGTCTTTGGGGTGCATTGACTGTGAGGGCTATTTGATTAGAGGTATGAAGTTATTGAAGTATTCGGTTATTCTTATATGTACTAGAGTATTTTTTGTCATTCTTTGCCATTTTCCGCAGCTTATTGGGGATAAAAAAAATTGTGACGTGATGGGGCAAAACCGGCTTCGGATTCGGAGTCAGCGACCCCAAAAACATAGAATCCACCAAGTTTGGAGAGGTACATTTCACTTTTTTTTTTGTGGTGCTGTATTATCCAAACCGCTTTTGACACTTGGGTGCGAAGAATTCAAATATGCAAAAATATACGGGAAGTCCATTAAAAAAAACTGGATTTAGTTTTTGATGGATTTAGATTTTGCCATTTTCGGCAAAATCTGGGGTCGGCCATCTTGTATTTTTCCATCACAAAATTTGGAAAGATCGATTTTATGTTAAAAATATCTCCGATATTTTCAACATACAGTTTTTAAGAGAAAATGTCTGTCCAGCTATTTTACATTTGTGTGCCAATTTTTAGATTTACAAAAATTTAGTTTTAAATGTTGGCGATAAGTCAAAATTAAAAAAAAATCAGTCCTTCTACCTTTAACGAATGGTTTCGATCAATCACTTTAAGAGGTCGCGGTAGGTAGTAGGACTATGTCCACTAGGGGTCCACTAGGGTGGACCTTAATATTTTTTTTTTCATTTTTTTCTCAGCGGGCCGGGTGAAAATCAGTTCTGGGTACCTAAAAACTGCGGAAACCAAAAATCGGAACCTTTTTTTCCCGTGCCGCAAAGCGCCGGAAGTTTCTTATGGGATTTACATGTTAAAAATCACTGAAAACGTTCGATACGCTCAAAAACTATGAAAATCATCAAATCTGATAGTCGCAAGGATATATTTCCATGTATTTTTTCCTCCTGAATCAGATGGAATCGTCAGATTTCGTTTATTCGTTGAGTGAAACAAATTATGAGCGAAAAATTGCGAAAAAACACCAAATTAAACTAAAAAAATTTGAAAAAAGACGAAATAATTTATTATGGTGATTGTACCTGACTCTGAGGAGTATTAAGCATATCATGATTCAAAAGTAGAGGTAAAAACCTACAATTTCACGTCCGGTTGAAGTCTGTAGGTGCCTCTGAACGGAGTTACGATCATTTCAAGTTGTACGCAAAATTCAGGAGCGTATATGGCGGAAGGCGATTTTTCTGTTTTTTCAATCCTTATTCTCAAACGATAGATTCTCCTGCATCGAGTTGCATAATTTAACGGTAGTATGAAATGCTCCATATCATACGAATAATTCATCATCTTAATATAATATTACCTTTAACTTGAAGTCATTTTACATTGATTATAAGAGAATTTCGGATTGGAACATACTATGGTGTCGACGTTCGTACACGTACTTGTAACGTTAGCATCATACTTTGGAGTTGGGGAGCTGCGTCGTGGTATAATCGGGTAGTAATACAAATATCTATGTTATGTGCTTGTTTCTTAACAATCGAGTAGTTTAAGGGTTATTCAAGCTTGAGCAAACGAAAGAACGGAATAATGAATTCTCGAAAAAAATAGGGGTTTTCTCTTAAAGTTGGTAGCTTCATTCGCTCTGACATTAGCCGCGGAAATTTCTTCGTATTACTACCAACTTCAGGAGAAGTCGAGAGAGAAGAAGTTTCGAAGAGAAGAATTGAAATTGGCGACGGTCGTAAAGTGGCCGTTTGAATAGATTCGTTAGGGAATACGCCTCGGAGCGATCCGAGCAATCTGAGAAGTTCACCGTTTTTGATTCGAGCACTCCGAGGTCTCCGAAGCACTCCGAGCGCACGCCAAATACAAATAACCTGAAACTAATTTATTCCGTTCTTATTTGTGCAGTTTAACAAGTACATCGATTGAATTTTGTTGGATTTGACTTAATTAAGTCAATCCAATTGATTTAATTACTAAATTGTACAAATAAAAACAGTTTAGATTAATCTAATGTTTGTTTACATTCGTGTGTTTACGTCCGAAAAGGTTCCGATCGCGGCAGTTTTGGTTTCCGCACAAGTTTTTAGGTACCCAGAACTGTTTTTCACCCGGCCCGCTGAGAAAAAACGAAAAGAAAATATTAAGGTCCACCCTAATGTCCACTCCCCAAATTTTAATCCTGACTTAATCTTAGTACCTGAAGACGAAACTAATCTTCCAAGGATCCTCGATGGATCTTCCGGAGTGTAGCAAAGATACGCCGTCAACCCGTCTTCTTCGTCGACGCAATACCTGTGATTGCCATAGATCTTCCTCGTCGAGTGGGGATAGTAGAGCGACCCGTTTTTCTGTATGTAAAATTTCTCCTTTTGGTTGGAGTTGTTCATCTTGAAGTATTGCCACCGGTCGTTCTTGCAGTCCAGCATCCCCACGATGAACCTTGGGTTTCATCATTTTTCTCAGTTTTCATAATTCAGATTTCGCTCAAAAAATTTTTGGCTGTGCTTTCCAACTAACTTATGGATCGATATAGCGAAATCAGTGTGTACTTTAAAATAATGTCAATGAAAAGTTGACCTTAGCTACACTTTTAGTAATCTAATATTAGCTAGTTCAAATACAGGGTGAGTCGGGCAGAACAAAAGTCCAGGAGTGTATTTTACACTTAAAATAATCTAATGTTGTTGTCCGACTTTGTATGTTTTTAAGTTGTAGCGTCATAAAAAATGGACGTTTTTCCACGAAACACCGGACTACTATACTTTTCTCGAGCCGCATTTGTTGGCATCCTAGTTGTTGGCAACTAAGTTGGCATCCTCAGAAGACTCAGGAGAAGATTAAAACTATATTTTAACCTACACACTTAGTGGACTATTGGGTATTGGACCATTGTCCTTATTCATACTACTGTTACACTTAATGATTTCTAAACTTTCAAACGCATCCAGCTGTCTTCCGTTTAGACAATTAGCTTAGATAATTTTGTTGCTAAATTAAATAACTGTTTCACTACCATAAAATTTACGTATGAAATGGAATACAATGAACAGCTACCATTTTTAGAAGTATTGGTTATTAGAAATAGTGAATATACGTTAGAATTTGATATACACTGTGGGGAAAAAGTATGGAAACACCTAGGAAATCCGCGAGATTGGTTACAAAACGAAAAATCAAGGTCGTACCCTATGGTAACTTTCAAAGAGGAGTCCAATGGTGACCTTGGATTTGGTTTCCCACGAGGTTCCATATTACGGTAGTTTGATCTCTGTTCAACCCATAGAGGTCACCTTGAACTGAGTTCAAGGTGACCTCTGATTTAAGATCTGAATCTTAATACACATCTGAACGTTAAATTTCCCGCTATTTTCGATTGTGGCATCAAAAATGTGAGTTGCCATTGCAAAAAACAAAGTTGACCTTCAAATGACCTTGTTATTGAGGTTCAAGGTCTAATCCAAGGTCACCACTGGACTCCTCGTTGAAAAGTTACCACAGAGTACGACCTTGATTTTTCATTTTGTAACCAATTTCGCGGAATTTCTAGGCGTTTCCATACTATTTCCCCACCCTGTATATAGAAAAGAAACCGCGACTCTTAGATATCCCGATCCAACGATTCACACCACCCTTTTCAACATAAAATGGCAAGTTTTAAATTTCTAATTCACCGTTTGTTAACTTTCCCCCTCAGTAAAGAGGCGTTTGCACATGAGAAAAATTTAATTAAAGATATAGCTAAGAATAACGGTTACTCAGTCCATTTAATAGATACGTTTATAAGGAAGCATAAATGTAAGAGATAGGGTACAATTCCACGACTTTTCGTAGAGATACTGACAATTCGAAATTTGTTTCGTTACCATATGAACCTAAATTCACCCGCGGACTAGATAAAATTTTTAAAAATATTAATATCAATTTGGTTTATAATTTTAAAAATACCCAAACTACAGAAGCTTTTGGGCAACCCCAAAGATAAAATCGACAATAACGAAAAGTTAGGAACATACGAAATAAGTTGTAAAGATTGTGATCAAAAGTACCTATAATGGGCAAACAATAAGATCTATTTTTACTATATTTAAAGAACACATAGCTAATTTAAAATATGGCACAACGGAAAAAAATTATGTTGCCCAATATGATTTTGACAACAACCACAGGATAGATAAAAATAATTTAAAATTAATTAGAAATGTAACGAAGAGTAGACAGGTGGATGCTTTTAAAAGTTTAGAAATCATAAAATGGATAATAATAATAATAAGTATGAATAGTGCAAGTGTGTAGGTTAAAATTTTGTTTTAATCTTCAGTAATAGTAGTTCAGTGTTTCGTGGAAAATCGTCCGGTTTTTTGTTTCTACGCCGACGGTTCCAGAACCCACTCCAGGATTGTAGCGTAAGAACAACGTTATTAAGTCATTTATAATAAATATTCGCCGAGGAACGTCGATTTTTGTTCTCAGGCGGAAATTGTTTGGTACCCAAGTACCTAATAGTGATATGTCATCCCCGTAACCTTCAGCAACGCCAACTTTAAAATCTTAAATGGAACTATCCCACATGTGATACATCGTTTGAAATCCCTTTTAAGAAATTTGTTGACAAGACCGACATAGTTAACAAAAACTTATTTATTTACCTTCTGATTACTGTAAAAAAAAAACAAACTGATAGTGATCTTGTAGCAGTGTTGTTTTTTTCTGACATTTTTTATTCTTAACACGATTTTGAGTGAAGGTAAATAAAAGTGATTTACCTTTCGCAAAAATAATTTTCTGTCAACGGTTTATGAGAAAACCTCACTTCCTATGATAAATCGACCACCCTGTACATAAGTGTTGCGGTCTATTATGTCTACTAAAGACCCACGCTCAGTTGCCATCGATCCAAAAATTAGGTGGACTCCCGAAAGCTCAAAAAACCCTTATAATATTACCCGAATCCTAGCCATGCTAATCTACCTGCTCCTGTAGTCTTTTATTTTAGTAACCCCATCGTAAATTGGCACGCTAAAGTCGTACGAATAATTCCTGGACATGTTCCTGAAACAGACACTTTGGAAGACCTTGCCGTCTTCCACGTGGTAGTGGTAGAAGCCCTTCTGGCAACACTTCCTCACACAGTCACGCTCGCACCCGCAGTTTATCGTCGAGCTACTAGTGTAATTGTCGTAGTCAACATTGGCTAGGTCACCGCACAGATCTGTCGCGAGCGAACTTTGACCTCGGTGCACAAAAATAATGGACAGGAAAATCGCGAAAAAACCATCCGCGGAGAGCAGAGTCGTGCTTGTGCACATGGCGTTTGTGTGTTTGAAACTGAAGCGGAAGGTTAAAGAAGGATTTTTTCTCGAACGGGTTTTTGTAATTCTATATTCCATAGATAATAAATAGACTCAAGAATGAATAATCTCAGTAATACATATGGATTAATCATATAAATTAACCACAATGCTAATTAAATATACGACGCATTTATTTACGCATTGATTAAGTAACACTGTAGGTAATGCAATGTTCCAACCAATGATGTTAACAAAAAAAGGAGCAAATTTTCATTTGAAACTATTTGTGACTATTGTCCGTGTTTAAGTATTGACTAGAACATTTAACAATTATATTTCTTTACTTTCAGATGCATTTCACTGTCTACTGTCTGTTACATTTCTTATTACTAGGGCAGTGGCGTACCCAGAAATTTATCTTGGGGGGGGGGGGGTAGCAAATACAAAATTAAAATTTTTATATTTCCTAAATGAAGGTATAAGAAATAGTATGAAAGAACCGTGTATAAGAAATAAAAATTTATATATTAATTTTTATTCTTCTCTCTTTTTTTGAAAGTTCATTTAAAACTTCGTCACATGTTAATGGTACCTCTGGATGAATATTCATTAATGCTAGACCCTTGAGGCGATTTGTACTAGTCGTATTTCGGAGATATGTTTTAAGCCGTTTTAAAGTTGAAAATTCTCGCTCACCTGAACAAGTTGAATCTGGCAATGTGGCAAAAATCTTCAACAACGTTTTTATATTAAGATATTACTTTGCTTTGACGGCTAACAAAATAGTAGATAAAATCCGACAGCTGTTCTGTCTTCTGTGTTTAGTGTTTTTAACTACTTATGCAATAAGACTATGCAAAAAAAATTACGAGAATAATTGTGAGTTACAGACGGTTGTAAAAGTGTCATAAGTTGCACAGAACAGAATCACAAAAGAGCGGCGCGCGGCTGGCGAGTCGTTGACTTTTGACAGTTGTTTCGGCCGACCGTCCGGCAGACTTTAGTATTACTAATTTTGTGTTCGAGGTGTTTATGTTGTCGGCGTCTGTATTATCTCATAAAAAACTGGACGTTTTCCACGAAACACCGAACTACTATACTTTTCTCGACGCGCGTTTCGCCAACTAAGTTGGCATCTTCAGGAGAAGATTAAAACAATATTCTAACCTACACACTTACACTATTTATACTTAATTTGTTGCCACGGTTCACTGTGGCAACAAATCCATCATCATCAAAATGTTCAACCGTAACATCTGTCTTTGTTTATTAGAGCAAACAGTGGACTGGTGGGTATCGGACCATTGTCCTTATTCATACTTAATGATTAAGTTACACTTAATGATTTCTAAACTTTCAAAAGCATCCAACTGTCTACAGTTTGTTACATTTCTAATTACTTTTAAATTATTTATGTATATCCTATGGTTGTTGTCAAAAGCGTGTTGGGCAACACAAGATTTTTCCGTTCTGCCATATTTCAAATGAGATATACTTTAGACCACAGTCTTTACAACTTATTTCGTATATTCTTGACTTTTCGTTATTGTCGATTTTGTCTTTGGGGTTACCCAAAAGCGTATGTAGTTTATTTTTAGAATTATAAACCAAATTGATATTAATATTTTTAAAAATTTTATTTAGTCCGCCGGTGAATTTAGGTTCATATGGCAACGAAACAAATTTCGAATTGTCAGTATCTCTACGAAAAGTAGTGGAATTGTACAGGGTTCTATTAAATTGATGCCTCCTTATTAACTTATCAATTAAATGCCTTTAGGGGGGTCTTTAGGACACTTTTTTTTGTAGACCTGTTAATTCGTAAATGGAATATTACAGAGTTTGTGTATTAAATACTTATAGGGTGTCCTTTTCTTCAAACTTTGCGATTCAATTAATGAAATTATGAATTATGACTTTAAGAAATATCATAAATTGAAACTGAAACATGATTTTTACAATGTTCTGTGATAATACGATCCGTATTACGTTTAAAAATAAGTAATACTTTACTAACATTTATATGAAAACATTTAAAAAGCGACAAGGTTAGATAAACGTAAATACCCAACCATCAACTGATATGATAAGTAAATAGAAAATCCGGTGAAGTTTAACACACGAGAGGAGACCAACGTGTGTAGGTACACGGTGTCCCATTTCCGACGTCTTTCGGTTATCGAAGGTTTTCCAAGGTATCTTGGTTATTACAGGAGATAGACATTCACAGAGATCACTAGATTTTTGATACTATTTCTAGTTTTGGAGTTACAGCAGATTTTTGAAAAAGCAGCTGTTTCTAACCATCTTTGTAACGGCCATAATTTGATTAACTTTGACAACTTGTTTACTGACATAGCTGTGTGACGATCCGAAGGCGCATTGTCGTGATGCAACATCCAATTGTTCTTGATGTTTGGACCCCAGTCCCTGACTATCAAAAAAGCGAATCAGCATGCATTTGATCTTCGACTTGCACATTCTTGCTTTTTTGGGTTTTGGAGAGCTTAAAGTGTGCCATTTCATGTTTTGGCGCTTGGTTTCCAGGTCGTTCTCAAACACCCAAGTCTCATCACCAGTAATGACACGTTCCATAAAATGAGAATCATTTTCAATCGACTCCAAAAAGTCAAGACACCTTTCTCTCCTGATCTTTTATTCCAGCGATAGGTTTTTTGGAATCATTTTTGCGCAGATTTTTCTCATCCCCAATTCGTTAGTCAAAAACTAATGAACAGTGGTGTGATTCAAATTTAAATCTTCTCAGATCATTCTTGTCGTCAACCGACGATCTGAACCCACAAAATCCCGTATTCTATCGACTTTCCTGTCTGAATGAATATATATGATGTATCTGAATGTAATTCCATATTTTCAACCTCATTCAAGGTCATTATGACCTCTAAAAAAATTATTCACTTTAAAAGTCCCATATCTTTTAACCAAAAAAAGCTTCAGGCTCAGATTTTTAATATGTTATATTTTTAACTGTTTTTTTTACTACCTCAATTTTTTTTCAGATTTTTTTTGAGTGGTGGGTACATGCCCAAAAGTGCGAAAAATCAATTTTTTGTCTGTGAAACGACTTAAAACGGCTTAAAATCATAATTTTATAGTGTCCTGATTTTTTTCTTGCACTAAAAGGATTCAAATGACTTCAAACAATTAAAAAATATAAAAACTACTAGTTTCGATGTGGAATTTTTTTTTCTTACTATTTTTAGTGAACATATTTTTTAATTGTTTGAAGTCATTTGAGTTCTTTTAGTGCAAGAAAAAAATCAGGACACTATAAAATGATGATTTCAAGCCGTTTTAAGTCGGACAAAAAATTCACGGACAAAAAAATTTATTTGTCGCACTTTTGGGCTTGACCCACCACTCAAAAAAAATCTGAAAAAATTTGAGATAGTAAAAAACAGTTAAAAATATAACATATTAAAAATCTGAGCCTGAAACTTTTTTTGGTTAAAAGATATGGGATTTTTAAAGTTTGAATAATTTCTTTAGAGGTCATAATGACCTTGAATGAGCTTGAAAAAAAAATTTACATAAAATTAATCATACTTTCTGTACTCATGAATTTTTTTCAGATTTTTTCGACAGTTAAAAACCGAGAAAAAAAAATAAAAAGTAAAAAACAGGGTTTTTCCACACCTATAGCTGAGAGGAAAATTTGTTGGACCTAAAATTCGGTCAACCTTTCATAATTAGCCCTAAGAAACACTTTCATCATGCGAAGAAAATAAAAAAAAAGGGGGCATTTCACCATACTTATGGGGGGATACCCTTTATCCATCTTTCTAAGCCGAAGTCTTACCCTCGTGGATACTGACCTATACAGAGGAGGAGCCTGTCGATCTCCACGTCGACGGTGACACAGAGAACGGCGACTCCCGGCTCCTCCGCCTTGTCCACGCAGTATTCCTCCAAATAGTAGACACTCTCGTCCCATTTTAACGTTGCATTGGCTATGCTGAAGTCCTCCACCTTCACGCGGACCTGCTCCTCGGCGCATATCTGGTTGTCGGGCACGTTGACGATGAAGTAGGTGGAAATGTCCATGGAGGAGGTGGAGACGGTCGTCTCGCACGTTCTGCTGGTCACGTTCAGGGTTTCACCTTGAGATCGAGGGTGACGGTTGTAAAATTACCGATTCGCAGTTTACGCAACTTTTGTCGCGGTTAGAAAGGTTAGGGAGGGTCATATTTATGGCTAACGATTTGAGAGCGACAATATCGTCATATCAATAACATCACAGCCCCACAAAAAACTTTTTTTTGGAACTGCTATCGAGACAACCGTATCCCTATGTAGTTTTCGACGTTGAATCCGAATCCTAAGTTTAAAAAATCGTACACCTCCAAAATCAACCCCTAGCGTTAAAAACACTCCTTAAACAGGGTAAAAATACTTAACGCTTTACGAATAGTCTTAAATCTCAATAATTCTAATTAAATATAAACATTCAAGTATATAACGCAGAAATACAGAGTTAACACTACTTGAAATACTCCAGAGTTAACACTACTTGAAAATCACCCCCCTGAGTGGGTGAAAACTACCTCTCATACAACAGAAAATTAAAAAAAACTGCAGTGATTGCAAAAAAAGCTTACGATGCCCAGTTATTTTAGAAACAATATGTAACTGCATTAGTCTCGATGCGATGTTCAAAAACTACCCCCATAGAGTGGCGAGAGCCACCCGTAAATTTAAATTACAGTTACTTAGATGGCTCCTAAAAAGGAATTCTCTGAAAATACTATTACTTATTTATATGATCTCTAAAAATAATCGTCTAAGAATTCAGAAAAAAACATCTACCTATATAATTTTCTAGTTATAAAATTTTTTGACCAGCCGGTAGGTGGCGCATTGACAAACGCATACGAGTGTTGCAGGTCTGGGGATTAAGTATACGTCAAGTTGGGTTCTTTATTGCGGAGTCCATTGTTTCTGTTATTACCTTCTTTTCTGTTATATTGTTATTTTTTTTTTTTTTTGTATGATTAGACCTATGATAGCACTGCTGTTAGTGGATCTAATTAAATTAAGACTACGGGTAAATTTTTTCTTACTTCATAATATGGGTATTCTTCAAGTACTTTGTCAAAGATTCTTCTTAAATAAGAAAATGCAGATGTTTTGATCTTATCTAAAAGATACTGTAACTATTTTTGAATTTCTTATTATGGTATGGAAGAGTAATTTTCACCCTCTCATGGGAATGTCACTGAATGACTTTGATGCAATGCAAGTATTCACCTCCAAACTGCAGTACTACATATCTATAGCCAATTTTAGCATCGATTAAAATAGAAATCACAATGACAACATTTTTTCCACGATTTTACTTGTAATTTAAATTTAGGGGTGGTTTCCGCCACTTTATGGGGGTAGATTTTGAGCATCGCATCGAAACTAATGCAGTTACTCACTTTTTCCAAAAAAACTGGGCATCGTAAGCTTTATTTGCAATCACTGAATTTTTTTTAAGTTTCCTGTTGTATGAGGGGTAGTTTTCACCCACTCATGGGGGTGATTTTCAACGGAAATTAGTGTTAACTCTGTATTTCTGCGTTATATATGTACTTGAATGTTTACATTTAATTAGAATTATTGAGATTTAAGACTATTCGTGAACCGTTGTCATTTTTACTCTGTTTTTTAGCGCTAGGGGTTGATTTTGGGGGTGTACGTTTTTTTTTGACTTCTGATTCAAATTCAGCGTCGAAAATTACATAGGGATGCAGTTATCTCGATACCAGTTCCAAAAATTTGTTTTTGTGGGGCTGTGTAATGTCTTTGTTTTACTTGTATATTTAATTTAATTACACAGGTTTACAAAAAAAAAGTTGTCTGGATCTGGAGGTCAGACCATAACGTTTCTTATGTATTTTTCGACCCTGAATTCAAATATATTTTTAGTTTTGCTCTATCACGTCAGAATTTTGAGATATCGTAAACCTAAAAGTGCAAAAAACCCGTTTTTTTGACATATTTGAGGTTATTTTTTTTCGCCGAGACATTGCAATTTAAATAATGATCATAAGGTTTCCGTACTAATTAAATGTATTGGGAAAGATATGATATGAACAGACAATTTTCAAAATTCGATATCTCGGCGAAAAAAAATATTTGAGCAAACTCAACGGTATATTAAATCAAATTTTGAAAATTGTCTGTTCATATATCTTTCCCAATACATTTCATTAGTACGGAAACCTTATGGTGATTATTTAAATTGCAATGTTTCGGTGAAAAAAAAACCTCAAATATGTCAAAAAACCGGGTTTTTTGCACTTTTAGGTGTACGATATCTCAAAATTCTGACGTGATAGAGCAAAACTAAAAATAGATTTGAATTCAGTGTACCACTCAAACAGGGGGGTGGGTGTGGAGTTGGTGTGTGTACAGCCTTGAGGGGTGCTTGAATTATCAAAGGGTGAAAGTGAGTTGTGGCACTCCAAACCAATTTATTTGGCAGTATTAGGATCGCTAAACACAGTTCAAATCACACAAAACCCAACGTAAACGCAGAGGGGTGGCTCACGGGGTTTGGAAAAGGGTTAAAGGGATTAGGCAGTGACCAAACGCTCAGGACTTGTGGGTAAGGTCTTAATGTGTGCCAGGATGGGGTTTTTATCCGACAGCGTCTTCTCAATACATCTTGTAGGTCTCTGAGATGGCCTCAAAATCTTACGAATTCAAATGTCGACATGGGGTTGGTTTTTGAGGTGTGCACGACGAACCGTTTAAGCCATAGCGAAGCGACTTTGGAGGGAGTTATTTTTACACGGAAATAGAAGTATTTCTACCTTTTTAGTATGCCAATTTAACAGATTCTCGAATTTTAGTAGTTTGGAAGTTTTGATTGTACTTTGGCCACTTTGGAAATTATGATAGACTTGTACTTTTTCTTGCATTCATTACAGAGGATCACTTTTTTTTTTGTTTTTACGCAAACAAGGTTTCTACGCAAATTAGGTGTCTTACGCAAATTAGGTGTCTTATATGTATTTTTGGTCGCTGAAAAAGAATCCGTTGTCCGTTTCCTTCTATCAAATCTGGATTTTGCGGAAATATAACCTCAGAAGCATGTAAATATAAAGCAGCAGAAAAAACAAAAAGTTTTGTAGCAGAAAGGCATTATACCATTCCATATGATTTTTGTATACTGAACACGATTTTGAGATCAGAATTGTTCTATAGGCCGTGCATTAAGACATAACCTCAAAAAATATCTTGAAATTGAAAAACATAAATACGTTCATCAAGTAAAATAGAAGTTTAAGCTGGCGAGCATACGTATATACATTTTGGAGCGTCTAATCCGAATATGTGATCAAAAGTAACAATTCGCGGATAGATTTTCACGAAACCTCCAAAAAAAAAAACTGTAAAAAAATATGACCAAAATGTGACATTACATAAATTAAGAGATTAAACGAACAAAATAAAAAAGTTTTGTAGTAGAAATCTCAGATTTCATGCCATATATTTGTTGGTGTGCTGAAAACGTCTTGGACATCACAATTTGCTTTTATATGCTGAGTATTAAGACATAACCTCCTAATTGACTAAAATAAATACTTTTTTAGAGGTATAAGTAGTCAACCTCGTCACAAGTATAAAATATTTCCATATAAACGTGCTTTTATAAATGGTGAGTCCCCTCGCCTCTCACCATCGATCGGTGTGATTTTTTTAAAAGGGGACTCTCGTCTCATCTCGCATCTCGCCAGCTTAAACTTCTAATTTACTCGATAAACGTATTTATGTTTTTCATTTTCAAGATGTGTTTTGAGGTTATATCTTGAACAATTATAATCTCAAAATCGTGTTCAGTATACAAAAAAACATATGGAATGGTATAATGCCTTTCTGCTACAGATTTTTTTGTTTTTTTTTTTATGCTGCTTTACTTTTACATGCTTTTGAGGTTATATTTCCTTGATTTACGCAAAATCCAGACGTAATAGAGGGAAACGGACAATGGATTCTTTTTCGGCGACCAAAAATATGTATAAGACACCTAATCTTGTTTGCGTAAAAACAAAAAAAAAATTGTGGTCCTGTGATATCAGACATCTTTAATTCCGTTAATGGCTTATCTAAAGTTATTTTGGTTCTAATACCTTAATACTGTCCTTTTTGAATTGGGATACCTCTAATTTTTTTCTGCTACATATTTATCTACGTTGGTTTTGCAAAAAAATTCAAGATCTGCGTGACAAATTACAACCTTTATTACTTCTAGGAAGTATATAAGTAGTATACTAGTACTTCTAGGAAATGCCTGGTAAATAGAATTTCCTATGATGACTAACGTTATGGTGACACGGTAAGATTGTACATAATAGTCAAAAGTACACTTACACAAGTCTACAAAATTTTTTTTTCTGCTCCAGGAACTAAATCTATTAAATCCGAAGTGTTTTTTTTTCTGCTG
Source organism: Aromia moschata (assembly GCA_029963805.1). Classification (NCBI taxonomy): domain Eukaryota; kingdom Metazoa; phylum Arthropoda; class Insecta; order Coleoptera; family Cerambycidae; genus Aromia; species Aromia moschata. The sequence continues at coordinate 632,088 of JAPWTK010000072.1, read as the reverse complement.
AAATCGAATTTTTAACTCATAAAACTTTCTACCGCGTATTTTATTAGTAAATTTATCATTTCTTACCAGATTTATTATTTCTTAACCAACATATCATTTCCGAAGCATTTTTAAGCGCTGAATACGATCCCGCTGTCAAAATTTGTGCTAGACACTTAGGGTGCAAATTTTAGGGTGCAAAACTAGAGAATTTAGGGTGCAAAACAACCTAAAAATGGAATAATTTGTTTTTTTCAAGAACGTATGACCAGACATGTCATTTACGAAGTATGTTAACAACCATTTCTTCTCTGTAAAATTCCCTATAAATTGGTATTACTGGATTGTAAGGATCTATGTTGTACTTTCTGGACAAGGCCCGAAGTATCTGGTTCCAAATACTTACAGCGCGTAAAAATACTTCGGAAATGACATGTCTGGTCATACGTTCTTGAAAAACACAAATTCTTCGATTTTTAGACTGTTTGTAACCCTAAATTCTCACTTTAGAGAAAATGGAAGGGTCTAGCCCAACTTTTGACAACGGGATCGTATTCAGTCCTTAAAAATACTTCGGAAAAAATGTATTTTAATAACAAAAAACCGGGATTTACTGAGAATCTACGCGGTAGAAAATTTTTTGAATTAAAAATTCTGTTTTAGCACAAAAAAAGTACTTCGGATTTGATAGGTTTAGTTTCTGGAGCAGATTTTTTTTGTAGACCTGTGTTATTGGAATAAAGAACTCGGTTACGTCTAGCCATTATATCCCAGAGATTTGCGTTTTATGATCCGCTGAACCCAAATTTCGGGGTGTCAAAGTCTGAAAGTGGATGGAAAATGAGTAACGGCCCTTTTTTGTTATTTTTTCAACATATTACTCTCGAAAAAAAACTGGACGTTTCCACGAAATATCGAACTACTACTTTTCTCGACGCGCGTTTCGCCAACTAAGTAAGCATCTTCAGGAGAAGATTAAAACTTCTTAAAAGATAAAATTAAAAAGATAAAAACTAAAAGAAGTTTTAATCTTCTCCTGAAGATGCCTTAGTTGGCGAAACGCGCGTCGAGAAAAGTATAGTAGTTCGGTGTTTCGTGGAAAACGTCCAGTTTTTTGTTTCTACGCCGAAGGTTCCAGTATACACTCCAGGATATTACTCTCGGAAAAGGATTTTTTGACTAAATTAATTAATACAACGTTTTTCGGTATGCTGAATTAGATTTTTGGGATCCATAATTTAAAAAATCTTAAGGACATGCGATATGGCCAATATTTGACCATATTTTGACCTTAATTTTCAGTTAAAAAGGGTTTTTTTTTGGCTTAAGAGTAACTGTTTTTATGTTTATCGACATGGTAAATTCGATTTTTGGTTCTTGAAACTAAAAAATCAAAGGATGATGAAAAAGGACCGATATTTGATCATTTATTGGCATATTTTGCATTTTTTGACCATAATTTTCAGTCTAAAAAAGTGTTTTGTTTCATAGAAACTATTTTTGTATTTATCGACAAGATGATTTTTTTTTGTTCTCTCATGCAATTAATTTACTTTCATAAAACTTCTAACTTTGTTCCAAACCTAATAAAATTAAACCGAATAGCCTGTGGCATCTCGTCCCAAACCTATTAACTTTTAACACAACATAGTCTGGCATATTTTGCATTTTTTGACCATAATTTTCAGTCTAAAAAAGTGTTTTGTTTCATAGAAACTATTTTTGTATTTATCGACAAGATGATTTTTTTTTGTTCTCTCATGCAATTAATTTACTTTCATAAAACTTCTAACTTTGTTCCAAACCTAATAAAATTAAACCGAATAGCCTGTGGCATCTCGTCCCAAACCTATTAACTTTTAACCCAACATAGTCTAAGGCGCTTAGCCCAAAACCTACACTAGAGTTTTACGCTACGTTAGTTTTACAATTGTTAGTTTTGGTGTTAGACGTCTGAGTTTATGACGCTACTGTAATTGGTAACGAATAAAAAGTGTTTTGACAGCAGTTCGGTATTTATTAGCCATATCTCGTATGTTAAAAAAATGACAACTCGCAGACTTTGAGACCCCGAAATTTGGGTTCAGCGGATTATAAACCGTAGAGCTCGACAATATTTGCAAGTAAAATGCTTCATAGACAGACGTCTATGTGCAGGAGATTGAGCTATTTCTGAACGTGAACATTTTTTATGCCAGAAAGTGTACCGTGGCAAAAAAAAGTTTAGGAATCGTCGATCTACGCGATCACCCCTCGAGGCAAAAGCTACTAAACTACGGATCTACGGCAATTTCACAACGCAAACACCCTTTCAGCGCCGCACTGAAACTGAAGACGACACTCCACCTTCGGCGCAACACCTCCTGATGCACGGCGACACGTTGCAGACGCATCCTCGGATCTCGCCGCCGCTCTCGAAGTAATTCTCCGCGTCGTACGTCCGGCCGTCTTTTGTTATCGCGGTGCCGTCGCGCTGGCCATCGCTGATGTCCACGCTGATGTTACACCGCACGTCTTCACTTGTCACAGAGGCTGCTAGATAACACGCCACGAGAACGATGCCGAATAGATCCATATCGGCAACATCTACGGCGAGCACTGAGCTATCTTCCACTTAACTTGATGATCTTTGCGAGCGCGTGTGACTCAATTGTGTACGATTAGATAAGGAATTTCGTAGATCGTAATTCACTTTAGTCATGAGTCGTAAATAAAGCAGTCATTCCTGAGGTGCTTGTGTACACAAACGGTGTCCGTGAATTGGTTTCTAGCGTTTGGATGTCATCATCGTCGATGGATTGGAGTAAACGAGCGCATGCATATGTTTTGCGGCAGTTAATTTGCATCGGTGGTGACAGCAGAGAAGGCATGGGAAACATTGCAGACTTGTTTGCAGCAAATTGCATTATAACTACTGTGCGCGCCTAAAGTATGGAATAAATTCAGTAAATGTGAAACAAAAACTTTTTGGAAAAAATCCTCGAACAGGTCGATTTTGTTTAATAAAAACACACATTTTTGAGGGAACGTCTATTTTTCAGATGTCATTTGTTTTTGAGTAATGACGTCAGCAACTTATTTTTAAAATGGCACCCCCCATTTTTTTAATTCAATTTGAGAGACCCTTGTCGTCATTTAACAGTATAAAAATGTTGCCACCTTACATAACAAAATTTTTGAGTAAATGACAATTGAATGTTACAAAATGAAAAATATATTTTTCACAATAAATAAACGAAAATCTCTGAAAAAACTGAACCCAAATAAAACATAGCAAAAAAGTACGTTGCTAAGCAAAAAAAATTATCAGATTAGGTTTTTTAACGTATCCATGGTTTTTACTGTCAGTTAATCAGAAGATTTGTTATTAAATTGTGCGAAAAGTTAATGTAACGTGTTAGTTTTTATAAAAATTCCAATTTTAATATGGCACATTTAACTGTGACACAAAGAATTGAAATTTTGATTTTCCTCGGATGTGGAAATAAGACCATAACTCAGCAGGAGGTATGCAATTTATTTAATGCAAAATATCCAGATAACCCTATCACCCAATCCACAGTTAGTAAGATTGAGTCCAAATTTAGAGCAACTGGTGATGTTAAAGATCTACCAAAATCAGGACGTCTAAAAATTACAAAAGATAAAAAGATTGACATTGTGTTAAGTATGGAAGATGACCCTCAGAGTACCTCTACACTAGTTGCTTCAGAAAATGAAGTTAGTCAGACGACAGTTCTACGTATCCTGAGGAAAGAAAACTATGATCCCTACAAATTTCAGCTTGTGGAAGAACTCAACGAAGACGACCCCGACCGGAGACTGCAATTCTGTGAAACTATGATGAATCAAATAAATCCAAATTCACACCAGCAAATACTTTTTTTCCGATGAAGCCACGTTCTGTCTAAACGGCACAGTGAACCGTCAAAATTGCAGGTATTGGAGTCGGATGAATCCTCATTGGATCATTGAAGCACATACTCAACATCCGCAGAAATTAAATGTGTGGGCCGGAATAGTCGCAAACAGAATAATAGGGCCTTTCTTCTTTGAAGAAACTCTCACAAGAGCAAGATATCTGGAGTTCTTGCAGAATTATCTAGTTCCAGCGCTTGCAGTAATTTTCCCAAACGAAAATGATCCTGACATTCCAGATAACACACTCTGGTTTCAGCAAGATGGAGCACCCCCGCATTATACGCGCTCAGTTCGTGAATATTTAGACGTCATCTTTCCTCAGGAGTGGATTGGCAGACGAGGACCGATAGAATGGCCCGCGAGATCCCCATATCTTACGCCACTTGATTATTTTTATGGGGTTATTTAAAATCAAAAGTTTACTGCAGAAGACTACACAATTTAGCCGAACTACGAGATCGCATTAGAGATTAAATGGGATCCATTACCTCGGAAGTCATTCAGAATGTACAAGAATAATTTGTACACAGGCTTGCATATTGCCAAGAAGTTGATGGACGACATTTCGAACACTTAATTTAAAATTGTATTTGCTTATTAAAGAAATTTTCGTTTATTTATGGTGAAAAATATATTGTTCATTTTGTAACATTCAATTGTCATTTACTCAAAAATTTTGTTATGTAAGGTGGCAATATTTTTATACCGTTAAATCGACAATGAAAGGGTCTCTCAAAATGTGTGTTTTTATTAAACAAAATCGACCCGTCTTTTTTCCAAAAATTTTTTGTTTCACATTTACTGAATTTATTCCATACTTTAGGCGCGCACTGTATTTGTTTACTGCGAAGTAGGGAATGCAGGAACTAGATTTGAAATTCGAGCAGGGTGATCGATTTGTCATAGGAAGTGAGTTTTTCTCAAAAGCGGCAGAGAGAGATTAATTTTTATGGATTAATTTTTATGGATCACATTTACTTAATCCGCAGTAACTCGAAAACTAGAAATGGTATAAAAAATCTGGTGACTCTGTGTTAAAAAAGTAGCCAAGGTTCGTGAAAACGGCACCTTTATATGTTTTGTAATGACCGAGATACCTTAGAAAAACATCGAAAATGGCACACCCTGTACAATACATACAGCAGGGCAAAAAAGTCGCAAATTTTTTAATAACATTGTACTTATATAAAAAAATGTCCCGAATAAAAGGTTTTCATCAGTTTATTTGCCATATTTCTGTCAACACGAAATAATTTTATCTTTTCGAGTGTGATTGTTATGGAGACCAACTTTATTTTGTTTTAATGACAACCCGTACGTTTTCTCACAATATCTGAATGAGTAGCAGTTTCTCTTTACTATACACTCGACATCCACATATCCGAACTCCATATTTCCGAACTCACGATATTTTCGAACTTTTTCTTACGATATTTCCGAACTTGTACTTCCACACAACCGAACTTGTCGAATGTCGAATGTCGCTGTCGAATGAGCCAGAAAAGCCCTTTGCGCATGCGCCAGGTTCGGTTATCCCGAGGTGAAGAAAGTTCGGAAATGTGGAATTTTGCGGAACGAAAAAGTTCGGATATGTGAATGTCGAGTGTACAATAACAATTTAATATTTAATATTTAATTTTTTATGAAACGACAAACCAATAGTGTAGCGAATGAGGCGTTTGTCACCCTTTGCATTTACACATGGTTTTGCGTGAATGCAAAGGCATTATCCGCTTAGGGGTGGCTTAGGGAATCTGGAAATGTGTTGATGGAATGGGACAGCGACCAAATACACACAACTTATTGAGGAGGTCTTAATGTGTGTCGGGATGGAGCTTTTAACCCGACAGCGTCCTTAAATTGCACCTTTACATATTGGCGATACATGTGTAGAAGAGAATAAGTTAAAAAACACCAGTAAGGACAGACAAAGACAGTTAGATGCCACATTGTTTCACGCTTGTGCACGTATTAGAAACGTATGAGGTCTGCGCGTAATATAAATTTGGAGTGGGGTATTACCTACACGCCTATCGCCGAATTTGAATGCAACTCAGTACTTTTTCGCAGCTGTGGATGTGTACATCGACTTAGCTGTATGAAACGAAATTCTTACGTAATTCTGACTTTTACAATTATCCCATACACTTAAAAGAAGTGTACGAACATAATTGTATTTATTTTTTGTATTCCTTAACTAACCAGTTTGCAAGAAACTAAAATTGAAGTTCTATAAAAAAAAAAAAATACAAATCAACCCGGTTATAAGACGAAAGAAAGAAAAAAATGTCCATTGAATAAGTGGTTCAAAAAATGTCGCCCCTTTGTGCTTCGCAAAAACCTAGTCTATCGTAAAACTCAGTTCTTACGCGTTCTAACACTTCAGGGGAAATATTATTTAGGACTTGTACAATTCTGGCCCGTAAATCATTTCAATTTCGTGGTCTTTCATGTTCATGTCCGTAAACAGTTTGTTTTATTTGATAATATTTGTTGGCATTTAAGGAACCGTTTATAAAAAATGGCGCAACGATGGAATCGCCTAAAATACTAACCCAAATATTTAACTTCTCGGGATACTGCGTACGCACAGGAATACTCAAGTGCTTATTTTCCGTAGATCAATAACGATATAATAATGCAATTCACACGTGCGCATTATAATTTATGGGAGGGGCGTCCCGCCTACATATTTTATTGCTACCATATCACGAAAGACAGAATTTATTTCCCTTTACTCGAAGAGTTTATTCTTTTCTATTTTTTAATGCTCGGCTTTGAAATCTTGGACTTTCCAACCCTGTGTATCATTTTATTCATCTATCGTTTCATCTACAGTCGCGTGGACATATTTATTTTGAACACTTAATTTTATATTTTTCATGGCTGTCTTGAACACCTACGAAATAAACGGAGCTTGGTATTGGTCATGTGTATTTTTCCATAAATTGTCGAAAATGTACTTTATCCACTAATAGGCCAGTGGAATTAGAAAAAAAACGGGGATCTAATTGCTATAATGCAGATGAAATCATGTTTAAATACTGAAGGCCTGCTGAATATTTATTATTGTTTGGCATACAGCCATATTTCAAATAATATAGTCACGTGGGGGTTGGTAAGTCCATAAATAGAGTTTTCGTAGGTCAAAAGAGAATTATAAGATTAATATTCAACTTAAAATCTATGGAAAGTTGTAAAACCATTTTTAAAGCTAACAATATTCTAACTGTCCCGTCAATTTTTTTATTTAAATGTGCTTTATATGCTTTTAAAAAACAAACAGCACTTTTCGCGTGTGGGAGACACTCATTGCTATGGTACTAGACATGGAGATGAGTTACAAATCCCGAAACACAAAACTACTACCTTTAAGAACTCACCTACTTGTAGATTTATATATGTATACAACAAGTTACCAGTAAACCTAAAAGAAATTGCAACTTATCACGCATTTAAAAAGCAAATCAAATTATTTTTTATTGAAAAGACCTTTTATACCGTAAATGAATTTTTAAATAATTAATCCATGGTATTTTAACGTCTTCATTCTGTTTTACATGTTTTACTCTGTACTATATTTCATATATGTTATACATTTTATACACTTATACATTTTATCCATTTTATACATTTTATATATCTTATACAGCTTATACATTTTATACACTCTTATACATTTTATACAATTTGACATATCATATGTACTATTAATGTACTTATAGATGATGAATAAATATTATTATTATTATTATTATTATTATAATTAACGACAGATTTTAACATGGTTTAGTGTGCTCGTTTAGGGTTCATGACCATCGTCCTGAAATTGATCCCAATTTGGAGGTCAGAAATGATGTCAAATTGAAGTTGTAATGTGCAAAAATCGTTAAAAACGGACATATAATTGATTTGCTCTGGGACTATTACCATTCGAGTTATCGATGATCACTGATGACGTCATTTACTTTCGCCTAAAAACACTATTAGATTCAAATGAGCCTGTACCTTTCCAAAAAGCGTTTTTTACGTCATGGTGAATGAAATTGCAAAACTAAAGTATTTAACTAGACACAGTTAAAAATAGAAGCCTTAATGTTTATAAATAAACAAATGGTGAAATTATAAAAAAAAATTCTCGGCATCTGCATATCCTAGAGCAATTCTTTTTTTTAAATTACCTAGATACCAAGATATCAAAATCGCATGTAAATATTATTTGTTGTTTGTAAATATTATTGTTTATTTGCGATTATTGCGATTTTTTATATGGGAATTTTTCGGACACCATTTTGACGGCCTTAAAATCGAAAAATTAATATGCGCATTGCAGTATTATAAAATATAGGTCTTTACGAAAAAAATGAGACCTGGATGAACCTTTTTTGTCGACGGCAATAGGGTCAAATAGCATTAAACATTTAAGGTGTTTTTTTATAAACAAATGGAATTTCTCGTTAACGAATTAATATTTTTTTGATGAAAATTTTTTGGTGTCTTGAGGATCATAAAAGACACATTTCCCAAAAGTTTCAAGCATACACAAGCTTTTTTCGAAAAATGAAAAATAAATCAAAATTTTGGAAATTTCAGCGATATTTTTTAATTATTCAATTAAATAATCGACCAAATCGAACTCTACAAGTCGCAAACTTACCGGATTTTCATTACCTACACATTGGAAAAAATTCGATACCTCTAATGGTAATAGTCCCAGAGCAAATCAATTATATGTCCGTTTTTAACGATTTGTGCACATTACAACGTCAATTTGACATCGTTTCTGACCTCCAAATTGGGATCAATTTCAGGACAATGTTTCTGAACTCCAAATGAGCACACTAAACCATGTTAAAATCTGTCGTTAATTAGATCCAAATATAGACCAATTTTTTTTTCTAATTCCACTGGCCTATAGCTGAAATGATAACTGGCAAGCGCAAAACATTACACATGAATCAAAGTGGAACTGTCACTGAGGAATACCACGTTGTTTATTGTTGCAAAGTACAGCGCTTTTTAAATGTCTTATACACTGAGCTTTATGCTACCGATTTTTAAATATCTTTCGCAAACCGTAAAGTATAGTAGACTATGACGGGCATTTAAGTCGGAAAGGCCACGAACCATTTTAGCAATTAGTCATAAAACGGAGCCGTAAGTTACACAATTTATAATTAATACTTAACACTACATGTATACGAGTGTGTGTACGTAAACAACATGTATACAACATGTATACAATGCCGTTACCAGCGCGCTGCGAGCGTGTCGCGACAAGTTTGAACAGAACTGTGTCTGGTGATACTTTCCCCACCCTGAGCTCGCTGGATAAGCCAGTGGGTCGCTCAGTTTGACTGTAGCACTCGTTTGAATTAGTCTATGCGCCAGTGACGCGTCGAAAAAATGTTAAGTGTTCAGATGGAGCAACGGCTTAATCTCAAGTTTCCTGTTAAACTGGGGAAAAGTTTTACAGAAGCTTATGCAATGTTAAAAGAAGTGTACGGGAATGAATGTTTATCCCGCACACAAGTTTTTGAATGGGTTAAATGGTTTAAAGAGAGACGTGAAACGACCGAAGACGATCCGCACCCCATCAACATCAAAAACGGGCGAAAACATTGGTAAAACATTGGTAATCCGCGACGATCGTCGTCTAAGCATCCAAAGACTTGCTGAAATAACAGAAAAATAAAGAATGTGTTCGCCAGATTTTGCATGAATCGTTCAATATGCGCACAGTTTGTGCAAAAATAGTCCCAAAACTCCTCACTCCCGAGCAAGAGGAATAATGAAAGAACATTTGCGCTGGCATTCTAAACAACATGGATTGTAAACAACATGGACAACTAAATCCAGGCTTGTTAGACACGGTGATTACTTGTGATGAATTATGGTTTTTTAGTTAAGCCAAGTTAAAGACTTGGCCTATTGCAGGGGGACATGATTTAACATAGAAACTCCCTCTTGGGCACTCCAGAGAGTCACAAGACAATGTGTTTTTATGTGGAAATGGGATACTGAAATTAAAAAAAAAATGATATTTAATTTGGGAATCGCTGGACCGATTAAAATCGCTGAAAAATTAGAGGAGGGGGTATTTGCGTTTTATTAATATATGTACATATAAGCCTAATTTTAATATTTAATAATAAATATACAGGGTGAGTCACTTTTTTGTAGCAGGACTTAAAACATTCGATAGATAGATAATAGGATATTTTGAGAAAAAAAGTTCCTATAAACATATCGTCTATCTAGCTTAATAAAGGAAATACAGGGTGTTAAAGTTTCAAGTTTTTTTACAATATTTTGTGAACGGAATGGTATTTTCGCTTAATATTTTACACGCGCTTTAACCTCAATAGGAGCAACAGTTTATATTGATTTTGTCGAAAAAAACTATACTGGAAGTTGCTTTTCTCGGATGCCCAGGTTATTTAGATTAACAGAACTTTTGTATCGTACACCACTGACCTTATTTGACTGACATTTATGAAATAATGATGTTTTATCTACAATTTTGATCTCTTGAAATTTTGCACTAACTGTGACGGTTTTCGAGATATTGGTCATTTTTATTCTGATGGTGCATCTCCTTATATGGCAACGAACAAATTTATTTTTAGTTTTCATTTTATTTTTTAACGAAGTGACTTGGGCATCCCAAAAAAAAGTAACTTCCAGTATAATATTTTCGATAAAAACATTAAAAATGTTGATGTCATCCATGTTAAGACATGTCGTGCATCGAAAAAAATGAAACTTTATAGATAGCCCTCTATAGATAGCAAGCTAGATAGACCATATGTTTATAGGAACTTTTTTTCTCAAAATATCATGTTCTATCGATTGTTAAAGTCCTGCTACAAAAAAAGTGGTTCTCTGGATATTTTGAGAAAAAAGTTCCTATAAACATATGGTCTATCTAGCTTGCTAGCTATAGAGGGTGTGTTAAAGTTTCATTTTTTTCGATGCACGACATGTCTTAACTTGGATGAGATCAACATTTTTAATGTTCTTATCGAAAATACTATACTAGATGTTACATTTTTCGGATGCCCAGTTCGCTTCGTTAAAATATAAAATAAAAACTAAAATAAAATTTGTTCGTTTCCATGTAAGGAGATGCACCATCAAACTAAAAATGACCAATATCTCGAAAACCGTCACAGTTAGCGCAAAATTGCAAGCTATCAAAATTGTAGCTAAAACATAATTCTTTCATAAATGTTGTCTTTCATAAATGTCAAATAAGGTCAGTGGCGTACGATAAAAAATTTCTGTTAGTCTAAATAACCTGGGCACTCGAGAAAAGCGACTTCCAGTATAGTGTTTTCGACAAAATCGATAGAAATTGTTGCTCCTATTGAGGTTAAAGCGTGTGTAAAATATTAAGCGAAAATACCATTCCGTTCAGAAAATATTGTAAAAAAAAAAACTAAAAAAAACTGACTCTAACACCCTGTATCTTCTTTATGAAGCTAGATAGACCATATGTTTATAGGAACTTTTTTTCTCAAAATATAGTATTCTATCGAATGTTAAAGTCCTGCTACAAAAAGTGACTCACCCTGTATATAAGAATAATTAATATCTAATCGGTATTGTCGTTATACTGGCCGTTATATCGATCCTTGGGCCACCCCTCTCTTACTCGGAGCGATGAAAACAACAAATCAGGTCAGTTCTGAAAAGTGTGGAAATACTCTTAAATCATTCATATTGACCCATTTTAAAATTCGAACGCATTGTTATTTCTATTAGATTTCTCTGTATCCGGTTCGCAAAATGTTCTATTACAACACATATAAACAGAACCTTTCAGTTATGGCGTATATTATTTTTTCCGATTATTTTTCGAAGCGACAGTTTGTTATCACATTGTTCGCTCCATATGTCTTCTGTTTATAGGATACTAAAAAGTGCTCTTAAAACGTAGTCAGTCACGTGAGCGTCTTCAAAGAATCATCGGTTCGCATTCCATAATTTTCGACTTTTACAACCGTACCCATCGCTCATCGATGCCATTACCGCGGTATTGCCGAGCTCTAATGAGAACAGTAATGACAGAATAAAGCATACCGCGTTATGGTAACAATGAGGCATTAGAATAATACGTGAAGGTACATAATATGTTTGGAGTTCGTAGCCAGTGGCGTCGGATTTATAAAATGTTTTTATAAAAAGGTGTAACCGTTTGTTCCCGTAAAAAGTGGATTGCACACTAATGGAAAAAATTAAAGGGTCAAAAAAATTTACAGAATTTTTAGTGATTTTTCAGAATGCTGTATCTCAGTGAAAAATGGTCTTATCGAGGTCTAAAATAAAAACATTTTGAAGCTTAAAGTTTCTAGTTTTGAGATATTTCGGCGAGCTACATGTTTCGCGCAATTTTAGGAAGTAGTGTGAGAAAAAAAAAATTGCGGCTTTTTTTTTGCTTTTTTTTCAAGTCCACAAGCTTGGACCATTGGACCGTTCAAGCCGAATCATTGGACCGTTCGTTCTGCCTTGTTTCGCTGTTGTCATATCAACATAATATTCATATTAGATATTTTAAAATTGTTTCACGGCTGTTTAAAGTAATATTAACTGTTTAAAATTATTTCACAGTAGTTGGGTTGAAAAAAAGATAACAGTAAACTTTATTATACGATACGCAACGCAGTCTGAAAATTAAATTGGTTTATATAAGTTGATCGTACATCAATGCGTTTTGTAAATATATGGTTTTTATAGACTTATTATGTAGAGTTAAGAGTTACAGTTAGTTCTGGCAACGTTGCTCTTTAGATTTCCGCTAAGACCCCCCTCTTACCTTTATGTACACAATCCCCCCACTCCCCCCCCCCCGGCCCAAGTAAATTCGCTATTCGCTAAAATTATGACATAAAAATGTATCATTTAATATGTATACAACGTAGGAAATTGCACCTTTACATATTGGCGATACATGTGTAGAAGGGAATAAGTTAAAAGACACCAGTAAGGACAGACAAAGACAATTAGATGCTACAGTGGTTCACGCTTGTGCACGTATTAGAAACGTATGAGACCTAACAGAATGTGGGGTGGGATATTGCTTACACGCCTATCGCCAAATTTGAGTGGAGTGGAACTCAGTACTTTTTCGCAGCTATGGGGGGTGTACATCGACTTAGCTGTATGAAACGAAATTCTTACGTAATTCTGACTTTTACAATTATCCCATACACTTAAAAGAAGTGTACGAACATAATTGTATTTATTTTAAATTATTTGTATTCCTTAACTAACTGGTCTGCAAGAAAATAAAATTGAAGTTCTATAAAAAATAAAAATATAAATCAACCCGGTTATAAGAAGAAAGAAAGATAAAATGCCTATTGAATAAGTGGTTCAAAAATATCGCCCCTTTGTGCTTCGCAAAAACCTAGTCTATCGTAAAACTCAGTTCTTACGCGTTCTAACACTTCAGGGGAAATATTATTTAGGACTTGTACAATTCTGGCCCGTAAATAATTTAAATTTCGTGGCCTTTCATGTTCATGTCCGTAAATAGTTTGTTTTAAATATCTCCAAAGGAAGAAGTCGTTGGGTGATAAATCGGGCGATCTGGGTGGCCATTTAATTGTGCCCGTAGTACTAATAAGTCGCCTAGGAAACGTGGTTTCCAAGAAATTTGTTACTTGTCGGCTATTGTGGACCGGGCAGCCGTCATGTTGAAACCACACATTCTCCAAGTTAATGCTCAACGCTCGAACGGCCGGAATAATTTGGAGCATAGCATAGTTGGAGCATAGTTAAATATTTGTTGGAATTTAAGGAACCGTTTATAAAAAATGGCACAACGATGGAATCGCCTAAAATACCAACCAAAACATTTAACTTCTCGGGATACACAGGAATACTCAAGTGCTTATTTTCCGTAGACCAATAACGAGTTATTTGATGATCGTGATGCTTATGAAGGAAAAAGAGGATTCGTCGGTAAACAAAACATTGTTTAAAACATGTTCGTCGGAATCGGCTTTTTCCCTCATAGACTCATAGAACTCTAGACGTTATAATCTTCCGGAAATAACTCTTGGGTCTCCTGTACTTTATAGCATTTATACCCATTTCTTTTCAAAATATTCCGCACTGTTCGCGGTTCGACATGGTAACTTGTGTCGCGATGTGCATACTGGTACACGGTTCATTTGCTTCAACAAACGCACAAATGGCTACTTCACGTTCCAACCTATTTTCGGATAAGGGCCTAGGGATTGCCTCCTCAGGTTGGTCTGATAAACATTTTTTGCACCCTGTTATGCACCCCCCGATGTCTCAAATCTGTGGACGATATTTAATACGGTTTTTACCGTAGGTACAGGCCGATTTTCAAATGAAAATGCAAATCGTCCAATAACTTTTTCAGCGCTCTGAGCGATGAAATACCACTTAATTATTTGCACATTTTCCTCCTTAGCGTATACCGTCATCGTTAATGTTATTATAGTAAAAACGTTTATTTAATTACAATATGAATATTTTATTTACGCAGACACGGCTAAACTGACTCCTTATTTCGGTTATTGTATTTTTGGTTCTTTCAAAAAGTGGATTCGAACGATTTTCAACGTAGTTTCCGAATCTGTTAACGGTTTTTGAAATTTTTGAAAAATATACAAGGTGTGGCAAAAAATATGATATGAACACCCTATATATTCGTACATATTTCAATTTATGGTTCTTTTCTGAATACAAATATATATATAATTATAGCACATTTGCATAAGGATTTTCTGAGTTATGACGAAATATGTAAAATGACAAATCTAAACCATATTACCCTATTTTACGAAGTAGACTATGGAAACAAAATTTTAATTTTGTATAAACGTCAAACTGGTTATATATAATTGAAAATGATCATCGACAGAGAATAGTGTTTTGTCAACAAATCATCGAAAGATATAATGAAAACCATGATTTTTTGCATTATGTGTTTTTGACTGATAAGTCGTCCTTTTCAACTGCTGGTTTATTTAACAGGCATAACAATAATCATTGGGCCACAGAAAATGCTCATATGGTAAACAAACTAAAACAACGAGGACATAAAACTGTTAATGTATGGTGGGGGATACACCGAAACAAAATAATTGGTCCATTGTTTTTAAATACTCTCACAGGTGAAGTTTATCTTAACTTACTAC
This sequence comes from Aromia moschata, assembly GCA_029963805.1. Taxonomy (NCBI): domain Eukaryota; kingdom Metazoa; phylum Arthropoda; class Insecta; order Coleoptera; family Cerambycidae; genus Aromia; species Aromia moschata. Next base: position 617,008 of record JAPWTK010000072.1, on the reverse strand, counting down.
AAGAAAAAGTTGAAGAATATTTGGATAACTTGCCAGTTGTTTTAAATGTAAGAACAATTTGGCAGCAAGACGGAGTTCCCCCACATAACGTTAGGCCTGTGACGACTACTTATACCAAAAATATTATCTGTGGATTGGAAAAAATTGTCCCATCCATTGGCCAGCAAAAAGCCCCGATTTAAATTCACTAGATTTTTTCCTTTGGGGTACTCTCAAACAATATTTATAGCGATGAACTATCAGGGGACACTGTGCAATTAGAACAGCTCATACGACAGGAAGTAAATAATATTAACGAAAATGTAGCGATATTTGAAAGCGTTCGATTAAATTTTTGACAGCGATGTTTCAAATGCATAGAAAATAATGGAAGTTATGTTGAAGATACAATGTAATAATTATTTCCTAATGTTTGTAAGTTTGATATTTCTGTTTTATTTGTAACCTTCTGTGTGCTTTTGTTTTATATTTTGTTGTGACATTTGTTAAATATATAATATATATTTATGTATATATATATATATAGTTATGCATAATAAATAATTAACAAATTGACAAATATTTTACGAATAAACAATTTTAGACATTGGATATAATTTTTAACCACTTTGACGTATATACAAAATTAAAATTTGCTTACTTGCAGTCAACTTACTTACATATAATAACCAAAAACTCCTTATCCAAATATGCTATAATTATATATATTTGTATTCAGAACAGAACCATACATTGAACTATGTACGAATATACAGGGTGTTCCATTTAAAAAAATCATACTTTTTGTCACACCTCGTACATTTTACAAAAATTTAAAAAACCGTTAACAGATTCGGAAACTACGTTAAAAATTGTTCGAAACCACTTTTTAAACGAACCAAATTGGCCGGAAATAACAAAAATAAAAGGGGGTTAACATTTATAATACTTATCCTGTACTTTAGAGTCTAGACAAGAATTAAATTCACACGTGCGCATTATAATTTATGGGCGGGGCGTCCCGCCTACATAATTTTATTGGTTCCCTATTGATGTAAACACGAAAGACAGAGAATAAAAGAGAAGAAGAGACAGATAATAGATCATAAAAGTTTTAAAACGACATATCAGTCTGGCAACTAAGGATATAATATTTCTCTGTTACTTGAAGAGTTTATTCTTTTCTTACCTTTTAATGCTCGGCTTTAAAATCTTGGACTTTCTAAACCTGTATAATGTCCACCTATGTACGCGTTAGGCTGCCGCTTACTGTATAGCCTTTAATGGGGACGCCTCTGATTATAAACTGGAAAGGACAATTTTAAGCGGAAGAGTCGTGTTTGTTTTATGTTACTCGCCCATGTTTTGATAACCTTTCCATCAGCTAATTTATTCAGTTCATGTGAATTTTTTTGTAAACAATTCTGCGTTACAGAAATAACACTCCCTTTAACGTTAATATAGTTATATACATAATAGACATACACACACACACACGTGTTTTAATTTGCGCTTCCCCTTTTATTGCCGTCATTCTAATAAACAACAAACAAAATGGTAACCCTATAACGTCTATGTACTGTACATAATTCGCTGGATTCCTGCAAACACGCTTTAAGTCCATGTTTGATAGACTAGCAACACTACGAAGATGGGACTTGGAAGGGCGGTAGGTCAACATGTAATGCACCTTCAGTACAAGTTTGAACTTGTTAGAGTTATTTGTTTGTTCTTTGTGACTGTTTTCGTAAACCGGTTTTTTCTAGTGCGTTTTAAAAATGAGACATTAATTTTGAGCAGGTTTTACTTCAGACTTGGATACAGCACAACGGATACTTTTGCAAGACACGCCTTTGGAGACAGTGTTTTTTTTTTCAAGAACCCAGGTTTTCCGGTGATTGAAGGCATTCTCAGAAGGAAGAGAGTCCATTGAAGATGAACGAAGCAGCGGAAGGTCTTCATCTTCAAGAACCGATGAAAATGTCGATAGAATACGGGATCTTGTGCGTTCAGATCGTCGGTTGACGACAAGAATGATCGGGGAAGAGTTAAATTTGAATCACACCACTGTTCATTAGATTTTGACTCACGAATTGGGGATGAGAAAAATCTGCGCAAAAATGGTTACAAAAAAACTTTCGCAGGAACAAAAGGACGTCAGGAGAGAAAGGTGTCTTGACTTTTTGGAATCGATTGAAAAATATCCCCATTTTATGGAATGTGTCGTTACTGGTGATGAGAATTGTCCACAAGGAGTTTGTGCCTCCAGGCCAAACAGTAAATCAACACTATTACAGAGAGGTTCTTGAGGAACTTCGAAAAAGGGTCATGCGTGTGAGAGCAAACATCAAGAACAACTGGATGTTGCATCACGACAATGCGCCTTGTCACACAGCCATTAAACGAGTTTTTAGCCAATAAAAACATTCCTGTGGCTCCTCAGCCTCTTTATTCGCCTGACTTGAGTCCTTGTGACCTTTTTTTCTTCCCGAAATTGAAATCACTTCAAGGGACGTCATTTTGGGACCATAGAAGACATTCAAACGACTAACCGACCAGCTGAAAGTTATTCCAGTATATGAGTTCCAGCACTGCTATGAGGAATGGAAGAACCGTCTCCAGCGCTGTGTGGCTTTCCAAGGAAGTTGTTTTAAAGGAGACAATACTGAAATGTAATTCCGTTCTAATAAGAAAATTTAACAAAATCAGTCTCATTACTTAATTTGCACACCTCGAATATCTGATTGAAGAGGTCGTTGTTATGAAATACTTGTTTACTTTTTGGACGTTTGGAACATTTGAGGATTGTGAAGCAATTTAGGTTTAAAAAAAGAAACGGATACACCATTTTTAAATCAAGTACTAAAAATGGTTATAGACTGAACGTGATTATCCGGTACATCCATTCAAGGTACAGATTAACAAACAAGAACTTGTTGATCGGCATAACTCAACAATTATTATATACATACGAGTACATATTAACGATAAAAAAAAACACAATTATACTACTATAAAACATTGCTCTATCCGGTTGATTCATTAGTATCGAGACATTTCCTCGAAGTGACATTTTGACATTTTCTAGACAAGTCTGGAGAGTGGTGGGATACAGGTCATATAAAGTATGCACTTATATGCGTTAACATTATTAAATCTCAGAGCGGACGTGTAATGTGCAACGTAAAAATGAGTGAAACCTCAAGTGACATTCGATATACTTTATTATATGAAAACCGAAATCTAGTGGCCGCGTATGGTGAGAACGCCCGTAGTTTAGCAACATGATAAAGATAGTTTGCATGCTTTCGATCTGGCGACTACAGCATCGACGATAAACCATGATCTGGTAGGCCACCTCAACTGAATATAGAGCGCTTGCGTACGATTGTCGAACAAAAACCAAACCTGACGTCCACCCAATAAAGGTGATTGTCGGTTTGGTGGGGCTTTCGCGGCGTGTATCACTGGAAACCCTTGGAAGACAATACCACCGTCACCACCGCTGTCTATTGTGCTCAACTCTTGGGTAATTTGGCCGCCCAGACCGATGATCTGCGGCCGTGGCATACTCCCTTTGGGTCGAGTATTGTTTCCATATTTGTGTTTTTGTACTACCGATCTGGATTTGTTATTCTAGCCTGTGATCACTAGGCGAAAAATCAGAGTAATAAACCCAGGTTAATAGTTCAAATACACGAATATAGAAACAATGTGCAATCCAAACGGAGTAGTAAAACATACTGACCAAGTGAATGTGATCGAATTTTTGGAAGGACAGTGACTGTTGTAACATGTAGTTCATTGAAACTACGTGTTATTCAGCTCAACAAAAAAACAGTCGACTTTCGTTTAAAACCGTGGCACAAAAATAATTGTTTAGGGAAGCGATCTCTCACCAATTTTACAAAAGTGATTATTTATTTCTCGAGAACAAAGACACATTCATGTATTTGTTTTTGTCACAGGTTTAATCAAGACCTGGTTTGTAGCTACCCTTTTTCGGCTTGTTGCTCCTTGGATCATCCTGTATATGGCGCGAGCTTGAGAGGAATGGCGATAATAAAACTAATAACAATATAAACAACATTTGTATCAAATGGTATTTTCCATACGCGCAAGATACGTTGAATATCTACCGCTGAGGTTTAACAAAACATTGAAAAAGGTCATAAACAGTTATTCGTTACCTCAATCCGTAAAGGTTTTAAGTCCAAAATAGAACATTTTACAGGAGAGCACGAAATCAATTTTAAAACAAGTATGACCAACAGGTAATACCAAAATTAAATAATCGACCAAATGTGGACTTGCGACCTTTACGGATTAAGGTATCGTATTGTGACGATTACACGGGCTAACAAAAATAATTACCAGAACCCGGAATATACTTTTCCGAAGATTTTTGACGTGATGAATCCGAATGTGACCACAGAATTGCTCTGGTGGTTCAGGTTTTCGAGATAGGTTAGAAACCTAAAAGTGCGAAAATCACGGTTTTCGGTATATTTGAGGTTATGTCACATTCACTAAGTAATTATTTTTCAATTTACAAAATCATTTGCGTATTCTGAAAGATTATTCTTGCCCCTCAGAACTTAAAATAGTTGACTTATCCTGATCCTGATATTTTTTCTTTTTCGAGAAATCGCATTTTGAAATAAACTGCTCGTCAAAATTAGCCGTAACACTTTTTAGATTAACGCCATTTGCGTTATATTCGAGTTAGAGACTTGCGGTTTTTAAATTTCGGTAGCTTATAGGATTGGTTTTAATGCCCCGAAGTCGGTACGCTGGGACTTAAACGGTTCGCCCTCCACACAAGTGCAAACGAAGGTTCCGCCTACCCAACGAGCCTCTTTCAGGAATTTGCACCCACTCAAAAAATTTTTGGAGGGAGTCAAAGAAAGAGGACGATGGGATGCAAAAGAGGATTTGAAGGAGACAGACAACTCGGGGTGTGCCAAAAAGAGTTCATGCATTCTCAGGAAAGCTTTCTGAGTCACCCCACGCATCAAGACCTGCTTACAACCCCTCAGTGCGGCAAATTTTCAGGGGGGTTGGAGATGGAATCTCACATTTGGCGCTGAATCGGCCGTTCCAAGTGGGTCCCGTCAACTTCAAGAGCCTTCAAGTAATGCCGTGACATGAATTCGAGGCAAATAGATATCCCACGCAGCTTTCTACAGGGGTGGAACCAGAGGGATGGGTGGGGGGTCGTACTAGGTGTGACTTGGAGGGGTGTTTGTGTTGTTAAAGGATGAAAGCGAGCTGTGGCACCCCACACCAATTAATTAGGCAGCATTAAGATGAATGTATTTGCTCAACAGACGTCAAACCACCCAAAACCTTGCGTAATTGCAAAGGGGTGACTTAGGGGCTTTGGAAATGGGTTGAAGAAATGGGATGGCGACCAAATACACAGAACTTATCGAGGAGGTCTTAATGTGTGCCGAGATGGAGTTTTTACCCGACAACGTCCTTCTTAGTCCTGTATGTCTCTAAAATTGCCGTCAAAATCTTGCGAATTCAAATTTCGACATAGGGTTGGTCTTTGGGGTGTGGACGGCGAACCGTTTAAGTCACAGCGTAGCGACTCCGGCGAATTAAAACCAACCTTATAGGCTACCGAAAATTAAAAACCGCACGTCACTAACTCGAATATATAGCGCAAATGGCGTTAATCTAAAAAGTGTTACGCTAATTTTGACGAGCAGTTTAGTTATAAAATAAATGACGAAGAAAACGCGTTTTTTTACGAAAAAATCATTCTTTGCTCTATTTTTCTTTCAATCTCTCTCTGAAAATTTAGATATAGCGGTTTTGGAGGTCGTATTTTCAAAATTCCAAATGACAGACCGAAGATGGCGGACTAAAAGATTGAAAATATGTTCAAATTAAATTTTCTGTTTCACTTTTTGCTTCAAAATGTTCAAATTTCACAATGTTTCAAAACATTTGTACATAAGGGTTATTGAGGGCGCTGTTTATGAATTTGATGGTATTTTCTTTTAATTCAATATGGCGGACGTAAAATAGCGGACTAAAATATTAAAAATATGTATTTTCCACTGTATTTTTTTTATCCTCAAACCTCAAACCCACAAAACATCAAACCCATAAACTCCAAACTTACGAATCTCAAATCCACAATTCTTAAACCGACATACGCCAAATCTTCAAACCCTAAAGTCACAAAGTTCAAACCTTCAAACTGTACACCCACAATATTCTGGATTCGTAATTAGCGACCTCTAAAACCCTTATATCCAAATTTTCAGAAAGATCGAATGAAAAATGGAGCAAAGAATTATTTTTTCGTAAAAAACGCGTTTTCTGCAATTCCTTTATTTATAACTAAATATTTCAAAATGCGATTTCTCGAAGAAGAAACAAGATATCAGGATAAATCAAAATGGCTTCTGAAGTGTAGCTCTTTCAGAATCCGTGAATGATTTTGTAAAAAAAACAATCACCTAGTGATGAGACATAACCTCAAATATACTGAAAAATCGTGATTTTTACACTTTTAGGTTAGAATATCTCGAAAACCTGAGCTACCAGAACAATTCTGAGGTCAGATTAGGATTTGGCACGTCTAAAACCTTCGGAATATTATTTTCGGGTTTCTGCTAAAATAAATTAATTACAAACAAATTTCAGAAAACGCGTTTTTTTACGAAAAAAATCACTCCTTGCTCTATTTTTCTTTCAATCTTTCTGAAAATTTAGATATAGCGTTTTTGGAGGTCGTATTTTCAAAATTCTAAATGGCGGACTAAATTAATTGAAATTTTGTGTTTCACTTTTTGTTTCAAAATGTTCAAACTTCAAAATATTTCAAAAAATTTGTAATCAGGGGTTATTGATTGCGCTGTTTACGAATTTGATGTTATTTTCTTTAATTCAATATGGCGGACGTAAAGTAGTGGACTAATATATAGACATCCAAAAAAAAACGTCATCAACTCTGGCTATGAACGAGAGAGATGGAAATAGCGGTCATGTCTAAGCTTTTCGGTTATATCAAACGTTTGACAAGTGACAAACAATGTCTGTCATATGATGTGACAGTCTTGACAAGTAAATAAGGTTATAAATTCGATTAAGAATAGAAATACGTCTTTTTTTTCTCGGCCAACTTTGATGACTTTTTTTTGGATGTCGATATTAAAAATATGTATCTTTCATTGATATTTTTTTAAACTCAACTTCAAACTTCAAACCCACAAAACGTCAAAACCGCAAATTCAAAACTTACGAACCCAAAATCCACAATTCTTAAACCGACAAACCCCGAATCTTCGAACCCCAAAGTCACAAAGTTCAAACCTTCAACCTCCAAACCTTCAAACTGTACCACAATACTCCAAATTCGTAATCAGCGACCTCCAAAACCCCTATATCTAAATTTTGAGAAAGTTCGAACGAAAAACAGAGCAAAGAAAGATTTTTTCGTAAAAAAAACGCGTTTTCTGCAATTCTTTTATTTAGAACTACGAGTATTTCAAAATGCAACTTCTCGAAGGAGAAACAAGGTATCCGGATAAATCAAAATGGGTTTTGAAGGGCAAGAGTAGCCCTTTCAGAATCTGCAAATGTTTTTGTAAAAAATAATTACCTAGTGATGTGACATAACCTTAAATATACCGAAAAACTCAGGTTAGAATGTCTCTAACACTTGAGCTACCAGAGCAATTCTGAGGTTTCTGGCAAAACATTTCGGTCGAATTTTGTCGGCCTGTGTTATTTTTTAAACGCGACCAAAAGAAATGTCTGGTGTCTGCCCCCTTACCCAACGAGTACTCCTTCACCACTTCTTTGGTATCGTGCTTCATGCAGGGCGTCACGCTGATGTCATCGTACGAGTCGATGTAGTCCACGCAATAGTCGTAGTACTTCTTCACCAGCGTGATGTTGTTGATGAAGATGTGGACGTCGCCGTTGTCGGCGACGTCGAAGAACGCCGCCGGGAAGGGCCTCACCTTGATCATGCCCTTGGCGCACTCCTTGCCGAAGACGATCTCGAACTCGCGGTCCGTCTTCAGGGCGAACCGCCTCTGGGCCGGCACGCAGCTGTGGTTCATCATCGCGAGGCCCATCGGGCAGCACTTCCTGACGCGCGCCGCGGCGGCGGAGGACGTCGGCGTCGCGGCGGCCGCGAAGAACAAGAAGAAGAAGAGCGTGGTCGGCGCGGTTGCTCGCATGGTGTCAAGTCGAGAGAGACTGCCGCCGGCCCGGTTGGCTTTGTTCGCGCCGAGTGGAGTGTTTGTTTGTTCAAGGAACGATTCCCGCGGATGGTCTTTTGTTTCGGCCAGCGGCGGCCCGTCACGACGAAGGTCGAGATGGGGTTTTCTTAAGTTCGAAATCGTAGGAGGTGCAGGGTTAGTTTTATAAATGAATAAACACTTTTATTTTTTTTTACTTCTTCATCGATTTTAAAAGCCAGTCCGGCGTCAAACGGTTTTTTTTACGAAAAAAAAGCCGTTTTCCTAAAGCTCCTTATACAGGGTGTCTACTTTTATTCATGTACAAATCCATAATATCCTCATTTTTCTAGATTTTTTTTTCTGATTATTGACCTCACACGTTAATTGTATTAGCCACGAATTATACTATTGGTATTTTTCTAGATAATCGATTAAACTTGTTTTGACTTAAAGGGCATCGACAACTGCTTCCTCAGACCGTACCGCGGCTTTTAAGATTCATCTCCATAGCCTGCTACGATTTTTTTTATACTCCCGAAATTCAATAAGAGACAAAATTCTTCAATGGGCCACTTAAAAATCCGAGGTGTAAGTAATTTAAAATAATTGACACATCTTGATAGTACATATTTTGAGAAATAGAAGACATGTATTTTTTCTTTTTTTCGAAATTTTTATTTTCTCAATAGGTATTAACAATATTGTTTTTTACCACTATTTTACAAAAAAATTGTTTTCTATTGATTGGGTCATCAAATCTTTATGAAATTTTGTGGGTATGTAGAGACATACTATTAGTTTGCGAATATAATTTTGAATTTCATGAAACACTTAATTTGTTTAAATAAATAGACAATACTTATAAACAATTTAATATTTATAATACTTTTCAATCACTTGCAAAAATAAGCGAAGCGAATTTCGATTCCTCGTTTAATTCTGAATAAATGAGCCAAAAAAAAAAGTTGGGGACTTGCATTACGTGGAGGAACTGTGGAATGTGGGGTGGGGTGTGGGGTGGGGGAACTTTCGAATGCTTGGCGCGACTGCTTTCGTGCGCTCGAATTGAGAGAGTTCCCCCACCATGCAGCTTTTCCCCTTCGCTCGAGCGCCCAAGCGCCTGAAACGCAAAACAGCCCGGTTTTCAATGTCCTTTTTGAGATACTTCCTCAAATTTGACAAACTGGGTCCATTGTGATTGTAGAGCACCTCTTCACGAACCAAATGCACTTCGAAAAATGACCGTAGGACTGTTATTGACAATTATTGCCGGGCCATTTTTCGAAAACACCTTTTTTACATTTTTTTCGAATTGCGCCAAAAGTTATGAATATTTTTTCATAAAATTTTTACTGTTAGTAACCGCCGAAAAGAGCTACAATTTCGTCACTCGCGGAAGTCCCTAACTTTCGTAGGCCGAGTAATTAGATTGTAAAGAAAGGGCAATTTTCGAATGTTTTTATTTTTTTTTTTTGCAAAAAGTTGTGAACCGATTTTAATTTTTAAAAACCGATTTTCTTCGTCTTTTTAAGCGCTATAACGTGATATTTTTGTTTTTCTGAAATAATTTTTTTTGTTACTTAAAAAGTGAAAAAACCGATTTTTTCATACGTTTATGAATTTTTTTGATTATGTTCCTACAAACCGATTTGATCCAAAACTAGTGCACTCAAATTGCACTATTTTTTACATAATTACCAAATTTTCCTAGGCTATTATTTAAACAAATTAAGTGTTTCATGAAATTCGAAATTAAATTCGCAAACTAATAGTATTTCTCTACATACTCACCAAATTTCATAAAAATTTGATGACCCAATCAATAGAAAACATTTTTTTTAAAACAATGTTAAAAAACAATATTGTTAATAACTACTGAGAAAATAAAAATTTCGAAAAAAGAAAAAAATACTTGTCTTCTATTTTTCAAAATACTATCAAGATCTGCTAATTATTTTAAATTACTTACACCTCGGATTTTTAGGTGGCCCACTTCAAGAATTTTGTCTCTATAACCATTTAGAGATATTTTTATTTAAAATCTGAATCCACAGCGATCATACATTAATCAGTACTCGTCAAAACCCCCATGTGTGAAATTTGAATAAAAAATATACAAGATGTTTCTACGATCTCAAAGTTGAGCAAAATATTGACTTTGAGAGCTGCTTGACGCGTTAAGTGTGCAATGGTTTTTTAATTTTTTTTTATTCCAATAGAATTACAATTCAGTATTGTCTCCTTTAAAATAATTTCCTTGGGAAGCCACACAGCGCTGGAGACGGTTCTTCCATTCCTCATATCAGTGCTGGAAATCATATACTAGAATAGCCTTCACCTGGTCGGTTACAGCCGATTGAATGTTTTCTATGGTCCCAAAATGACTTCCCTTGAGGTGACTTTTCAATCAGGCGAAGATAAAAAAAGTCACAAGGACTCCAGTCAGGCGAATAAGGAGGCTGAGGAGCCATAGGAATATTTTTACTGGCTAAAAACTTGTGACAATGGCTTGTGTGACAAAGCGCATTGTCGTGATGCAACATCCAGTTGTTCATGATGTTTGGTCTCACACGCATGATCCTTTTTCGAAGTTTTTCAAGAACCTCTCTGTAAAAGTATTGATTTACGTATCACGAAAGCAAATTAGCATGCATTTGATCTTCGACTTGCTCAATCTTGCTTTATTTGGGTCTTGGAGAGTGTGCCATTCCATGCTTTGGCGCTTGGTTTCCGGGTCGTACTCAAACACCCAATTCTCATCACTAGTAATGCTACGTTCCATAAAATGGGGATCATTTTCAGTCGATTCCAAAAAGTGAAAACACCTTTCTCTCCTGATGTCCTTTTATTCCTGCGAAAGGTTTTTTGGAATCATTTTTGCGCAGATTTTTCTCATCCCCAATTCGTTAGTCAAAATGTGATGAACAGTAGTGTGATTCAAATTTAGCTCTTCCCCGATCATTCTTGTCGTCAACCGACGATCTGAACGCACAAGATTCCGTATTCTATTGACATTTTCATCGGTGTTTGAAGATGAAGGCCTTCCTCTGCGTGGTTCATCTGCAATCGACTCTCTTCCTTCTGAGAATGCCTTAAACCACATAAATCCTGGGCTTTTGAATAAACACTTTCTCCCTAGGCGTGTTGAAGTTTTGCAAAAGTATTCATTGCACTGTGTCCAAGTCTAGCAAGTCAAGCAAAACCAGATCGTTGCTCAAAAATTAATGTCACTCATTTTTAAAACGCACTAGGAAAAAAAAACAGTTTACAAAGTCAGAAAGAGTTTCGGCCAGCGGCGGCTCGACGAGGTCGCGATGAGGTTTTTTTATAAGACTGGGAATTTTTCACATTAAGAGAATCGATTACTCGTTCTAATACTGATACTCGAATATTCGAATTTCGTGTTACTAGAAAAAAATATTGGATTGTTCAATAAGTTCGTAGAGTTTTATCTTTTCTTTTTATCCTACAACGATTTGTTTGCTGTTTAGCAAAGTGTTTATATTCATTAGAACAAGCACGTTCTTCTCTACAAAACTGTGATAACACCGGTCCACAAAAAAAGGTCATTTTCCAGACACCCCACGCATGTATCTCCATGTATTGTTGCGCGCTGATTCCGCAAAATTTGTCTTCGCTATATTATAGAATATAACTAACTTGAAGTGATTCTAACGGAAGACGCTTATCATCCACCGCTATTAGTTAATATGGATATTTCAAAACCTAAACAAAACAAAGTTTCCCATAAACCGTATAGCGGGTTTAATTTCAGGAAGGCCAATTTTTTTAACACTTTATGATGCCGTAGGAAATACCAACTGGGACTTCCTTGAGACTTTTACAGACCCTGATGATGCGGTCGCAGCCTTCAACCGTAAACTAAACGAGTTATTCGAAAAACATATCCCTCAAAAAAAATTTGCATCTCGATCGTATCCGGTTTGGTTTAGCTCAAAAATTATTAATAAAATTAAGTTAAAAAATAAGGCGATGAAAAATTTTAGAAAATACAATAATATGGAAGATTTTTACACATTTCAAACTTTAAGATCCGAGGTCAAGAACGAAATAAAAATATCACAGGCTGCATATATGCAAAGAATAGAGTTAGACATTAAAAATAATCCAAATAAATTTTGGTCATATATTAGCAGTAGGCATAACAATAGTACTTGTGACCCAATCATGCTACGTTATAACCAACGTGAAATAGAAGACCCTCAGTCACTAGCTGATAGCTTTGCTGATTATTTTTCAAAATCTTTCATGGAGTCTCAAAATAACAATTATCTCTCTAAAAATGGGAACATCTTGTCTTTAAACTTCACTACCATCACTGAGGCTGATGTAACTAATGCCATCAAACGGATTAAACCGTCCATGACCATGGGACCAGATTTAGTGCCTGCATTTTTCGTAAAAGATTGTGGATCAATTTTAGCTGAACCACTAGCAGTGATCTTCAACCTAATTTCTAAATATTCAAAATTCCCAGACCTATGGAAACTTTCAAGAATTCGTCCCATTTTTAAGAAAGGTGACCGAAATGATTTGGAAAATTACCGACCGATAACTATCATATGTAATTTTGCAAAGTTGTTAGAGATTATTCTTCATAATATTATTTATAACCATGTATCTAGTATGATATTACCTGAACAGCATGGATTTATGGCAAAAAGATCCACATCTACCAACCTTATGTGTAAAACCCAATACATAGCTGAGAAACTGGATCATCAAAGCCAAGTTGATGTCATATACACCGACTTCTCCAAGGCGTTTGACCGACTGGATCACGGTATCTTAATTAACAAAATGCATATCTTTGGACTATCTGATTCAATTATTAAGCTCCTCGAATCATATCTGAGAAATAGGTACCAGTTTGTTCAGTACCGTGGTCATCAGTCGGGAAATTTCTGGCAGAAGTCTGGAGTACCACAGGGATCTATTTTGGGACCCCTCTTATTTGTCATGTTCATTAATGATATTACGACAAATCTCAATAGGGTTCAGTACTTGCTTTATGCAGATGATTTAAAATTGTTTTGTGAAATTACCTGCGAAGAGGATTGTAGCCATCTTCAAAAATCCCTAAATACCATAAGTCTCTGGTGTGCTAATAATTCGCTTCCATTAAATGCCTCTAAATGTAATGTTATGTCGTTTACGAGAAAAACTACACTTATCAATTTTAGTTATACCCTGGACAATGTCATCCTAGAAAGACCTGAATATGTTAAAGATCTTGGGGTTACTTTTGATCCAAAATTATCTTTCTCGAGGCATATAGAAATTACTGTAGGATCAGCACATAAGAATTTGGGACTTATCTTACGAAATTCAAAAGGATTTAATAACTGTGAAACTCTCCGATTGCTATATATAACTTTTGTCAGATCTAAACTGGAATATGCAGCAAATGTCTGGAATCCTATTTACAACGTATATATCACATCTTTAGAAAAAAATACAAAGACGATTCATGAAGTCTGCAGTGTACATACTGGATGGAGTTTATCCACATAGGGGATTTCCAAATAATATTTTATTAAATCGTTTTAATTTGTCAGAACTGGAAAAACGCAGATCGATGGCGCTAGTAATAAGTTTATTTAAAATTGTCAATAACCAAATTGATTGTGATAGATTATTATGCCAAATTGATTTCAAAGTGCCTAGACCCTCTGCAAGGTACGCCAATGTTTTTAAATTGCCCACAGCACGAACCAACATAATGAAAGCCTCTCCTTTATATCAAATGGTTTCTTCATATTGCCACATAGAAAATACTACAGATATATTCTACTGTACTATCAATAGTATAAAAACGGCTTTTTCGTAACAGTATATCACTAAGTAAGCACTACAAAATTATATATAATCTTTATTTCTTGTTAATTTATCTTGTCTTTTAACATATGTACTTATATGTATCTATTGTGTTAAATTCCAATCGTTTGTGATTAGACTATAATTGTGATAAAATGAGATTGTGTTATTGTTTTTGTCAGTTGTATATTTTTATTTTTATTCTAGTTATGTATATTATTATTTTATTCACCCTTGTAGGTATTGTTGAAATACTATCCTGTAACTGTAAAATCTATCCTGTAATTGGGCTCTGCCTGTTGGATAAGTATAAATAAATAAATAAATAAATAAATAAATAAGATGGTGACGACAGATTTTCGAAATAATTGCAGCAATATATCGGATATTTGCAGCCGGAATAAATGAAGCGGTCGTGGTTAAACATATACAGGACCTCAAATTCCTGACATATCTTATTCTCTAATATCATAAGCACAGAAATCGGGCGGTGCGTACGAGTACTAATAATAAGTATACATATTAGAGTTTGGTATCGCTGATCTCTTAGTTATATCTGGTGTTTATAGATATTGAAAAGGCGTTTGACAATGTAAATAGGAGGAAAATATGGGAAATTTTAAAGTAAAAGCAAGTGAATAATAAGTTATTAGTAGTAACAAAAAGTCTTTACAAAAATACAGAAAATATAGTGATAAAAAAAAATAGACACTCGGAAAAATTTAAAGCAGAAAGAGGATTAAGACAGGGAGGATGACTTAGTCCGCTGTTGTTTATAGTGTACATGGACCAAATAATAAGAGATGCTAGGAAGGAAACAAAACCAATGATGGTAGGGTATAAAAATATGGAAAGGATAGAGAACACCGAACATGTATTTGCAGACGATATAGTGCTAACAGCGAGTAGTGAAAGAGAATTGCAGCATAACTTAAATATATGGAATATGGCAATAAGTAAAAATGGGTTGAAAATCAATTTGAAAAAAACAAAAGTAATGAAGATAACGAGAGAGAAAATGAAAGAACTAAAAATATAACTAGAGGAAAAATACATAGAGCAAGTAAATAGTTATAAATACTTAGGAGTCACATTTGAGGAAGATGGTAAAATGGACTCTGAATTAAATAAAAGGATAGGGCAGGCGAACCGAATATATTTTGCATTAAATAGAGGATTTATTGAAAAAAAAAGAGATTTCCAAAAAGACAAAAATGAGGATTTATAAAGCAGTCTACAGACCGATTCTGACTTACGGATGCGAGTCTTGGGTATTAAATAAAAAAGAAAAAGTGAGGATGGGGGCGATGGAGATGAAATATTTGAGAAAAGTGAAGGGTGTGAATATACTGCAATGACACAGAAATGAAGATATAAGGAGAGAGCTAGAAATACAACCCATTACAGAATACATAGAAAAAAGGCAGCTTGGGTGGTGAGGACATCTCATGAGGCTGCCCAATAACACACCAACTAGAAAGATATGGGAGGCAAGAAGTTACGGCAAAAGGAAGAGAGGAAGATCAGAGGAAACATGGGACGATACAATAAAAAAAATTATGGAAAAGAAGAAAGTAACAATAAAAAGGGCGAAAGAAATGGCAAGGGACAGGAAAACATGGAGAAAATTCACCAGCAGTTAACACCAAAGGAAAAACAACCATCCTACACTCTACTAGGGTAGATGGATATTTGATAATATATATATATCGCTGATCTCATAAACTTGTGAGTTACAAACGATTTTAATTTCATTCTGTTTGTTTGAGAGGACATCATCGGAGTAGATGTGGCTTAGAGGGGTGCTTTGGTTGTCAAAGGGTGAAAGCGAGTTGTGGCACATGGGTGGATTCGTCCAACAGAGGTCAAACCACGCAAAACTCTGCGTAAATTCAAAGGGGTGGCTTAGGGAGTCTGGAAAAGGGAGTCAGAGAACATTATTCTAATACAAATATGAATAAATGACTATGATACATCGTGTAATCAATAATGCATTGTAATGTAATATCATTAAATGCGCAGATGATGGCAACTGTTTCGTTAATTCTTTATATAAATAAAAACAATTCTTTATACTTGGGTTATTTGTAAATTATTTTTTTTCCCATTATTTTTTGTAGGACCATAAACCAAATGTGATAATTTAAAGATATTTTGCAACAAAATATTGATTAAAACATTTATTCAAGGGAACTTAATAGTGACAGATTCAAAATCTTAAAATCAATTACATAAAAAAAATCTCCTCCAGGAACTAAACCTGTCAAATCTGAAGTATTTTTTTGTGCTGAAACCGAATTTTTAACACAGAAAATTTTCTACCGCGTAGATTTTTAGTAAATCCCGGTTGTTTGTTGTTAAAATACGTTTTTATGCGAAATAGTTTTTTTTTAAACATTAATCATTTCTTAATCTTCTGAAAATATATTTATTGTTGTTGTGAGCTTACTTTGCCAATATACTTGCTATTGCAGGTTTCTTGGAACCAGCTACTTCGGGCCATCAGAAAGTACAACATAGATAAGAAAATCTGAATCCCTACGAGCCAGTAAATATTTCCGAAGTAATATCAACTTATAAAGAATTCTACAGAGCAGAAATGGTCGTAAACATATTTCGGAAATGACATGACTGGTCATACGTTCTTGAAAAACACAAATTCTTCCATTTTTGGGCTGTTTTTCACGCTAAATTCTCATTTTGTAGGAAAAGGATGGGTCTAGAACAAATTTTGACAACGGGATCGTATTCAGCGCTAAAAAACACTTCGGAAATGACATATCTGGTAACAAAATGATTAATATTAAAAAAAAACTGATATTTACTGAAAATCTACGCATTAGAAAGTTTTTTGAGTTAAAAATTCGGTTTCAGCACAAAAAAATGCTTCGGATTTGAGATGTTTAGTTCCTGGAGCAGATTTTTTTTTGTAGACCAGGGTTATCGATATGTTTCCATTCTGTTTCATTAAGTTATCTTGTTAAAACTAGATTCCTATTAAGGCTAGTCAAAAGTTCCCTCCTCTAAAGTTCAATTGGGTGTTCAGTTAATACAGATTAAAAAGGTCGCCTCTGGACAATAGTCTTAATAAGTTGACTTTTTTGTTTTAAATTCTCCAACTTCGTTTACTTTGTTACGTGTTTACAGGTGTTTATACCTTGAATTTGAAGTTTAATTATTGTTTAACGAGACGTTTAAGTTTCTAAATGAGCAAAATGGCACGGTTGCTCTAGCTGGCAAAGTAGCAGCTATCTTAATACTTTTGTAAAGTGGAAATAATTTTCAAGCAGCGGAAAGCATTTTTAATGAGAGGTGCGCCGATGACCTTATATCGAAAAAAATTAAATTTAATGGAGCTCCTTCATAAGTTTGAAACATGTAGTGTTAATGACGATCTGGTCGACGAAAAATCTCCGATGACGAAAAAATTGATGCAGTTGCAGAAATGAATGAGGAATATTGTGGTAGATGGATTGGAAGACGAAGTCCAATAGAATGACCAGCTCGGTCACCGGACCTCACACCTCTTAATTTTCTTCTGTGGGGGTATCTCAAATCTGACGTTTACAGAACCTGACAATTTTGACGTTATAAAACAACGAATTGTTGAAAAATGTAAGGCGATTTCCGCTGACACATTTGAACGAATACGACAAGAGAGTATGTTTTTACAAACTTTTATTCAACTTGCAATGTATGTTAGTTAGTTTGTTTGTTTGTTGTAGTTATCCTCAACCGATTGAGATGAAATTTTGCATACATGTTTAGTTTGGATGACAATGCATGGTTAGCTAAGTTATGTCATTCTAAATTCAAAATGGCGGACCGTCCAAGATGGCGGGCTAGTTATTTTTTGTGCCCTTCCATAATATGGGTATCAAATGAAAGAGTTTGCTGAGGAGAAATTAGAAAATAAAATGAATTTACTATAAATCCAATATGGCGGACCGCTCAAAATGGCGGACTAGTTATTTACGAATAAACTAACGTCTGCGTTCAACCCTTCGAGGAGATGGTGTACTACTGTCCGGCTAAACAATAAGACTTAGCGGGGTCGTGTCTTAGCTAATATCAACCTATACCCTAGGGAAATTCTAGCGGCGGTGAAAAAAATTCAAAATGGCGAAAAACAAGATGGCCATCAAACCAATTTTAAAGAGTTATAACTTGGTATAGGTTAAGGATAGTATGAACAGGTTGTGAAACATTTAGATACAAAAACACGACGATAACTAAAAAATAAAAAATAAATTAATAATTTTTTTTAAAACAAGCTTTTATTTAAATGCTTTAAAAAAGAAGAAAATAAACTTTAAATTGAATCAAACCCATCAATTTATTACATTACACAATTTATATGATATAAAAGCTTGTCACGAGATTTACTTGTGTATATGTATTTACCGATTTGTAGATAATGTGTAGATAAACAATAATGTAATAATTATGTAACTTGATCTTGACATAAGAAAATCTAAGAAAAAAGTATGTATTTTATAAAATAGGTAAATACATCTACACAAGGAAATCTCGTGACAAGCTTTTATATCATATAAATTGTGTAATGTAATAAATTGATAGGTTTGATTCAATTTAAAGTTTATTTTCTTCTTTTTAGAGCATTTAAATAAAAGCTTGTTTTTAATTTTTTTTTATTATTAATTTATTACTATCAAGAAGTAGATAGAGTACATTTTAGACGATTAGTATAAGAAGTGATTCGTGAATCTGTATTATATAAATGCTAAACTAAAAGTTGAGTACTTATTTATTTAATCCATCAAAACTACCCTCAACTCAAACAAAATTAGTATAACTGAATAGGTCTTTTAATTAACATTCAAATGAGGTGTCACTTGCCATAGCATCCCATTTAAAGTTATTGGTCTAGTGGCCCTGTGACGTCATCTATGACGATTACGTCACCTGTTACCATTAGTAGAGAAGTTTACTTGCGTTTATTTTTACTCTCCAAATTTCATTAGTCTGAGTATAACCGTTCAAAGATATGAGGGGGAGAGAGGACTTCTGACTAGCACTGTATAGATATTACGTATTTATGTGTTTATAACTCATGTTATATTATAATGGAAAAATCAAGTATCTGTCGATAACTATATCATTATTATGTAAAAGGTTATTTATATTCATGGAAAAATTTAACTTCAAATTAGTGAACAAGTTTTGAATGAAATGAGAGAAGAAAATGCCATTGAGACCGAATGCGCGGTCTGATGACTGATGCACGTCATCAAAAACGTGTTACAGTTTTAGAGGGCGCTGATGCCAAATTGTTTTAAAATTATTCAGTATTTAGAAATAATTTTGACTAGATTAAGGTTTGTGTTACGTATTTATAAAGTTTTGAAATTTGTAAACAATAGATAACAAAATTAATGATTAGTAAATAATTTATTTTTCAAAATAGCGTATCAAAGATGCTACTAACTCTTGGCAGTAGCTGTTTAACTGATTTTGAAGTTCACAAACGGAAGCCTGACAACAATAACAGTTTAATTGTTCTGAAAATAACAGTTTTCCAATGCGAGATACAAGTTTGAAAATGAAAAAAGACACAAACCACTTTTAAAGCCAATGTAAGGTTCAAATAATCTCAACAGGTCAACGAATGTGAAGTAATACAACACGGGAACTTCAGATCTGCTGTCAACTGCATAACAACAAATATCAAGCGTGAAATTTATAAATAATTCAATAAAACACATTTAATTAAAACATTTAATAGCGTCATTGGTGACGTGCATCGGTTTTTATTTTGTACAAAGTATAACTTAAAATCGTAAGGTTAGTAGTCGAGAAATTCGTAGACCCTAACAGAACCGTATTAAGGGGAAGTAGGTAGCAGAGATGGCTGGTGGTATTAAAAATTTATGTATTTTCCAAAGAAAATATGGGACCCACATAATATTTTAGGGAGTTGAATAAAATGCTATAACAGCAACAAAACTACAAATGAAACAAAAATGTCTGCCTCGCCAGAAAATCTTGGAAATTAAGGACGAATAAAGTTGTTATTTGATCATATAGCTATTTTAATAAATAATTTGAAATAATCCAAAAACAGTAGATTTTAGGTAAAGGGATGCTAACATATCTTCAAAGTGGATGAAGGAAAATGGAGCGAAAGGAATCAGAAAATATACTACTATCTATTTAAAATGACTTAATAAAGGACAAAGTTTAGCCCTCTGTTTTGAGCACCCTGTGGATTTCTTCGTACATCTAGACAGTAAGCTCAAACTTTCATAGCTATATGATAAAAATAATAAAAAATTCATTCTACGAGTTTACAGTTTCAATTATTTTTAGTTATATTGAAATATCTTGAAAACCCTTCATTTTAGAGAAAAAAGTGACAGAAGTTCCTAAAGTGAATTTGACTAATACCGACTAATTTAATGAATAGGTATGTCATAAAATACCCCCTGATACAAATTTTCAGCTCCATATCGTTTACAGTTATCCCAAAACGTTTAATAGGCCACCTACCGTGAAACACCCTGTATATGAATGTATGTAAGTTAAAGTAATTGTTTTTTTTTATATTTTGCATTTCCCTTACGTAGATAACGCGCATTAATTAATATTCGTTTTGATTATTCCATTACCGATAGCTTTGTTTATTTACCTGGTCATTACCAAAGCAATATGTTTTACATGGAGTACATTTAAATAAATCTGTTACAGTTTATCGACGAAGTTTAAAAAATTATTGTATACGAATATCTGCACTTGTTTAAGAGCTAACTTTTGATTTCGTAACTGTTCCTTTATTATCGTTGTAGCACGTTTTCATCACATCACTCACGTTTGTTAAAATATAAGCGAATATTAGTGAAATGTGGAGTATTAAAAAAAATATAGCAGATTTATTACTTCACCATCCACGTAGTTTTATTGGCTAGATAGGCCTAAAACGTTCTGAAACGTCGAGATTTTAAGTTAATCGAAAACAATTTTCTGTCTGTCATGTCGGTCTGTCTGTCTGTGTGTTAATCTTTTACTCGAGAACGCGTTAAGGGGTCTTTTTACCTTGACAATGAAAAACAATTACATTTTTTTAAAGAATGACTCAAGAGATCGTTCTGAAATTTTTCAGGAATATTTATTCACACTTTAAGAGTACAAAAATATATTTTTTGGATATTTGCATTGTTTTTTTTTTGGTCACACGATTTTTTTCCAAAAGAAAAACAACAAAAAAATGTCAAGTTATTAAGTGTTAAACTCGCTATAGCCCGGACCAAAAAGGAACTTTTTTCATCGAAGAATAAAAAATGGTGGCCGTTTTCCTAAAAAAAAAAAAACATTTTTGAGGTCAGAAAATAGATTGAAAATCGTAAAATTCGTTACCAATCTTTTTTTCTGATTTTGGCGATAACTAAAATTCAATATATGAGAAATATTAGATAATTGCTAAATGTTTTTATAACGAGCCATCCAAAAGAAAATGTTATCAAACTTGGCCGAGAAAAAAATACGTATTTCTATTCTTATTCGAATTTATAACCTTATTTACTTGTCAAGACTGTCACATCATATGACAGCCAATGTTTATTTAACAAATTGTGACAGTCACTTGTCAAAAGTTTAGCAAGTCAAAAAGTTGACTTGTCAAAAGTTTGACATAACCGAAAAGCTTAGATATGACCGCTATTTCCATCTCTCTCGTTCATAGCCAGAGTTGATGACGTTTTTTTGGTCTCTTATGTCTCTTATGTATGGCCAAGCCATAACAAGAATTCATTTTCGCTGGTGGTGTAGGGAAGAAGGTAAGGGGGGTTGTATTTTAACGTAAATTAATGAAGATATTCATGTGACGTATCGTTTTATAGGCTTTTGAAATAGGAAAATTCAAATATCTCATTAATAAGATGCTAGTTACCTCCTCATTCTCAAGTCAAAAAGGCAGTTTATAATTAGTGCGATAATTGTACAGGTCTACAAAAAAAAATGTGCTTCAGGAACTAAACCTATCAAATCAATTGTATTTTTGTGCTGTAACCGAATTTTTAACTCTCAGTAAATCTACTACGGTTTCTTGTTGTCAAAATACGTTTTTTGTGTGAAATATTTTTTCTTTTAAATATCAATCATTTCTTAACCAGTATTTTTATGCGCTGAATACGATTCCGTTGTCAAAATTTGTGTTAAGGGGGTATTCTAGTCTAGAGGCATGAATTTCGGGCGGTTTTTGAAGCTCTGTACAAACGAAACAAAAAATATTTTTACTATCCATTTTTTTATTATTTGTGTATTGATATTTTAAAATAACATAAAAAATTAACTGAAAAAAAGACTCAAAATTGACAAAGTTATGAGCTGGCATAGTGGCGGGTCAAAAAAAAGGGTGTCCTGGCGTGCATGATTTCAACCCTTCTGGTCATCTGAAACAAAAAAGCCGAACGGATTCTTAATTAGTATAGATGCCCCTATAGCCCGAACCTTGGAAAAGAAAAAAAATTCATAAAATGGCGACAGGTTGAAAAAAAAAATATTTTTTTTGCATGTTTTTTTAACAATTCCGATTTTTTTTAAAATAGTAAGATTAAAACTTTTGATCTGAGCGTGCTTGAGGCGATAGAGGAATGTATAAAGAACATTCACACCAAATTTCAAATAACTCGGTTCATTAGAACTTGAGATATCGTGCACGCCAACTCGAAAAAAGTAGTTTTGAGAAAAACGCGTTTAAAGTTTGGAGACAAGTTTCCGGCAATTTTACTCAGTTAGCACGTCCACGTTGCTTGAAGGCTGGCTCAAAAATAATTTGAAATAAATACTAAGACGAAAAGATTCCGACTAAATACGTTTCGTGTTTCGTAAGTATTCGGGCAGAGTCTACCGTCTATTGTTCATTTGTTCCGGTCGGACTGGAGCCGATGCCGCGTCACAAAAATGGCTGTAACTCATAAACTAAGTGAAATTTTGAAAAATACTTTTAAGGGCATATTCTTGAATGCCTAAACTTTGAAAATATGAAAAAAAAATCCATTTTTTTCAAATTTGTAGACTAGAATACCCCCTTAAATCTCATGATTATGACATAAAAAATTATTTTGAAAGGTTGAAATGGTTCTACTACAATTAATATAGTGTTAAAATTATAGTGTTATTATAAAGATTTAAAGGCTCGATTGCTTCTGAAAATACATTTATTGCTGCTGTGGGCTTGCTTTTCCAATCTACTTGCTATTGCAGGTTTCCTAGAAGCAGCTACTTTGAGCCTTCATCAGAAAGTACAAGATAGATAAGAAAGTCGGAATCCTTACGATCCAGTAAATATTCCCAAGTAATATCAATTTATAGGGAATTTTATACAGAAGAAATGGTCGTAAACATACTTCGGAAATGATATGTCTGGTCATATGTTCTTGAAAAACATAAATTCTTCCATTTTTTGGGCTGTTTTTCACCCTAAATTCTCATTTTATAGGAAATGGAAGGGTCTAGCACAAATTTTGACAATGGGATCGTATTCAGCGCGTAAAAACACTTCGGAAATGACATGTCTGATTAAGAAATTATTAATATTTCAACAAAAAAAGTATTTCGCATAAGAACGCATTTTGACAATAAAAAACCGGGATTTGCTGAAAATCTACTGCTTCGAATTTGATAGGTTTAGTTCCTGGAGCAGAATTTTTTTGTAGACCTGTGTTATTTTCAAACCCGTAATTTCGTTCACACCTTCACACCTATTCAGTGTCGGCTGTTTCTTAATCTATAAACACGCATACGCTTTTAATTAATTTAGGTATTTGGTTATTACGTCTATTTACGAATTCGTAGGTGTTTGTTCGTAGTAGGTACAGGGTGTCCCACGGGAAGTTGCTGAAACTAAATACCTTTCTTCCTCCTCCACCATTTAAGTAGGATTTCTCTACTTGATGGTCATATACCTAAGCGTTTGTTGTTTCATTTCAGACGTTGCAGAATTAAGAATGTTAAAACCCTCTTAAAAGGTGTAAAAAAAATTCTTATTTATTTTCACGTTTTGTCTCATAATTTTTTTTAACTGAATTTCACTGAAACGCATTTTTTTCTATAGGATTATTGACAATTTCATACAGTATGGCACTCTTCAGGACCGTAGATATGATCTTCCGATCCCTTCATACACAGTTGTGACGGATAAAACAGTCGATAATATAGAAAAATATTTATTAGAAAATCCAAATTCTAGCATCAGAAGAGCTGCTCAGGTATATCAGATGAAGTATTAAGTAAAGTTTTGTATAGTTTTCGAAAAAGAATTGACTTTTGCTCGAATGGTAGTGGTGAACACTTAAAAATATTTATCATTGAATTTATCGATTTTTAAAAATGTAAAATAAATGTATTAAAATATTATTAATCATAATAAATTCATGCTTGAAAAAACCTCCGAATGTCTTCTTTTAAAAGCAATTTGAGGCATCTTTATATCTGCATGCATTTGTAAATAATTGCCAATTAGTTTCAGCAACTTCCCGTGGGACACCCTGTATGTTAGCATCGGTCTGTGTGCGGTTATCGGGAACGACGGCGACATTCATACTATTTATGTAATTCCTTTTTAATTAAATTGAGTGGGCGCCAACTGGAGACCAACCGATAATATGGCTCTCGCAGATAATTTCATAAATTGGCGTAGCGTATTGCGGGCGTATTAGGTGCTGTTACTCGATTAGCTTATTAGTTTTAATTTTTTTCTGAAGAGACAGCGGCGTAGGTAACGAAAATTCTAAAGGGGATTTTAAAATTACAGGAACTGGAAAAGGAAAACTTTGAAAATACACTGACCGGCACAGAAAGTGGGACAAGTATAAATAAACAAAAATCATATTATGCTTTAGATTTTACTTTAAGCTGAGTTGAGTCTTTTGTGAATTCTAGCTTTTGTCAACGGAAGGTGGATAGATAAGAGGATCTATACAGTGTGGAACAGCCAAATGGAATAAATTCAGTAGCTCAATTATTGTGCATTTTTTTCAGATAATCCTGAGACACGTCAATTTCTAATTCTAAAATGACATATTGCGACGTAAAAATGTCATCCCTAAATTCAACCCCCTTCAGGTGACAGCTGCAACAAGTACAGGTAATTTTTTAAATTGGAAGTAGGGGCTTGTGATACTTCATTTGAAAGATCTTTTCATTCTCTATTCAAAACTGCTATGGTTTTAAATTTTATTGCAGAAAGTTTCTCCAGCGTAGGAAATTCGTTATATTAAAATAAAACTTTTATAAGTAATATTATTTGTTTAGGTCCTGAAATGTTAATAGTAACAAAAAAATAAATGTGTGTAACATGTTGTCGACATTCCCTACTATATGATAAAAACTTACTAATAAATACGTACAATTTTTTGCTTGACAATCGAACGACAAAAACGAGCAAAAAAACAAACCTTAAATTTAAGAAGTTGGCCATTATCAGCTTTAGGGAAATTACCTAGAAACGTGCTTGTCATTGTAACAGTAGTTATCAGTTATCAGTGTTAAACATTTTGCTTTAGTTTTCGTGTTGCAATTCAGAGAGATGGTTTACCTAACAGAAATGCATAAGATAACGATTCTGCAGATGATCGGTTATGGAGACAGAACACGAACGCAGGCCGCCTATTTCAAGAAAAAATATCTGGAGTTGCCGACGATATCTCAAGGTACGTAAGTAAACTAGACAAGCAGTTTCTTTCCAAATCCCTGGATAGGGTGACGTGATTCTGTAGAATGGTCTGCACGATCACCTGATCTCACGCCGTTAGACTTCTTCCTATGGGGATATGTAAAAAGTACGGTCTACAAAACCAAACCCGACGATTTAGCTGACTTAAGAAGAAGAATAACACTTGCAATTTGGTCGATTACCCCGCATTCTAATGTTAATTAACGTTAGAAGACATTTCTATTTACGTCTAGGATGCTGCCAAGATGCCGCAGGAATGCATTTTGAACATCTGCTGCATTAATAATGATTTGTTTTTTATTTTAATGTAACGAATTTCCTATGCTGGAGAAACTTTTTCTTTTCTTGTTAATTTCTGCAATAAAATATAAAACCGTAGCAGTTTTGAATAGAGAATGAAAAGACCTTTCAAATGAAGTATCACAAGCCCCTACTTCCAATTTGAAAATTTAGGGGTTGTACAAGCTGTTCTTTTCACACCACGTATGTCCTTTGGTAGTAGACTACTATTCCACAATATATCCTTAGGTACTGTACACTAAACTTTGGTATGGTTACATAACATTACATAACATTTTGGTAAAAAAATTCGTTTAAAGTTTACTCTTTGAAACTAGTAAGAAAAAGATAATGAAAGTACCTGCGAAGTTAATATGTTCATCATTACATTAATCATTTTTTATATATGTGTCCGAGGATTTTCTGTATTTGTGTTCAATAATTTCTTATTTCTTCTGCATTTTTACGATTTATAAATAAATAACGGAGCACTTGAGTGATAAGGAAATAATTAAAAGTTTAATAATGAGGGGCTATGGAGGTAAGCGAAATCCGAAGACCAAGTTTGAGTCTGTCTAATGCATTGTATCCCAACAGATCTCCAATAAACTAGTCAACAGTAAGCCGATTGGTACCGAAATAAAATATTGGATGGCTTGCTCTCAGTACGCGAAAACCCAATCCAATTTTCCCGGGCCTTGGCAGTTGCCAAATTTAAAAGTAGTTACTTTTCATGTTTCATGTAGTTTGTATGGACGTGACTTTTCTCACGTAAATAAAGTCTTAACTGAGACTAGTTAAGACTTTATTTACGTGAGAAAAAGTCACGTCCATACAAACTACTCGTGAACAAGTTTGTTCACGAGTTTAACGAGGATGACTTCGATAGAAGGGCTGAATTTTGTGAAGGTATGATGGAAAGATGCAATAACAATAATAACTTATACAAGAAATATCCTTTTTTCAAATGAAGCTATATCCAATTTAAATGGTGTTGTTAATCAAAATAATAGCCGTTACTAGTCAAGTCAGAATACTCATTAGTTCCAAGAAGCGGGTATCCAAAATCCCCAGAAAGTTAACATTTGGGCAGGCATTGTTGGAGAACGTATTCTTGAACCTTTCTTCATATATGGAAATTTAAATTCTGAAAAGTATTTAGATATGATAAGAAATTACAAACTATTCCATCTTGCAGACTGTTGTTTCCGGGTGAAAATAATGTTATTAATCAACAACTATGGTACAACAAGATGGGACACGACCACATTTTGCGGCAAATATCAGGGACAATGCATAATTTCCTGGATTCTGGATAAGCAGAGCAGCTATAATTGAATAGCCAAAGTGCTTCCTGGATCTGAATACCTTAGATTTTTTCTGTGGAAGTATCGAAAATAAACTAATGGAAAAAATTAAAGGGTCAAAAAAATTTTCCGAATTTTTAGTGATTTTTCAGAATGTTGTATCTCAGTGAAAAATGGATTTATCGAGGTCTAAAAAAAATCATTTTGAAGCTTCAAGTTTCTAGTTTTGAGATATTTTGGCAAAAAAATTCTTAGAGCTACATGTTTCGCGCAATTTTAGGAAGTAATGTGAGAAAAAAAAATGCGATTTTTTTTTGCTTTTTTTTCCACGAGCTTGAAAAAAATTTAGTCATGGTATGGACAGGATAGCTTGTTTATTCAGCTTCAATTTGCTTTTTTTTTTAAATCTCGATACGACCATTTTTTGCTGAGATATCGAACTAAATCAAAAAGGACCCTTTTGTCTTTGATCGACGATATCTCAGTAACCAACGGTAGCACAGAAAATCTAAGGGCAGTTCTGAAAACTGGAATAAAACCCCTCAGAACATCAACGGCTGAAATTCAAAACTTCATGAAATGACTAATGTTGCGTGTGCCTTTTACAGTTGAATATACCCCCAAAAAACCATGCAAAGTTACATTACGATATAACGAACCGTTTTCTTGTTGCAAACGGTCAAACTTTTGAAAAAATTAAAGGGTCAGGTTTTTTTGAGCTTACTTTCAATTTTTCCCGCAAATATCGTTTAAATTAAAAAGAAATCAAAACAATTTCAGAATGCTGTTTTTTCGAAAATTGAAAAAAACATTTCAAAATAACAAATTTGGAAGCAAAAGGCTTCCAAATCTTGAAATAACTTTGATTTTCACTATCGTCGGCATTAGCATTACTCAAAGCGTACCACGTGGAGGTTGCACCATCGGATTTACGCTTCTTACACACACGTCTGTGTGTGTGCGTGTGTCGAAACGCGATTTGAATCAACTTTAATTTAAATTAAATTAAAAATTGACGGTCAAAAACGGTCGTGCACCCTCCACGTGGTACGCTTTGGGTAATTCTAATGCCGATGGTAGTGAAAATCAAAATTATTTCAAGTTTTGGAAGCATTTTTTTTGGCAACAATTTTTTTTTCATTTTTCGAAATAACAGCATTCTGAAATTTTTTTGAATTTTTTTTTTGTAAATTTCAACGGTATTTGCGGAAAAAAATTGTGGGTAAACTCGAAAAAAAAATGTTTTTTCAGTCTAGCCATAATTAGGACATGTTTAAGCTCAAAAAACGTGACCCTTTAGTTTTTTTCAAAAGTTTGACCGTTTGCAACAAGACAACGGTTTGCTAGACCGTAATGTAACGTTGCATGGTTTTTGGGGGTATATTCAACTGTAAAAGGCACACGCAACATTAGTCATTTCATGAAGATTTGAATTTCAGCCGTTGATGTTCTGAAAAACCATGAATTACCCGTTTTTTCCTGTTTTTTTCAAATCCATGTCAAGGATAAAAAAAATTGTTCTCCTCAAAAATCGTAGCAGAACCTTGTAGGGTTTTTATTCCAGTTTTCAGAACTGCCCCTAGATTTTCTGTGCTACCGTTGGTTGCTGAGATATCGTTGATCAAAGACAAAAGGATTTTTTTTTATTTAAAGTTCGATATCTCAGCAACAAATGGTCGTATCGAGATTAAAAAAAAAAAGCAAATTGAAGCTGAATAAACAAGCTATCCGGTCATGATTAAGTTAAAAAAAATGTTTTTCAAGCTCGTGGACAAAAAAAATTCGCAAAATATTACGAAATATTTCAAAACTAGAAGCTTCAAAATGCTTTTCTTTAGACCTCGATAAGACCATTTTTCACTGAGATACAGCATTCCGAAAAATCACTAAAAACTGTTCAAATGCGGCACGGCACATAACTAGAGTGTATGAGAACAGAGTCTTTAAGAAACTGAAAAATGGTCTTTTCCTTAGATCTCTAGTTTGTTTTGGGAGGAAAATAGAACCCAACCAACCCCAGTATCGTGTTCAGAATCCCCAAAAATACAGGAAAACTCACCTTTAAAACTTACATTTTGCACATTATCAGGCGTTAGTAGAGCACTTACTTATCGGACAAAGATTTGTGATTTTCCGACAGTCAAGTCGAAAAAACAAAGTCCTCGTTATCGACAGTCAAGGGCTTAAAAACTCCTTAAAACGAAATACGCGGCAATTATAGGTAATTCAACAGTAACTCACCCACGCAGTGAAGCATCAGCTCCCTCTCACTTGTCTGTTCCTCTTCTTGATCTCTCGGAGAGCAGAAGACCGTTTTTACTATCCCATCGTAATTCCCGACGCAGTAATCCGTAGAAGCCGCCATTAATTCGGCCATTTTTACGTAAATTGACCCGTTTTTCTGCACATAAAACCCCCTACTAGAGCAACCCTGTCGTGACCCGCTTGTTTGCAAAAGTCGCGGTAAACGTAAAGAAACCGGCTCTCGTTGACTTGTATCGGAGTGTCCCCTTCGTAGATGTCGCGTATTTCGTCGTTTTTGGAAAAACTGCACTTGTTTTCAATGGAATACTGGTCCTGACCGTCGCAACACTTGTTTATACACGTTTTCACATTGCAGAGGCAGCTCAAGACGGTTTCATTGTTAATGTACTTTTCGAAAAGTCGTTCTTCTATTTCTACAGGGCGAGGCATTTTCGTGAGTAAGTGAACTAGGAGAATTACAGTTGTGAACTATCTCGTTCAAGGAGGTTCGAGATACATGCAGCGAGTCACAAAATGATTCGTAACATTCCAAAGATTAAAATTAACGTGAAGATAAATAGAAAATTAGGATTTTAGAAAAGCATGCAGTGAAAAATGCTGAAAGATTCCAAATTTCGACCCATCTCTGATTTAGAATCTCTGAATTTCGAGATACTCTGTTCAATAGTTACTGAGTGTACCCCATCTTGGCAGGCACTCGGTATTTGCATGGTTTCGTTAGTTGTTTGATGATGGATAAACATCTGGAGTCACACTTGTATGATAATTCTTATTACAGGCGTCCCTGTTTGTAATATGCACTTATTAAAAAAATATATGTATGTACGTACATACATATGTATGTACCTATTACGTAAGTCTTGCCATCTCTTGCAATAATAAAAATGGACCAAAAACTGCAGTTGTAGCTTATTGATTTCTATTCTTATTTATGGCATATTTCTGCACATTATTGCCATTGTCAGAACTTCTAGAAACTAGTAGATTGATGAGTAAATTAAAAAATATAAAATGCTTTTCAAAATTGAAAATACAGTGAGTGTAAAAAGTAAGGAAAAGTGCTTGTATTTCTTTAAATATTTGTTATTCAAAAAATAATGTTTTAATAAAAGTTTATATTACATATTTTGTGCCATAAATTGGCGGCTTTCGATTTTGTTTAACGTAAACAAGTTTTTTGCTATGATGGCAAGCGACGTTATTTTTTTGACTGGCGTGGTATAATTTTCTTTGTATTTTTTGAAAGCATCTCTTCCTGGATAGGGGACCATAAAATTATAATAGGGTTTCATAAGACAAAGATTGAGAAAAAAAACAACTTTGTCAAAAATCACTCCTCTCGGTTCAACTTCGTTAATCCAGTTCTTATCAAGACGGCCATGGAAATAAGTTGATGACATTTATAGCTGTCAAGTAGAGACACCGTTCGTCATCAGTTACTTCATTTTGTCAGCTTTGTAAATAGTTAAAGATAGGAAAACTCAACAGTTTTGTAGTTTAATAATTACGCCAGTCAATAGAGCTCGAAAAGGGGTGAGTTTATGACACGATTGATACCTGAAATCCGACTACAGGATATTTTTAAGTTCAGTCCTTAGATAAAAACGTATATGAATTGGATAGGAAATAGTATTACTACTAATAGTAATACTACCACTTTGAAATTTGCTGGCCGCTGCCGTTGCTTCCCCTCGCTCCCCCGCCAGCCCACGTCACTCGGCTGTCAGCGCGCTGCCGAACATTTTGCGCGGTGTTCAGAGGCGTTTTACACCAATTTAATGGCATTTAAATGAAACAAAGTACATAGACGAATTGTAGTTTGCACTCTGTAGTTTCCGAATCCGTCGAGAAAATGTTATTTAATCTATCGCTCGACGTGTTATGGAATATTCAAAATATGATGTAAAAAACTTTATTCGACTATTGTGCAAAAACTATTCATCGGACATAATCCAGTTTTTGCACACTCATTCTTCGTGATATTACCTACATTTTCCCACAAGATTGACTCTTCTAATGCAAAAATACTCGAATTACGAACTTATTAAGAAAAGGTAATTTTTTGCGTTTTTTCCGAGTTTTCTCAGCGAAAAATGACCCGATTGACTTGATTTTTTTTTTCATTTTAAAGGTTTTTGAATTCTCTACAACTTTCCTATTGGATGCGATGCAATTGCTTCAATAGCTTTTCTTCTATAAGCAAAAAACTGAAAAAAACTCCATTTTTTTTCACTAATTTGTTATTTAAAAAAAAAGTGCAACTATTTCCTAGTCCAATTCATATACGTTTTCATCTAAGGACTGAACTTAAAAGTATCCCGTAGTCGGATTTCAGGTATCAATTGTGTCATGTCAAAAAGCTCTATTGTCTGGCCTATAGTTATTATTATGGTAGCATTACGCGAAAACAAGAGAACTGAAATTTTGATCATGGCGGCCTATGATGACAGAAAACGCGCTTATCAAAAAGTGTTCACCCTGTTTCATGAATCATTTACCCGAATCGACCACAAATTAGTGAAGGGTACGTTTCAAAGGTATTAAACGTTTCAAAGGTACAAACGAAGGGGACGTTTCAAAGGTCTGCAAACTGGTAGTGTCAAAGATAAAGCACGAATGGGAAGACCGAAAACAGCTGAAGCCGGGAACAACGCATTAGATGCCGTGTTATCATTGCATTCACATAATCTACAAAAGAAGCTGGTAGATTACATAATCTGTCGCATACAACAATATTATTGCAGCAGTCCCGTGATAGCTAGTGCTGTTGTGCTACATCCGCTATATGCAATACGTTGAATATAATAGTGTGATATTACTTCATAATAAACTATGGCAAACGTACGGAAATCTACTAGTTACTTTCGTGTATTACACTTATTAATACGCCTTTGTGGCACGACTCATTTCTGCCCAGCTTAATCATAGATAAACTTAACGAGTATCCAAAAAATCTATTTTCAAATGAAGCTAATTTTACGTTTTTAGTGCGTTTTCTATCACTCTACCCACCAACATTAAAATTTCAGTGCTCTGATTTTCGCTTAATTATGCTTTAATAATAATTATTAGTAAACTACAAAATTGTTGGGTTTTCCTATCCAACTATTTACGAGGCTGACAAAATCTAGATAATTGACAACGAGCGGTGTCTCTACTTGACAGCTACAAGTCATCAACTTATTTCCGTGGTCGATTTGGTACAAATCGGAGTAAAGAAGTCGAACTACGGAGGGTGATTTTGAGAATTTTTTTTTCTCAGTTTTTTTCTTATGAAACCCTATTAAAAATCGTATGGCCCCGTATCCAGGAAGAAACGCATTAATCCAAGAATACAAAGAAAATCATACCATGCCATTCAAAAAATAACGTCGGTTGCCATAGCAACAAACTTGTTTACGTTAAGAAAAATCGAAAGCCGTCAATTTGTGGCAGAAAATAGTCTCGAAAACTGTTATTAAAACATGTTTTTAAAATGACAAATATTTAAAGAAATTCAATCAAATTTCCTTACTTTTTACTCTCACTGTATAAAGGGTGTCCCATTCTTAAAGGGCCACAGCGTAACTACAGATATTTCGAGTAAAAATATTACGATTTACTTTAGTCCAAAATTTATTGGTAACCAAGATGCAGGGTGTTAATGTTGTAATTTTATTTTCGATTTTAGTAAAAGACCTCTTTAAAAAACGACACTTTCACGATTGGGGTTTTTTTGAGGAGAGGAATTTTAATTTGTCAATCAGTTTGATGTCAATTGGAGAGGGCGCTCTGTGCAGCATTCCTCTTTTTTTGCGCTTTAGAATATCTATGTTTTTATTGAAAAAAACAAAAAGCGATTTTCCACCGTTTATTGAAAGAAATAGTATACCTTTTAAGTGTCGCTCCGAATGACCGTTTTAGAGATATTTGCGTTTAAAGTGTTCAGTGTAAAAACAAAGTCGTTCTTTGATTTATAAAAAAAAAAACAGAGAAAGAAAAAAAGTCGAGTTAATTATACACGGTGGAGACTTTAACTGGAATATATTCGCTAGCGGGGTGGTGAATGATTTTTCAAAAAATTCCCGAGACACGTCAACTTTTAAATGTATTTACCTACATTTTGCAAGTAATGTGAAAAATATAGCCCTTCAGGGGTGGCTGAAACCACCCTCGACATGATTTTTTCAAATGCAACCCTATGGCTTGTGACCCCTCATTGTAAAGCTGGTGGAAAGAGGAATCCAACGCACTGATCAAATTTTAATTTTTAGTATGTTTGTAGGGTTGCATACAATTAAAACAATTTAAAAATTAAATTTATTTTCAACATAACAATTGTTCAAAATGTGCACCATTCACTTGTTGGCAGCATCCTAGTCTGTGGTAGGTTTCGTCCCTTACATTATGCAACATTTGCGCTGTTATTTTTCCGATTGTAAACCCTACTTTTAAGATGTCCCCACAAAAAGAAATCCAGTGGTCCACTCAATATTACCTCGCCTCCCAATCCACCTACCGGGAATGGATCCGGAACTGGTCAGTATCTGGAATTCTGTCCAGATACTGACGAACAATGGCAGCATAATGTGGTGGGGCCCCATCTTGCTGAAACAAGTGTGCTGGTCAAGTTAGGGTTTAAGGGGTTTGGAAATAAATGACATAGCACTGGCATTAGTTCGTGCTGGAGTAAACGCAAGTATCTTGCTCCATTAAGAGTGTCATCATAGAAAAATGGTCCTACAATTCTATCTTGTATTATTCCGGCCCACACATGTTCCGGTCCAGTTTTCTGTGGGCGCTGAGTATGAAATTCCCTCATCCAATGGGGGTTCTCTTCAGCCCAGTAACGACAATTTTGGCGATTTACGTGCCCATTTAATGTAAAAGTAGCCTCGTCAGAGAAAACTAACCAGTCTAAAGATAACTGGTTTTGATCAATACAAGTCATCAATAAATCGCAAAATTCCAACCGTCGATCTGGATCATCTTCAAGTAGCTCTTGAACAGCTTGCATTTTATATGGACGTTTTTTCTCATATTTAAGTATTTTTAAAACTGTTTTGTGATTGAGATTACTATCACGGGCCAATTGACGGGCTGGAGTGATTGGATTTTCTTCTAGAGCAAGCAACAAATTCAACTTCGTGTCGTCATCAACAACAGCCTGCCTCTTACTCGGTACTTTCCTGACATGACCCATCTCTCGATATTGTGCCTCAATTTTACTAATGGTACCTTGATTTAGTGGTGGCAAGTCAGGATGCGTTTCTCGAAACAAGCGAACAACTTCGCATTGAGTTCGCGCCCTATCACCATATCCAATCATCATCAAAATTTCGATTTTTAGTGATTCAGTTAAATAAGACATTTTCACCAATTTGAAATAACACTTCGTTTCAAACTCTGAATACAGCATACAAACTAAATTACTCTTTGCGGCCGTGTAAAAACACTAGCAAAAAATAACAAATATCAGTTGTGGCAAAAAATTGCTTGGAATTTTTTTGTGGGGACATATGAAAAGTAAGGTTTACATTCCAAAACTAAACAACACACATTTTGAGTACGAAATTGTTGCGTTAAAAATAAATTAAACTATAAAATTACGTTTTAATTGTATGCAACCCTACAAACATACTAAAAATTAAAATTTGATCAGTGCGTTGGATTCCTCTTTCCACCAGCTTTACAATGAGGGGTCACAAGCCATAGGGTTGCATTTGAAAAAATCATGTCGAGGGTGGTTTCAGCCACCCCTGAAGGGCTATATTTTTCACATTACCTGCAAAATGTAGGTAAATACATTTAAAAGTTGACGTGTCTCGGGAATTTTTTGAAAAATCATTCACCACCCCGCTAGGTAATATATTCCAGTTAAAGTCTCCACCGTGTATAAAACTAGTTCTATAGTATATTAGGAAAATTGTAAAGAGCTCCCAATTTAAAAAATCGAAAAGAATTTGAACATTTTGAATGTGTCAACCTTTAAGTGCAAATATCTCGAAAATCATTGATTTTGAGAATCATCCATTCTATGGGTTTCCAACAGTAGTTTACAATATTATAATCAAATTTAATATTTGGTCAGTGGCGTAAAATTTAGGGGGGATAAAGGTGTTCCGAACTCACATCTTACGCCCCTGTCAAAAGTAAATTAATTGGTGTCTCTACAGTTAGGTGCCCCTTATGACAATAAAACCTTTTGCTATAATAATAAAAGTATTACACAGGGGAACAGCAATTTTGTTGTCTTTAATCTGAGACTGTTTTTGGCTAATTTGGCCTCTGAATCCAAAAATAACAGCAGTTTTTGTCTATCACGTCAACTTTTTAAGAAGCTACAGGATACCCTTGCTTTTTCTCAAAAGTCATGAAAAATGTACACATAAAGGGAAATTAAGGGAAAACTTACCAAATATACTGTTCAGAGAGAATATTTTAATTCATATAAAGACTATACAGTTTGTGTAAAGGCAACATCGGCCAGTTTTGAAAAAGGACAAACAAAGTGAGACGACAGATACCGCATACGCATCGATGGCAGTGGGAAAATAAGACCGGTCGACTCACCACATGCCGCTAGGCAGAGCGAGAAATGTAGTTAAAGTAAACAGTATTCTTGTTACAATTTTTATCAGAATGTCGTATAGCATGGCATCAAAACGGCAATTCTGAACGTAAATTAAAAGATTCATTTGCTAACATGTGTTCCCAAATAGGCCAACACTTTCTAAAAACACTAGGTATCCAAAATTTACGCATAATCTTATTAGTACAGCGAGACATTTTGGGTCGGCGCGGCAGGCGATTAGCCATGCAGTGTGGAAGAAGGGTTCGGGTTCGGATGCCTTCGGCCACAGGTGAAAGAGTACTTGGCCGCTCTGGTAGTAGGTGAAAAAGTACTCTGGTTTCGGTGTCGAATGTGTGCCTGCATTTTGTTTTGCAATAAATATTTAAAAATCATAAGAGATCAGATTACTTGGTTATTTGTAGTTTATTTTAACTATGTATTTTCTGATATTGTGCTTACCAATGGATGTTCACGCGTGCATTACAACAAAACTTTAAACCAAAATAATATTATCCCCTCTCTTCGAATACACTTACGTGTTAACTCGTACTGATTAGTGGTAGCTGGTGAAGGGCCAGTCTTATTTTCCCACTACCATCGATGCATAATGATTTGATTTATTTGTCCTTTTTCACAACCGGCCGATGTTGGCTTAACACACACTGTATATAGTTTCTGCTATCTAACTTCTTTTCATACAAAATAAAAATAAATAAATTACCAAATGGTATACATACATATCAAGGTAAAAATGTTCGCTTATAGCTTTTTCTGGAGTGTTTAATTTGTGGACATTCCCTCTTGACGCTCCAACAATAGTCAGCCATCATGTGTTCATCCCATCTACCTTGACACCACGCCTCCATAACCTTTAAATCTTGGTGAAATCGCTAACTGCACCATGATTTTCCGGGAAGTCAGCAAGATGGCTGACTGACGTGTCACTGGTCTCCTATGGCGTCATCACGTCATTCACCCGCCGCCAATCGAAGAAGATTAATGTTAGAAAATAGGAGGGGAATATTTCTTTCCACGCTCTATTTGACATAGAGTGGTCACATTCACATAAGGCGTAGAGAAAAAACGACGTGGTAGAAGAAAACGAATTACAGTTTTGAAATCAGCATGCCGATTTTAGTCTAAAACAGCTAAAAAATCGAAATCAACAGAAATTGAGTTAAAAATTGTTGCCCAGTGTTATCAATAGTAATTTTTCAATTTTCAACTTTAACACACTGTATTTCGGAAGCGAAAAACATTTTACTGAAGCATGTTTGTGTCAATCGTCTTATTTTGAGTGAGAGAATCAGCAACTGCCCACCAAATATATCATCGTTAATAGGATATTAATTGTGGATCTCACAATAATGGTTTAAAATATTAAGTTGTTGCACTGAACACTGTAAACGCAAATATTTCTGAAACGGTCAATCGGAGCTACATTTAAAGGGTATACATTTTCTGTCAATAAAACATGGAAATTCGATATTTTCAATAAAAAACATAAATATTCTAAAGCGCAAAAAACTTTTTTTGTATTTAGAATGTTGTAAAGAGCGCCCTCTGCAATTTACATCAAATTGATTGACAAATTAAAAGTTGTCATCTGCCTTTTCCTCAAAAAAAAAACCTAATCAAACAAATTTTGTGAAAAAAATGTTGTTTTTATTTACGGAAATCGAAACTAAATTTATAACTGTGACACCCTGTATCTTAGTTACCAATAACATTTGAATAAGGTAAGTTTGGTTAAATGACATAAAATAAAAATATATAATATCAATTATATACACTAGTAACAAAAATTAAAGGGTATTAAAAAAATTCCAAATTTTTGGGTGATTTTCAACAAGGGATAACTCGGAGAATAATGGTCGTACAGAAAATAAAAAAAAAGGAAATTTTAGCCTCAAGTGTAGTTTTCAGATCTGGATTTAAAATTTATTTAGCGGGAGCGGTTCTCACGTAATCATGCGAAAACCAACAAAAAAAGATTTTTCCAAATTTTTGCTCGTCTTTAAAATGGTCTGTGGACTTCAAAAAATTTGTTTTCATCATGCGACCATAATGCTCTTGTAGATAATTTAATCAGCTTTAATTTGCCCTCTTAACGAGCTCCGTACGATGATTTGCCGCGGACTTATCGTCGATCAAAGCAAAAAAGTTCTTTGCAACTTTGACAATCAATTACTCGGGAACTAATGATCGCACAGAAAATGGAGGTAGGGTTTTGGAAACTGCAAATCATTCTCTATAACACACAATCGGGGGCGATTATGTGTTATATGTGAAAATTTGCGAATTTAAGGATATTTGGAAAATTTGGTATAACTTTGTATATAGTGGATGAACGAAGGATATCGTCGGTAATTTTTTAACCTCAGTGTCTCCAAAAAACCCTCAAAGTTGCAAAGCTCTGCGATTTTTTTTTCTTAGTGCCCCGAAGGTTAAAGGACCCCGCACCAATCATATGGATTTTAGTTCCCGGCCAATTTTTCTGGGGTTGAAATATGTTGTACTTTGAATTCCTCTGAACAAAAGTTTTCATGGCACCAAGGTCCAAAAATCAACTCGAAGCGAGTTACGAGCCGTCGAAATCGGAATTTTTTGGAATCTATTGAGCTTAGCAAAAAAAAATTATCTAAGAACAAAAATGGCTTAGAATTAGTCAAAAGAATACCCTCAAATTTTTTCAGATTTTTTAGATGATTTTTGGAATGACGAAAAATTGCAATTTTTCGCCATTTTTAAAAAACCAAAAATCATCTAAAAATTCTGAACAAATTTGAGGGTATTCTTTGACTCAATTTTTGAAAATAAATTTTTCAAAAAAAAAATTTTCGATTTTTTCCAACGAGTAATGTTTTTGAGCAAAAAAAATATGGATTGTTGCCAAAAAAATCATATTGAAGTTGAAAAAAATGCATAAAAACCGAAAAATTACGATCATTAGTTCCCGAGTAATTGATTGTCAAAGTTGAAAAGGACTTTTTTTGCTTTGATCGACGATAACTCGGCAAATCATCGTACGGAGCTCGTTAAGAGGTCAAATTAAAGCTGACTAAATTGTCTAAAAGAGCTTTATGGTCGCCTGATGAAAAAAAAAACAGTTCCACAGACCATTTTAAAGACGAGCAAAAATTTGGAAAACTTTTTTTTATCGGTTTTTGGATGATTACGTGAGAACCGCTCCCGCTAAAAAAAATTTAAGTCCAGATGTGAAAACTAGACATTTGAGGCTACAATTTCCTTTTTTTATTTTCTGTACGACCATTTTTCTCCGAGTTATCCCTTGTTGAAAATCACCTAAAAATTTGGAATTTTCTTAATATCCTTTAATTTTTGTTACTAGTGTATTTTGTTGCTTAGACAATTTATAAAAGACACAAAACATTCTACAACGAACAAAGAAGCGTATTTTAATAAATAAAAAATAAATAAAAAAACGGTTCTTTTGAAAACATGAAAATATGCAACACGCTGTCGTTAATTGTAAGATGAATAGGTATTTATGTATCCAGATAATCAGATCTAAGGTGCAACTAATTTGAGGAAATCGGGAGTGTGTAACCTTCCCACCTGGATAATGTCAAGTTTTTTATAAACATTTACGTTGATAGTTAAAATACTCGCCTACGAATTATTTCGACGAATTATTAAACATGAAGATCAAAAACATTGTAAAGGAGTTTTAGAAGATATTATAGTCATCGAGGGACACTAGAACCTTTAACAAAAATTTAGAATATTTCTCATGAACACCAAAATACTATCCTACATTCGGCATTCGGCATATGTATCTCGTCAATTACGTTTACATCATCAGGAGATGATTAAATTAAAAGCAATATTAGCACAATGACACTGTTGAAAAGTCTAATGATTTATTAAAAGTTATATATCCTAGTTGATGCGTAGCCTCAGAAAGGTTAAGCTTGCATTAATTAGGGCAGAATATTTTCTTTCTAGGACTGTTTGGTATAAGGTGAGAAGTTTGAAACTAAGTTTTCGACCTCAAATGTTGCCCAATATACTTTTGATCATAATCTTTACAACTTATTTTCAACTTACGTCCATCTTTACAACTTATTTCGTATATTCCTCACATTTCGTTATTGTCGATTTTGTCTTTGGGGTTACCCAAAAGTGTCTGTATTTTATTTTTAGAATTATAAACCAAATTGATATTAATATTTTTAAAAATTTTATATAGTCCGCGGGTGAATTTAGGTTCATATGGTAACGAAGCAAATTTCGAATTGTCAGTATCTCTACGAAAAGTCGTGGAATTGTACAGGGTTCTCTTAAATTTATGCTTCCTTATTAACTTATCTATTGAATGGACTGAGTAACCGTTACTCTTAGCTATATTCTTAATTAATTGTTTCTCATATTCAAACATTACTGAGGGGGAAATTTAACAAACGGTGAATTAGAAAATTAAAACTTGCCATTTTATGTTGAAAAGGGTGGTGTGAATCGTTGGGAATATATCTAAGAGTCGCGGTTTCTTTTCTATATACATATATCAAACTCTAACTTATTTTCATTATTTCTAATAACTAATACATCTAAAAATGGTAGCTGTTCATTGTGTTCCACTTCATATGTAAATTTTATGGTAGGAAAACGGTTATTTAATTTGGCAACAAAATTATCTAAACTAATTGCTTTTGTATCAAATACCGCGAAAATACCGTCCACATACCTGAACCAAACTCTAGGGAAATACTCGAATTTATCTTTTACTTCTGTCTCAAATTTGCTCATAAAAAGATTTGCAATGAAAGGTGACAAGGAGTTACCCATTGTCGTTCCCTCATGTTGTTGAAAATATTCACCATCTAAATTCACCCGCGGACTAGATAAAATTTTTAAAAATAATAATATCAATTTGGTTTATAATTCCAAAAATAAAATACAGACGCTTTTGGGTAACCCCAAAGACAAAATCGACAATAACGCAAAGTCAGGAATATACGAAATAAGTTGTAAAGATTGTGATCAAAAGTATATTGGGCAAACAAAAATATATATTTTGACTAGATTTGAGGAACACATGGCTCATTTGAAATATGGCAGAACAGAAAAATCTTGTGTTGCCCAACACTATTTTGACAACAACCATAGGATAGACATAAATAATTTAAAATTAATTAGAAATGTAACAAACAGTAGACAGTTGGATGCTTTTGAAAGTTTAGAAATCATTAAGTGTAACAGTAGTATGAATATGGACAGTGGTCCGATACCCACCAGTCCACTGTTTGCTCTGATAAACAAAGACAGTTACGGTTCAGTGAACCGTGGCAACAAATTTGGTATAAATAGTGCAAGTGTGTAGGCTAGAATTTAGTTTTAATCTTCTCATGAAGATGCCAACTTGGTTGGCGGAACGCGCGTCGAGAAAAGTGTAGTAGTTCGGTGTTTCGTGGAAAACGTCCAGTTTTTTTATTTCTACGCCGACGGTTCCAGTACCCACTCCAAATTGCAAGTTAAAGGAGATAAAAAACAGGTTGGTAAACGAAAACACTGTACGTTCTACGTTCGCACTTCCCGCGAAAATCCACTCACCCTGTACATTGGAATCGATCTCACCGTCGCGAAACAGATCCGAGTCGATTCCTTCGGGACACTCGCATTTCGCGGCCGATAAAAAGATTATCAGGACGCAGACGTCCGCCGTTCTTGACGGCATTTCGCTGGAGAAGAGCGCGATATCAGACTGCCGCGAATTACCCTTAAAATGGCATGTTTACCACCAGCGAACGAGGGTTAGACTAAATAATCGTACGTACGAATGTATATTACCTACTAATTCTAATTATTCGCTGCGTTAACGTGCGTATCGCGTGCGGGATCAAAGCGTGCCGCGATATTTCGACGACGGACTGGAACGGGGAAGCGGGAAAAATATTCGGGAATTTAATAAGGACCGAGGGCCTATTTATAGCGGGTCCATCGGCCGAAATAGCTCGGCAATTGGTTTTTTTATCTACCGCGATATTTATGTTGTTTCACCATTTATGATGAACCTTAGAAATACCTATGTATATAAAATAAACTGCTCTAGACGAGGAAATTTAACATTCCACCTCCAAAATTTCCGCAGTAAGATGGATTTTGACGTAATTAAGCTCGTTGGATTCCGTGTAAAATTTAGAAAAAATGTTACCTATTTTTGTCATATACAAATCAGAAACTGCATTACTGCACATAAAAAATGCATTTTTTGGGGTGCAATTTTTCCAGCCAATTAAAGAAAAAATCATAATTCGAGAATACATTGTCGAAACGGGCTGAATTTGGTTACTCGGGGGTTTTTGGGGTTGATTCTTTTGATAAATATTTCAAAAAAACTTAAAGAATAACAATAAGTTAATATAATAAAATAACATTTTTTTATACGTATACAGTGACGTACACATATTAAACAGATATATACTCGAATATAAAAAATTTCAGAAATCTTTTTTTTTCCACATTCCATTAATAATTACACAAGAAAAATGACCTGACGCTAATCATAATTTTAACTAATTATTATTATAATTTTAACAAATAACAAATTATCGCGAATCAATCTTTAGCGGCCTTCTTCCTGTCTAACACAAACAGCGGCTCCCTGCTCCCGTATACGCCCCCCCCACGGACGCGGAGCTCGGCGCCGTAGTCTGTGGACTTCAAAATTTTTTTTTCATCATGCGACCATAATGGTCTTTTAGACAATTTAATCAGCTTT
This sequence comes from Aromia moschata, assembly GCA_029963805.1. Taxonomy (NCBI): domain Eukaryota; kingdom Metazoa; phylum Arthropoda; class Insecta; order Coleoptera; family Cerambycidae; genus Aromia; species Aromia moschata. The sequence goes on along the minus strand of JAPWTK010000072.1, from coordinate 574,143 downwards.
AATTTGACCTCTTAAAGAGCTCCGTACGATGATTTGCCGCGGACTTATCGTCGATCAAAGCAAAAAAGTCCTTTTCAACTTTGACAATCAATTACTCGGGAACTAATGATCGTACAGAAAATGGAGGTATAGTTTTGGAAACTGCAAAACATTATCTATAAGACACAATCGGGGGCGAATGATAAAAAAAATTGAAGCGATAATGTTGGCTGAAAACAAGTTAAAAATTTGCGAATTTAAGGATATTTGGAAAATTTGGTATAACTTTGTATGTAGTGGATGAACGAAGGATATCGTCGGTAATTTTTTAACCTTAAAGTGTCTCCAAAAAACCCTCAAAGTTGCAAAGCTCTGCGATTTTTTTTCTTAGTGCCCCGAAGGTCAAAAGACCCCGCACCAATCATATGGATTTTAGTTCCCGGCCAATTTTCCTGGGGTTGAAGTATGTTGTACTTTGAATCCCCCCTGAACAAAAGTTTTCATGGCACCAAGTTCCAAAAATCAACTCCAAGCGAGTCACGAACTGTCGAAATCGGAATGTTTTGGAATCTATTGAGCTTAACAAAAATTATCTAAGAACAAAAATGTCTTAGAATTAGTTAAAGAAAACCCTCAAATATTTTCATAATTTTTAGAGATGATTTTTGACATTTTTGTTCTTAGATAATTTTTGCCTCAATTTGTGAAAAAAAAAATTTTCAAAAAAAAGGTTTCTTTTCGATTTTTTCCAACGAGTAATGATTTTGAGCAAACAAATATGGATTGTCGCCAAAAAAAATCATATTGAATTTGAAAAAAATGCATAAAAATTGCTTTTTACGGTGTTTGGCCGAAACGATAAATTTAAACCTTCGGGGCGCTAAGAAAAAAAAATCGCAGCGCTTTACAACCTTGGGGTTTTTTTGGGGACACTTTGAGGTTAAAAAAATTACCGACGATATCCGTCGTTTATCCACTATATCCAGTTATACCAAATTTTCCAAATATCCTTAAATTCGCAGATTTTTAACTTTTTTTAAGCAACATTATCGCTTCAAAAGAATTTTTTATCAATCGCCCCCGATTTTGTCTTATAGAGAATGTTTTGCAGTTTCCAAAACGCCACCTCCATTTTCTGTACGATCATTAGTTCCCGAGTAATTGATTGTCAAAGTTGAAAAGGACTTTTTTTGCTTTGATCGACGATAACTCCGCGGTAAATCATCGTATGGAGCTCGTTAAGAGGTCAAATTAAAGCTGATTAAATTGTCTAAAAGAGCTTTATCGCATGATGAAAAAAATGTTTTTGAAGTCCACAGACCATTTGAAAAACGAGCAAAAATTTTGATTTTTTTTTGTTGGTTTTCGGATGATTACGTGAGAACTGCTCCATCTAAAAAAAATTTAAGTCCAGATCTGAAAACTAGACACTTGAGGCTACAATTTCCTTTTTTCTCTATTTTCTGTACGACCATTTTTCTTCGAGTTATCCCTTGTTCAAAATCATCCAAAAATTTGGAATTTTTTTAATACCTTTAATTTTTGTTACTAGTGTATTACGATGCGTACGCCTATGTCCCGCTGCACACTTCGGCCTCTCCAACTCTATACATAAGTGGATGTAGTGTCTATACTAAAGGCGTGCAGTGTCAGTTAAGTCAGGATAGGCAAAAACAATACAACAACAAAAAAATCGGTATTTACCCGTTTCTTCAGTTGTTTGGAAAAGCTATTTATAACTATCATAAAACTTACTGCTAAACAATGGCGGTTAGTGGAATTTGAAATTGTCGTATTTTCGTAAGGAGACATGGGACCAACCTCAAATTTTAGGGGGATATTGCTAGACTTAGGTAGTAAAAAGGATAAAACGAAACCATGTTTTTTTGTCCACCCTGTATATAGATTTTAATTCACCCTGCAATTTAATTAACTGTAATGTATTTTAGTTTTTATGCGTTATGTATATTGTATGAATTACTGTCTTATCACATATACAGTTTAATACAAATGATTGCTAGCGCACATTGTTTAATTGTCTTTGTTATTATAATCCACTCTGTTATCTTACAACAGGAAGTAGGAAGTGGGAAGGGAACACAAGGTACTAATATTTACGATATATGAGAGAAGTATTAACAAACCGACAATTGTAAGAACGAATAAGAGAAGAGCAGTCTTCAAGTTTTATAAAATATATTGAAAGGTAAATAAGAAAATGATTACCTAATGTTGTATAACAGTTTTTCCACAGTTATGTAGCGGAGTCAAATAAACTACTGCAAACAATTAAGGGTGCAAAATGATATTGTAAATTTTTGAGTGATCTTTGAAAGACTGTATTTATGTGAATAATGATCGTATCGAGATGATAAAAAAAACATTTTGAAGCTCCAAGATTCTAGTTTTCAGATCTCTTGGCCGAAATTTTTTAGGAGCGACAATTATCGAGCAATTCTAATGAATAACACGAAAAAAAATTTGCAAATTTTTTGCGTTTTCTTCCTCGGTCCACGGGCTTGGAAAAATTTTTCACAGTGAAACTATGGTATAGACCTGATAGCCTGTTTATTTAGCTTCAATTACCTTTTTTTAAATTTTTCTCTACGTTAATTTGTCCCGGAGATATCCGACTTTGAATGCAAAAGGATCCTTTTGGCTTTAACCATCGATATCTCAGCAACCAGTCATCGGACAGAAAATTGAATGGCAGTTTCAGAATCTGGAATAAATATTCTACAAGGCCATGTCATGTCTTTTTGAAAAAAAAAATATTTTTCATCCTCAATATTAACCTGAAAAGAGTGAAAAAAAGTGACTTTTTCACTTGTTTTGGTAAGTCGACCGCATATTTGCGAATATGCGAATTGATTCGAATAGGGAGTCTAAAGGTGCGTACAAACCTGCACACGCATGCGGTGAGAAGCTACGCATACACATACGTATGCAAATCTGGACGGCGTTTGCGTGGCCTCTCGCCGCATGCGTTACCTCTCGCGAATGACTTGAGCGCGCATACCGTGAGCCAGACTGGTGTCGGTTTTTTGGCGCACATCAAAGAAACATACGTGTGCGTTCGCGCTCAATTTGGACGGGTTTTTGTGCCGTTCTAGTTTAAAGCGAGACTAGTGCGGAGTTGTTGACATATTCATATGTATTTGTGGCTGGACGCTGGAAAATGGAGTGGTCAAATGAACAGTGTATGGAATTAATAGATCTATATGAAAAAATCCCTATATTACGGGATCCAAAAAATAAGTTTTATTATTCAAAAATGAAGAAAGAGGATACATGGGAAACAATTTCAAAAGAATTAAGTATGGAAACTTAATGTTATAGTTAGGCGCTCTATAGCAGATATGGCCTTTCTTAACACTGATGTATCTTTTTTTCATTATTTTGGAGCCAATTTTACTTAAAAGGTATTCAAAGTCTTCTAATCACATACGTACAAAGTTTTGAAACATCCGGTATTTGGTTCTAAAGACAAATCTACTAATAAATCGGAGCTCATATGTCGAGTTCTTCTTTTACATAAATGGGTCATCCACCATCGTCTATTTGTCTTATCTTTTTTCTTTTTTAATAAACTACTAATAACTACAAATGCGGAACTGACCATAACCAACTCTTTAGACATTTTTACCACGCATGGACGGAGCGATTTGAGCACGCACGCAAATGCGGCGATAAAAGTTTCAACGAATGCTCTGAGCGCGAATGGATTGAGTACGCACGCATATGCGTAGCTTCTCACTGCATGCGTGTGCAGGTTTGTACGCCCTTTAATTTTTTGTACGAATTTTTATACCTCAATGTACCCCCAATAGTCCTGCAAATCGGCAGATCGGTCTATCGAATGGTTTCCCCAGGCTTGATCAAAATTTCAGAAAAAATTAAAGGAGCAAAATTTACATTTCTCAACACCCTGTAACTGACTTAAAAATAGAAAATTCAATAATAATCATCTTTTACCCACTGAATGTGAAAAAGAAAAAACATTTTTTTTTCCATTTTTGAGAATTTTTGTTTTAATTTTTGAAAAAAATTTTTTTGATCAAATTTAGATTTTTACTCATTAACTGCCGGCATTTGCATCACCCAAAGCGTACCACGTGGAGATTGCACGGTCGGATTTACCCTTCTTTTGTGTTTACGCACGTGTGTGTGTGTGCGTGCGTGCGTGCGTGCGTGTGCGTGCGTGTGTGCGTGCGTGTGTGTGTGTGTGTGTGTGTGTGTGTGATTCTTTAGAAAATGTTTTCTTGATTTGTTAAAAATTAAAAAAAAACTAAATTTTCCAAAATTTTTCAAAAATTAAAATTTTTTTTAAATTGAAAAAAAAATTGTTTTTTTCTTTTTCAAATTTAATAGGTAAAATATGCCCAATTGTGAAAAAAGTGGAAAAAAAAATTGGATTTTCTATTTTTACGTCAGTTACAGGGTGCTCAGAAACGTAAATTTTTGCTCCTTTATTTTTTTTTTAAATTTGATCAAACGGTCTGGGGAAACCATTCGATAGATCGATCTGCCGATATGCAGGACCGTTGGGGGTACCTTAAGGTATAAAAATTCGTACAAACATTAGACTCCCCATCAATATTCGCAAAGATGCGGTCGCCTTAGCAAAACAAGTGAAAAAGTCACTTTTTTTTCACTTTTTTCAGATTAATATTGAGGATGAAAAAATTTATTTTTCAAAAAGACATGACATAGCCTTGTAGGAGGTTTTTTCCGGATTCGGAAACTGCCATTCAATTTTCTGTCCGATGACTAGTTGCTGAGATATCGACGGTTAAAGCCAAAAAGGATCATTTTGCATTCAAAGTCCGATATCTCCGGGAAAAATTAACGTAGAGAAAAATTTAAAAAAGGAAATTGAACCTGAATAAACAGGATATCAGGTCTATACCATGGATTCACTGTGAAAAAATTTTCCAAGCCCGTGACCGAGAAAAAAACGCAAAAAATTTGCAAATTTTTTTTTCGTGTTATTCCTTAGAATTGCTCGATAACCGTAGCTCCTAAAAATTTTCGGCCAAGAGATCTGAAAACTATAATCTTGGAGCTTTAAAATGCTTTTTTTATCATCTCGGTACGGCCATTTTTCACATAAATACAGCCCTTCGAAAAGCACCAAGAAATCCACCAACTAAGAATGATTTTTGTACACCCTGTTTAACCAGCCGAAATCGAAATAAAAAATGGTACTCAAACTTGAGGTCTATGTACACTTTTTTCCAAAATCAAATTTTAATTATACCATTAAAAAAAATCGAATTTTGTACATTTTTGTACAACCAAAAATTATTTTTGTACACCCTTCAAAACTGAAAAAAATCAAGTGTCAAAAGTGTTACACAATCCTGACAATTTTTGAAATCTTTGAAAAATTCATATGTTTATACGTCATCATATAGAGTGATTTTTGTACATTTTTGTACAACCAAGAATGATTTTTGTACACCCTGTTTAACCGGCCGAAATCGAAATAAAAAATGGTACTCTAACTTAAGGTCTGTGTACACTTTTTTCCAAAATCAAATTTTAATTATACCATTAAAAAGATCGAATTTTGTACATTTTTGTACAACCAAAAATTATTTTTGTACACCCTTCAAAAATGAAAAAAATCAAGTGTCAAAAGTGGTATACAATCCTGACAATTTTTGAAAACTGAAAAATCCATATGTTTATACGTCATCATATAGAGTGATTTTTTGTACATTTTTGTACAACCAAGAATTATTTTTGTACACCCCATTTATCGGGCCTAAATCGAAATAAAAAATGGTACTCAAACTTGAAGTCTGTGTCCACTTTTTCCAAAAACAAATTTTAATTATACCATTAAAAAGATCGAATTTTGTACTTTTTTTGTACACCCGAAAATTATTTTTGTACACCCTTCAAAAATGAAAAAAATCAAGTGTCAAAAGTGGTACACAATCCTGACAATTTTTGAAATCTTTGAAAAATTCATATGTTTATACGTCATCATATATATTGCTATACCGAAAACAAGAAGCTTTAAATTCAAGTGAAAAAAATATACAGGTATAAGGACAAAATATAAATATTTATTCATGGTTGATTATGATAATATTGATAATAATAACTAGAGCACGCAGGTTAATAATAAATTCCAGGACCGGTCTTAACGCGAATGGAATATTGTTATCTATAACGAGCCATCTAAAAAAAAGTCATCTAATCTGATATTGATCGAGAGAAATACAAATAGCGGTTATGTTGAAGATCGAAACGAAACATTGTTGTTCACAAACTTTTGCCAAATGACTGTCACAATTGTAAAAGAATTAAATAAGTTTATAATTTTAAAATTAAGAATAGATATACATATTTTTTGCTCGGCCAACGACGTTTTTTTTTTGGATAATTCGTTTAATATGCTAATATTTGTAGCTTTCGGTGTGGGGTAAATTAACTCAAATATACATATAAGTCATACAATGTATCGTGTTTTGATTATTTATACGGATATTTGAAATATTACGTCGTTAAATTTGTGAACGTTTCGATGAGGAAAAACATGCCACCAAAGCAAACAAACCATTGTATTTATTAACGACTTCTAAAGTTTCGGATAACGAGAAATGATTGTTGTTAATATTTTTTGGCATCGATCTACAGAGACTAGAGTAATAAACGCTACAAAGTTCTTATGTGTTAGCATTACATAAATATACAAAGAATGCGTTTCGAATTATGAAATACCGCATTATAAATGTAAATTAAATAATGGATGAGTTGTGACGAAATTGGAGCTGTAGTTTGTGAGAAAAACGTTATTATTTGTATTTTTTTTTTTCAGTTAAAAACACGCATATGTATTATTGTAGTAAATGTATATCATACACTTCACGGAATGGAAGTGACATCAATTTAAAAAAAAATATATTAGTCTGCTTCAGAGATTTTAGAAAAAAAAAACAAACAAAAATTAATACTTTAACGCTCGGTATCTCAAAAATTAAGCCAGGTAGGAAAAACCTTTATATGATCTTTCTATAGAGACATCCAAAAAAAAAACGTCATCAAAGTTGGCCGAGAAAAAAAATACGTATTTATATTCTTAATCGAATTTATAACCTTATTTACTTGTCAAGACTGTCACATCATATGAGAGCCATTGTTTATTTTACAAATTGTGAGAGTCACTTGTCAAAAGTTTGACATAACCGAAAAGGTTAGACATGACCGCTATTTCCATCTCTCTCGTTCATAGCCAGAGTTGATGACGTTTTTTTTGGATGTCTCCATGTTTTTTAGAGTACTTAGGAAAAAACCTGTAGACCACGGTTATAAATGATAATAAATAAAATATACGTACAAAAACCTTTTTTAAAAATTACGTTTTGTTTGAAAACGCTGACCTAAAAAGTAAAAAATAAAAAAATTGATGGTTAGAGAACATTTTTAAAATATGAAATATACATATATTTAAAAAATATTTATTACTTATCGAGATCGACGCCTCAAGCTTTTAAAATATATATTTCATCTTTGAAAAAGATTAAATGATCATTTGTTTTTACCTACTTTTTAGTTCAGTGTTTTTTAAATAATTTTGTTTTAAATGTTTTTTTTTTACATATATTTTATTATATAATGTTTAAAACTTTTTATTTAATCGTTTTTATTTATTCGCCATCTTGGGACGTCCGCCGTTGAACTTTAAATAATTTTTTTTAATGACAAGATCAACGACAATTTGAATTGTTTACATGTTTAAAAGCGCAAGTATTATTTTGTGCACCAAAAATGGAGTAGTTGGAAATGAAATAATTCTCTATCGTTTTTTCTGTTTGATAGATACTTACATAAAATACATTTTGTTGTTATTTATGATTCTGTTTTATATCGGCAATAAGGGATTAAGGCACAATATGCTTACGAGTATTTGCATTTTGCAGGACACTGCGGTAATATCCTTTATAAGTACTGGAAGTTATATTTTAATAGTTTTTATTTTTTTGAAATGAAGATTTTTGCTCAGAAGTAAAAAAGTTTTGAAACAAAAATATAATAAGGAATGGAGTGTGATTATATTTTGACACAAGTGTTTATTGAAATATCATGTATTGTGTTAACCTAATAAGTCCCAAATGTCCTGATTTTTTTCATCAGATTTAAAATTTTCAGATTTTTTAATTACATTTTTAGAAATTTCAATTTCCTGATTTTTCGATCAATCAATAATCGTCTTTAAAAATCCTGAAAAAAATGAGAATATTCTTCAAAAAATTCTAAGACAGTTTTGTTCTTGAGAAATGTTTACAAAAATATATTTAAAAAAAAATAATGATATTTGATACCTATATATACTATATATAAATAATTTGTTTTTTTCGAAAACTAAATTTTTGTAAACATTTTTCTAGATTCTAAGACAAAAATGTCAGAATGTTTTGAAGAATACTCTCAATTTTTTTTCAGGGCTTTTGAGACGACTTTGATTGTTCCAAAAATCACAAAACCGAAATTTCCAAAAATGTCATTTAAAAAATCTGAAAAAAAAAAAGAGTATTTTTCATTTGATTCTAAGACATTTTTATTCTTAGAACGTTAGAAAGTCAGTGGTTTAAAAAAAAATGTATGAAGTTTATAGAAAAATATTTTTTTTCTCAGCCCCCATTTTGTTTTACCCAAAAATTTAAAAAATAAAAAATAGCTATTTATGTAACAAATCGTATGTGTATCCTTATTGTGGACGAGTTGCATAGCATAGCATAGTAAGCATAGCTTTATGTTCGACTGCTAAAATTGACTTATTAACGAAAAAAATTAATTCAATGACATTTTTTACATTTTTATGACTGTTGTACATATTTATTTGTAAACGTCAAAATCTGACATCGGCTCATTATTTTTATTCTATGAGAAACTAGTAAAGTATGCTTTTTTAAGTATTGCTTGGTTACTAATGTTGTTTATTGTTTGTTTGAAAATTGTAAATGAACCAAATGGAATCGATCAGTGAAGAACCGTGTGATGAAATTAAATCTATCGCTGCTGCCGTGAAAGATTCTCTATTGCCATCAAAATCCAGGGATTTATACGAAAAATCTTTTATGTTGACATTGACAGTTGTACATATTAATTTGAAAAAGTTGAAATTTGACATAATATAGAGACATCCAAAAAAAAAAAAAAACTCTGGCTATGAACGAGAGAGATGGAAATAGCGGTCACGTCTAAGCTTTTCGGTTATGTCAAACTTTTGAAAAGTGACTGTCACAATTTGTAAAATAAACAATGGCTGTCATATGATGTGACAGTCTTGACAAGTAAATAAGGTTATAAATTTGATTAAGAATAGAAATACTTTTTTTTTCTCAGCCAACTTTGATGACGTTTTTTTTGGATGTCCCTATAGTAAAATAAAGTAACTTTTTTAACTAGTACAAAAAAGAGGTACTTTATAGCCGCAAAACTATGTCATAAACAGTCCTTTATAGCATGGTCGGACATAAAAGCTATTTACATATTTTAAGTTTAGGCCTCGAGGACGCGATGTTTTTTGATATATGTAAAACCCGGGGATACCTGTTTCATAAAGAAATTCAGGTCTACAATTTTGTTGCTGTCGAATAAATCGTATTTTTGTCTTATTATAACAAATTATAAAAATTCGTTTATAACTTTTTTAAAATCAATTTTTTTAGATATACTACTACAGTGCAGTGTAGAAGCTCTTTTTATTGCGCGCTGATTGGACGACCTCGTCCTTTAGACCGAAACGCACCGATGAGTGTACTGGATTCATGCAAATCAGTGTAAAAAGCACTGTTGTACAGCAAAATAATGGACCAACTGATGAAGTATACATAAGAATGATTCGAAATTGTTTGTAGAATTCGAATTTCCAATTAGTTATAGAGCATTACATTAAAATTATTGCAGTAAATTGCTACTAAAGATGACTTCCGGTATTTTCCCGTTGAGCCGGAAGTGCGAAATTTTAATGATGTCAGGCTTTAGTGCTTCTAAAATAAGTTAAAGACATCATATGAGTTTGTCCCTATCTTCACTTGTTTTCTTTCGAAAGAATTTTATAAATGACACATTTGACATCTTTAAACGCGATTTTCTCGGAAACTGTCAAAGATACATGATATAGAACTTGATACATGTTTTAGTCTTAGAATTTTCAGTAGAATTAGAAAAATATATAATACACAGGGTGTTCCATATAAAATAACAAAGTTTAGGGTATTTCCGGTCAAACAGGAAGTGATGATCAGTGGATTTTATAACTAAATTTTGCATCCCATTCAATTATATACATTCCTAAAATTTGAAATGGTAGGTTTTGAGTAAAAGTGTTCTGTAGGGGCTTAAAATTTTCGTTGAAGTGTCTACTTTTGAATGCCCTTTTTAAATTCAAGATGGGTGTCGTAATATGGCGGCTTAAACGAGAAAACTACCTAAAAAAATTAAAAAATTCAGAGATTAATGATATGTAAAATGAGCTATTCGTGCGTAAAAAAATGATCTGTAGGGGCTTAAATTTTCTTTAAAGTGTCTACTTGACAATGATATTAATTTTATTTAAAAATTCAAGATGGCGGTTCCAATATGGCGGCATAAACAGGAAGAAGAGATGAATCCTTCAAAAAATTACTATTTATGGCATACAAATGTTCTATAGGGATCCAAGATTTTCCTTGAAGTGTTTACTTTATAATGACATTAGTCCTATTAAAAACTCAAGATGGCGATTCCAATATGGCGGCTTAAATGAGCGAATTTCCCAAAAAATGACACAGAGGTAATTGACTTTAAAATTAAGTTATCAGGTCGTAAATTTATTCTCTAGGTCCTTAAAATATTTCTGGGTCTCTTTCAAAAGTTCAAGATGGCGGCTGCAAAAAGGACTAATCCCTTATTTCTAGGTTAGGATAACTTTTTTAATACAAAGACCCAGTGGTACTAAAAACTACTATTCGTAACGAATAATTCCCACTAAGAAACTTTGATTTTCATTATGATTTGAACTTTCGGCAGATTTCTGTTCAAAAAAAGGTAATTTTTATCTCACTGTGCACCATCTTGAACTTTTGAAAGAGACCTACAAATATTTTAAGGCCCTAGAGAATACATTTACGACCTGATAACTCAATTTTAAATTCAATTATCTCTGTGACATTTTTTGGGGTATTCGCTCATTTAAGCCGCCATATTGGAATCGCCATCTTGAGTTTTTAAATAGGACTAATGTTATTATAAAGTAGACATTTCAAAGCCACTACAGAACACTTTTACTCAAAACGTGAAATGGACAGGGGGGTCCGGTTGACAGAGAATGACCCATATACATGTACAGTGTGGAAATAAAGTATGGACCCTGTGAATTATTTCAAAAACTTATAATTTTTGGAAAAAACGCTCGGACATGTCCAGTGAGTTTTTTCCCAAGGAACATTTTGGTGGATTTAGTTATGCCGGAAAGTGCCGCATTGCGGCGCTACAGGTTACGACTCAATTTTTTTAATTACCCCTTGTAATTTTAAAAAATTAATTCACAGGTTCCAATTAATAATTCACAGGTTCCATACTAAATTTCCACCCTGTGTATTTTTATATACACGGTGGAAACATTAATTGGAATATATTCGCTAGCGGGGTGGTGAATGATTTTTCAAAAAAATTCCCGAGACACGTCAACTTTTAAATGTATTTACCTACATTTTGCAAGTAATGTGAAAAATATGGCCCTTCAGGGGTGGCTAAAACCACCCTCGACATGATTTTTTCAAATGCAACCCTATAGCTTCTGACCCCTCATTGTAAAGCTGGTGGAAAGAGGAATCCAACGCACTGATAAAATTTTAATTTTTAGTATGTTTGTAGGGTTGCATACAATTAAAACGTAATTTTATAGTTTAATTTATTTTTAACGCAACAATTTCGTACTCAAAATGTGTGTTGTTTAGTTTTGGAATGTAAACCTTACTTTTCATATGTCCCCACAAAAAATTCCAAACAATTTTTTGCCACAACTGATATTTGTTATTTTTTGCTAGTGTTTTTACACGGCCGCAAAGAGTAATTTAGTTTGTATGCTGTATTCAGAGTTTGAAACGAAGTGTTATTTCGAATTGGTGAAAATGTCTTATTTAACTGAATCACTAAAAATCGAAATTTTGATAATGATTGGATATGGTGATAGGGCGCGAACTCAATGCGAAGTTGTTCGCTTGTTTCGAGAAACGCATCCTGACTTGCCACCACTAAATCAAGGTAGCATTAGTAAAATTGAGGCACAATATCGAGAGATGGGTCATGTCAGGAAAGTACCGAGTAAGTGGCAGGCTGTTGTTGATGACGACACGAAGTTGAATTTGTTGCTTGCTCTAGAAGAAAATCTAATCACTCCAGCCCGTCAACTGGCCCGTGATAGTAATCTTAATCACAAAACAGTTTTAAAAATACTTAAATATGAGAAAAAACGCCCATATAAAATGCAAGCTGTTCAAGAGGTACTTGAAGATGATCCAGATCAACGGTTGGTATTTTGCGATTTATTGATGACTTGTATTGATCAAAATCAGTTATCTTTAGAGTGGATAGTTTTCTCTGACGAGGCTACTTTTACATTAAATGGGCACGTAAAATGGCCAAAATTGTCGTTACTGGGCTGAAGAGAACCCCCATTGGATGAGGGCACTTCATACTCAGCGCCCACAGAAAACTAATGCGTGGGCCGGAATAATACAAGATAGAATTGTAGGACCATTTTTCTTTGATGACACTCTTAATGGAGCAAGATACTTGCGTTTACTCCAGCACGAACTAATGCCAGTGCTATGTCATTTATTTCCAAACCCCTTAAACCCTAACTTGACCGACGAGAGGTTATGGTTTCAGCAAGATGGGGCCCCACCACACTATGCTGCCATTGTTCGTCAGTATCTGGACAGTACTAAAAATTAAAATTTGATCAGTGCGTTGGATTCCTCTTTCCACCAGCTTTACAATGAGGGGTCACAAGCCATATGGTTGCATTTGAAAAAAATCATGTCGATGGTGGTTTCAGCCACCCCTGAAGGGCTATATTTTTCATATTACTTGCAAAATGTAGGTAAATACATTTAAAAGTTGACGTGTCTCGGGAATTTTTTGAAAAATCAATCACCACCCCGCTAGCGAATATATTCCAGTTAAAGTCTCCACCGTGTATGTATAGCACTCGAGCCGATCGTGATGACATTTCTCATGTAAAAATACATGTAATGCCATCTACTGCAAAAATACGTCATTACTTTTCCGACAACCTAATAAATGAAGATTGTAAATGGGGCGAATGCATTCGAATAGCCTACCTAAACAGGGTAAACCTTCGTCGAGGGGGCTCTCGTCGTCCTCCACGACGCAGAGCACAACCGCCACTTCGGGCTCACTGCCGTCCCTGGTGAACGTGTCTATGCAGTACTCGTCCGCTGCCAGGACCATGTCGTCCACGAAAACTCGACCATCTTCCAACACCTCGAACTCCGTCAGCTTGATGTTCGAGTAGCCGGGAGCGCAGAACGTCCCGTTGGAGAGCACCAGGTGGTGCGTCCGCGTGTCGAAATTGCTGCTGTTCAGCAGCCTGTTGAACTCCTCTTGCGCGTAGTTTTCCTGTACAGGGTCGTCGATTAACCACCTGACTGCCACGGTAATTTCTTGAAATGTATCCCGACTGCCGAACTTGGAAACTTTCGACAACTTTAACTAGACATTTATGTATCACTTCCGATGTGTTTTGACCCGCTGAACATCAAGCCGTTGTCAGAATTTGGCCTAGATATTGCCACAAAAATGGCTCAAATTATGACATTTTACTACTTTTACCAGACATATCATTTCCATCGTATTTTGACCCACTGACCATTACGGAGTTGTCTGAAATTGTCTTACACACGCCAAATTATCATAAATTCTAAACTTTGTCATTGAATCGCCTCATCAATCCTCAATCTACAGGTTTCCTATATTTTATTCAGACTAGAATAGATTATTTCTGACATATTTGGACGCACTGAGTCAAAAATTCTTGTCCAATCTTCGCCTCAATCTTTCAATTTCTGAACGGTGAACTGAATAACTGAAAATTCAAATTCTGAACTGAATAAACGGTGTCAAGATATGAATTAAATAGAAAACACGGTTTTTTGTTTCAATAGTATTTTTTTATTACCATAGCATTTCGATGCAGCGTTGAATCTCCTCCTTCAATGCACGGGTAGATGTGGGCTTGTTGACATAGACATATGACTTCAAATAACCCCATAGGAAGAAATACAATGGTGTTAAAATCATATGATCTAGTGGGCCAACTCTGATCACCGAAACGAGAGAGTACACGATGTGTACCGTGAAACAATTGGATTGTTTCACGGGCTGTATGATATGTCGCACCGTCTTGTTGAAACCACATGTATCAATAATTGCCCTAAATCCGCACCAAACAGTGACATATTGTGGAAGCATTTGTTTTTCGACAATCACATGTGGGTTCCTTGAACTCCAAATGCAGCAATTTAGGCGATTAACGAAGCCATCAATGTGAAAATGAGCTTTATAGCTTAGGATGATTTTTCTCGAAAAATCAGCATTCACTTGTTGTTGTTCAATAACCCATTCGACGAACTCTATTCGCTGTGCATGGTCATTAAGCTGTAGTTCTTGTATCAATTGAACTTTGTAAGCGTGGAGACGCAGATCTTTAGTGAGTATACGCTGTAGAGAGCTTGAAATTTACAATTCTTGTCCCCGACGCCGAATCGATGTTCCTGGACTTTCACCAACACTCTCAAGCACTGCTTGGACGGCCAGTGTGTTTAGCGTCCCCAATTGATCCAATCTCCTCGAATTTTTCAATTACTCTCTTCACAGTTGACGAAGTTATATCAATATTCCATATTTTGTACGAAATTTGCGAACTGTAACAGCCAAACTTTCATTATTTCTGAAACAATGAAAAAACTTTGTTCTTTCATGTAGTGCTACATTTTTATTAACCCTAAACCGTCAGCTGTCAAACTGTTCTCTTTTGTTGGTTGTTCATATGTGGTTTGGCGCACAAATGGCGGCAAATTCAAATCGTGCGTGAATTATGGGGCAGCCTTTACAAACGTTGACAGTCCGGACAAAAATCGAAACAGTTTTTTCCTAATGTCATAAATTGAGTCATTTTTGAGGCAATTTACCCACAATATTGGCCTTTAGGAGGACTTGACCCAAGTTTTGACAACACGGCGGCATAATTTAAGTGTATGACGACAAAAATTAAAAAAAAAACTGAAAAACTGATCAATCAGAATGATCAAATGATCCTTAGAACTTTAGAGGTTAGGGTGCAAAATATAACCCAATAAATCCTGGGATCATGTTCAGCATCTTCAAAAATATAGGAAAACGCATGTTGATTACATTTTACACATTATCAGGCGTAAATAGAGCGTCTACTTATAGAACAAGGATTTGTAATTTTCCAGCAGTTTGTGCCAAGTCGAAAAAAACAAAAATCTTTGTTTTCGGCAGTCAGGGGGTTAATCGAGCTAGATTCGAATATACCGGGTGCGCCATTTAACTTGAGACAATCATAAAACTGGGAAACGATGCACTTTTTATTAAAATATTTTGGATAAAAATTGTCTGATCTTAGAGGAGCAATAAAATGGTCATATCACTTTTTGACCTTGATTTTCAAGGTCATTTAAAGGTCAACCTTAATTACTTTTACATCCACTACGTGGATATGGAAGTAATGTGATGATGATAAATGTGATGTGAATAAAGAATGTGATGATTTTGAAGGTTATTTGAAGGTTAACTTTAATTACTTCCACATCCACATAGTGGATTTGAAAGTTAAATTCGTTTTGTCGAAGTCAATTTTTATTTTGATGAAGATTGCTCGGAATGTTCGGAAACAACTCACTTGTTCCTTTAACCCGTTTCGGCTGAAAACGCCACTCCCAGTACATCACTCTTCAGCGCCTCATAACTAATACTATTTTGCGACAGAAAAATTTGACAGGGACATATTTTTAAAGTTTAAGACATGCCCTTTCCGACGGTGTCAATGAAATTCCTCCAAAAAATTACTAATTATGAAAAAAAGCAGTCGTTTTTTTTTAAAACACGTTTTTTTGCACATTTTTTTAAATCAAATTTTCAAATGGTTTCCGGTCTGAAATGGACCTGGAACCTCACTAACCGGTGGAATAAATGTTTGAACTCTATCGATTTTTTTCCTTTACGCGTTAAAATGGCGCCTGAACTGCAAAATTTTTGCGTAAAAATTCAAGAATTTTTTATTGGAAAATGATGCACTTTTACAAAAAAAATGTCAAGAATAAAAATACCTTAAAATCACTCAGAGATTGCACTGGAAACTGGAAACTGGAAAATTTTTCAAAATTTTAATCAACTTTTTTGGATTTTGCAGTCAATTTTTGCAAAATTTAAAAAATTGCTTAAAAAAATTCTTAAAATTCAGTGCATTCTTTGGGTCATTTTAAGAAATTTTTATTCTTGGCCATTTATAGTAAAAATGCATTTTTTTTCGAGAAAAAAAATGCATTTTTACAATAAATTGTCAAGAATAAAAAGTTCTTAAAATTACCCAAAGAATGCACTGGAATTTATTAAGCAATTTTTTTTAATTTTGCAAAAATTGACTATTTGCAAAACCCAAAAAATTTCTCAAAAAATTATGGTGCATTTATTGAGTGATTATAAGAACTTTTTTATTCTTGACAATTTTTTGTAAAAGTGCATCATTTTCCAAAAAAAAATCTTGAATTTTTACGCAAATTTTTTGCAGTTCAGGCGCCATTTTGAACGCATTAGGAAAAAATCGATCTTTTGAACCGCGTATACTTAAAGTTCAAACATTTATTTCACCGTTTAGTGGTTCCAGGTCCATTGCAGACCGAAAACCCCTTGAAAATTTGATAAAAAAAATCCAAATAAATTGTGTTTTTTTTAAACAACTGCTTTTTTTCATAATTAATAATTTTTTGGAGGAATTTCATGGACACCATCGGAAAGGGCACGTCTTAAAGTTCAAAAACGTGTCCTTGTCAAATGTTTCTGTCGCAAGTAGTATTAGTTATGAGGCACTGAAGAGCGATGTACCGGGAGTGGCGTTTTCGGCCGAAACGGGTTAATTCTTTTGTAAAACTTTGATCAAGCGATCCGAGAAAACAGTTCGATGGATTGATTTAAAAACTTATAGGGCTATTGGGGGTACATTATTAACACTATTAAAAAAACTGCAAACATTAGTCGCCCCGTCAATATTTGGGAATACGCGGTAGATTTACTAAAACAACGAAAAAAGTTACTTTTTTCTCTTTTCCTTAAATCAACATTGAGGGTGAAAAAAATCTTTCACAAAATCGTAAAAAGATCTTGTAAGTGGTTTATTCCAGTTTTCGAAACTGCCTTTACATTCTCTGTGCGGTCATTGGTTGCTGAGATATCGATGATCAAAGACAAGAGAATTCTTTTTCATTAAAAGTCAGATGTTTCAGTGACAAACTGACGTAAAGAGAACATAAAAATGCATAAAAAATTAGGCTGAATAAACAAGCTCATGCATTAATTTAATTAAAAAAAATCTGTGGACCTAAAATAATAATAAAAAACCTACAAATATAAACTGCTGGCCACTCGAACTTACCCATAGAGACTTTTAGGCAAAATTTAAAGTTCAATATTTTTAACAGGAATGCAAATTTTTGAACGTCGCTTGCTTGCTTGCTTGCTTTGAAGTTTTTTTCGGATTAAGCTGCATCACGTATATTTATCGTAGGACTATAGGTTTATTATATACGGGGTGATCAATGAAGTCATGCAAAAAATCAAAAAGTTTGTATGAGTGAAATTTCCGCAAACAATTTTTTTTTATCGTTGCAATATGGTTCGTTACTAAGGTAACATCAGTATCCCTAGACGTTTTTGTCAGTTTCTGGATTAAGGCCCTTAGGGTTTGTACACACTACTCAACATAAAATTTGGGTAGCAAGATTTTTAAAATGCTATAACTTGACATTGGATTGACGGTTCTTGATGATTTTCGCTGATTTGGAATCTTTATTTCACGAAGATTTTCTCTGGTCAAAGCATTTTATTTGAGGGTTGAAATTTACACATTATACCGGGTCGATAATAAACAAAAACGTAGGGGACGACGCGCTCTAAGGTTTGGCATTATTTAAGTTTTTGTAAAAATAAATTCTCACCTCAAGTTGTTTTTATTTAACTTTCTTCTCACTGTTTTGTCCGAAACTCACACCCCAGTTTGTTGTCTCAAAGAATCATTCAGTTTTACAGAGTTCTTTGTTCCACCCCCATGCCCATAATTATGATCGGGTGTAATTTCTACGCGACGCGTAGGCATAAAGTAGGCGTAAAGTAGGCATTGGAAAAACAAATTTGTTGCTATTGAATTAAAAACTGTTAACATTATTCTAGAAATAATCTGACACATTTCAATGTTATAATTTTGTAAATTTTAATTAATATGCGTTTAACTACGGCAGAAAGGGAAAATTGCATTCGACTTCTTAACGAAGGAATGTCAAAAGAGCGAATTGCGCACATTTACAATGTCAGCCAAAAGACAATTTATAATTTGAAGCACCACGTCGAAACTACTGGTGATCATAATTATGGGCATGGAGGTGGACATACAAAAAAAAATAAACCAAAAAACCGAAAGAATTTTAATGAGAGAAACTATGCAGAATAGAACAAAGATCTCTAGAAAACTAAATGACTCTTTAAGACAACAAACTGGAGTGAGAGTTTCGGACAGAACAATGAGAAGAAAGTTAAATAAAAACAACTTGAGGTGAGAATTTATTTTTACAAAAACTTAAATAATGCCAAACCTTAGAGCGCATCGTACCCTACGTTTTTGTTTATTATCGACCCGGTATAATGTGTAAATTTCAACCCTCAAATAAAATGCTTAGACCAGAAAAAATCTACGTGAAATAAAGATTCCAAATCCGCAAAAATCGTCAAGAACAACCAATCCAATGTCAAGTTATAGCATTTTAAAAATTTTGATACCCAAATTTTATGTTGAGTAGTGTGTACAAAGCCTAAGGGCCTTAATCCAAAAACTGACAAAAACGTCTAGAGATATTGATGTTTCCTTAGGAACGAACCATATTGCAACGACCAAAAACAATTTTTTGCGGAAATTTCACTCATACAAACTTTTTGATTTTTTGCATGACTTCATTGATCACCCCGTATATAATAAACCTATGGTCCTACGATAAATATACGTCATGCAGCTTAATCCGAAAAAAACTAGCTCTTAAAATTTGCAAGCCGCGTTCAAAAATTTGCATTCCTGTTAAAAATATTGAACTTTAAATTTTGCCTAAAAGTCTCTATGTATAAGTTCGAGTGGCCAGCACTTTATTTTCTTGCGCTATTTCTTAGGATTTCATAATAACGGTAACTCACACCTCAAAACTATTGAGCTTGAAAATTGAAGCTTTGAAACGTTTATTTTTTATCTAGATACGACCATTTTTCACTGAGATACAGTCCGTCAAAAATCACTAAAGAATTTAGGAAATTTTTTTTGTTCCCTCAATTTTTTGTGGTGAAGATCTGAAATTTTCTGCGAAACCGATGATAAAAAAAGTCTCAAACAAGCAAATATCTCGTAAACTTTATGGAACACCCAGTATACTCAGTAGCCCCGTACCTCGCACTGTCTGTTCACCACGATCTCGTCCCTGGCGCAGCACTTCCTCAGGCACTTCAGCTTGTTGCAAACACAACCCAGGAGGGTGCCGTTCTCCCTGTAATAATCGGCCTCGGTGAAGGTGACCCCGTATTTCGTTACGTTCTCTCCCACCACCACCCCGTCCGAGATGTCCACCCTTAGGATCTCCGGACATCGGGGGATGGCAGCGTCTTCGCGCCCTCCAAGACAGATGAGGGCGGCCAGCTCCAGCTTGTGCATGTCGTCGTGGAAGATGTCGACGCAGTACATGTCGGGATCGAAGGTCACTTGGATGCTGCTGACGGAGATCGAGCCATTCCTGTGGAGGACCAGCACGTCGTCCTTGTGCGTCTTGTGGACGACGTGGTCGTCGTCGCAGTAGCGGTTGTCGGCGTAGATGACGCGCGGATTCGTCTCGTTGAGGTACATCGCCTGCTTGAACGTGTCCTGGATGGCGTCTGGATATGGAGGCGAAGGGATAAGTAACTTTAATGGATTCGACTCGTTCAAATAAATCAAATTTATTCATATTCATAAAGAATATAATTACTAATAAAGACACTTATTGACTATTTCTTTTTTATTAGAAACGTCGAAGATTAAGAAGTCGATTTGATTTCTTATGCATCTGGATGTACATAGTTTTATGGTTAGTTTCCATAATTTGACAAGTTATTGTCAGTTTATTATTGAAATTAGAAAATAGTTTTTCAGACAGAAGTTATACACTTTTGTATGATTTCTTATAACACGGTATGAGAAAAAACAATGGAACATCAGAAACCATAAAACTGAATCAAAGTCGTGTGTTTTTTTTTAATAGAACACCCTGTATACATATTCTAACATTGCATATTCTAACTCCTCGAATTTTCCCCTTTTCAAAAATATATAACTTGTATATACATGTTTGCTTCAACAGATCGCGACAAATTTCATTTAAAAATAAATAAAAAACATCAAACTCTCCACAATTTGACAAGTTATTGCGGGTTTATTATTGAAATTAGAAGAAAGTTCCACAAACAAAAGTTGTAGATTTTTGCAAAAACAATTGAACATCAGAAACCAAAAAAACTGAACAAAATATACGTTTTTTTTATGGAACACCCGGTATATTATGATATCCAGAAAATCGAGATATATTTTATTTAAAAAAGTAGTTAGTGACCACGGATCGCAGCTACTACCATTGAAGACTGGACTAGGAAAAAAAGAACGTTAGCAGAACTGTAATTTAAAAAATATTGTGCTAGAGGTGGGTAAATTAAGTAATGAGACTGGCAACGTAGCGCCCGATCTAGCAACACTGTGGAGAGGGAACTTGGAGGGCGGTATATTAACATGTAATGCACCTTCAGTACAAGTTTCAATTTGTTAGAGCCATTTGTTTGTTCTTTGTGGCTGTTTTCGTAAAACGGTTTTTCTAGTGCGTTTTAAAAATGAATGACATTAATTTTGAGCAACGGAGTGCTATCAGGTTTTGCTTCAGACTTGGACACAGCGCAACGAATACTTTTGCAAAACTTCAACACGCCTACGGAGACAGTGTTTTTTCAAGAGCCCAGGTTTTACGGTGATTAAGGCATTCTCAGAAGGAAGAGAGTCGATTGAAGATGAACCACGCAGCGGAAGGCCTTCATCGTCAAGAACCGATGAAAATGTCGATAGAATACGGGATCTTGTGCGTTCAGATCGTTGGTTGACGACAAGAATGATCGGGGAAGAGCTAAATTTGAAACACACCACTGTTCATCAGATTTTGACTAACGAATTGGGAATGAGAAACATGGTTCCAAAAAACCTTTCGCAGGAACAAAAGGACATCAAGAGGGAAAAATGTATTTTGTGACTTTTTGGAATCGATTGAAAATGATTCCCATTTTATGGAACGTGTCATTACTGGTGATGAGACTTGGGTTGGTTGTGCCTCCAGGCCAAAACAGTAAATTAATACTTTGACAGAGAGTTTCCTTGAAAAACTTGGAAAAAGGGTCATGCGTGTGAGACCAAACATCAAGAACAACTGGATGTTACATCACGACAATGCGCCTCGTCACATAGCCATTTCAGTAAACGAGTTTTTAGCCAGTAAAAACATTCCTATGGCTCAGCAGCCTCCTTATTCACCTGACTTGAGTACTACTTTTTTCTCTTCCCGAGATTGAAAAATCACCTCAAGTCATTTTGGGACCACAGAAAACATTTACACGGCTGTAACCGATCAGCTGAAGGCTATTCCAGTATATGAGTTCTAACACTGCTATGAGGAATGAAAGAACAATCTCCAGCGCTGTGTGGCTTCCCAAGGAAGTTATTTTGAAGGAGACAATACCAAATTGTAATTCTATTCGAATAAAAAAATCAGAGTCTTAATTTACACACCTCGTTATTGCATTAATTTATATTTATTACTAATATTTTAATATGTCGCGAACTGTTGAAACAAACATATGTAGACATATTATATATTTTTGAAAAGGGAAACATTTGAAGAACCAGAATATGCAATAATATACAGGGTGTTCCATTTAAAAAAGACACGACTTTGATTCAGTTTTATGGTTTCTGATGTTCTTTCTCATATCATGTAATAAAAATATATAAAATAGTAAACTTTTGTCCGAGGAACATTTTTCTAATTTCAATAATAAACATGCAATAACTTGTCAAATTGTGGAAAATTACCCTGTACAGTGTGTCCAATTTTCGGCACTTTTGGATAACTCAGTTGTCTTTAAAGATAGAGCATTGCCGTTTGCATATTCCTGTCCTACATTTTTTTTTTTGTAAAACAAATGCACTAAACAGAATTTTCATAGCCATTTTAGTTTTTGAGATACAGGGTGAAACTGAAAATTTACACTTTTCAAACTGACTCTACTCTAACTTTTATTTTATCTTATTGGAAATGTGGACTTCCATAAAACTTTTTATGCAGAATCCAGTGGCGTCGCCAGTTCTTGTCTCCCATCGTCCATTTTCTCAGAATAAAGCAAACATACATTTTTAAATGGAACACCCTGTATATTTTTATTTGGTTCAATTAAGTATTTTCTAAGAATTTCAAAAATATATCACTATTTGTAAGTTTTCTTAACAAGAAGCTCACAATTTGAAATTTGACAAAACCTGTCTTTAAATTCCTAGTAGGCTTTAGTTTATGATAAATTAAAATCAATTTAATGTGACAGTAAATACACAGGACGTCAGATTCTAGTTTTATTTGATTTTAGTTCGACCAAGATTTTTTCAATAAGTCGAAAATCCATTAAAGTTTGATATCTTTCAAATTAATGTAGCAGATGTGTAACTTACTAACAATATTGACATTTAAATAAAATTGTATTATATTATTAACCCTTTAACGCCCAAGTGCACTGTCAACAGACATTAACTTAGAGGCTCATATTACTCATAGAAAAAAATAAAGAAAAAACAACTAAAACAATGTATTCCTATGTTTTCGAGGTCGCTCTTTCGAATGGAATCGTTAAAATTTGCAAAAAAATGGTGTAACCTTCAATTTTTAACAAAAACTATTAAAAAACGCGAATTTTTCAAGATACTTTTTTTTAAATCGCAATTTCAGCTATGTTATCGTCCTTTATACTACACAAAAACAAATACAAATGTGCACTCGAGACGTGTACTTGAAATAAACGCAATGAGAACAATGTAATTTCCTCATTTTTGAGGTTAAAATAACTAGATATGGCAAAATTCAAAGGGTGATATTTCTCTTTTTTTACCAGTTGCGGGATCATTGACGCAAACGAAGAATTTTGAAAAATTATTAGTACCCTGATATCAGAATTTCAAAATTCAAGATGGCGGATCCAATATGGCCACCATCCCGAATCAAATTTCAAATTTGATCATCAATGATTCAAATCAGTTTATTTTCCATGTTTCTGTCAACATGAAATAATTTTGTCTTTTCGCGTTTGATTGGTATGGAGACCAACTTAATTTTTTTAAAGGACAACCCGTAGGTTTTCTCACTAAAAATTTGATATGGTTATATAAAGAAATTTTCGCAAAAAAATACAATTAAAGTTAATTTTTGTAAAAGAATATAATTGCTTATTTAACTATTTATTTTTTAAACATGAGACAAAATAATAGTTAGCGAATAAGATGTTGAAGGTGGCTTCTATTTTCCGCTAAGGAATGACCAAGTCGGTCCCTAACCTCGTCAATAACATTTACTAGGAAGTCTTCAGGAATGACCCGGATTTGAAATTTTCTGTTTCAAGTCTTCAATGTTATCTAGTCGACTGACAAATTTTAAATATCCCCACAAAAAATATCTAAGGGATTTATATCTGGGGAGCACACTGGCCATTCAATTGTACCTCTTCTGTTTATTCAGCGTCTTGGAAATAGTACGTTTAAATTCTCTCTGATATTTGCTGCAATATGTGGTGATGCCCCATCCTGTTGGAACGATAGTTGATGGTTAATAAGATTATTTGCATCCGGAAACAACAGTCTGCAAGATGAAATCATGTGATTTCTTAGCAGATCTAAATATTTTTCAGAATTGAAATTGGAATCTCTGAAGAAAGGTCCTATAATACGTCCTCCAACAATAACTACCCAAACATTAAATTTTTTGGGTATGTTGGATATACGCTTATTAGAACCAATGAGGGTTCTGACTTGACCAGTAGCGGATGGTATGTCGATTAACAACACCTTTTAAATTGAGCTTCATCTGAAAAAAAAGGATATTTCTTGCGTAGTTATTATTGTTATTGCATCATGCCTTCACAAAGTTCAGCCAACGAAGCTGACTTAGGTAGCTAAGTCATCGCCGTTTAACTCATGAACAAGATGTAATTTGTATGGACGTAACAACTGGTTTTGGTGGAGATCTGTTGGGGTAAAATTTATTAAACAGTATCTAAACTTGATCTATCTCTGCATGTCTTCATACCCCCTCATTATGAAAATTTCAGTTCTTTGCTTCTCACTTAAGCGTTCTATTATTTATTTATAATTCGTATAAACGCAAAAAAGAATAAGCAATTTTTGAACACAAAATGGTGTATGTTATGACTTAAAAAGAAAATAAAAAAAATGTCACGAGACATTTTAACTTCACAGGTACTTTGATTATCTTTTTTTTTATTAGTTTAAGAGTTAATTTTCAACGTATTTTTTTGCGATGTTTCTTATCCGTATCAAATTTTAGTGTACAGTAAGGAGAAAAGGCTGCTTTTTCAGGTATTGAAAGAAAACCTACTAGTTGTCATTTGAAAAAAATAAAGTTGCCTTTCATATTAACCATAACAACCAAATTTATTTCGCATTGACATAAACATGGAAAATAAACTAATGAAAAACGATATCAGGACTTTTTCTCATATACAAGGTTATTAAAAAGTTACAGGTGTCGTACGCGACTTTTTTGCCACGCTGTATTTAAACAAAACAATAATTTGTCTACTAATTACAGTAAAATGAATAGAAAATCGTCCGCTTTTGACATGCCTAAATTGGATCAGAGGTTTTTATGTGATAGCAACGTTTCCAGGCTTTTTAACAACTCTGTATATACCTTTGTCGATGACATTATCTGAACTAAAGCCGATTTCAGATTAACAAGCTAAAATTTACTACCCGCTACATCGATTTGAAAGACATAACCTATAACTACCCCCATAAGTGGTGCACGTAGTGTTCACCATGATTTCGCCATCTCGACAGCACTTCCTCACGCAAGGCCTAGCACCCTTGCACACACACCCCCGCACTGTGCCGTTTCCATCGCCCCCGGCGAAAAACTGTTCCGTTTTCCGAAACGGCGCTGGCGTTTTCCCGAAAATTTTCCGGGCAATCGGCCTGCGTCGCGCCAAAAAGCTCTCTCGCGATCAGAAAAACTACTAGCGCGAACTGTCGCCCCGGCATTTTCCTGGTGGAGTTTTCGTCGACCGACTGGTTTGTTTGGAGAGTTTCCGCCTTGTTTTAATGGAGCCGGGGCTATACAATTTCTAATTTTAACCGGTGTGGCGTGTATACGCCGAGATTTGTTGATAAAATGACCGACGAGTGACGATGAGAAAACACCTCAGGAATTCCGGTTAGCCTTATTTTAGTTGAACAATTAATACAGCATTGCGAAATCGGTTCTAGCGGCCGATTAAAGGCTTCATGAAAAAAATTACAGCATGTAATGCAGGTTATTTTTACATCAACGTAGTGGTGTGTATAGTATTCATGAAACATTAAAAAAAAATATTGCGTAAATATGCCTAGAATGTTCTAGAAACGTCGAGATTTCAAGTTTAGTCGAAAAATAATTTTCTGTCTGTATGTAAACCTTTAAAAAAAAAACACAATTTTTTTGCTTATTTTTTTTATCAAATTTTCAAGGGATTTCCAGTCTGCAATGGACCTGGAACCTCACTAACCGGTGGAATAAATGTTTGAACTTTAAGTATACGTGATTTAAAGATAGATTTTTCTCTCATGCGTTCAAAATGGCGCCTTGAACTGCTTAAAAAATTCTGTAAAAATTTCAGTGCATACTTTGAATGATTTTAAGACCTTTTTATTCTTGACAATTTATTGTAAAAAGTTCGAGTTTGTTTTCAAGAAAAAAAATTTCTAAGCGATACCAATTTGAACTTTAGAATTTTTTTCTCGAAAACAATGCATTTTTACTATAAATTGTCAAGAATAAAAAGTTCTTAAAATCATCCGAAGAGAAACTTAAATTTTGCAAAAATTGACTATTTGCAAAATAAAAAAAAATGCTCAAAAATTGAAAAAATTCTAGTGTATTCATTGAGTGATTTTAAGAACTTTTTACTCTTCATAATTTTTTGTAAAAGTGCATCATTTTTAAATAAAAAATTCTTGAATCTTTACGCAAAAATTTTGCAGTTCAGGCGCCATTTTGAACGCATAAGGGAAAAAATCGATCTTTAAACCACGTATACTTAAAATTCAAACATTTATTCCACCGGTGAGTGAGGTTCCAGGTCCATTGCAGACCGGAAACCTCTTGAAAATTTGATTAAAAAAAAAAATGTGAAAAAGATCGTGTTTTTTTTTTAACTGCTGTTTTCATAATGAATAATTTTTGGAGGAATTTTATGAACACCATCGGAAAGGGCACGTCTTAAACTTCAAAAATATGTCCCTGTCAAATTTTTCTGTCGCAAATAGTATTAGTTACGAGGCGTTGAAGAGCGATGTACCGGGAGTGGCGTTTTCGGCCGAAACGGGTTAAGATATCAACTTGAAAGTAACATATGTCCTATGATTTGAATTGAATCGGTAAAGATGTTGGAGAATAAACGTTAGTAATATACTTTTTCCTTGTCTATAGATAATTCAAAAACGATTCAAGATATCCACCTCAAATTTCAGACACATACCGTAAGGGCATAAAGTCGCGCACAAATTCGATAGAAATTAAAGGATTTTTTTTTAGAAAAACGCTCAGACACGTCATTTTTACTTGCCGACATTTTCACGTACTTCATTTGTATTTGACTGACATTTTGACATTCTTGATTTGTTTATTGACAGCTGTCAAATGTATGATGTCTTCCATATTTTTTTTTAAATGAGAACATAACTACATACATTTATTTATTTATGGTGTATATTTGCTTGAGAAGTGTAAAATCAGTTTCATTGTGAGAGATTGCGTTACATGATTACAGCATCGAATTATAGGGTTATGTAGTTATGTGACTATGTGGTTATGTGGTTGTGGGGTTAGGTGGTTGTGGGGTTATGTGGCTGTGGGATTATGTGGCTGTGGGGTTATTGGTTTATTGTATTATAGGATTATGAGGTTTCGGAGCCATAGGGTTTGTGGTTTTAACGGATATAGCAGAGGGTGCTTTTTGAGGTTATGGCCGAACCCAGACTTGCTGGGATGAAACTGACCCCGGATTCGGATTCAGCGACCCCAAAAACATGTAACTTCATCAACAGCCTTGCACAGCGATATAGTTACTGTTTGCTGTGGCTTTAGCAGAAACCGTTTTTCGTGAAAACGGACGCATAGTTACTGTAAACACAGATCGCTACCTAGCGATGTTACATGATTTTTTTCTGCCGCAATTGAGAAGCGACGCATTAACCTCAATATTGTATGGTTTTAACAAGACAGAGCAATTTGCCATACATCCAGAGGAGCAACGGATTTTTTAAGGGAACATTTCCCAGGGCTTTTGATTTCGTTGCGTGGAGATGTGGAGTGGCCTCCTCGGTCCCCAGACCTGTCACCTTGTGAATATTTTTAATGGGGCTACCTAAAATCTCGAGTAGGTGTACATAATCAAACCACGTATACTTAAGGCCCTTTCAGAAACAATGACCCGAGAAATTCGAAGGGTTCCACGTGAAATGCTACAAAGGAATATGGACATTTCTTGCGCTGTCTACAGGAGTGCCTAAAATGGGCACCACCTAACTGACGTAATTTTTCCCACCTGATTGTTTTTTTCTTATTTTTCATTGTGCATCGTTTAATGGAAACATTTCTATATTATGCTATGATATGTATTAAAAAAAATAAAATATGAATTTTGTTGAAAAATAAGAGTGTGAGAGTTTTTAAAAAATTCCATATCTCCCTTCTGGACCCCGTACCTCACGAAGTAGGCTAGAAAGGTGCTTCTTTCTCAAAGAAAAAGCATCTTGGAAGTGAGTAAGTTCCGGAGGGTCACCGAAAAAGTTATTTGTTTTATTTCTTGTTTTCTTTATAACACAGACCCCAATTAACCTATCTGAACAAAATTTGATTTGGCTTAGTTTTTGTTGATGTACAATGCAATTGTTGTATTCATGGTCAGTTACATCGTCCCTGTACGATGTAACTGACCATGTGTCCATTTTACTGGTACCTTTAGTCATTATTATTCTAAACCTAAGTAGCAGGCTGTATGGGGCATTTCACGCCAACTAAGTGAGGTGAACAAAAAATTCTGTTTGGAACATATCACAATCGATAGTACTTGCTAAAAAACTAACTTCCCTTAAATTTAAGATTTTTTTGAGCCACAAAGAGAGGGATGGTGAGGGTGAGAAAATACAAATTTTCGTTTCGACTCTAAAATTTCAAGCTTTCTCGGTAAGAAAATCAAAAGAATTAAAAAGCAGGTTGCAATGGTTTTCGATGTGTTTTTTTGCGTATAATACGATAAAAATATTTTCAAAATTATTGGGGTAGTTTTCACCCTTATTTTCAGGATTGAAAGTTTAAAATCGAAATTTCGAAACGTATAACACGATTTGTTTTCATTTTTTTTTATTTCTTTGTTTTTTTGTACTTTCAATTAATTTTTAATTCATAATGGGCGTCGACCAGGAACTGGCTCAAAAAACGGCCCAAAGGTGAAAAAACGTGGTTTTAGCGTATTTTCTCATCCTGTGAGATAGTAAATGGCAAGTGAATAATATATTCCAAAGTTTTTGGGGTCGCTGATCACGAATCTAACGTCAGATTTTCAAAAAACAAAATGGCGGATCCAGTATGGTAGTCAAATTTTAAAAGATGGCTAAATTTTGAAATTTAAAAAATACCATCGTATTCTACGGGAAATTTTCTACGTTAGATTCGTAATCAGCGACCCCAAAAGCCTTGGAATATATTATTCACTTGCCATTTACTATCTAACATTTTTTCACCTTTGGGCCAGTTCCTGGTCGACGCCCATTATGAATAAAAAATTAATCGAAAGAATGAAAAAAAAAATGAAAGAAATTTAAAAAAAATTGAAAAAAATCGTGTCATACTTTTCGAAATTTGGATTTTAAACTTGATCCTGAAAATAAGGGTGAAAACTACCCCCAATAATTTTGAAAATATTTTTATAGTGTTCTACGCAAAAAACACATCGAAAACCATTGCAGCCTTCTTTTTAATTTTTTCATTTTTTTATTGAGAAAACTTGAAATTTTAGTCGAAACGAAAATTTGTATTTTCTCACCCTCACCATCCCTCTCCTTGTGGCTAAAAAAATCTTACATTTTAGGGATGTTAGTTTTTTAGCAGGTACTATCGATTATCGATTGTGGTATGTTTCAAACAGAATTTTTTTTTGGCCTCACTTATTTGGCGTGAAATGCCCCAATAGCAAAACAACTTCCATATAATTTCTAAACGAAGATAGTGTCCGCATTACAACAAAGGAGGAACGGAAATAATAGAATGCAGAGCTGTGGTAACCAAGCGGTTAACTAAGTTCCTTTTAAATGATTCACACGCAGTGTTCTTCCAGTTTTACTTTGATAATTCCCTGGTTTATGTAGTCTATTTTAAGAATTTAATGTATCGTGTACAAATGGATATTATTTAATATGAAATAAGGAAATTTATGCAGGATGTAGTGTGAGTAATTGTTTAAAAAAAAATGTACAATTTAGTTTACATTTATATTATAATTTAGTTTACATTTATACTGTCCATTTCATTTTTGCGAAAAAAAATACTTTTCCGGGTATCAACATTTTCGTCGTGAACTGAAGTTTTCGATGCCGTCTGGTGTTTTGCAGAAATGATCAAACATAACCTCAAAATGGCGGTCAAATCAAGAGGTCGAACAAAAAAAAAAGACTTTTTCACAAAAATTGCTAAAACAAAAAATAAAAAAAACATATATTTTTTTGACCAGTGAGAAATTAAGATTTGTAAAAAATGACTGTAATTAATAAATGCAACGTTTGGTATGTGGAGGTTTTTGAGGTCGCTGATCACGAATATGAAATCAGATTTTCAAAATTCAAGATGGCGAATCCAACATGGTGGACGAGATTCTCAAAAAATCGATAGATTAATGCCAAATTTGGTATAAGGGGGGTTTTTGGGGCCGCCAATTGTGAATATGTCACCATATTTCCGAAATTGCAACATGGCGTCGCCGTACGGCGCATACGCTGTTGCAAAATCAATTGTTGTAAACTTGGTCAATTGACCTGAGCTTTCCTACTCGGGGTTTTTGGGGTCGCCGATTACGAATCTGTAATCATATTTCTAAACTTAGGGGAAGCCGGGGCGGAATGGGGATAATAACGTTTAGATTTATTTTTGATAGGATAAATGACGTTAAATAAATTAAAAAAAATAGTACGCTTTATTTAGGTATTGTAAACAAAAAACAAAAATGCATAAAACTAAGACTAATAGTTTTTGGTTTCATTTTTGACTTAAAAACAAACGTCTCCTTCACTCCATTCTGCCCCGCCTACAGGGCAGGATGGGGTACTGGCGATTATCAGGCTTACATATTTCACAAACAAGTACTGATTCATCATCGTCACTGTCTATCCCCGCACAAGAATTATGAGCCCACTTTTTGCACTGAATGCCTGAAACCCAACCTTCAGTTGAAGCTGAATATTGATCATTACAATATAAACATAACGCGTCGTCTTCCTCCTCAGACGAATCAGGGCTTTCTTCCACTTCTTCTATTATCTTTTGCTTTTTTACTCTCTTTTGTTTCTGACCTGACAGATTTCTTTTTACTTTATTTTTTTGTGCCTCCTTAACTTGGTTTGTTCTTTCTATTGATTCAGTCAGTCAAATAATCTCTTTTGCATATCCTTTGAATACGTCGCCAGTTCTAGCTCTTGATCTTTAGTAAAGACACAGTGATATTTACCAGCTGTTTTGTCAACTACAGAATTTGGATCATCCTTACGTTTTTTTACATATCTTTCTAATGTAGTTTGTGGAAATTGGAACTGAATTGATGCTTTCCTGCAGCGCACTATGCCACTAATAACAGCATCTACTGCTTGTTCTATAGTTTTAGTACTCCACTCTTGCCTAACGGTCTTTCTAACATATTTGGAAACCATCTAAAATAACACAAAATTCATATTTTTAATAGTTATTTAAAGCCGGGGCGGAATGGGTGTTGCCCCGTTGTGCCCCACCCCGTTCTGCCCCACATGTACTTAAAAACCAAACATAACCTTTGGCTAAACAGGCTTTATCAATATCTTGGCGTATCAATGTCTAAAGATACTTAAAAACATGCCGTATACAGTAAAATAAACAAGAATCTCCAAAACAAATAGATAATTAACTTACCTTGTGTTTAAAATGCCGAAAAGTTGTACCAACACACACAATTGTAGCACGTTTGGTCGAATGCACTCTAAACTGTTTGCAACAACCCGTTTATTGTTACCAGCTGATCCGTGGGGTTCTAGTGAATAATGACAGAGGGCGCTAGTAGTATCTGGCGTCTGCAGCGGGAAATATAAAACCCACCCCGTTCTACCCCGGGACATCGTTCCGCCCCGGTGTCCCCTACAAGATAGCGGCCCAGTACGGCTCATGCGCGTTTGAAAAATCAATGTAAAAGTACGGAAAATTATTTTTCGGCCGTAAAATAGTAAACTTCCTTTGTCGAAACTTTTTATTGGTAGATTTTATAGAAATTTATTTGAACAAAAGTGTCTAGTTGATAGGAAAAATGATTATATACATTACCAGGCTACACGTTTGTCTAGAAATTTTGTTCTATTTAAGCTTTTCCTTACATTTCAAGGCATCTAACTAATGATTTGAAATACTGATCTTTTAATATTTCCAAATATGTATCTTATGTATATATTCCATGTGCCGTACTGATTTGCCATTTCGAAATTTTACATATCTGATGATAGATTCGTAATCAGTGACCACAAAAACCCTTGGGTACTAAATTCCAGAGGAATTAATCAATTTTACGTTTATTTTACAAACGGTCATGCGCCGTGCGGCGCCGCCATTTTGGAATTTACAAATCATGCAGATCATACAGATCAAGTAATCATGCACATGCGGCCCCAAAAACTCCCTTATACTAAATTTCATTGGTTTTATTTGAATATCTATTGATTTTTTTTAGAATCTCGTCCGCCATGTTGGATTCGCCATCTTGAATTTTGAAAATGTTACTTCAGATCCGGTGCTACCGGGTTTTTGAGGTTAAAAAAAAATGAGATCCGCTATCTCATTTCTCACGGTGTATTCGGATTCAGCGAGTGAACATTCCATAGAGTTTATTGGTCTAGCCAAAAAATATACGTTTTTTATTTTTTTTAGCAATTTTTGTGAAAAAGTCGTATTTTTTGTGCGACGACTTGATAAGTACCGCCATTTTGAGGTTATATTTGATCATTTCTGCAAGCCACCAGACGTCATCAAAAACTACAGTTCATGACTAAAATTTTGATACCAGGAAAAGTATTTTTTTTTTCGCAAAAATGATATGGGCAGATGGGGTGGCTGATTTGGAAAAGAATGCCCCAGGTGTATTTTTTTTCTAATATATTTTTGTATTGTTGCCTTGTTTCATTTATTTGGCCATATCTTCCAAACAATGCCCAATTTTCACTTTTGTCAGGTACACCTCGTGTGGAACAAAATTGTGTCTATTTGGTTTTTGTTTCATTCAAAAATGTAAAGGTACAAAACAGTTAAATTAACGTCCTCTAAAATATATGTCAGTAATCGACAAGAAAATATTAAAAAACGCATTTTTGTAACAATCGCCATAAGTCATCGCCATTTCAGAAATAAGATAGAATTACAGGAAGTCTTAAGAATAAATTATAAGAAGTGCAGGAGTTCGGACAACTCTCTGTTTTAGTTCGGTTTATCGGTGTGTTCGAGGTGTTTATGTCGACGGCGTCTGTATTACGTTAATAATAAAATGTCACATATGCAAACACTTAAAAAATTACCATTTGATGGCGAAGTCATCACCTGGTATCACCGGTGATTTCGAAGATTTATTCTATGATGCCGCGGCCGTAATATGCAGAGTCGTAAAACGGCTGTGTAGAGATAAACGTGATTGTAACCGTCACATACATAGTGTGAAACATACAAATACAAAAGAGGGTATGCCATTGAGAGCTCAATTATGTTCGACTTACTTCTAATGCTGTGTGCCTGTGATGTATCCCTGAATGTACGAGTATTTGATAAACAAGTATTTTGTGAGTTCTGATGTTACACCCCCTTTTGGGAGGGTGTGTGTGGTTTGTGGCTCTGTTTTCTCGGGTGCCAGTATTAATAGGGGATCCCTTGAGGGTTGGCCGCTAGCTCCGTGGAGACGGTCGTGGGTAAAAATAAGAACAGTTCTCTTACGAGGCGCCACCAGTTTTCAACCCAGATGGTGATGTGTTAGAGCCAAGGGAGGGATCCGCCTAGCCTTAGATAGTACACAAAAAAAAAATGGGAAAAAGGCTATGAACCTTAACGTTCGGTCAGCGTAACAGTTCTCTGGTCGGCCGGCGACCACCGAACTGAACGCACTTAATGACACGGGTGAAGTTATCCACTAACCTCAAAATGCTAAGTACTCACCTTAAAATCGGCTGTTTATTCGGCTAACGAAATGGTACAAAGTTTACGGATATACAGATTTTAATAAACAGGGTTTATTGTACAACACAATAACAAACAGGGCTCGACGTGAACTGCTTGGTAGTGGTAAGTCCGTACTAATAGTAAATATTAATGGCTTAAACAAAATAGGTTATTTCAGAGTCACCTTCACCCTGGTAGTACTACTTGGATCGGTTAACAGGTATATATAATCGCAATAATAATCGTCATTTACCTTAAAATATACTAAATAGAGCATACGAAATGGGGAAAATATTAATGCACAGTATTTGCAGTGCGTGTCAATTTATGCAACTAGGGGAGTGAAGCTCTTAAAGTCCAGATTGTAAAAGGTTACAATGCACTAAATGTAAAGAGTACGACTGATGAACAGGACATGCTTAGCGGGAAGATAGTGATGGTGTCCTTACCTTAGGTTTTGGGTGGCCTCGAGGATGTTGACAAGTGTTCCCTTGCAGAAGGACAAAATATCCAGCAACTGCTGATTTAAACTGCCGATGACTTTCACCGCAGCTATATTATAAGCCTTCAACTTCTCCAAAATCCGTTTACACGATTAAGACTGCCTCAGTCAAGAAGAAGCATGGAAATGTCAACCAAAGAAAAACGAAGAGCTGTCAACGGAAATTCCCGTCAAAAGCCGTCATCTGCTCTCAGGGATGCCAACCCCTGCAGTGACAAGTGACAGCTGTGATAAGGCCTGATGGATGGTGGATACAATTTTGTATATTATGTGAGTATTTACTAAAGTTCAGAGTGCATCAAAATGATGCATCAAAAATGATGCATCACATATTCTGGCCATCACGAAGAAAACTAAACCTCAACTCAAAATTTGTAAACAACCCTTCATCTCTCGAATTATTTGAATTGGGTGGTTCCTGCTTGGAGATTTTACACAAATACTAGATGGTATGCAGCTATAACTATCTGAGGAAACAAGGGCAAGGCTTCTCGGCACACCGTATCTCGTGGAGCGCTACCGAACAACTCTCAAGGTACCGACACAGAGGCCCTCGCTAAACAAACCATGGGACCAACAATTAAAAGAGCTTAAATAAACTAGAAAATGTTAAACTATATTGAGGTAAAACTACTATTGTCCACTAGTAAAAATTCAGCCCGTTACACTGAAACAAATAATACGTTCCAGAGATGCCGTTACCAGGTCGCACAACGTTACGTAGTTATTTACCGACTGTACGCAGGGACTTACTAAAGTGGGTTAAAAATGCATTAGAAATACATGACTGTGGTTATATACTGACGAGACGAGACGTTTCCATCAAATAAAAGCTGTTATTTTATAATTCAATGTTGCCGAAGCTGCAGTTATTAAGGAGAGTTAGACCAAATTTCAAAAATTACAGAACTGTGCGTTGTTGTCTGCGGAGTCAGTACAAATAGTGGACGAAGTAAATTCGCTTTTACAAGTTATAGGTGACGCAATCAATGAGCCAGTTAAAAATATGTTCAAACGTGTATTAAAGAGAGACACCGGTGTTATCAAATTAAGACAAATTTGTAATGGGGCATCTACGGATTCGTTAAGTGAGTGCAAAGAGTGTGTTAATTATGCCTGTATGACATCAGTAGATGTGGAAGGGTCAGTCTCAAAATATAGGTATATATTTTCGCCACAGTAAACAAAACTCACGGAGACAACTACAGAAACTTATCTGATGATACAAAGTTTTTACGAATCTTCTTCAGTGCATGGTAGTACTGTTAACCAAGCTACGTCGGCAAGCCCCTCCCCCCTCCAAAAAAGGAGGGGGGGGCAAAAAATGCAATTTTTTAACATTGTTCTTTATAGGGGACATACCTCATTCTGCGTATACCTGCTTCGAACGCATGGGTCGTTGAAGATGAAAATGCTTACAACTCCGAGAGTTTTGCTCCGATCGTTCTGAAATTTTTCCTGTGTATTCTTGAAATATCAAGAATAGTAAAAAAAAAAAAATCGATTTTTTTGAGCCGACAAATAGTCCAATCAACGAGCGAAATATGGTCGTATAGAGAATTCTAAGAAAGATAGCGTTTTTTTGCTACTCGAGTTTTAATGGCGAACATAACCAAAAAAATTCCCAAAAGTAAAAAAAAAACGGTTTTTTGCAAATAAACAAAAAGCTTCAAGTCCTACACAAGAAAGTTAAATTAGAAAGTTGTAGGTTTTAAAAATGCGCGTCGAATGAAATTCGAACGAAAAAAATCGGTTCATAAACATTTGAGAAAAATTTAAAAAAAAGTCAAAAATCGCTCGTTTTCGTATTTTTGCTGTATAAATTCCAATTTTGTTTGAACAAACTTCTTGTTAACTACAAATATAGCCCAAGACAAGCGAAAAATGATTCTTTTTTTCAAAAATTCAAAAAAGTTTTATTTTTTCGAGTAATAACGATTTTTTTTAAAAAAGACGTTTTCAAAAATCAGCTTTTACAGAGGCAAAAATGATCGTACAGAAACGATCATGGGCTCATTTGATTCGCGAAGACTTGTACTTTCATGCTATTAAAAACCCAAATCGCTTTTATTTAATTTTTTGCATAAAGAAATGCGTTGTAAAATTGTATCATTTATTCGAACCGGTTTTTTTCGAATAACTTTTTTAATTTTGGTTTTACAATTTTTGGCCGTTGCATATTTGAAAGCTGCCATTCAAAAAAAACACGCATTTAAAAAAAAATGAAGGTCCCACGAACTCAGGGAGCCGAGATGTTTTTCTTTTTTTTTTAATTCCTGACAGCGCTGTATAACGTCCAATTGACTTCATTTTTACACGAAATAGATCTCAAAGACTTTTACTTTCTTAAAAAAAATATTTCAAATCATTTCGCATAAATTAAGTTGACATAATTGTTTGCGAAAGAACAGCGCTGGGTGCGGCATGCGCTAGCCAGCGCACGGCTACAGAGTGGAGGGACACTCCGCTTGGGCGCATCGAAACCTAAACACGATTTCAAATCGATCGCGCTCGCAAAATTATCTTTTCCTCGGCTTAAAAAAAATTATCTGGGCTTCCTGAGGTCGTAGGACCTTCACTTTTTTTTAAATGCGTGTTTTGAATGCCAGTTT
This sequence comes from Aromia moschata, assembly GCA_029963805.1. NCBI lineage: Eukaryota > Metazoa > Arthropoda > Insecta > Coleoptera > Cerambycidae > Aromia > Aromia moschata. The sequence continues at coordinate 536,941 of JAPWTK010000072.1, read as the reverse complement.
TCAAATATGCAACGGCCAAAAATGTAAAACCAAAATTAAAAAAGTTATTCGAAAACAAACGGTTCGAAAAAATTATACAATTTTACAACGCATTTTTGTTGCAAAAATTAAATAAAAGGGATTTGATTTTTCAATAGCATGAAAGTACAAGTCTTCGCGAATAAAACGAGCCCATAATCGTTTCTGTACGATCATTTTTGCCTCTGTAAAAGCTGGTTTTTGAAAACGTCTTTTTTTTTTAAATCGTTATAACTCGAAAAAATAAAACTTTTTTGAATTCTTGAAAAAAAGGATCATTTTTGTTTGCTGATAACAATTAGTGACCGGTTTTCTCCACGTTGATTGTGCTATCAAGGCTTTTTAAGAGGTAATCTCGATATGTAGCATTCCCGTCAATATTTATTTTCGGCCACTCACCCTTGCTGAACATGCGTATCTCCATGGCCAACTCCGAGTTTTCCTCGCTCTTGTCGCATAGGAAGATGCTGGTTTCCCGGCTGTCTGCGTCCACGTACAAACAGTAGCGCCCTGGCTGGTACTCAGAAAAACCCGATTCATTGAAGTATACCAGCAATGATCCGTTTCTCTGCAAGTAGAACGCGTCCGCTGGGGGCGGGTACGCGTAGTACCCTTTGTCGCAAAAGCCTCGCGCGATCCAGTACTCGTCCAAGGACACCCCTCTTAAGGGCTCGGTGTCCTCGAAAAATGTCACGTTAAACTTCTCCTTCGGTTCGTACACGCACGCCTTGCTGCTCATGTTGAGTACCTCTCCTTCGTCGCAACACATCTGGACGCACCTCGTCTTCTTGCACTTGCAGCCCCAGGTGGCGCCGTGTTCCTCGAAGTACTCGCCGACGTGGTATTCGTGATGGCGACGCAGGAACGCTCCGTCGGGGCGCTTCAGGCCCCGCGTGACGTCGACGGCGGTGGATCGCGGGCACGGGTGCTCCCGGGGGCGAACGGGGTGCGCGAAGAGCAGCAGGCCGAGCAGGGCTTCGCGGAACATTCTGACGGTGACTGACCAGGAGCGACGTGGCCGTGGCTGGCGGAGTACGCCGAGGTTTCGCGGCGGAACCTGGTGTTCGCCGCAAGCAGATAAAAAGCATGAAAAGATATCTATAATGTCCCTGTCGATATGAACTGGACCGCATTAACGCGTATTGTTTAATTTAATTACTTCGAAGGATGATTTTAGGTGCGATCCATACACATTCCAGTAGGCAGAGACTTTTATATGTTCTTGAAACATATAGGGCTAGTGTTGAATTTTTTGCGTGGAACACAATGCGCGGGGTCCGTAGAGCTTAAACCGTAGGCTAATATTTTAAATTAACAATTTGTGAAAAAAAAAACGTCTTTTTTTCACTTTCCGCTTATATCTCCGTTCCTTGACATATTTTATATAGCATATAAAATATAAATGTATATTAATTATAATATAACTTGATGGTATGTAATATAAATAACTTAATAGCATATAAAATGCATATATAAAGAGCATGGCATTTCACCCCAAGTGAGGCCAAAAAAAAAAATTTCTGTTTGAAATATATCACAATCGATAGTACTTAGCTAAAAAATTAGATTTTCCTAAAATTTTAGATTTTTTTGAGCCACAAGGAGAGTGGCATGGTGAGGGTGAGAAAATACAAATTTTCATTTCGACTCTAAAATTTCAATCTTTCTCAATTAAATAATGGAAAAAATTAAAAAGAAGGTTGCAATGGTTTTCAATGTGTTTTTTGCGTAGAATGCGATAAAAATATTTTCAAAATTATTGGGGGTAGTTTTCGCCCTTATTTTGAGGATTTAAAGTTTAAAATCGAAATTTCGAAAAGTATGATGCGTTTTTTTTCATTTTTTTTTATTTCTTTTTTTTTTTGTACTTTCGATTAATTTTTAATTCATAATGGGCGTCGACCAGGAACTTGTCCAAAAAACGGCCCAAAAGGTGAAAAAACGTAGTTTTAGCGTATTTTCTCATCCTGTGAGATAGTAAATGGCAAGTGAATAATACATTCCAAGGTTTTTGGGGTCGCTGATTACGAATCTAACGTAGAAAATTTCCCGTAGAATACAATGGTATGTTTTAAATTTCAAAATTTAGCCATTTTTTAAAAGTTGACTACCATACTGGATCCGCCATTTTGTTTTTTGAAAATCTGACGTTAGATTCGTAATCAGCGACCCCAAAACCCTTGGAATTTATTATTCACTTGCCATTTACTATCTCACAGGATGAGAAAATACGCTAAAACCACGTTTTTTCACCTTTTGGGCCGTTTTTTGGGCCAGTTCCTGGTCGACGCCCGTTATGAATTAAAAAGTAATTGAAAGTACAGAAAAAAAAACAAGATATTAAAAAAAAATGAAAAAAATAATCGTGTCATACTTTTCGAAATTTCGATTTTAAACATTCAATCCTCAAAATAAGGGTGAAAACTACCCCCTATAATTTTGTAAATATTTTTAGCGTATTCTACTCAAAAAAAACACATCGAAAACCATTGCAACCTTCTTTTTAATCTTTTTCATTTTCTTACCGAGAAAGACTGAAATTTTAGAGTCGAAACGAAAATTTGTATTTTTTCACCCTCACCATCCCTCTCCTTGTGGCTCAAAAAAATCTAAAATTTTAGGGAAGTTAGTTTTTTTAGCAGGTACTATCGATTGTGATATGTTTCAAACAGAATTTTTTTTTGACCTCACTTGGCGTGAAATGCCCCATATGCATATTAGGAGTTGTAGCCTATTGAATTTCCAAAATTTTCAGCCCAACCCTAAGTCTCCAAGTTATTGCTATTGCTATTATTAACTTGCAAATGACTGAAGTTGAAAAAGTGCTTTTTCTCAACATTTTTTTACTTCGAAAGTAAGGCAGTTATGATCATGAAATTTGGAGGTACTGCTATTTGTAGTATGAAGTTACAACAAATTTCAGCTCGATCCGTTAATAACTTTTCGAGTAATTAACGATCGAATTTTTTGCAAGCTTTAATTAACAATGACGCCATTTCTTTGTCTATTGTACGACATTGACCGGGTTGGGCTAGAAAAATCATAAATCTCTTCTAGTTTGCGAGACTTTGAGATTTTGAAGAATATTAATTTGGGCCAGTTTTATAACGTTTTCTACGCGACTACCTTTTTTGACGCGACGTGTATATAGTTTTAGTGATGCCGCTTCGAAATTCTTGGAATTGTGACTATAATATCTTGAGGCCCATTTTTGTTGTAAAATACGCGTTTTGAAGCCTACTTTCAAGATTTCCTCTCGATGTTCGTTCATGCGGGTGAGAGAGAGAGGGAGAGAGAGACGCCAACTCGGCGTATAGAGTTAGCGAACGTAAATAATACATGGCATACACCATGCGCAATTCCCTTATGCATTCAAAATGGCGCCTGAACTGCAAAATTTTTTGCGTAAAAATTCAAGAATTTTTTATTGAAAAATGATGCACTTTACAAAAAATTGTCAAGAATAAAAAAGTTCTTAAAATCACTTAAGGAATGCACTAGACTTTTTTTCAAAAAATTTTTTGAACAATTTTTTGGATTTTGCAAATGTCAATTCTTGCAACATTTAAAAAAATCGCTTAAAAAATTCTAAAATGCAGTTCCTGTGCATAATTCGAATGGTTTTAAGAACTTTTTTATTCTTGACAATTTATAGTAAAAATGCCTTGTTTTCGAGAAAAAAATTTCGATACTAATTTGATCTTTAGAATTTTTTTTATCGAAAACAATGCATTTTTACTATAAATTGTCAGAAATAAAAAGTTCTCAAAATCACTCAAAGAATGCACTGGAACTGCATTTTAGAATTTTGTAAGCGATTTTGTAAATTTTGCTCAAATTGACTTTACAAAATCCAGAAATGTTTGAAAAAATTCTAGTGCATTCATTGAGTGATTTTAAAAATGTTTTATTCTTGACAATTTTTTGTAAAAGTGCATCATTTTCCAATAAAAAAATTCTTGAATTTTTACGCAAAAAATTTTGCAGTTCAGGCGCCATTTTGAACGCATAAGGCAAAAAATCGATCTTTAAACCATGTATACTTAAAGTTAAAACATTTATTCCATCGGTTAGTGAGGTTCCAGATCCATTACAGACGGAAACCCCTTGAAATTTTGATTTAAAAAAATGTGCAAAAAAATTGTGTTTTTTTTTTAAACTGCTTTTTTTTCATAATTAATTTTTTTTGGAGGAATTTCAGGGACACCATCGGAAAGGATACGTCTTAAACTATCAAAATATGTTCCTGTCTAATTTTTTTTGTCGCAAATGTTATTAGTTATGAGGCGCTGAGGAGCGATGTACCGGGAGTGGCGTTTTTGGCCGAAACGGGTTAAGGTAAAGAATTAATAAAATGCCACACAAATATCATAAAAAAGCAACAAATTGAACAGAAGCACATTAAACACGACGTAACGACAGAGAAGTAATGTCACAATAATTAGTTCCGAAATTTTCCGCAGTGGCGCTGGCGTCTTACCCGTTTCGGCCCAGAATGTCCCTCGCGGTACAACCCGTGGCTAATACAACCCCTCTTTGGACGCTTATAACTTACGCTATTTGCGAAAAAGACGTGTTCTCAAAGTTCAAGGCAAGCTCTTTCCGATCGTGTACACCAAATTTGCGAAAAATGTTATTAACTATAAGAAAATGGGGATTTTTTTATAAAAAAAAAGCATGATTTGTTCGCACTATTTTTTTTTTGTAAATCGAGTTTTTAAAAGGTTTCCGGCATTCTATCGACCTAGAACCGCTCTAACCGGTGGAGTAAATATCTGAATTTCAAGGATATACAGTTCGAAGTTTGATTTTTCACCTTCGTGTTTTCAAAATGGCGCCCGAACTGCAAAATTTTCACGAAAACGCTTATGAATTTTTTTCTGACAATATGAATGTATGGATAAAATTAACAAGAATAAAAAGTGCTTAAAATTACTCATTAAATGCATCTGAATTTTTTCAAAATTTTTTTGAGGAACTTTTTTGATTTTGCAAATTTTTGCAAAAGCAAAAAATCGTTCAAATTACTCCGGAAAAAATCATACGTATTCTATGGGTAATTATAAGAACTTTTTGTTCTTAGTAATTTACTCCGTAAGTTCAACGTTTTCAAAAAAAAAAATCTAAAAGATCAAAATTTTATCGGATCATGTAGAAATACGATATGCTCGCCTATCGATATGTACGAGACCGAATTGGTGAAAAAAGGACCTGTGAAAAAAGTGTAACTTCTCAAAAATTGATAATCGATATTAATAAAAAAAATAAAAAAAAAAGACTATGAAAAATATCTATATTCGTCGACCTCCATGTGGTGATAGTTGGGCAACGTAAACTTTGTTTGTGGCGGACAGACAATCGATGCATGGGTACATCGAACATTACATGACTCGAAAAAATTTTTATATTTCGCAAATTCTTCTTGAAAACCTTGAATTTACAGAGAAAATCACCAAGAAAAAAAAGTTCTTAGAATTACCTATAGAATATGTATGAATTTTTCCGGAGTAATTGGAACGATTTTTTTATTTTGCAAAAATTTTGCCAACTGCAAAAAAGTTCATCGAAAAATTTTGAAAAACTTCAGATGCATTTATTGAGTAATTCTAAGCACTTTTTATTCTTGGTAATTTTATTCATACATTCATATTGTCTGAGATAAAAATTCATAAGCGTTTTCGTGAAAATTTTGCAGTTCGGGCGTCATTTTGAAAACAACAAGGTGAAAAATCCAACTCCGAACTGTATATCCTTGAAATTCAGATATTTACTCCACCGGTTAGAGGGGTTCCAGGTCGATGGCATGCCGGAAAGCTTTTGAAAACTCGATTTCCATAAAAAATTGTGCGAAAAAAATATGTTTTTTTACAAAAAAATCCTCATTTTTCTATAGTTACTAACATTTTTCGCAAATTTGGTGTACACGGTCGGAAAGAGCTTGCCTTGAAATTTGAGAATATGTCTTTTCCAATTTTTTTAATATAAATAGCGTACGTTATAAGAATCTAAAGAGCGGTGTACCGCGAGGGACATTCTGGGCCGAAAGGGATTAAAATCTGACGCCTATCTTCGAAGGGCACTTACCGCTGCTGTAGGGTTTGGATTCCTCTTTGGCCGCCACCAGACTGCTCTCGTTGTAGCAGACCAGGGCGGCCTGCACCGTCCTCCGTCCCAGCACGATGGTCTCCAGGCAGTAGTGCCGGAAAGGGATCACAGGCCTCTCCTCGTCGTGCGGCTTGAAGATGCTGCCGTCGCCCTGCACCAGGAACGTCTGTTTCTCGTCGAAGTCCGGCAGCAGGGCCAGCCTCTTGTCGAAGCACCGGTCGTCGTGGATGACGGCGAAGGCCACATCGGTGGCGTTGGTGACGGCCACGGTGCCGTTGTAGACTCTTAGGTTGAAGTGGTGACCGGCTAGGAAAACGCGGGGGTTGCAGGCGATAGAATCGGTCGCACGTGCGAAGAGGGGATGTTGGAGAACATTTTTTTGGTTCAGCGTGACTCGTTAAGGGGAGAAAAACTTGCTATTAACGAGTATTGGTTATAACGAGAACTCGTGTACAGGGTACGTGACTTAAGACTCCTCAAGCCCGTAACATCGTCAATTTTGAGGTTAGGGTCTCGAGCAGAGATGGGCGTCGACGCGTCGATTTTTATTGTCGAGCTCGACACGTCAATATATGTATAGTCAATGTGAGGAGATAGATTTTTAATTCCTTTGATGGCTAACGCCGCCCAATGGCGGGCATATATCTTTTATAAATTCGAAAATTGTGAAATAATTTTTTTCATCAAATCAATATAGGAGATTAAAATTAGCCTGCATACAAAACTCTTCATATTTCTAATATATAGTTGTAAATAATGCTCATTTAGCCAGACAATCTCAAAAAATTTGTCTGCCCAGCAGGGACACAAACACAAACACTTGACTGACGGAAACAAGAGGGAATTACTAATGGACCGCATGAATAGCTAACCAAAGTATTCGATGCAATGCAAAATACTCAAATTGGGTCACTGTAGCTCACAGCGTGAATGCATGTTGCCGGCTCTTCAAAATTTTCTTAAGTATAGTAATGTACATAAAGTTGTTTTAATTAATTATTTCTTACAGCAATTTTAAACGCCTTATTTTAATGCTAACTAATAAATTTATATATATGTATTTATTTAAATATTCCAAACTAGATTTCTAAGAACGTCACGAATTAACAGTTTACTGAAGTATGAATATTAGATATAATATTCATATGAATATTACATATACAATAACATTTGTACAGTGAGCTTAGCAATTTTAGAAAATATATCTGACAACCTTGCTCTTTTTTCATGTCATCACATGAACATTAGAAATACTATACAGGGTTAGTTTTTTGTAATTTGACGATTTTTTTATTTATATATTTTTTATACGATTTTTATACGATTAAGTTATTACGAGTTTATTATTAAAATTGGAAAAAAGTTCTTCAGACAAAAGTAATAGAGTTTTGCATAAATATTTGTAACACAATGTGAGAAAAAATATATAATTGAACATCAGAAATCATAAAACTGAAACAAAGTTATGTTTTTTTTTTAATCGAATACCCTGTATATTATTGCAAATTCTAATTCCTTGAATTTTTACCATTTCAAAAATATATAACATGTCTATATTAGCGTCAGTCGGTCGCGACATATTTCTTCTAAAAATAAATGAATAACTTCAAAATTTTCCTATTCGCTAAACGTTATTCTAGTTTTAAACAAATAGTTATAAATATAAATTATTGAAATATAGCCCAATACTTTTTAAATGACAGTTCTTCTTCTTTTTTTCATTATTTTTTTTCTGGTCCAGTCGTCAATGGTAGCTGCGATCCGTTGTCGCTAATTACTTCTTAAATAAAATATGTCCCATCCTTCTGAAGCAGACATAGACACGTTATATATTTTTGAAAAGGGAAAAAGAGGAATCAGAACTTGCAATGATATATAGGGTGTTCCATTTAAAAAAACACAACTTTGGTTCTGTTTTATGATTTTTGATGTTCAATTGTTTTTTCTCAAATCATAAAAATTTAGCAAACCTCTATAACTTTTGTCTGAAAAACTATTTTATAATTTCAATAATAAACTCAAAATAACTTCTTTAAACCGTTTAAACCATTCAAAAACGTGTGTGCGGGATAAACATTCATTCCCCTATACTTCTTTTAACATTGCATAAGCTTCTGTAAAAGTTTTCCCCAATTCAACAAGAAACTTGAGATTAACCCGTTGCTCCATCTGAATATTAACATTTTTTCTACATGTCACTGGTGCGTAGACTTATTCAAACGACTGTTACAGTCAAACTTAGCGACCCACTGGCTTGTCCAGCGAACTCAGGATGGGGGAAAGTATCACCAGACACAGTTCTGTTCAAACTTGTCTCGACACGTCGCAGCGCGCTGGCAGCAGCATCGGTTCGGTTATTTAATAGCCACACCTCGTATTTTGTGGTTGTTTGTCGTATTTCTTGCAGTTCTTATCACCCCTCGAGTATTTAAAATGTGGCTTTAAAAGAAAAGTGGTCGAAAGTATAACAAACATTTTAAAGATTTTAACTTTGATTTAATAAAAATAAACGGCAAGCATGCCGCTAAGTGCAATTTTTGTAAGACCGTTTTAAAAAAGACTAGAGCATCAAGGTTAGAGTCTCAGGTAACTAAGCGAATAATTTTATTGCACGACATATTTAATTAGGATTTAGTGCTCAACGTTTTGCCACTCCTTGCTTCGGATTTCGGTTGTCATTTGGCATATATCGGCTCTGGATCATAGACATTCTGATCCAATATTATGAACTAGCTTGGTGCAGTGGTGTAAGCACTACACTAATGGCATAAAAGTTGTCGGTTCGATTAAAATTAATGTTATTTAGATTTGGATTTATATAATTATTAGGTGTGTATGTAATATCCATTAGTTGTATTAGCATTTTGTTTATTTGTATGAGTTTTGGAAATATTTTAAGTAGTTTACTATTTTGTTGATATTTTCGACATTGTTTGCAGCCACGACTTATTAAAAATTGTCAACCCCGACATCAAATTCGACGCGTCGACAATACAATAGTTGACGTCGCCCATCTCTGGTCTCCAGTGACACATCAATTTATATATACTTCGCTTTATTTTTTAAATATACATACAGAGTGGTTCAATTTTCGTTTATTAACTCGAGAATAATTGAAAAGTAATTTGTTTTGTTATTTGTTATAACTACTCTAATGAATATGACATTAATAATTGTTTGCATGTTTTCTAGTAGAGGGTAGTTTTTTGTTTCATCCTCGAAAACAAAATAATTTATTATCTTGAAAAATGAGATTTTCATGGATTTGTGCATAAATAAAAGTAGACACCCTGTATATACCTCAAAATTTTGTTATTTTGATATAGCTAAGTTACTAGTTGATTGACTATTTATCGTTAACAGATTACTGAGGAACCGAGTGAGTAACGGACAGCTACGAAGTGTGGCTATTAAATCCAAAGGCACAAAAAAAAACCGAACTGATGCTGCCCTCAGCACGTTGCGAGCATGTCGCGATAAGTTTGAACAGAACTGTGCCGGGTGCTACTTTCCCCACTCTGAGCTCGCTGGACAAGCCAGTAGGTCGTTCAGTTTGACTATAGCAGTCGTTTGAATTAGTCTACGCACCAGTAGGGTGTCCGTTATTTCCCAAGTTAGTTTTTTTACAAACGCCCCTTAAATTTTCAGTTTATGACCTAAAAAAAAATATCAGATCCAAATAAGCCCTTAATATTCATATTAACCCGTGCCTAAATGATAATACATTTCCCATTTAAATGACATGGGATTTTTTCATTTTTTGCATTTATTTTTTTTTCTCTGAAATGAATGCAGCTGCACCAAAAAGCAATGCATATTTTCGTAGGAAATTGAACGCTCTACAAAAAGAGGTCTATTATGTTTTTTTGATAAATTCTGCCTTTCAAACGTTATTCAAGAATAAAGTTGTGTTCATTGTCAAATTCATCGTTTCCTATTTTTCTTATAACTACTGCATTTTGTTTGTAATAAAATTATGGTGTAACAGCGATTAGCCTCATATTTACGTACTTTTAGGTAAATTTTAGTTCTCAAATAGGTATTTCTTATCTAATTCGTATATTTAATGCAATCAAACTGAAAAAAAAGCTGAAAAAAAATCGTATTTTGAATTTATTTGTTTTGTACACCTTGCATAGGTGTACAAAATCGTATCTACGAGCGATTTGTTATAACTTCAAGTAATGTGAGTCTAACCAGTGTTCCTAGACGGCACGGACAACTGACGCATGCGCAATTGCGGGGGGCGGCACCTAAGCTCGTATTGGTGGAACTATGCCTGAACTCTCGTGGCGCGCTTAACTTAAGCGCGCTGAGTAGCAGAGTTTGTGCGTTTGAATCATGCGCGGACTGTTCCGCCAATGCGCGCTTAGGTGCCGCCCCCCGCTATTGCGCATGCGTCAGGTGTCCGTGCCGTCTAGGAACACTGGGTTAGACTCACATTACTTGAAGTTATAACTAAAGCCGGCTAAACAGCGCGGCGGCCTACAAAGTTTTCACACATATCAACGTAAATAACGGGGTAAGTTTAACACATCTCTTTATAAATTGCAATAGTTTATTGTTTTCATGAATTTTGTTTTTGCACATACAAGTAGTAAGTAGTATGACGCCTACGATTATGGCCCGCCGCCCGCCCGGATCTGCCGGCTTTAGTTATAACAAATCGCTCGTAGATGGCGTTGGTGTACAAAACAAATAAATTCAAAATACGACTTTTTTTCAGCTTTTTCTGTTTCATTGCATTAAATATACGAATAAGATAAAAAATAGCTATTTGAGAACTAAAATTTACCTAAAAGTACGTAAATATGAGGCTAATCGCTGTTACTCCATAATTTTATTGCAAACAAAATGCAGTAGTTATAAGAAAAATAGGAAACGATGAATTTGACAATGAACACAACTTTATTCTTGAATAACTTTTGAAAGGCAGAATTTATCAAAAAACCATAAGAGACCTTTTTTTGTATAGCGTTCAATTTCCTACAAAAATATGCATTGCTTTTGGTGCAGCTGTATTCATTTCAGAGAAAAAAAATTAAATGCAAAAAATGCAAAAAATCCCACGTTATTTAAATGGGAAATGTATCATGATTTAGGCACGGGTTAATATGAATATTAAGGGCTTATTTGGGTCTGATATTTTTTTTAGGTCATAAATTAAAAATTTAAGGGGCGTTTGTAAAAAAAACTAACTTTGGAAATAACGGACACCCTGTCGCACCAGTGACGCGTCGAAAAAATGTTAAGTGTTCAGATGGAGCAACGAGTTAGTCTCTTTTAAAGTTTCTTGTTAAACTGAGGAAAACTTCTACTGAAGCGTATGCAATGTTAAAACGTAAAATGTACGGGAATGAATGTTTATCCTGCACACAAGTTTTTGAACGGTTTAAAGAGGGACGTGAAACGACCGAAGACAATCCGCGCCCCGGACGGCCCTCAACGTCAAATTCTATGTCTTTGGACCCATGACGTCATGCCTCACATAGAATGTCAAAATGAGGAGAATTGAATGAGGGCTGGAATGAGGAATTATATGACAGTTAAATGAGGGCCGAGATGACGGTTTAAATGAGGGATAGCTCTCCCAGGCCGGTTGGGGGGGGGGGGGGGTGCGTGACGTGACGCATGACGCCCATAATCCCATAATAAAGACATATAATGTCAAAAAGGACGAAAACATAGAAAAACTTTGTAAATTAATCCGCGAAGACCGTCGTCTAAACATCCGAGGGCTTGCTAAAATAACAGGATTCGACAAAGAATGTGTTCGCCAGATGTTGCATGAATTGTTCAACATGCGCAAAGTTTGCCCAAAAATGGTGCCAAAACTCCTCACTCCCGAACAAAAGGAATCAAAAATGAACATTTGCGTTGACACTGTAAACAAAATTGACACCGATCCAGGCTTGTTAGACACGGTGATAACTTGTGATGACAAGATTCGAAAGTGTGGAAGTGGTTAAAGCAAAAGCGACGGAGGTTCTGAACCAGCTGACAGAAGCAGACTTCCAGCACTGCTTTCAACAATGGAAAATTCGTATGGAACGGTGAAGAGATTGCCAAGGGGAGTACACTGAAGTCGAAAAAGTTGCTACTGTAATTGGTAATGAATAAAAACTGTTATGACAGCAGTTCGATTATTTAATAGCAACACCTCGTATTTCGTTGCCAGTTTTTTTGTTATAAAGAAAATTGTACAAACGATTTTAGATATTTGTTATGATTTAGAGGCCGTTGCACTTTCACACGTAGTGGTTGGACTTTATAGTTCTACGATTTCGTTGAAAACACCGTCCGAACCAAAAAATATTCTCCAACAATTCTCTCCACCTCTAGATAAAACTGTTCTGTTTACTAATGGATAGGCAGTAGAATAGTCCCCACTCCGCCTTTTTCGGCAGATTTGAACATCGGCCATTTTGTAAGTAAGTAAGGAGCTCCGCATTTTTTGCAATCAGCTGTTCTCTTTATTTTATATGACGTATTGATTTTATGACATTTCTTATACAACGTTCTATAAGAAATAAATTAATTGAAAAAAATTACATAATTTTTTTTCTCCTCTTACCAAGTTCAATGCACTTTATCTTATATGAATTATTTTTGAAATGAAAACATTTTCTTGAATCATGATATGGATCATGAATGAAAATATACTGTTGAGTATTTAACATGTCAAATAGACAAATAAATAATTGATTACTGATGACAAAGGCTTGTAAGTGTTTTATTCATTATTACCATAATATGACACTTCCTTTCCTTCTGTTCTCTGTTCTTTAAATAATTTCTAAAATTTTCTTATATATCTTATGGATATTTCTTCACATTAAAACGTCACTGAATGCTTAATAGAACGTAAAAAATTCTAATACACTATAAAGAAGTTATAAATAATTTTTACATTCATTATAATAACCATATTTTTTATTAACATCATGAATCTATTCCATAAATCAGATTTATTAGTACACAGCACTTGCTCGCATTCAAATACGCGCCAATATGTGATATATTCAAAACGCTTAAGCGCGATTGGTTCTCCTTACTGTCTTGCAAGATGGTGGACCCCCCCCCCACTTACGTCCTTCAGCCTGTCTAGTTAGTAATAGAGATAGCACTAAACCATAAAAGTCAGGGCCGCACTTTGTATATAGTACATCACTGTGAGAAATACGAAAATATGTGTATAGGTATCTAAAAACACTACCTGGCAACACTAAAAACATGTACGTGTCATAGACGTATGTATTTTTTACTATTGGTCATATTTTCTTATGAACCCTTAGTACAATTTTTTGACGAATATACACCATGCTAGGTAAATCCCATATTTTTGAGAATTTTTTTGTTTTGGCAACAACCTGTATCTGAAGAGGGAAAAGAGAAATACATTTTATTAGAGTCCCTATACGCCCGAATGTTATACCGGTAAAAATAATCAATATTGAGGATCGTAACGTTACGTGGGTTGCATACTCTTCAGGTGGACTTATATGCCTATGTTTTACTAGTTATAACTGAAAGTATGTACTTTTCCATAAATTATTTTTTATAAAAACAATCCCTATTCGCTGTCCGACTCTATTTTTAACCTGGTATAGTTTAAAATAGTATCCAAAATGCCAGACTGCCAAAACTGGTACACATAAATAATTTATAAAATCATACAATATTTAATATCTATATATTAGGAATTTTGAGTCAAAACATTGGAAAAAGGAAGAAAAAAATAAAACAAAAGAACGAAAAAAAAGTGCAATGTAAAAACCTTGGTTAACCTTTTAGACGGTACACTCTAGGGTCGTGAAATTTTCACTAGCTAACTACGGGGATACAAGCGAATCAATATTGTATAATATACTCAAGAAGTTTTTCACTTTTGTCTGCCTATTCGATCCGCTACTTTGAATATTCAAAATCCGATTTTTGATTTGTAATCAGCGACCTCAAAAAATTCTATATATTGCTTTTTATCCAGTTTCGCATATATTTTTAGGTTTTTACTCCCGTATTGGATCCGCTATTTCGGATTTTCAAAATCTGTTTTCAGATCTGTTATCAGTGACCTCATAAACCCATACGTAGCTTTTCAGATTCGCACAAATTTTTAATTTTTGTCTTTTGATGGCATTTTGAATTTTCACAATTTGACGCCAGAATCGTAATGAATAATCACCTACAAGCAGTTTTTTTAAAATTCCGAAAAAATTTCGACCGCAATTTGAACTGTCCATCTTGAAACCAGAAAATCTGATTCAATATTCAACAACTCCAAAAACTGTGATAAGCCACCTCGAAACACCTTTATGAAAACAATGTCAGGTCAAGATTCAAAAGAATAACAAAAATTGCTCTGCACTAGGAGGTTAGAGACGCCATATTTAATCCACCATATTGAATTTTATAATACTGATGTCAGATATGAATTCAGTGCCTCCAAAAACTATACTAAATTTATATACAGTAATCGGCAGACTAATGCGTACATAGCCGAATGAAGGGCAATTGATAATTTAACTTCTTTGTAAGTAGAGTAAACATGAGGTGAGAACCAATCGCTAGCGCAGGCGTATGAAAGGCATCCAGTTTGTCGGTAGGGCTGTTTGAGATAAAATTTGAAATACCATTTTATATTTTATTCTGGTCTAGTGCCTTATTAGAAAAGTGCGTTATTACGAGCGTATTGTAGAAGCACTACATACATTCAAAAAAATAAAAATGGATATTTATCACATTGACGAAAAAGTTCAAATAATTAAATGACAGACGGTATGAGCGCGGCCGCCGACAACGGCGGAGATTCGGGACGGGGCAAGGAGAGTGCATTAGTGGGTGGAGCTTAGAGTGAACCATTGGACCGTTCGTTCTGCCTTCGTTCGCTGCGTGCGTTCGCTGTTGTCATATCAACATAATATTTCTATTGGATATTTTAAAATTGTTTCACAGCTGTTTAAAGTAATATTAACTGTTTAAAATTATTTCACAGTAGTTGGGTTGAAAAAAGATAACAGTAAACTTTATTATACGATACGCAACGCAGTCTGAAAATTAAATTGGCTTATATTAATTGATCGTACATCAATGCATTTTGTAAATATTGGGCTTTTATAGACTTATTATGCAGAGTTAAGAGTTACAGTTTTAATTCTTGCAACGTTGCTCTTTAGATTTCCGGTAAGACCCCCTCTTAGCTTTCTGTACAACCAAGCCCCCCCCCCGCCCAAGTAAATTCGTCTAACTATGACATAAAAATGTATCATTTAATATGTATTTAATATCTACCTGTGTACGCATTAGGGTGCCGCTTACTGTATGTATGCCGTTGTATATACGACACAATAACAGAATTTGCACTCTTGCATGAACGATTTGAGGGTATGGTTACTTCTCACGGAGGTAACGTGAATTGGCCACCAAGATCGTGTGATTTAACCCCGCTACTCTTTTTCTTGTAGGGTTTTCTGAAGTCACAGGTATATGCCAAAAAGCCGCAACCGACCGATGCCCTCAAAGTGAACATAATCCAGGCCATCGCTCAAATTAGGCCGGATCTATGCGGCAAAGTCATTGAAAATTGTACCTGTCGCATCCGTGCCACCGTGAGAAGGCGCGGCGGACATTTGACCGATGCCATATATTCCATACATAATGGCATACATGGGTGTTTAAAAAAAAAGAATTTCGCTAATGCCTCACATACAGCTTATTTTATTCCATTTCAACATCACAACCCGCCCTTATTGGAAAACCCTATACGATACCGTTAATATACCGGGCAGTGGCGGTGCGTGATATTTCAGTTAGCCATATCTTGAAAACGACGCATGGGACCCACTTCACTTTTTAGGTGATGACTATACACCTCTTACAGAAAGGATTTATAGTGAAAAAACCGTCAGCAAAGTTTGCGAAAAAAATTTTTGGCATTCCTTTGAATAGGTGTTAGTAGAGACAATTTGCAGTCGATTGAACCACAATATGCATAATCCACTTGTTGATAGTTTTCGAGATATTTTAATTTTTGTGTTTTCTTAGAAATGGACTACCTTTTATTACTAATTGTAAAATAAAAAAAGGATGACTTTTTTGTATTTTTTGTTTTGCCTCTACCTTTAATACACATAGTAGTTCATGTTATGTTACAAAAATTATGTTAAATAGTTTGATATGACAAAAATACAGCAGCTAAAACCTGCAACGGTTGTTAGAAACTTTAACCCAATTGTAGATTCACCCGGGTTTATTTCAAAAATTTGTGAATACATTAAACGTACAAATTATTTTAAAAACTTCTCTGCTTCATCACCTTTCAAATGAGGTAGAAAGTTTTGAGAAATTTCCTGTTACTTCCAGGAATAATAAAAAATTAGTAGGTGCAGACACAACTTAGTAATAATAAAAAATTGGAAAAATAAATAAAAGTCCATAAATTTATTTTACAATTTATTTGATCCAATTTATAAGAGATGTTCGAAGTGACTACCTCTATTTCTTACGCAAATACGAGCCCGTTTCCTTATTTCTGTTCTAGTGATCCTGTTGGAAAAAATGATTTCGTAGAATTGTTGCTGCTTCTTGTGTCATATGTATAAATTGTTCCCGAGTTCTAATTTCGGTGGCATACACGACTTCTTTCACGTGCCCCCACACATAAAAATCCAGAGGGGTAAGGTAGGGGCTCCTAGCAGGCCATAGTATAGGCCCTCCTCTCCCAATCCACCTGTTAGGGAACCATTGATCTAATAATTCTCTTATTAGCCGATAATAATGCGCAGGACATCCACCGTGCTGGAATATCATCCTACGTCTGCTTGCTAGAGGTACATCTTCTAACAAAGGGGCCAATGATTATTTAAAAAATCAGCATAAGTTGCCCCGTTCAAGTTATAGGGTAGAAAATGCGGCCCGATTAAATTATTTCCAATAACTCCCATCCACACATTGACGCTAAATTTCCTTTGGAAACTAGTTTGGCGTATTAACCGTGAATTTTCTTCATTCCAATAATGCAGATTGTGAAAATTCGTGATACCTTCCCTGCTGAATTTAGATTCGTCCGTCCACAAAATTCTAGTTGAAAAATTTACATCCTCGGCATCGGTATTTAATAGGAATCGATAAAATTGAACTCTTCGTGCAGGATCGTCCTCCTCTAGTCCTTGGACTCGTGTGTAATGTTACAGATGTAAATCGTTTCTGTGAATCACTGATCAAACCTTCCACTGCGATACATGAAGATCAGCGGCTATTTGCCGACTGCTTGTTGTTGGATCTTCATCTAATCTTCGTAAAATTTCTTCCTCCATATCAGGATTATAGCCATGACCTCCAACTCTATGTGGAACTCTTTGAACATTGCCAGTTTCAGAGAGGCGTCGAAGTAAAAACGATTTATGCCGATTGAATAATAGGTCCTAAAATCAGGTAGAAACTTTCCTAATCCTTATCTTCTAACTTAGAGAACATTAAGGTAGCTTACCTGCTGAGCTATTTTTTGTATTATTTCTGGAAGTAACAGGAACTTTCTCAAAACTTTGTACCTCATTTGAAAGGTGATGAAAGTTTTTAAAATAATTTGTAGGTTTAATGTATTCACAAATTTTTGAAATAAACCACGGTGAATCTACAATTGGGTTAAAGTTTCTAACAACCGTTATAGGTTTTAGCTGCTGTATTTTTGTCATATCAAACTATTTAACATAATTTTTGTTACATAACATAAACTACTATGTGTATTAACGAAAAAAAATTACAAAAAAGAAAATATCCTTTTTTTTAATTTTACAATTAGTAGTAAAAGGTTTCTAACTAATTTCTAATTTCTACAAAAATTAAAATATCTCGAAAACTATCAACAAGTGGATTATGCATATTGTGGTTCAATCGACTGCAAATTGTCTCAACTAACACCTCTTCAAAGGAATACGTCGCGGTACCAGTCACCCGGTATACATAATACCATAGTGAACCGGTCAATATTTTAGTGCTATCTCTAGTCAGTATACAGATCGCTAGGTTAGGTACTCACCCGCTTCTTCGCCCGCTACGCACATGCGCCTTTTGGAGATCTGCCCCTGGGGGCAGCACTTCCGCACGCACGGCCTCGTCGCGCACACCCTGTAGTCGTCGCCTGTGTCGTGGTCCAGCATCGCGTAACTGTCACTTTCCTCGGCCGTAGTCGCCGAGGCCGCCAAAAATAAGCACGTCGCTGTCGCCAGCGCGCTCGCGAAGTCCTGTCTCGCGGCAACCATCGTCGCAAATTGCCTCTTATTTCATTAGCGAGGGTACGTTTCGGCCTACATGCAATATGAACATAACTGGACGCTTACCAATTATAAACCGGAAGCTGTCCGACGAGATTTTACTTAACGAGTTTCTAGGCGATAAGACGACGGGATTAAACGCGCAATTTTCGTATTTCTGAGAGTGTTTTCACTTGTAAGCGTCCTGGTGCTTGGAGTAGTCCCGGAACTTTCTTATACTAGCTTTACGCGAACAATAAATAGATGAACGAGCAGCTTCAAGTACAATTTGAAGGAAAGGTGATATTTGATTTCTTTTCCGTTAATATGTTCATCAACAAATTCACAATTTATTTACGGATTAGAACCGATTCTAGTTTTTTACATTTTACGAGGTGTAGCTATGAAATAACCGAACTGCTGTCACACCACTTTTTATTTGTCACCAATTGAAGAGTGGAAATAACAAAGTTGTTAAGTGCCAAAATCAACAAATCGAGTTATGATAAAAAAAGTGAATATTTTTTATATTTTAAATATATCCGTGAAAAATTAAAATTGTAGGGATAAATTTACTCTCTAAACAATCTTCATTTCTTAAAGCAATACAACTTCAAATTGACAAATATGAAAACACTTTTGTGTGATCAAAAATATAGAAAGGGGCTAAGTGTCTTATTCAAGATTCAGTAATTTTTGTAATTTTTGTAGAAAAGCTTATTGTTGGTGTTTTGCAGAAAATATAACATGTTCCTCTAGGTGATTTTTTCTTATTATCTCCTATCTTGTTTGTGTCTAATAATTGGGAAATCGTTGTTTTCTTCAAATCTAAAAACAGTTTTACCTTTCATCAGGACAATGTTTTCTTTCCATAGAGCAAGATGAGAATAGCTTTCTTTTGTAAATAATACCCCTGGGTGGTTTCTACAAACTTTGATATGAACCGCTTTGCCAATATTGACGTTAAGTACAAAATCGAATCAACACAAGCTTGGATATCGAAAAATTTCAGTTTTGTCATGTCGACAATGGAAAGACGTCCTGTAGGTATGTGTACTAAACATTATAATATCATGCAGTGGCGGTTAGTGATATTTCAGTTAGTCATATCTTGAAAACGACGCATGGGACCCACTTCACTTTTTAGGTGATGACTACACCTCTTACAGAAAGGATTTATAGTGAAAAAACCGTCAACAAAGTTTGCGAAAAAAATTTCAAAAAACCTGGAGCACTCCCTGGGATCTCAGTAACGCTATGTGGAATATTTGCAGTAATTTTTTTTTTATAATCTAGAAACAAATATAAGGAGAGGTTTTTCGATTTGTTACAAAATATATTTTTTTCAAAATGTTATTTAAATTTTAATTTTATAGGAACATTTTGTTTCCCTTATATTTGTTTCTAGATTATGAAAAAAAAAATTACTGCAAATATTCCACAGAGCGTTACTGAGATCCCAGGGAGTGCTCCAGGTTTTTTGAAATTTTTTTCGCAAACTTTGTTGCCGGTTTTTTCACTATTAATCCTTTCTGTAAGAGGTGTATAGTCATCACCTAAAAAAGTGAAGTGGGTCCCATGCGTCGTTTTCAAGATATGGCTAACTGAAATATCACCAACCGCCACTGATATCATGTAATTTATCTGGAACTATTTCAAACACCATCATGCGGTTCTTATTTTAATATGGAACATGGCACTTGCCCTCTTTCTTTGGAAACAGACTCGGTGGATGCCTACGGAGTCATCTGTTTTCTCATATTAGTACAATAATATTAAAGCTGGCCCTTAGATCTTTTCTCAGGACATACATGCTAGCACATAGTATCATTGTACAGCAAAATCTCAATTGCGAAAAAAATGGCACTTAGCGCCTTTGTTATTTCCACGCCACAATTACAGTAGCAACTTTTTTGGCCTTCAATGCATTCCCCTTGGCGACCTCTACATCTCTCCATACGACTTTTTCATTGTTGAAAACAGTGCTGGAAGTCCGCTTCTGTCAGTTGGTTCAGAACCTCCGTCGCTTTTACTTTAACCGCTTCCACACTTTAGAATCTTGTCATCACACGTAATCACCGTGTCTAACAAGCCTGGATCAGTGTCAGTGTTATTTAGAATGTCAGCGCAAATGTTCATTCTTGATTCCTTTTGCTCGGGTGTGAGGAGTTTTGGCACCATTTTTGCGCAAACACGCAAACATGCAAAATCTGGCGAACACATTTTTTTTGTCGATCCTATTATTTCAGCAAGCCCTCGGATGCTTAGACGACGATCTTCGCGGGTTAATTTACCAATTTCAATGTTTTCGTCCGTTTTTGACGTTGAGGGCCGTCCGGGGCGCGGATCGTCTTCGGTCGTTTCACGTCCCTCTTTAAACCATTTAAACGATTCAAAAACGTATGTGCGGAATATACATTCATTACCGTACACTTCTTTAACCATCGCATTAGCTTCTATAAAAGTTTTCCCCAGTTTAAAAAGAAACTTAGGATTAACCCGTTGCTCTATCTGAACACTTAACATTTTTTTCGACGTGTCACTAGTGCGTAGACTAATTCAAACGACTGGTACAGTCAAACTGAGCGACCCACTGGCTGGTCCAGCGAGCTCAGGGTGGGGAAAGTATCACCAGGCACAGTTCTGTTCAAACTTGTTGCGACATGCTCGCAGCGCGATGGTAGCAGCATCAGTTCAGTTATTTAATAGTCACACCTCGTATTGACGTCAATTATGTAAATTCAGTAGTGCCAATACACAAAAAAGTAAGGTTGTGGTTATTTTGTTTATGGATAACACAAATGTAGATAACCTTAAACTGTAAATTACCTTTGTTTTAATTATTGGTACAATTGACCACTGATAATCATCATAATATATGAAAATTTGATTTGGTATGAAACAAACTAAACAGACCAAAAAGTTCACAAATATGTTTGAATAAGTTGATGAATAAATTCATCAATTTATTGTCGGTGTAAAGCTGGTATTAGAGGCTCGACCGTTATACTAGCTTTACACCGACAATAAGTGGAATTTATTCATCAACTTATTCCAAATAGTTTAGATCAATAAAATGAACTTTTTGGTTTGCATAGTTTGTTTTACACCAAATCAAATTTTCAAGTGGTGATTGTCAGTCGTCAATTGTACCAACATTTACAGGTAATTTCCAGTTTGTTTGTGTTATACATGACAAGAAAATAACTATAACCTCACTTTTTTGTGTGTTGGCCTTACTGAATTGACAGAATTAATATCAATAAATTGGATGAAATAGAATCGGTTCTAATTCGTGAATAAATTGATGAACATATTGACGGCAAATTTGTAATCAAATTTCCGATTTACACCAGTCCAATTTGTCCTTGACACTACTTGATTAATAAATTTCGCAATTTATTATTCGTGTAAAGCTAGTATTACAAAAGTTATTTGAGTTGCTGCTGGTTGGTGAAAAGTACGCTCGTATTTTCGTAAATCTACAGGGCGAGTTTTTAGTGCATATCTGATCTATACCGGGTGTTTAAACTAAGGCGGTTTCTTTCCATAGATTTGTTATTATAGATTTAAGAAAAATATATTTGAAATAAAAATTGATTAAAAGTATACGGTGCTCTGTTTTATATTAACGTTTTGTTCACTGAAATGTGAATGAACAAAACTTTAATGTTTTGTTTTGTTCATTTATGGCCAACTACGAGGTTTGTAAATTAAGTAATGAGACTGGCAACGTAACGTTCGATCTAGTAACACTGCGGATATGGGACTTGGAAGGGCGGCAGGTTGACATGTAATGCGCCTTCAGTACAAGTTTGAACTTGTTGGAGTCATTTGTTTGTTCTTTGGGACTGTTTTCGTAAACCGGTTTTTTCTAGTGCGTTCTAAAAATGAGTGACATTAATTTTGAACAACGCTGTGCTATCAGGTTTTGCCTCAGACTTGGACACAGCGCAAAGGATACGTTTGCAAAACTAAACACGTTTTTCGGTGGTTTAAGGCACTCTCAGATGGAAGAGAGTCGACTGAAGATGAACCACGCAGCGGAAGGCCTTCATCTTCAAGAACCGATGAAAATGTCGATATAATACGGGATCTTGTGCGTTCAGATCGTCGGTTGACGGCAATAATGATCGGGGAAGAGTTAAATTTGAATCACACCACTGTTCTTCAGATTTTGACTAACGAATTGGGGATAAGAAAAATCTGCGTAAAATGGTTCCAAAAAAATAAGGAACAAAAGGACCGCAGGATCAGGGGAGAAAGGTATCTTGACTTTTTGGGATGGATTGAAAATGATCCCCATTTTATTGGTGATGAGACTTGAGTGGTTGAGTACGACCCGGAAACTAAGCGCCAAAGTATGAAATGGTACACTTCAAGCTCTCTAAGACCCAAAAAAGCAAGAATGAGCAAGTAGAAGATCAAATAGCCAAGGAATTGTCCATGAAGAGTTTGTGCCTCCAGGCCAAACATTAAATCAACACTTTTACAGAGGTTATGGAAAATCTTGTCATCGACACAAACTCAACGATAAAGGGTCATGCGTGTGAGACCAAACATCAAGAACAACTGGAAGTTGCATCACGACAATGCGCCTTGTCACACAGCCATTTCAGAAAACGAGTTTTTAGCCAGTAAAAACATTACTATGGCTCCTCAGCCTCCTTATTCGGCTGACTTGAGTCCTTGTGACTGTTTCCTCTTCTCGAGCTGAAAAATCGCCTCAAGGGACGTCATTTTGGTACCATAGAAAACATTCAAATGGCTGTAACCAACCGGCTGAAGTCTATTCCAGTATATGAGTTTCAGCACTGCTATGAGGAATCGAAGAACCGTCTCCAGCGCTATGTGGATCCCCAAGGAAGTTATTTTGAAGAGGACAATACTGAATTGTAATTCTATTCGAATAAAAAAATAAAAAAAAAATCAGTATAATCACTTAATTTACACACCTCCTCTTTATTAAAAAAAAAAAAAAAAATTGAGCGGTACCAAACGATACTTTTTTTATAGAGCCTAATTTAGATCATGCATTTACCAAAAATTCTCTGAACACAACTCTAAACATAATCTTATATGATCATAAATATTTTAATAGTTACTCTACATAAAATTACTTTCACTGCAACAACATCGAGACTTGTAGCTTCTTTCACACAATTAATTACCTTACTATATCGCACTTCTTGGAATCAGGTGACTTTGTCGACATCTTGGGATCACTGTGTTAAAAACACAAGGTTGTTAATAAGCTCATATGATGTGTGAATGACATATCGAATTTTTTTATGTAATTAATAAACATTTTTACATGTAATTTCTGTTAATTACAAGATCTAAATTTTGACTTTGTCAAGCTAAATGTATAATATATCCGCCTGTGCGTTGAAAACCACTTTTAAATATTTGTGAAAACTTATTATACAAACCTCCAGACACACCCTCCATATGGAGATACTAAAAACAAGCGTTTAAATTAAGATATGATGCAGTTTTAGCAGAGCGTATATTTACACGTTACAACACAGCTTGTGGAAGAATGTGAGATGGTCAACACTCTCGTTCTATCAAGTGTCGTGATATATTAAACAGGTTACGACCCTTTCAGCATTTTGTGTGATACGTCTTTTATCAAACTCCGCTTTTAAAATCACGCAGAAAAAAATACGTTTGTCGATTTTCGGGCGTTTGCGATCACTATGCGATACGAAAGAAGCTTTTCACTTTGCAGATTCCTTTGTTTACAGACTACGCGACACAAAACTGTCGGCGGATCTCATATCGTGATATATCCTACATACGTACGTAATATGTAGTCATAGCGCGCCGATTAAAAGGACTGAGCTTGGACACGCTGCCCTCCTGCCATAGTTTTTCCATTTGTGAGATGGAGAGGAGTGGGCATCTCTCCGAGGAATACGACCGAAGATACGCGCCGCTGATAAGTCCGATAAAACTAGCCAGCGTATCAGTTAGATTGGACGGGACGGTGTTACTAGACGTCCGAGACTTTAGCATCGAGCGTGTAGGTGATTAAATCTATCAGGATGATTAACGCATAGCCTTCGATTCGATAGTGTCGCAACGTGACGAGTTTTGCGGCGAAACGCGTTTTTGAGGAATGTAAAACTAATTGAAACGATACAGACCGACGGCGGCTGATGCTAAAGGCTGTTATCCATTTGTTGCGTATCCGCGAAGCGTTGCATAAACTAGTATTCATGATTTCGCAACACGCGATGGGTGCAAATAGTAGAAATTGATTGTGTATGTTTTGGATAAAATCGGTATGTAGGAACTTTAGTAAAAAAAATCGATAAAAGTGCCGAAAACCGTTTTTTTGCGGATTAAGGGACGTTGTAGCGCTTGAAATAACGAAAGAAATGAGTTTTTGGTGATCAAAATTGGTTCAGAAGTTTTTGCGCAAAAAAATAAAAACCGATGAAAAATGCCCATTTTTTGAAATCGAATTATAAGAGTTGAAGAAACTTCTGCTTTTTGTCGTATTGTAGCTTTTGGTGGTGCCTATCTGCAGTAACAATTTCATGCAAAAATAATAAGAACTTTTTGCATAAATTGGAAAAAAAAACAAAAAAAAGTCCTTTCGAAAAATGGCTTGGACAAGCCGAAAAATGGTGGTAGAGCATTTTTTCCTGGGCTTAAATTACTTGTCATTAAATTCCCTACAAATCCATTATCGTGACTTGTGGGAGAGGTTCTTTCAGTCGGCTGAAAACGCGTTTGAAAATCAAGCATCGCGTTGCTTCGAGCGCTCGGGTAAGCGAGTTCTGAGTTCCGCAGACTTCTGTCAACGCGTCTGTGGCGGGAGAGGCTTCCCCCAACACGTGTCCCCTTCTCCTTCACTCGCTTACCCGAGCGCTCGAAGCAACGCGCCGCTTGATTTTCAAACGCGTTTTCAGCCGATTGAAAGAACCTCTCCCACAAGTCACGATAATGGATTTGTAGGGAATTTAATGACGAGTAATTTAAGCCCAGGAAAAAATACTCTACGACCAGTTTTCGGCTTGTTCAAGCCGTTTTTCGAAACGACATTTTTTTAGTTTTTTTCTATTTATGCAAAAAGTTCTTATTATTTTTGCATGATTTTTTTACTGCAGATAGACACGACCAAAAGCTACAATTTAAGTTGAAGCAGAAGTTTCTGCGATCATTAGAACTCTTGTAGTTCGATTTCAAAAAATGGGCATATTTCATCGGTTTTTTTTTGCGCAAAAACTTCTGAACCGATTTTGATCACCAACAACCCATTTTTTTTCGTTTTTTTCAAGAGCTACAATGTGCTATGTTTTGTTTTACAAAAAAAAATATTTTTCGTCCCTTAATCCGCAAAAAAACGGTTTTCGGCACTTTTATCGATTTTTTTACTAAGGTAAGTACATACCGATTTTATCCAAAACATACACAATCCATTTCTACTATTTTTTACCTAATTATCAAGTCGATAAACTTTATTCGGGACTCTTTTTAAAAACTAAGTACTTTTCTGCTATATTGCCAGGCGTATAAAGCCAAACGGCATGTAAGCATACTGTGACATTTGTGAAGTGTCATTGGTGACAGCTGACAGCTATTAAGTTTTAGTTTACATACTTAAGGCCGCTTTACAGTTCGCAATTGTTATTGCCGGCAAGAAAAATTGCAGCAATTTTTATTGAGCGCACGCGTATTTATGTTTATTTGTTAGTAAATTGCCCAAACAGACATAAATACGCGTGCGCCCAATGAAAATTGCTGTAATTTTTCTTGCCGGCAATAAAAAATTGCGTATTGTAAAGCGGCCTTTAGTCTATTTGGTTTATACACTAGCTGCTAGTAAAGAATGGTATGGAATTACATACTAAATATTCATCATAATATATGAGCCCATGATACCGAACGAGTTCGGTCTCCTTAGTGCTAGTCTTCTTGGTTAAGGGGTAACACCACTCTAGCAGTAAAAAGGCCAAATTTTGATCATTTATTGTGGGACAGTGAGAAGAGGAATATGATTTATTTTTGAAGGGTTAATTAAACATGTATTGCACTATAAAAAAATATATTGCTATTGTTATACAAAATAGCGGCGATACAGGGTATATTTAAAAACACCTTTATCAAAAAGCCCTCCACGGGCGGACAAATATCTCGAAAAGTTTTAGACCTGGAACAAAAATCCAAAAATTTTCTTAATTTACATATTATTGGTTAGAGAAGCACGTAGGGATTTTTTTTTTGATTTGAGGAAATTGATTTTTGTAGAAACTGTGCACTAATGAAAACAAATCGATTTTCGCGCTAAAAATTTAGCAGTAAATTGTTTATAAAAAAAATTACATTCTTTCAAAAAACGGTTACGTACTTTTATGAAGAATATAATTGATAAGCTACTGTTAAAATTTCAAATCTATCGATGGAACGGTCTTTGAGAAAATGATGTTTAAAGTTTAAAATAATTTACACATACATATGTATTATGGTATTTGCGCACCCTGGTGGGCTTCTGAGGAACCCGAAAGACCTTTTACTCTGTTGGTAATAGTTTATTATTAATTATATATAATACTTATTATTTTGAAAGGTGAAAGCAGTATAAAAGCAACAAATCCGATGAACACAGTCACATCGCGCTCTACGCGCGCTCAGAGGTGCTGCGTCAAAATCAAGAATCAAACCTTTTAATTTTTTTTTTTTTTCGTTATAAGACCAATTGCATATGATTTTTTATGATCCTAACAAAAATTTTAAGCCAAAAAAAAAACGATTTTTCGAAAATCCTAGAGTGGTGTTACCCATTAAGTATATTCTCTTACATGCGTTAAAGAAAGTAAAAAAAAAGTCAAAACCAGACATTTTAGATAATAACAATAATATTAATAATAATTTTCAGATATTAAATAAATCCCCCACGAGTTTCAAGAGCATACCTCCTTTTTATTTTTATGTTTCACACTAGCTATGTGACGGCTACAATCACGTTTGTCCCTACACAACAATTTTTTCCTTAATAAATCTTCGAACTCACCGATGAATTTATTTTCACTTTGTCAGAAAATTGTAGTTTTTTAGGCCTTACATAGTTTTGACCTTCCATGGTCACAATGAGAGAGCTCTCCATGAGTGACATCACCAACTCTTTCGGAATAATTGGTGGCTGGAGCATTGCTTGGGAGGCGACCGCCCATGAATGTAATTGTTATATTTCTTATCACTTTAACCAACTAACTTGTATCCTATCATTATTGTCTAAATCATGTTGTATTCCGCAAGTTTTTTAAAAGGTCATACTCTTAATAACATTCTTTGGGAACAGAAAATGTACAATGACTGGATAACATCTGAAAGCTTAAATTGTAATCGCTTGAATTTATGTTTATAAATACGAAAGAATAGGTTTGCGGTTAGCTGGCAATACAGCATCTCATGATAGCAATGAGGTTAGTTACCTCCACAATTAGATGACTAACAATACCTGTTAGCTGTTAGTCATCTAATCCAGGAATAAGGTTGGTTCTCGTTAATGGTAATTTTGTTTTATGTTTGATTTATGCACGTTTGTAAGTAGAATTAAATAAATTTCTAGAAAATGTGTTGTTTGTTTTCGACTTCTCCGAATTATCTCATATATAACTTTAAGTATCCACTTTCTGAAACCACATCTTAATTTTTTTCCTGAGATACTAAGAGGAAGCATGATTAATGAACAAAATTAACAATTTCTTCAGGACTTACAGCAGCTTGAGCAGTGATATCAGGGATTTTGGGAAGAGTATTTATATCAGGAGAGTATTGTTAGCTGACGATAAGAGAAACACTCTAATATACAGGGTGAGTCACTGTTTATGAGTTAAAGTTTCATTTTTTACGATGCACGACATGTTTGAACATGGATGAGATCAACATTTTTAATGTTCTTATCGAAAATACTATACTGGACGTTACTTTTTTTGGATGCCCAGGTCACATCGTTAAAAAAATAAAATGAAAACTAAAATAAAAAATTTTCCGTTGTTATGTAAGGAGATGCACCATCAGATCAATGACCAATATCTCGAAAACCATCACAGTTAGCGCAAAATTGCAAGAGATCAAAATTGTAGCTAAAACATCATTATTTCATATATGTTAGTCAAATAAGGTCAGTGGCGGATGATACAAAAGTTCTGTTCATCTAAATAACCTGATCACCCGAGAAAAGCGACCTCCAGTATAGGGTTTCGACAAAATTAATAGAAATTGTTGCTGCTATTGAGGTTGAAGCGTGTGTAAAATATTAAGCGAAAATACCATTGCGTTCAGAAAATATTGTAAAAAAAACTTAAAAAAAAAACTGACACTTTAACACCCTGTATCTCCTTTACGAAACTAGATAGACCATATGTTTATAGGAACTTTTTTTTTAAAATATCGTATTCTATCGAATGTTAAAGTCCTGCTACCAAAAAGTGACTCACCCTGTATAAAAAAGAAGAGGAAGCGATATACAGTGAGAGTCAAAATTATTATGTTTATTAAATTATGTTTAATAAATATTAAAGAGTAAAAATGATAGTTTTACTTAAATATTGTGTGTGTTAAATGCCCACCTCCCTTAACCATGTATTCTTCTAAGTGACTGCACGTCATCCACCGATCGACTTGGACAAAGAAAAACCGATTGTCTCATCAGCTCATTTTCAGGATTGCATACCTGCAATCTTGCAATAATTGTCTCTTGTCAGTTGATTTTCTTTTTCCAACTGACCCATTATTTTATCGTTTACGTAACCAATATGAAATTACACTACGACCTGGAGCATCAAAGACATTAAATTGACGAAGAAATAACCGCTGAGTTACAACTATGGAAACTTTTACATTTTCAACAGCAAATATGTGTTGCTGTTTAATCCAAAGTTCCATTTTGACAACTATCAAAATATATCCAAAACCTTTTTTTTTAATTATTGTTATTAATTTTTATGACTGAATATTATTTAATTTTGTATGTTTTTTTTTAAACAGAACACATCATTTTGGCTCTCACTGTTTTTTTTTTATAAAAATTTAAAAAAACTGTGTGTTTGTTCTAACATGGTAATATGTACGTATATTCAGTGTTTATAGACTTGATGAAAGAAAATAGAGCATGTTATATAAGTATAGGTGAAAAATATATTTTCCCTAAAAGGTATTTTCTGGTCAAAAATCAACACGGTTTGTAGGACGTTCAATAAGCAATTGTATTTCCATCAGAATGCACCACCACACTTTGTTCTGAATATAGTTCAGTCTTCAAAGATGTGATTACGGTAATAAGACGTGGATTAAAAGTAATAATGAAGGTTAAAACGGAACGTACGTAAATAAGGTGACGTGTGTAAATTAAGCAATGAGACTGGCAACGTAGCGCCCGATCTAGCAATACTGCGGAGACGTGACTTGGAATGGCGGTAGGTTAACATATAATGCACCTTCAGTACAAGTTTGAACTTGTTAGAGTGATTTGTTTTTTCTTTTTGACTGTTTCGTAAACCGTTTTTTCTAGTGCGTTTTAAAAATGAGTGACATTAATTTTGAGCAACGGTGCGCTATCAGGTTTTGCCTCAGACTTGGACACAGCGCAACAGGTACTTTTGAAAAACTTCAACATGCCTATGGAGACAGTGTTTTTTCAAGAACCTAGGTTTTTTTGGTAGTTTAAGGCATTCTCAGAAGGAAGAGAGTCGATTGAAGATGAACCATGCAGCGGAAAGCCTTCATCTTCAAAAACCGATGAAAATGTCGATATAACACGGGATCTTGCGCGTTCAGATCGTCGGTTGACGACAAGAGTAATCGGGGAAGAGTTAAATTAGAATCACTATATTTTGACTAACGAATTGGGGATGAGAAAAATCTGCGCAAAAATGATTTCAAAAAACCTTTCACAGGACCAAAAGGATATCAGGAGACAAAGGTGTCTTGACTTTTTGGAATTGATTGAAAATGATCCCCATTTTATGGAACGTGTCATTACTCATGATGAGACTTGGGTGTTTGAGTACGACCCGGAAACCAAGCGCCAAAGCATGGAATGGCACACTTCAAGCTCTACAAGACCAAAAAAAAAACAAGAATGAGTAAGTCGAAGATCAAATGCATGCTGATTCGCTTTTTTGATAGCCAGGGAATTGTTCACAAAGAGTTTGTGCCTCCAGGTCAAACAGTAAATCAATACTTTTACAGAGATGTTCTCGAAAAACTTGCGACACGACAATGCATCTTGTCACACAGCCATTTCAGTAAACGAGTTTTTAGCCAGTAAAAACATTCCTGTGGCTCCTCAGCCTCCTTATTCGCCTGACTTGGGTCCTTGCGACTTTTCTTTCTTCCCGAGATTGAAAAATCACCTCAAGGGACGTCATTTTGGAACTATAGAAAACATTCAAACGGCTATAACCGACCAGCTAAAGACTATTCCAGTACAGGTAAACCTCGTTTTGGGCCGGTTCGATTTACGCCGGTTCACAATTACGCCGGTTGTTGCCGGCCGTGGGATTCCCCGGTTCGGCCGACACCAGATGACAGTAGGCGCTGCGATTCTAATACCAGACACACTTTTATAAGTTGTTTTATTAGGCATTACCAGACTTACACACGAATGCGGATTCAAAGACGTAACAACCGAATATGTGACCGAACTGTTAGACGTGCATCACCAACCACTCTCAAATCAAGAATTAGAAGAGTTGATGGAGGAATTAGATAACCTTCAATCAGAAAATCCTGAAGAAGAAGAGGAGGAGGTTGAGAAAGAAAATGATAGGAGAACCCTAAAAACGGCCGATCTAACTCGTATCCTTTCTTCTATAAAAAAGGTTAACAGATGAGCTCTGTGAGGTAGACGGGGATTTCAATCGAAGCGCAAATGTTATTATCCATATAAACCTTCCTCTTGAATCACTCTATCTATTAAAAAAAACCGCATCAAAATCCGTTGCGTAGTTTTAAAGATCTAAGCATACATAGGTAGGTACAAAAAAAAAAAACGTCATCAACTCTGGCTATGAACGAGAGAGATGGAAATAGCGGTCATGTCTAAGCTTTTCGGTTGTCAAACTTTTGACAAGTGACTGTCACAATTTGTAAAATAAACAATGGCTGTCATATGACGTGACAGTCTTGACAAGTAAATAAGTTTATAAATTCGATTAAGAATAGAAATACGTCTTTTTTTTCTCGGCCAACTTTGATGACGTTTTTTTTGTATGTCTCTATACTATGTTATGATTATGATTTTAACATTTATCAATACAAACAGGGAGTTCAATAAAGAGAGTCTTTTGTTACCACTCTGTATATTTTGAAAATGTGACGTGATATAATTTTTTTGCAATGGATTTGGATTCAGCTACCCTAAGGTTTTAAAACCCCCAGATTAATCCTTCTCATCACAGGGAGAACAAACCTCTAAACTAATGTTATCTGTTATAAAAATTGGGTTTTAAAACCTCTATAACGGTTCACCCGTGTTTCATTGGCAAGCTTTTTTTATTTTTATACACATAGTTTTTTCAGTATAACTCAATAAATACATTAATCATTTGGATTTTTTTAAGATTTTAAATTTTCAGAACTTAATAAAAATTTATATGTATAATATTAATAATACAGCTGATGAAAATTTAAACAGTCGACTTCAAGGCTAAACCTAACTAATTGTAAGACAAAAAAATAAACACGCGATCAAAAATTGGTTTATTAGCGAAGTTATAATATGATGCGCTAAAAAAAGAGCAGACTTGGTTTATGTTGAAATATTTTAGCAAGTTCTGAAACTAGTTTGCCCAGAAATCTAATTACAATTACCATAAGCACAGCATGCTTCTAATGGGAAAACCGGAGCTATTTATACAAAATAAAATACGGCGAATGAATATACAATTTTCTATATTTAGAAAAATTTCTGCTGTAACTCGCTTGATATACCAGTAATTCACTAAACGACCTTGACAAAAAGTTGTAAAACTATGCAATATAGTAAAATATACAAGGTGTGTAAATTAAGTAATGAGACTGGTTTTTTTGCATTTTTTTTTTATTCAAAATAACTTCCTTGGGAAGCCACACAGCGCTGGAGACGGTTCTTCCATTCCTTAGTGCTGGAACTCATATACTGGAGCCTTCAGCTTGTCGGTTATAGCCGTTTGAATGTTTTCTATGGTCCCAAAATGACATTCCTTGAGGTCATTTTTCAACTCGGGAAGAGAAAAAGTCACAAGGACTCAAGTTAGGCGAATAAGGAGGCTGACGAGTCACAGGGATGTCTTTACTGGCTAAAAACTCGTTTATTGAAATGACTGTGTGACAATACGCATTGTCGTGATGCAACATCCAGTTGTTCTTGATGTTTGGTCTCACACGAATGACCTTTTTTCGAAGTTTTTCAAGAACCTCTTTTATTATAAGAATTATTTATAATAGAATTACAATTCAGTATTGTCTCCTTCAAAATAACTTCCTTGGGACGCCACACAGCCCTGAAGATGGTTCTTCATTCCTCATAGCAGTGCTGGAACTCATATACTGGAATAGCTGGTCGGTTACAGCCTTTTGAATGTTTTCTATGGTCTCAAAATAACGTTCCCTGTGATTTTTCAATATCAGGAAGAGAAAAAAGTCCCAAGGAGGACAACTCAGGTGAATAAGGAGGCTGAGTAGCCACAAAAATGTTTTTACTGGCTAAAAACTAGTTTACTGAAATGGCTGTGTGACAAGGCGCATTGTTGGCGTTTTTCGAAGTTTTTCAAGAACCTCTCTGTAAAAGTTGATTTATCGTTTGGCCTGGAGGCACAAACTCTTTGTGAACAATTCCCTGGCTATCAAAATAGCAAATCAGCATGCATTTGATTTTCGACTTGCTCATTCCTACTTTTTTGGGTCTTGGAGAGCTTGAAGTGTGCCATGCCATGCTTTAGTGCTTGGTTTCCGGGTCGTACTCAAACACCAACGTCTCATCACCAGTAGTGACACGTTCCATATAATGGGGATCATTTTCAGTCGATTCCAAAAAGTCAAGACACCTTTCTCCCCTGATATCCTTTTTTTCAGGCAAAAGGTTTTTTTAGAACCATTTTTGACTCTCATCCTTCTGAGAATGCCTTAAACTACCGATAACCTGGGCTCTTGAAAAAACACTGGCTCCGTTGGCATGTTGAAGTTTTACAAAAGTATCCATTGCGCTATGTCCAAGTCTGAAGCAAAACCTGATAGCACACCGTTACTCAAAATTAATGTTACTCATTTTTAAAACGCACTAGAAAAAAACCGGCTTACGAAAACAGTTATAAAGAACAAACAAATGACTATAACAAGTTCAAACTTGTACATGATCCACATGATGCCTGTAACGTTTTGTATAACCTTGTTTATGAAAAAAGTTTAAATCTAAAAATTTAAATCTAATCAGTTTATTTGCCATGTTTCTGTCACCATAAAATAATTTTGTCTTTACGCGTTTAGTTGTTTTGGAGACCAACTTTATTTTAACTAAATATGACAACCCATAGCTTTTCTCAATATCTGAAAGATCAGCGTTTTCTCTTTACTGTACGCAAAAAATTTATATGATTACATAAATAAATTTTCCCAAAAAAACACGTCCAAAGTTAATTTTGAAGATAATGTAACTGCTTATTTATTTTTTTAATGAAACAACAGGAGCGACTTAGCGAATGATGTTAGGTGCACAAGCAGGTCCCGAAACTCTTCCAAAATATCTATTAGGAAGTCTTCAGGAATTGCCCGGATATCATTTGAAATTTTTTTGTTTTAAGTGATGTTATCTGGTCGATTGACATAAATTTTACATTTGAAATACCCCCACCGAAATTCGCCGCAAAATTCGGTGGTGCTCCATCCTGTTGGAACCACAGTTGTTGATATATTTTCACCAGGAAACAACAGTCTGCAACATGAATAATATGATTTCTTAGCAGATCTAGATGTTTTTCGAAATTTAAACTTCCATCTATGAAGAAAGGTCCAGCAATACGTCCTCCAAGAGTGCCTGCCCAAACTTTTTTGAGTATTTTGGATATACGATTCTTGGAACCAATTAAGGTTCTGACTTGACCAGTAACGGTTATGAGGTCAATTAAAGATTTCATCTAGATTGAATGTACCTTCATCTGAAAAAAGGATATTTCTTGTGAAGTTATTATTGCTATTGCATCTTTCCATCACAAAATTCAGCCTTTTCATCGAAGTCATACTCGTTTAACTAGTGAACAAGTTGCAGTTTGTATGGACGTAACTTTTCTCTCTTAAATAAATCTTTAACGGACTGGTGAGAAACATTAAAAGTTGTTGCCAAGACCCTGGAAGATTGGATTGGATTTTCACACATTAAGAGCAAGATATCCAACGCTTTATCTTCTTCGATTGCAGTTCTAGGTCTATCAGATTTCGCAGAATCCTTAACGCTACCAGTTTCTTGAAATTTATTTATCAGTCGACTCGGTAACAATATCAAAAACATCCAATTGTAAGAAGGTGAAATTTTGATATAAAAGCAATTAGTTTAGACAATTTTGTTGCTAAATTAAATAACTATTTCCCTACCATAAAATTTACATATGAAATGGTACATAATGAATAGCTATCATTTTTAGATGTATTACGTATTAGAAATAGTGAAAAAAAGTTAGAGTTGGATGTATATAGGAAAGAAACCGCGACTCTTAGATATATTCCCAACGATTCACACCACCCTTTTCAATATAAAATAGATGGCAAGTTTTAATTTTCTAATTCACCGTTTGTTAAATTTTCCCCTCATTAAGAGAGGTTTGAACATGAGAAAAAATTAATTAAGAATATAGCTAAGAATAACAGTTGTTCAGTCCATGTAATAGACAAGTTAATAAGGAAGCATAAATTTAAGAGAACCCTGTACAATTCCACGACTTTTCGTAGAGAAACTGACAATTCGAAATTTGTTTTGTTACCATATGAACCTAAATTCACCTACGGACTAGATACAATTTTAAAAAATATTAATATCAATTTGGTTTATAATTCAAAAAATAAACTACAGACGCTTTTGGGTAACCCCAAAGACAAAATCGACAATAACGAAAAGTCAGGAATATACGAAATAAGTTGTAAAGACTGTGATCAAAAGTATATTGGGCAAACAAAAAAAATCTATTTTGACTAGATTTATTACTAAGAACAGATGGCTCATTTGAAATATGGCAGAACGGAAAAATCTTGTGTTGCCCAACACGCTTTTGACAACAACCATAGGATAGACATAATTAATTTAAAATTAATTAGAAATGTAACAAAAAGTAGACAGTTAGATGCTTTTGAAAGTTTAGAAATCATTAAGTGTAACAGTAGTATGAATAAGGACACTGGTCCGATACCCACCAGTCCACTGTTTGCTCTGATAACAAAGACAGATGTTACGATTCAGTGAACCGTGGCAACAAATTAAGTATAAATAGTGCAAGTGTGTAGGTTAGAATTTAGTTTTAGTCTTCTCCTGAAGATGCCAATTTAGTTGGCGAAACGCGCGTTGGGAAAAGTATAGTAGTTCGGTGTGTCGTGGAAAACGTCCAGTTTTTTGTTTCTACTCCGAAGGTTCCAGTACAGTACCCACTCCCGGATTATCCTTTGATGTTTATTGATGATTTGGAAGGAAAGTATGAAAGTGTTAATACTTAAAACAACAGGCAAGTCCATATTATACCTGAATAGCATTCGAATACAGGCTCAAAAAAACTTACGAGGGTAACGAACGGCGATATCTTTAAATGAAGGTTAGAGAATGGAGCTTCCATATAGGAATATTTATATTTTGGAGATCTAAAGCTAATATTAAATATCACTATTGCAAATAAATCTAAATGGATTGCAAATGAATGAGAAAGGGAAAAAATGTACAAAATACTGCTTAGTACGCACATAAATAGAAAACATCTCTCGTCGATCACAAACCTTACATTTTGGATTGACACATCTTATTACTTAAAACTAATATAAGTCTTGTCGGTTAGAAATAACTTTAAAAGAAAACAATATTTAGATTTTAGCTTAAATTTTCAGCATAATGTTTATTAAAACCAATTAAAAACAAATATTTCCATCTCCATCCGCCAGTCTTTAGATGCAACAACGATTTGAAATCTGTTCGTTACCCGCAATAACTTGTTAACCGTGCTTCCTATCAAAATGTCACCGAAGACCACTTTTGTTGCTCGTGTTCTTTGAAAATTAATTGGCAAGAATGTTGGACGAATAGTTTTTGCCATAAACAAGTAAACGTATGTTCCGGGGTAACGAACGGACAAGAGGTAACGAACATTTTTCACTAACCGCATTAGGTGTATGTAAGTAATTATTTGGAATTTGAGGCTAAATTTATAACATTTAAATCCAGGAATAAACAATAACTATTTGATTTTTGCCAACGTTTCGGAGATTTATTTCTCCGAAAGGACCCCGCACAAAACCATATGATTTTGGGATAGCAATTTTTTTGTTCCTTGGGTCGTCCTGATTAAAAGTCTTGCTGGGCGTAAAATGTAATAATGGACAGATTTCGAGATATCGGCTATTTTGTCTCACGGCATGAGAAGATCAAAAAATCGTTTTTTGTTTTCGAATATCTACAGATTAGGGTTTTATTATTCTATCGGAAAGCAAGCAAACGGTGCTCTTTCCGGAGTTTCCCATCCAATCTGGTCATCCACTAGCCAAAAATGAGCCTTTTTGGTCACTTTTCGCGGTTTCATGGTAATCTAGTGATTGGGTGGTATTTTTACCATGGAACTTTTCTACAGGAGAAGTATTTGAACTTTGTTTGGCCATATTGACCAAAAACAATCATATTACAACTTAAAAGGGTCCCATAGCCTAACCAATAATAACAAAATCGGCCATTCTGATTCATATTGAGATTTTTTTGTCCCTAGTGCTTTTCCCTTTTTTTTGTTCATCTTAAGTTTACCAAATTGAGCTCATTCTTATGAGAATGATCAGTATCAGGAATCCAATGATTGTTGTGTACAAAAATTATGCAAAACATACTCTGTCCAATGGATTATTCCTTGTCATTTTTGGATCACTTCGTGCGTTCCGGGACGGCTAGATAACTCGAGAAATACGCCTCCAAAAAAAAACGATCTTGATGAAATTTGTAGGATTTTTTCCCTGGCAATCCAATGGTGACCTTCGTGGATTTGACCTTGACTATGACCTTGAAGGTTATGTCAAGGTCAAGTCCGTTTTAACAAATGGGGCCCCCTATTTTTGAAACCGTAAATGAAAAGAGTGGAAAATTTTACAATCGATTATGACCTTGAACAACTCTTGGGATTTGACCTTCAAGGCTATTCCAAGGTCAAATACAATTGAGGCATGGAAGCTTGATAAATACGCGTCATGGGAAAAAGTTAACCAAAATAAAGACCTAATAAGGCACAACTCTTTACTCTCCAGCCGACTAAGGCAAAACTCGTTCAAAAAGTTTTAATTATTAGAATAAGTGATCAAACTGTGCCCCGTTAACCTCTTGACAGTAAGACAATCGATTATAAAAACTCTTGATTGCGTTCATTAAATACTCAGCTGGAACGACAACGCATTCGTCTAATATGCGTTGTCGTAATTCTTGTAAATGTTGCGGCTTCGTTTTGTACACCCTACCTTTGAGATAACCCCACAAAAACTGAATACTGAAATTGAGTACGTACGACCTTAACAAAATCACGACCATATTCAAGGTCATGGTCAAGGTTAAATTCAAGGTCACAATTGAATTTTCAAGGAAAAGTCCTACAACTTTCATGTACATACATATGTCATTTTTCTCTGGGATACGTATTACCAAACTTTATTGTCTCAATTGTATTCGACCTTGGAATAGCCTTGAAGCTCAAATCCCAGGAGTTGGTCAAGATCATAATCGATTGTAAAATTATCCGCTCCTTTCATTTCCGGTGTTAGAAATAGGGGGTCCCATTTGTTAAAACGGACTTGAGCTTGACATAACCTTTAAGGTCGTGGTCAAGGTCAAATCCAAGGTCACCATTGGATTGTCAGGGAAGAATTCTACTACTTTTATGAAGGTCGTTTTTCTCAAGGAGGCGTATTTCTCGAGTTATCCAGCCGTCCCGGAACTTTTGACACACACTCTATGATCCGTGCAAGTTATCCAAAAATGACAAGGAATAATCAACTGGATAGAGTACATTTTGCATAATTTTTAGTCACAACAATAACACAGGCCCACAAAATTTTTTTTTTTGACTATGTATAAGAACATAGTTTTTCCCTGTATTTTTTGGGGATCAAGGTCATTTCAAGGTCAAATAGCGAAATAAATGCTTAAAAGTGAATAAACCCATATATCTTTATGTTTCTGGGATCGCTGAATTAGAATCTGCTGTTATTCTTACCATATCACGTGACTTCGAAGAACTCTCCAAGGTCAAATCACTAAAACACGCATTAATGAGGCAAAAGTTTGTATCTTTATGTTTTTGAAGTTGTTGAATCCAAATCTGCAACCCATGATAGAATACCGTAAATGGTCTCATTTTCATCATGTAGGTACCTTAGGCTGTATTAGGGAAATGTGGTTAAGGATTTTCGGTTTCGTGAATGTACTGCTATTATTTGTTAAGGTAAAAGATATGTAAGTCCGTGTATCCATGTACATTAGATGAGTTGATACCAATTCTCGTAGCCACCTTACTGAATATCGTCTAACTACATAGTAATCATCTTACTGAAAATCAGTGAGTGAATCATTGAATAAACGTGTTTAGACTCCTTCAACCAGACACACACTTTTGCTTGTGTGCGCTAATACACGCGTGTTTATAAAAGCGTGTATGCGTGAGTGTGTACTTGCGTGCGTATATAAATGCATGTGTGCGTGACTGTGCATGTGCGTGCATATAGAATGCCTGCTGACCCAGAGGATGCTGGAGATGTTGACTACTGCCTCAATTGAGGATGTGTAGAATGATCCATTTTCCGATTCTCTGGAATAACGAAGCCAGCGAAGGCGCGCTGCACTGCAGGGGGGCATTGGGGTGTGAGAATGATGCCGTAGTGTGTAAGACGATGACTTTGTCCTCGTCAAAGTCGGAAAACCTTCATACTTAGACCTAGGGAGGTATGAGGGTTATCACCCCTAGAACGGCGGACTCGCCTGCGATCGGAACATGATCCCTAACGTGCGGGTTTCTTTATATATCCATGGCTTCTCCTCCTTTAAGCGTTTATTTCGCGATTTAACCTTGAAATGATCTTGATCCTAACGTGCTACGATTAAACGGACACCGGATTTGGATTCAGCGACCCCAGAAACAAAAAGAACTATGGGTTTATTCCCTTATAAGCCTTTATTTCGCTATTTGACCTTCAAATGACCTTGATTCTGACGTGCTACGGTTAAACGGACATCGGATTTGAATTCAGCGACCCCAGAAACATAAATATACATGGGTCTATTATCTTTTAAGCCTTTATTTCGCGATTTGACCTTGAAATGACCTTGATCCTGACGTGCTACGGTTAAACGGACACCGGATTTGGATTCAGCGTCAAAAAATACGGGGAAAAACAATGTTCTTATTCATAGTCAAAAACAATTTTTTTATGGGCCTGTGTAATTGGATTCCTGATACTGACCATTCTCATAAGAATGAGCTCAGTTTGGTAAACGTAAGATGAATAAAAAAAGGGAAAAGCACTAGGGACAAAAAATCTCATTATGAATCAGAATGGCCGATTTTGTTAATATTGGCTAGGCCTTAAAATTGGGACCCTTTTAAAATGTAATATGATTGTTTTTGGTCAATATGGCCAAATAAAGCTCAAATACTTCTCCTGAAGAAAAGTTCCATGGTAAAAATACCACCCAGTCACTAGATAGCCATGAAACCGCGAAAAGTGACCAAGAATGGCTCATTTTTGGCCATCTGGATGACCATATGTTATACCTAGAGTTACATACATGGTCGGGAACACAAAAGAGCACCGTTCGTTTGCTTTCCGGTAGAATAATATAACCCTAATCTGCAGATATTTGAGAAAATAAAAACGATTTTTTGATGTTCTCATCCCGTGAGACAAAATAGCCGATATCTCGAAATCTGTCCATTATTACACTTTACTCCCAGCAAGACTTTTGATCAGGACGACCCAAGGAACAAAAAAATGCTATTAGAAAAAAATTAACCGAGGGCCAAATCCATAGGGTTTTGTGCGGGGTCCTTTGCACTAAAAATTGTGAGTTCACACGCTCAAACTCACCGACATTGTCAACCTTCTTCCGATTCTTCGTCGAAACCAGCTCCTCCTCACGATAACAGACGAGAGCGCTCAATTGTGCTGGAGCTCCGGCACTTCCGGGATATACCACCGTCTCCAAGCAGTACCTATAGTAAGGAATCAACGGGCCTTCCTTGTGATACGGCCGGTACAGACACCCGTTGGCCTGCAGATAGAATTTGTCTTCGTGGACGTTGGGCATCATAATTAGAGGTTCCTCGTCATCGTGACACGCTTGCCCATTTGCTTTTATCACGTCGAATTGCATTTTGTTGACGTTGAGGTTTATCGGTTGAGTGCCATTGTATACGCCTACGGGATATGTACGTTTTCAAAGTTCAGACGGAAACGATGTGTCCAGAGGGACAGAGTTTGGAAAAGGAAGCAGATTCCAATGTGCGATTTAATGAGCCATTCAAAAAAACGTCATCAAAAATCGTACGGTAGATATCGTTTATACCGACATCTGATGTAGTCCAATTGATAAAAACACTCCACCTTGCATTAATTAGGGCAAATGATTTTTTTTTTGTAGAACTGTTTGATATAAGGTGGGAAGTGTAAAACTAAGTTTTCGACATCGAAAGCCGGGGGGAGAACTTTTGGCAGGAGAAAAAACCAAGAAATGTTCGCACTTTTTTTAGTTCTTTGCTTATATCTCCTAAACGACTCATGCTACAGAAAATTTGATACGTTCCGAAATTGAAGTAGACAAAATGTTCTACAAAATGCATTCAGTCAAATTTAATTATATGTCGTCTGGTTCGCATTCTACGGAAATCCAACGCACTGATCAAATTTTAATTTTTAGTATGTTTGTAGGGTTGCATACAATTAAAACGTAATTTTATAGTTTAATTTATTTTTAACGCAACAATTTCGTACTCAAAATATGTGTTGTTTAGTTTTGGAATGTAAACCTTACTTTTCATATGTCCCCACAAAAAATTCCAAGCAATTTTTTGCCACAACTGATATTTGTTATTTTTTGCTAGTGTTTTTACACGGCCGCAAAGAGTAATTTAGTTTGTATGCTGTATTCAGAGTTTGAAACGAAGTGTTATTTCAAATTGGCGAAAATGTCTTATTTAACTGAATCACTAAAAATCGAAATTTTGATGATGATTGGATATGGTGATAGGGCGCGAACTCAATGCGAAGTTGTTCGCTTGTTTCGAGAAACGCATCCTGACTTGCCACCACTAAATCAAGGTACCATTAATAAAATTGAGGCACAATATCAAGAGGTGGGTCATGTCAGGAAAGTACCGAGTAAGAGGCAGGCTGTTGTTGATGACGACACGAAGTTGAATTTGTTGCTTGCTCTAGAAGAAAATCCAATCACTGCAGCCCGTCAACTGGCCCGTGATAGTAATCTTAATCACAAAACAGTTTTAAAAATACATAAATATGAGAAAAAAACGCCCATATAAAATGCAAGCTGTTCAAGAGCTACTTGAAGATGATCCAGATCGACGGTTGGAATTTTGCGATTTATTGATGACTTGTATTGATCAAAACCAGTTATCTTTAGAGTGGATAGTTTTCTCTCACGAGGCTACTTTTACATTAAATGGGCACGTAAATCGCCAAAATTGTCGTTACTGGGCTGAAGAGGGAACTTGATATTCAACCATTGGATGAGGGAACTTGATACTCAACGCCCACAGAAAACTAATGTGTGGGCCGGAATAATACAAGATATAATTGTAGGACCATTTTTCTTTGATGACACTCTTAATGGATCAAGATACTTGCGTTTACTCCAGCACGAACTAATGCCAGTGCTATGTCATTTATTTCCAAACCCCTTAAACCCTAACTTGACTGACGACAGGTTATGATTTCAGCAAGATGGGGCCCCACCACACTATGCTGCCATTGTTCGTCAGTATCTGGACAGAATTTTTCCCGGTAGGTGGATTGGGAGGCGAGGTAATATTGAGTGGCCAGCAAGATCTCCAGATCTTACACCACTGGATTTCTTTTTGTGGGGACATCTTAAAAGTAGGGTTTACATTCAGAAACCCAACAACATAGCAGATCTTCAGGAAAGGATAAGAGAGGAAATCGGAAAAATAACACCGCAAATGTTGCATACTGTAAGGGACGAAACCTACCACAGACTGGGATGCTGCCAACAAGTGAATGGTGCACATTTTGAACAATTGTTACGTTGAAAATAAATTTAATTTTTTAAATTGTTTTAATTGTATGCATAAAAATTAAAATTTGATCAGTGCGTTGGATTCCTCTTTCCACCAGATTTACAATGAGGGGTCACAAGCCATAGGGTTGCATTTGAGAAAATCATGTCGAGGGTGGTTTCAGCCACCCCTGAAGGGCTATATTTTTCATATTACTTGCAAAATGTAGGTAAATACATTTAAAAGTTGACGTGTCTCGGGAATTTTTTTGAAAAATTTTTTCACCACCCCGCTAGCGAATATATTCCAGTTAAAGTCTCCACCGTGTATAAGTTCGTTTGGGTTGAATTAGGAATCCCAGTTAGCAACACAAGAACGTCAACATCTTCGCTGATTATAAATACAGAATCGAAATTGGTAGACTGAGAAAAAGCTGTTGTCACAATGAGAACATCAGCATCCTCTGCTGCCTGTAACATATTTATGAAATTCGCTTAGAAGTGTATTTTCAACATTTGGTTTAGATTGTTTTTGTTTTTCTCATTACCCAAACATTTTTCTGGGACACAGCAGGAGGAAGAGTTATTCCTTCGAAGGTGATGTCTACTGATGTGTTCATTTTGGAACGGGCGAACCCATCTAAATTCGTTGATTTTCAAACTTCGGTAAAATATGAACCATACGACATACAATTACCTTTGACCAAAGCATTTTGTAGTAAATTTTGTCTACTTTAATTTCGGAACGTATATAATTTTCTGTAGGTTGAGTCGTTTAGGAGATCTAAGCAAAAAACTAAAAAAAAGTTTCGTGGTTTTTCGTCTGACAAAAGTTCTCCCCCGGGAAAAAAAGATTCAGAGTTCAGTGGCCAGTGGTTACCTAAAAGTTCTTGATTTAAGTCGTTCGTTTTGCTTTAACAAACACTAAATTTAAAGAAAATAAAACGACACGAAAAGTGTTCACAATCGCTGAAAAAGCCGCAATTTTTTGGCGTTTGGAAATTGCCAAATTGCCAAAGAATTGCCAAAGAAATTGACCTAAGTTTTGTGTTAAGTAGTACATATACATATGTATGTACATATGCATGTACTTCCAAAATTACTTATTCTTATTTTTTTAGGTGGCACACAATCTGGAAACATCGAGACAAAATACAAAATGTATTTGAGAACAGTTCTACATCAGTAAAAAAGATCAGATAATGTAACTAATCTAGAGTAGACAAGGCTTTATTTGAATGGTTCAAAATTCAGAGAAGGTGCAATATTCCTATTAGTGGTCCTGTACTACAAGCCAAAGCGGATATTTTGCTAGGCAACTTAAGTTGCAAAATTTTAAATGTTCAGTTAGATGGATTCAAAAATATTACACGATAGGACAATAAACTTTTATTGCTTTTGGATAACTGTCCAGCTAACCCTAATATTCAGAATTTAAAAGCTGTAAAACTTGTTCTCCTTCCACCAAATAGTCAGTTATTCAACCAATGGACCAGCGTGTAACACAGTCTCTAAAAACACATTTTAGAAAACGTCAAATCATGAAACTTTTAAAAGACATTGAAGAAAGAGGTATTCCACAAAAACTGGATATTCTTGAAACCATTTATCTAATTTCAAAAGCTTGGCATCGTGTTTCTGAAAACAAGTAGCCAATTGTTTTACACATGCTGGATTCAAATAAACGCAACAGAAAACTCTTTTGACGAAGATGATTTACTACAACCAGCAGAATGGCTTCGACTACAGAATGATAAGGATGACGACAATCTACCTTGAGCTCAATGGGTCCGCACTTTACCAGTAGTTAACCTAGGAACTCAAGAAAGTTGGGAACACTTTTCAAATATTGATGAAGAGCTCAAAACGGTGGAGCATATAACCGAAGATTAAATTTTAGCTGGCTCAGATTAAAATATGGTGTCAAAACTTAACGAAGATGTAGAAATGGGCGAAATAATTTGAACCACCTTCAATAAACGATACATTTTCAGCGATTCAAACGATTCAACATTTTTTTCACATTTAATCAAAATCTAAAAGAGTTTAAAACAGATTTTGCTTTGCTGCATTTGGAAAAGGTTATCGAAAGATATGAAACGAAAAGGAAAAAGAAAAAATTACAAAACAACCTAAAAAAACAGATTTTTTTGGTTAACATT
Source organism: Aromia moschata (assembly GCA_029963805.1). Taxonomy (NCBI): domain Eukaryota; kingdom Metazoa; phylum Arthropoda; class Insecta; order Coleoptera; family Cerambycidae; genus Aromia; species Aromia moschata. Next base: position 491,945 of record JAPWTK010000072.1, on the reverse strand, counting down.
TAATTAAAAGTAGGTCAGTGTTAAGTTGTTTGTAGGATTAGTACCTACCTACATATTAAAATGTATTATTGTTGTTTCAGCTTTTTGGACCAATGTATGTTTAAGTGTACTCTTTTCTATTATGAATAAAGACAATTTTTGAGTAAGTACATGGTGTTTGGATATAGTGACCTCCGGTTATACTTATAACGACCGAATTTCGCCTGTCCCTTCAACGTCGTTATAAACGATATATACTGTAGTTACATTTCTTTAACTTAGCAGCTAAAATCCGTAATAATATATAAAGTTTTATTTTTAAGTAGCTGGCAACGCCAGTCCTTAAGGGAAAGGTTAAGTTTGTAACCTTATTTAATTGTCAAGGCTGTCGTATTATGTGACAGCCATTATTTATTTTGCCATTGTGACAGCCACTTGTTAAGAGTTTGACAACAACAAAGTTTCGCTTCAAGCTCCGATATAACTGCTATCTCCATATCTCTCGTTCGTAGAAAGATTTGATGACGTTTTTTTTAATGGCCCTGTACTATTTGAAGAAGAACGTTGATATATATTTTTTTATTCTTGCCTTAATTTTGAGTGAAGGTAAGTAAAAGAGATTTACCTTTCACAAAAATTAATTTATCTCAGCAATTTCTGAGAAAAAACTATAATAAATCGATTACCCACCCTTAGTCCAGTAGACAGGAGCTAAAATCATCAAAAAGTGTTCTTGAAACATATAGGGAGTTTTTACGGTGACCTATGTCCTATTTTTTTCCCATTTCTTTGTTTATTTTACGATATTGACCGGGTTGGGCTAGAAAAATTATAAATCTCTTCAAGTTTGCAAGACTTTGAAAAATATTAATTTGGGCCAGATTTATAATGTTTTCTACGCGACTCGACTACCTTTTTTGATGCGACGTACTTATATATTGTTTTAGTGAAAGTACGCTTCAAGACGCGTGTTTAAAAAATGGGCGTCAAGATATTATAGTCACAATTTCGAGAATTTCGAAGCGGCAACGCTAAAACAATATACCTATATATGTCGTGTAAAAAAATGTAGTCGCGTAGAAAATGTTATAAAACTGGCCCAAATTAATATTTTTTCAAAATCTCAAAAAGTGTCGCAAACGCAAAAGAGATTTATGATTTTTCTAGCCCAACCCGGTCAATATCGTACAATAAACGAAGAAATGGCGTCATTGTCAATTAAGGCTTGCAAAAAAAATTCGATCGTTAATTACTCGAAACGTTATTAAAGGATCGAGCTTAATTTTTTTGTTTGTAACTTCATACTACAAATAGCAGTCCCTCTAAGATCATATATCATAGTCACCCTACTTTCGAAGTGAAAAAATAGTGAAAAAAAAGTACTTTTTCAGCTTCAGCAATCATTTACAAGTTAACAATAGCACTTGGAGACTTCGGGTTGGGCTTAAAACTTTGGCAATTCAATAGGCTACAACTTCTTAAATGCATATGCTATGTAAAATACGCCAAGGAACGGAGATGTAAGCGAAAATGTAAAAAAATACGTATTTTTCACAAATTCTTCATTTAAAAAATTAGCGGACGGTTTCAGCTCTACGGACCCCGCGCATTGTGTTCTACGCAGAAAAATATATATAGGCCAGTCAATAGAGCTTTTTGACATGACACGATTGATACCTGAAATCCGACTACGGGATACTTTTAAGTTCAGTCCTTAGATGAAAACGTATATGAATTGGACTAGGAAATAGTTGCACTTTTTTTTTTTATAACAAATTATTAAAAAAATGGAGTTTTTTCAGTTTTTTGCTTATATAAGAAAAGCTATTGAAGCAATTACATCGCATCCTGAATCATTTACACCGCAATTACATTTTTCGCTGAAAAAACTCAAAACGCAAAAAATTACCTTTTCTTAATAAATTCGCAATTCGAGTATTTTTGCATTGGAAGAGTCAATCTTGTGGGAAAATGTAGGTATTAATATCACGAAGAATGAGTGTGCAAAAACTGGATTATGTCCGACGAATATTTTTTTGCACAATAGCCGAATAAAGTTTTTTACATCGTATTTTGAATATTCCATAACACGTCGAGCGATAGATTAAATAACATTTTCTCGATGGATTCGGAAACTACAGAGTGTAAACTACAATTCGTCCATTTACTTTGTTTCATTTAAATGCCATTAAATTGGTGTAAAACGTTCTGAACACCGCGCAAAATGTTCGGCGGCGCGCTGACAGCCGAGCGCGATATAGATGGCGGGGGAGCGAGGGGAAGCGGTGGCAGCGACCAGCAAATTTCGCGCGGTGTTCAGAGGCGTTTTTACACCAATTTAATGGCATTTAAATGAAACAAAGTCACTGGACGAATTGTAGTTTACACTCTGTAGTTTCCGAATCCGTCGAGAAAAATGTTATTTAATCAGTCACTCGACGTGTTATAGCATATTCAAAAAACGACGTAAAAAACTTTATTCGACTATTACTCGAATTACGAATTTATTAAGAAAAGGTAATTTTTTGCGTTTTTTCCGAGTTTTCTCAGCGAAAGATGTACCGATTGATTTGATTTTTTTTCATTTTAAAGGTTTTTGAATTCTCTACAACTTTGCGGTTGTAGAGATGCGGTGTGTGTTGATGCGGTGTGATTGCTTCAATAGCTTTTCTTTTATAAGCAAAAAACTGAAAAAACCCATTTTTTTTCACTAATTTGTTATTAAAAAAAGTGCAGCTATTTCCTAGTCCAATTCATATACGTTTTTCATCTAAGGACTGAACTTAAAAGTATCCCGTAGTCGGATTTCAGGTATCAATCGTGTCATAAACTCACCCCTTTTCGAGCTCTATTGACTGGCCTAATAAGACACCGTCAAAACACACAAATGTTTCAAGAACACATAAAAGTCTCTGCCTACTGGACTGCCTGTATGGCCGGTTTTAGCGTGTAACTTAAAATTTCACTTGCCTTGTATTTTAAACTCGTGAACTTGCGAAGCATCGCAGTGCAATCTTTCGCTGGCGTTAATAACTTCATGGTCCGGACAACACTTTCGAACACAGGGTTTATCCGCGGGACATAACTTACGATCACTTTCGTCTTTATGTTGCCGAGGAGCACATCCCATAACGATTAGCATGTGCGCACAGGCAAAAAAGGCAATAAACCCGAACGGACCACTTTCGACACGCATTTCTTTCATTTGAGAATTGCGAAAAGGGACTGAGAAACGCGCTACTTTTAATTTTGAAGATTTCCGCGTAAATATTTTCTTTAGTATAAATATAACTCATGGGTGGACTCGTGGACGTTAAGGTGTTACAGTTAGAACCTGGTTTTTATAGCGGGTGAAGTTAGTGGGATATTCCCGAGCGTTGGGGGTGAATGGGGGAAGTCGCGATTTGTAATTCAAATAAAAATGTTTTTCTACGATCATATAATTTACATATGATACATGTGATATATATAATTATAATTTATATATGATACATACATAATTAATTCTACATTTATAATTTTCAAATTATATGTCTTCTACATCTTTCATAATAACGTTCATTGTAATATAGAGACGTAAAATAGCGTAAATTAAAATTATTAAAAATATGTATTTTCCACTGTATTTTTTTTTATCCTCAAACCTCAAACCCACAAAACATCAAACCCACAAACTCCAAACTTACGAACCACGCCAAATCTTCAAACCCTAAAGTCACAAAGTTCGAACCTTCAAACTGTACACCTACAATACTCTGGATTCGTAATTAGCGAAACTCCCATATCCAAATTTTCAGAAAGATCGAATGAAAAATGGAGCAAAGAATTATTTTTTCGTAAAAAAACGCGTTTTCTGCAATTCCTTTATTTATAACTAAATATTTCAAAATGCGATTTCTCGAAGAAGAAACAAGATATCAGGATAAATCAAAATGGCTTCTGAAGTGTAGCTCTTTCAGAATTCGTGAATGATTTTGTAAAAAAACAATCACCTAGTGATGAGACATAACCCCAAATACCGAAAAATCGTGATTTTTACACTTTTAGGTTAGAATATCTCGAAAACCTGAGCTACCAGAACAATTCTGAGGTCAGATTAGGATTTGGCACGTCTAAAACCTTCGGAATATTATTTTCGGGTTTCTGCTAAAATAAATTAATTACAAACAAATTTCAGAAAACGCGTTTTTTTTTCGAAAAAAATCATTCCTTGCTCTATTTTTCTTTCAAAAATCTCTGAAAATTTAGATATAGCGGTTTTGGAGGTCGTATTTTCAAAATTCTAAATGGCGGACTAAATTAATTGAAATTTTGTGTTTCACTTTTTGTTTCAAAATGTTCAAACTTCAAAATGTGTCAAAAAATTTGTAATCAGGGGTTATTGATTGCGCTGTTTATGAATTTGATGTTATTTTCTTTAATTCAATATGGCGGACGTAAAGTAGTGGACTAATATAGACATCCAAAAAAAACGTCATCAACTCTGGCTATGAACGAGAGAGATGGAAATAGCGGTCATGTCTAAGCTTTTCGGTTATGTCAAACTTTTGACAAGTGACTGTCACAATTTGTAAAATGAACAATGGCTGTCATATGATGTGACAGTCTTGACAAGTTAATAAGGTTGTAAATTCGATCAAGAATAGAAATACGTCTTTTTTTTCTCGGCCAACTTTGATGACGTTTTTTTTTTGGATGTCTCCATACAAATTTTCATTATGATACAGATTTCACAGTCAATCAAATTCCATGTTTTTTCAATCAAGTAGCCTTTTGCGAAAATGCAAAAATTGGTGATTTGAATTTGACAGTTGTTGTTTACGAAAGTTCGCCTCTTTATTAGTCGAGGAAAATTAACTCAAAAATAGGCCAAAGTTCCAAAAACCTGCGCAGTAAGATGGATTGAGATGCGGTTTTTTGCATTCGATTCCTTGATGTATTTACATTTGTCCGCTATTTAAATCGTGTACAACTCGGAAACTGCATTTCTGCATCGAAATAATGCATTTTTTTCATGTGCAATTTTTGAGACAAATAAAAAAAATCAATATTCGGTAATTCATTGTGGAAATCGATCCAAACGTTTTACTCGGGGGTTTTCGGGGTCGCTGATCACGAATATGATGTCAGAAAAACCATATAGTGTACCTGGGGAGCAGGAAGTCCTGGTTGTGAGGGTCATCCATGAGGTTTTCTTGAAATTTGCTTGGAAATTTAACCAAAATGTCTACTTGGGGGTTTTTGAGGTAGCTGAGTACGATTCTGATATTGAAAAAAATCCATAATAATATAATAATTCATTAACTTCATCGTACAACCAGTGGCGGCTCGTGGGTGTGTTACATGGGTGGGAACAGGGTGTGTCAGTAGGATTACTTATTAGCTACCAATGGCGCCGCAGGCGAAAATTTTTAAAATTTTCAAGGTCATGCGTTTTACTGACACTTCAGAATTTCAGTGAAAAATTCCTTTATACAAAAATATAGACTTTCCACAAGAATAATTTTTGGGATTTGGTAGCTTTTTGAAATAATATTTAGTCACGAATATTGAGGGCTTAAATATATTAAAATAATGGGTGGCAACATGTGAAAAAAAATTGATATAGGTGTCTTACCGTTATTTGTAGAAGAAATCAGCTTGCCTGTCCTTATTGTTCACAAAAATGTTAATCGCCTTTTCATTAAAGTCCCGGATTTGTTTCACAAAATTTAATACAATTAATTATTTGGTTTAAAATATGTCTGTTTTTATCCACATTTTCGTTGTGACGTCTTATATTTTCACGATAAGCACTATCAATCTGTTGCCTTATGTCTACCTTTCCCAACACACTAAAATCTAAAATGTTATGCAAATGTTTTTCATTGTAGCTAGCATGTTTCTTAACTCGTCCATTTAAATGTTTTAAATCACTCACCCTTTCTTGAGTCCATGCACTTTGGTTGCCACCCATCATTAAACAAATAAAACAAAACAGTTTGTTTCTTTTAGGACACACACATAACCACTTAAATCTGTCGTAGACACTACTATTAAAATTTCATGAATAATTTCGCGATTTTCCTTCGTCTGTTTTGGAAAAAAACAAATCGGGTATCGGCCATCCTAACCGTTTAATTTGCGCTAATAGCCTAGAAGCTCTGGCCATAAATTCGAAAACCGTTTAATTTCCGTTTGGATCTCGTATGTAATATCTTTATTAGTCAATAAAAAGTCCACCGAATTCATTTTGAAACGTTTCACAATCAAAAACAGGAAAAACACACTTCTCAGCGAAGAAAATAAACAATCACTAAAAAAGGTCACTCAACAAGTGTGACCCGTTCAGCTGATTTTCGAACGATTTAACGACATCTGTCTGCTGCAATCGTCTCCAAACATTACCAGTCACTGAAAAAAGTCCGATTAAAAATGAGGGCCGGGAAACTGTGTGCCCTCGCCCACGCGCGCGAAATGCGAGGAATTCAGACTACGGTGGCTCGGTGCTCGATCGATAGTCTGTCATATATATGTGATAAAAATTATTTGTGGTATAAAAGGAATAATAATTAGAATATGAATAGTTTATCGTATACAATTAATTGATATTATTGTAACAGTAATTTATAGTAAATTAACATAAAAGAAATATTTTCTATTGAAATTTGGGCTGGGCACGTGCCCCTGTGCCCTTTATCACCAGTCGCCACTGGAATAAGTCTCCCAAGCCTTTTCGTTTCAACTTTGGCTGACAAAGGTCAACTATAGAATGACTCTGCTATTTTTCGCCCGTATTTGAGGGGCCCTTACCTACAAACACCTGTTACCTACAAGATCCTCCGACCTACAAACAACGCCATGTTTGTAGGTCAAAGGGACTTGTACAGGTCCTTCCCCTGACGAAGGGCAGAATGAAGTCCTTTGTGATCGAAATTTTGTGAATTGTGTTGACATACCAATATTGAGCCTACTTATCCAGATCCTGATCCTTCCTACGAAATCATACAATATTTTAAGCGAGCTACCGACCTTACCGAATTTCGATCTTTTTGTTTGCCTAATATACTTTTTATTTTATTACCTATAATACCTGATATATTTATTTTCACAGTATTTATAACATATTTATTTTATAAATTCCCACCTTTTCGTTGGTATTTATTTTACCTTTCGGGTTGCCTAAAAGTTTTTGTCGTTTATTTTTTGAGGTATTTACCAAAGTCGTGTCAAGGCTTTTAAAGATTTTGCTTAACTAAACCTACCTTAGTCCAAAAGTTATTTATAACAAATTAAAATTCCTTCCAAAAACAACCCAATCACCAAATTTTGTGAAAAACTGTTGTCTTTTAAAGAAGTTACTGGTAATTGAAAATAGAATTATAGCTTTGATCTCCTGCATCTTGGTTGTCAATAACTTTGGAATAAGGTAAGTTGGGTCAAATCGTAATGTTTGTACCCAAAGAACCTATAGTTTCGCTGTGGTGCCTTAATAATGGCACACCCTGTATGTACTAATACGTACTTGCACGTACGAGGTGTGTAACTTAAGTAATGAGACTGGCAACGTAACGCCCGATCTAGCACCACTGTGGAGATGGGAGTTGGAAAAGCGGTAGGTTAACATGTAATGCACCTTTAGTACAAGTTTGAACTTGTTAGAGTCATTTGTTTGTTCTTTGTGACTGTTTCTGCAAGCCGGTTTTTTCTGATGCGTTTTAAAAATGAGTGCCATTAATTTAAAGCAACGGTGTGCTATCAGGGTTTGCTGCAGACTTGGACACAGTGCAACGGATACCTTTGCAAAACCTCAACACGCCTACGGAGACAGTGTTTTTTCAAGAGCCCAGGTTTTTCGGTGGTTTAAGGCATTCTCAGAAGGAAGAGAGCTGATTGAAGATGAACCACGCAGCGGAAGACTTTTATCTTCAAGCACGGATGAAAATGTCGATAGAATACGGGATCTTGTGCATTCAGATCGTCGGTTAACGACAAGAATGATCGGGGTAGAGTTAAATTTTAATCACACCACTGTTTTTCATCAGATTTTGACTAACGAATTGGAGATGAGAAGAATCTGCACAAAAATGGATCCAAAAAACCTTTCTCAGAAACAAAAGGACATCAGGAGAGAAAGGTGTCTTGATTTTTTGGAATCGATTAAAAGTGATTTCCATTTTATGGAACGTGTACTGGTGATGAGACTTGGATGTTTGAGTACGTCCAGGGAAACCAAAGGCCAAAGCGTGGAATGGCACACTTAACGCTCTCCAAGACCCAAAAAAGCATGAATGAGCAAGTCGAAGATGAAATCATGCTAATTTGCTTTTTGATAGTCAGGGAATTGTCCATAAAGAGTTTGTGCTTCCAGGTCAAACAGTAAATCAACACTCTTACAGAGATGTTCTTGAAAAACTTCGAAAAAGGTCATGCGTGTGAGACCAAACATCAAGAACAACTGGATGTTGCATCCCTACAATTCACTGTTTTTAGCCAGTGAAAACATTCCTGTGGCTCCTCAGCATCCTTATTCGCCTGACTTGAGTCCTTGTGTCCTTTTTCTCTTCCCGAGATTGAAAAATCACCTCAAGGGCTGTAACCGACTAGCTTAAGGCTATTCTAGTATATGAGTTCCACAACTCTATGAGGAATGGAAGAACCGTCTCCAGCGCTGTGTGGCTTCCCAATGAAGTTATTTTGAAGAAGACAATACTAAATTGTATTTATTCTATTAATATAACTTAAATATAAAAAAAATTAAAAAAAGCAGTCTCATTATTTTAATCTAATTAACACACCTCGAATGAAGGATACTAATTTGAGATGTCCAGTTTGGTCAATAGATTTATATTATTTCAGTAAAAAAAATGCCCCACACTCTCCTACAGGCAAATGAAAGGGAGGGGAGTAATGTATAAAAAATGATGGGAGAACATTATAGTGAATAATTAATTGATTGAAGTCAATTGAGAAAATTGACGATTAAAAGCACTTTCTATTTGATGAAAATTCTTATATTATGTGTAATTATGGACTTCTTCTCCCGTGTAGCTGATAATAAATGTTATTCTAAGCGAATGACGTGGATAATGCAAAGTAATTAAACAGATAAAAATGGTAAGAGAGTGCATTATAATTTCATTAAAGTAAATAGTCAGATGCCATATCTACTTAATTTACGGTAGGAGGACGGGGACGATACTCTTTCAGGATTTAATTCCGAAAATTTGTTTGCACTATCCATCTGCTTTTAGTTGCATTTGAAAGGTCAATTTGCGAATAAAAATGTTAGGCCAGTCAATAGAGCTTTTTGACATGACACGATTGATACCTGAAATCCGACTACGGGATACTTTTAAGTTCAGTCCTTAGATGAAAACGTATATGAATTGGACTAGGAAATAGTTGCACTTTTTTTTTAATAACAAATTAGTGAAAAAAAAATGTTTTTTAATTTTTTAGGTTTTTTGCTTGTAGAAGAAAAACTATTGAAGCAATCACATCGCATCGCAATAGGAAAGTTGTAGAGAATTCAAAAACCTTTGAAATGAAAAAAAAATCAAGTCAATCGGTACATTTTTCGCTGAGAAAACTCGGAAAAAACGCAAAAAATTACCTTTTCTTAATAAATTCGCAATTCGAGTATTTTTGCATTAGAAGAGTCAATCTGGTGGGAAAATGTAGGTAATATCACGAAGAATGAGTGTGCAAAAAGTGGATTATGTCCGATGAATAGTTTTTGCACAATAGTCGAATAAAGTTTTTTTAAATCGTATTTTGAATATTCCATAACACGTCGAACGATAGATTAAATAACATTTTCTCGACGGATTCGGAAACTACAGAGTGTAAACTACAATTCGTCCATTTACTTTGTTTCATTTAAATGCCATTAAATTGGTGTAAAACGCCTCTGAACACCGCGCAAAATGTTCGGCGGCGCGCTGACAGCCGAGCGCGGTAGAGGTGGCGGGGGAACGAGGGGAAGCGGCGGCAGCGACCAGCAAATTTCGTGCGGTGTTCAGAGGCGTTTTACACCAATTTAATGGCATTTAAATGAAACAAAGTAAATGGACGAATTGTAGTTTACACTCTGTAGTTTCCGAATCCGTCGAGAAAATGTTATTTAATCTATCGCTCGACGTGTTATGGAATATTCAAAATACGATGTAAAAAACTTTATTCGACTATTGTGCAAAAAACTGTTCGTCGAACATAATCCAGTTTTTGCACACTCATTCTTCGTGATATTACCTACATTTTCCCACAAGATTGACTCTTCTAATGCAAAAATACTCGAATTACGAATTTATTAAGAAAATTTAATTTTTTGCGTTTTTTCCGAGTTTTCTCAGCGAAAAAAATGTACCGATTTGCTTTATTTTTTTTTCATTTTAAAGGTTTTTGAATTATCTACAACTTTTCTATTGGATGCGTTGTGATTGCTTCAATAGCTTTTCTTCTATAAGCAAAAAACTGAAAAAACTCCATTTTTTTTTTCACTAATTTGTTATTAAAAAAAAGTGCAACTATTTCCTAGTCCAATTCATATACGTTTTCATGTAATGACTGAACTTAAAAGTATCCCGTAGTCGGATTTCAGGTATCAATCGTGTTATAAACTCACCCCTTTTCGAGCTCTATTGACTGGCGTGTGTATATTTGCTATAACGACCCATCCAGAAACGTCATCAAAGTTGACGGAGCAAAAAAAGACTTTTTTTTTGAAAAGAAAAGAATTTTTATATTCTTAATCTTAAGATTGTAATCTTATTTACCTAATTGTCAAGGCTGTCACATTATGTGACAGCCATAATTTATTTTACAATTATGACAGGCACTCACCAAAAGTTCGACAACAACAAAGTTTCGCTTCGAGGTTCGACATAACTGCTATTTCCATCTCTTTCGTTCGTAGCCAGATTTGATGACAGAAAATTATTATATTATATGTAATTATTAAGGTCCGGGTAAGTACGCTGTCACACAGAGCCGGCACTATACAACTCTACGATAATTAAAGTATAAACCGTATTTTTTAAGTGCGTATTTCTTGCCCCTGTATACCCCCGCCACTGTCCGTGCGTAGAATGTTATCCCGAACGAAGTCTTCGCGGGAACCCGGGACTTCGTGATACACTTTGTTCGTAAGACGGCGAACTATTCCGATAGCGACCTGCCGGCGGTGTAAACAGGTCGACCGCCGCATTGAAAACAATGTTTTGTCGCTAGTGACTAACTCGTGAGTTCGTGGACTGTATTTACACATTACCTGATTTCGTGTGGATTTTTGCAATAATGGCACAGCCGTTACCATTTGCGAATATACTTAATAAGATTATTGAAAATTACAAGAATGTTATAATAGACGGATCACATATTTTATGTATTCCTTGCAATCGTCAATATATTTCATTATATTTCGCCGATAATGTAAAAGACATTTGGAGTCGAATATACATCAAAAAAAATATACCTGGTACGGTTAGAAGAGAGGAATTTTGCTTTGATTTGTGCATAATGTTTTGCTCATGTAGCCTTCCGTGGAACGTGATCGACAATATTTACTTTAGACGTTTTTTTGACAAATATGTATCCATTTTCCATTGCCTAGTAGCCATACATTGCGTAAAATATATTTATAGAAAACATATCAACGTGTCATGGGAAATATCAAATATCAAAGGACAATGGACAAAACAATAGATTTTGCGGTAATAAGGTCATCAATGCCCCCGATATAGATAGCTAATAAACGGGTTTTGCAAACAGCGACTAAAAGTATAGAAACAGTAGTAACACGTGTATTATCCTCTGTAGATGTAAAAAATAATAAGGTACTGATGTTAATAACAACAAAAAACTGTTAGTAGTACAAACAACTGTGCGAAATTCATGTAAATAATGGGCGTGTTGTGTCGGCCTCTGTCTGTGAACTATTTTGAATTTGCACCTTTAATTTCAGTAGATGTGGAACGATCATTTTCCCTTTACAACCAAGTGTACAGGCCAAATCGCTCACGTTTAACGCGAATAAATGCAGAAAGATTACTCGTGGCAACGTACTCTCAAGCAATGAGAACAGTCCGTGATTCTGAATGACATAAGCAATAGGTATGTACATATTTACACATTTTTACTCCTGTCTTTTTTAATCTCTCAAGTCCGGCCCTGCGTTACAGCACACGTTCGGAACCCTTGTAATTATGGACTGTATCTCCCGTGTAGCTGATAATACATTTTATTCTAATGATGTGGATTGTGAAGTTATTAAAAAAAAACAAATATAGTAAGAGAGTGCAATGCAATTTTTGTTGATTTTCTGTTTCACACAATGAATAAATCTTGTGTTACCCAACATGCTTTTGACAACAACCATAGGATAGACATGAATAATTTAAAATTAATCAGAAATATAACAAACAGTTGACAGTTGGATGCTTTTGAAAGTTTATAAATCATTAAATGTAACAGTAGTATGAATAAGGAGAATGGTCCAATACTCAACAGGCAACTGTTTTCCCTAATAAACAAAGACATATGTTACGGTTCAGTGAACCGTGGCAACAAATTAAGTATAAATAGTGCAAGTGTGTAGGTTAGAATTGAGTTTTAATCTTTTCCTGAAGATGCCAACTTAGTTGGCGAAACGCGCGTTGAGAAAAGTATAGTAGTTCGGTGTTTCGTGGAAAACGTCCAGTTTTTTGTTTGTACATGTGACATTTTATTATTAATGTAAAATAATACCGACGCCGACAATATAAACATATGTTACGGTTCAGTGAACCGTGACGGCAGATTAAGTATAAATAGAGTAAGTGCTTAGGTTAGAATTTAACTTAATTCTAATTAAAATTAAAAATCTTCTTCTGAGGATGCTAACTTAGCGAAACGCGCGTCGAGAAAAGTATAGCCGTTCGGTGTTTCGTACAAAACGTCCAGTTTTTTGCTTCTATGTCGAAGTTTCCAGTACCCACTCCAGGATTTTCTGTTTATTGACAATATTAGGATCTTCTTAAAACATTTCTTTGTTAGTTAAAATATAGTTTAATATGCCATAAGTGAATAAATGTTTCCTACATATTTAGAAAAATGTGTTGCTTTTAATAAATTTTGTATTACCACCGTACATTTTTCACAAAAACATATTTTTATTAGTTGGGCCAACTTCACTGAGACAGGGCTCGTAGAAGTAAAAATGAAGGTAGAGACTTATAAATGTGATAAATATTTGAATTCCTCTTTTTCAAAAACAGATAAAACGACACATCACATGAATATAAACTGCTCGTCAAAATTAGCGTAACACTTTTTAGATTAGCGCCATTTGCGTAAATGATGAGTAAATGAAAATGGGTGGCTTACGGGGTCTGGAAATGGGTTGAAGAAATGGGACAGCGATCAAATACACAGAACTTATTGAGGAGATCTCAATCCTATCCTATATGTCTATGAAATTGCCGTCAAAATCTTGCGAATTCAAATTTCGACATGGGGTTGGTTTTTGGGGTGTGGACGGCAAACCGTTTAAGTCACAGCGTAGCGACTTCGGGGCACTAAAACCAATCCTATAAGCTACCGAAAATTAAAAACTGCAAGTCTCTATGTCGAATAGAACGCAAATGGCGCTAATCTAAAAAGTGTTACGCTAATTTTGACGAGCAGTTTATTTCTTCATTGAAACAATTCCCACTGAAACAACAGTTTAGTTTCAGTTTTACGAATCTTTATATACATTATATTCGACCCTGTCAGTAAAATGCATTGTGTTAAACTGCAATAAGAACACAGGCACACACAAAAACAGTTGTCTGTCCGAGAGGTGCCACATGTATATTCCCATGTATTTTTGGCCGCTGAACACGATTCCGCCGTCATATTTGCTCCATATCGTTCCAGATTTTTCCTAACCTCAAAAAAATCATAAAAAACCCAGAAAATCGACAAATGAGCATATAAACGATGTAAAAATCTGTTGGTCGGTGAAAATCATGCCCAGAATTATGTATTCCCGTGTATTTTTGACCGCTGAATACGATGCCGCACAGTGGGCAAAAACGCAAAACGGCAAAAATGTTCTCAAAATAAGATAACTCCTCACAGAAAACTCCAATCATTGTAATTTTTTTTTATATTACAAGTTTTGGATAGTAGATTAAAGGAAAATTGGTCCAACACACGTTTGAGGTTTAAAAGAGGGGGAGGAGACACCCCATAAGGGTCCCCCCATCCCAGTAACTTTATAATTAAAACTATTAAGCTCCAGTAACCGTATACCTCCAACTTTTAAACCCCCCTGACCTTATAACATAAGCTTTCAATTCCTCGTGACCCCATAACTTGAAATTTTAAACCCCCATAACCCCATAACCTCAACTTCCCCCATCTACGCAAAAATCAATTTTTCGAGACCGACAACTCTAAAACTAAAGCTCTTATGCCCTAATATCTCTATAATCTAAGTTTTTAATCCCCATGACTTGAATCCCCTTGAACTTTCACATTCCCATAAACCCATAACCTCAACTTTCCATAATAACTCTGTAATATATCTAATAGAGATATTGGGACATAAGAGCTTTAGTTTTAGGGTAGTCGGGTTCGAAAAATTGAGTTTTGCGTACATGAGGGTCTAAAAGTTGAGGTTATGGGGGTTATGGGGGTTCGACAGTTTGAGTTATGGGGTCATGTGAATTGAAAGCTTAGGTTATAGAGATATTGGGCATAATAGCTTCAGTTTTAGAGTTATCGGCTCGAAAAATTGATTTTTGCTTAGATGGGGGTCTAAAAGTTGAGGTTGTGGGGCTATGGGGGTTTAAAATTGCTTTAATTGTAAAGTTACTGGAATATGAGGTCCCTAATGGGGTGTTTTGCGCACTCCCATGATATGGGTATTAAATGAAAGGGTTTGCTGAGAAGAAATAAGAAAATAAAATGAATTTACTTTAAATCCAATATGGCGGACCGTCCAAGATGGCGGACTAGTTATTTTTTGTGCACTCCCATGATATGGATATCAAATGAAAGAGTTTTCTGAGAATACGAAAAAAAAATAATAAAATGACTCTATTCTAAATCCAATATGGCAGACCGTCCAAGATGGCGGACTAGATATTTTTTGTGCACTCCCATGATATAGGTGTCAAATGAAAGGGTTTGCTGAGAAGAATACGAAAAATAAAATGACCATTCTAAATCCAATATGGCGGGCCGCTCAAGATGGCGAACTAGTTATTTTTAAGCACTCTCATAATGTGGGTATCAAATGAAAGGGTTTGCTAAGAAGAATACGAATAAACTGACGTCTGCGTTCAACCCTTCGAGGAGATCGTGTACTACTGTCCGGCTAAACAGTAAGACTTAGCGGTGTCGTGTCTTAACTAATATCCACCTATACCCTAGGCAAATTCTAGCGGCGCACAGTGGGTTAGAATCGGAAAATCCTGGCCAAAAATCGAGAAAGGTAGAAAATTTGTCAAACTATATCGAATTTCATGTTTTTTGGGTCGCTGATTTCAAATTTGTACTTTATATTTCAAAAAAAAAAAAAATGGCGGCCCAAAAGTAACCGCTTTTTGCGATAAAAGCAACTTTTAAAAATCCAAATTAGAGTATTCATATTTTCTGTAAATAAGATTTCAATTTAATACTCTCCTCGAAAGGGAAACAAAATGGCAGCAACCGCATGTAACCATTGTTTCGCGGTAAAAAAGTACTTATTATGATCAAAATTAGAGCATTGCTATTTTCTGCTTATACTGGGTGTCTCAGCTTTCAGTTTACAGTCTTTATCTGCTCACCCAGGATAGTTAGCAAAAAACTTTATATATAAAAGTTACTTGAATTCATGAGGCCTATAAAATGACATATTCCGTTTGACATGTGCTAGTGACCTTGAGGTTATGTCAGTGTCAATATATGTTTTTTAAATGCAACACCCTGTCTTTTTCGACATTTTTGTATTTACCGAACAATTCTACATATATTTCATGTAACATACCCTATACCTACCTTCAACCGTTTTCGAGATTTTCAAAGTCAAACAGCTATTATTTTACAATACAAAGAATTATCAGTTTACCTTGTCAGTTTTGAAACAATTGAGAGGCATTGTTAAAAGTAATTTTAATCAGATCAATGGGATATTTCAGTATTTATAAGCAATTAGTTTAATACATTTTCAAACTGAGCTCCACCAGTTTGGACACAAGCTTCTAAACGGCGTATTAATCCTCTATTGCATGTTGCACGTATCATTGTTTGACTTTGAAAATCTCGAAAACGGTTGAAGATGGGTATAGGGTATGTTACATGAAATATGTGTAGAATTGTTGGGTAAAGACAAAAATGTCGAAAAATACAGGGTGTTGTATTTAAAAAACTTATATTGACACTGACATAACCTCAAGGTCACTAGCAC
This sequence comes from Aromia moschata, assembly GCA_029963805.1. Taxonomy (NCBI): domain Eukaryota; kingdom Metazoa; phylum Arthropoda; class Insecta; order Coleoptera; family Cerambycidae; genus Aromia; species Aromia moschata. The sequence goes on along the minus strand of JAPWTK010000072.1, from coordinate 475,567 downwards.
ATGTCAAACGGAATATGTCATTTTATAGGCCTCATGAATTCAAGTAACTTTTATATATAAAGTTTTTTGCTAACTATCCTGGGTGAGCAGATAAAGTCTGTAAATTAAAAGCTGAGAGACCCTGTATAATTTCAACTAAATCTCCTTACCGAAAAAAAACAAATGGAGAACCGGAAGTAAAATTTTTTTAAAAAGCTACATGTTTTGATTCGAATAAGTTTATTTATATTTTTCATTAATAAGATTTTAATCTAACTCCCTGAAGAAATGGAGGGCCAAAAGTAAGAACTTTTTTGGAAACCTACAATTGCACGCAACGTGTCTTCAGTTAAGTTACATTAGGTTACTACATTTATTTTGTGTTAAAAATTGATCGCAGAGAACCTCAGTTAAGTTGGATTGTATGGAGAAAGCTATATTGGACGCGCCTTTCTATTTTTGTATTTTTCACTGAAATACGCAGTTTGTAGCAGCCAATTTTTATGAATTTCTTATTCCACTAATATTTCCCACATGTTAAATTGTGAATTAGTGTTAGAACTCTGTAGATACAAACTATTTTCCTACTGTTCTTTCGCTACCTTAACATGCGCGTTTGTATTATAAGCGCAGAGTTAACATTTATTTTCCATAATAAGAAATACAAAAATTTGAATTTCAATGCATAGATAATATTTTACATCTCTTCAAGAGTAGCCTCCATGTTTTTAAGTCGGAAATACACCTTGTGGTAACAAAAATTCACAACACACGAACGTTGAGTATTTAGAGACCGATTCTCGTACCGTTACGCACTCGAAGGTGGCCAACTTCCGACTGAAGTAGAACGGCAGGTATAAAACCTAGGTAGCTGTCGTTTCAGTATTAAACGCAGGAAACCCTGCTTCACAAAGCTATATGAATTAAAACAGAATATAACGAACTTCTGGCCAAAAATCGAAAAACCGATTTTTGGCCAGGATTTTCCGATTCTAACCCACTGTGTGGCGGTGAAAAAAAATTCAAAATGGCGAAAAACAAGATGGCCACCATACCAATTTTAAAGAGTTATAACTTGGTATAGGTTAGGCATAGTAGTAATGTATAGGCATAGTAGCAATAGTATGAACAGGTAGAGAAACATTTAAATACAAAAACACGACGATAACTAAAGAATAAAAAATAAATTAATAATAAAAAAAAAATAAAAACAAGCTTTTATTTAAATGCTCTAAAAAGAAGAAAATAAACTCTAAATTGAATCAAACCCATCAATTTATTACATTACACAATTTATATGATATAAAAGCTTGTCACGAGATTTATTTGTGTAGATAAACAAGAATGTAATAATTATGTAACTTGATCTTGACGTAAGAAAATCTAAGAAAAAAAGTATATATTATATAAAATAGGTAAATATGTATATCTACACAAGTAAATCTCGTGACAAGCCATTATATCATATAAATTGTGTAATATAATAAATTGATGGGTTTGATTCAATTTAAAGTTTATTTTCTTCTTTTTAGAGCTTGTGTTTGAAAAAAAAATTATTGTCAATTTATTTTAAAGTTAACTTTGAATATCGATTTGTTTATTATCGACGCAAGTACTAATCGTTTAGTAATAAAAAGCAAACTACACATCATATAACGTATGTGTATGTACCAATTATATCACAGCGTAGGTTATTATACCATAAATAAACGAGCAAGTAAAAGGAAATAAACAAATCTATCTGGATTTTGTTGATAAGAAGCAGAATCGTTGGACTCGAGTAAATTTACTGAGCGGGAGAAAACGTTTATTTACGGATTTGTGTTAGAAATTTTATCGCAGTCTGATTATATTTTCGTTGGGAGAAAATATTTGTGAGGCGTAAGTAATAATTGCTTATTATTGCCCCCATATTTCTCTTTCACTTCTACGTTGCACAGTGAAATGGCAGTATGTATTGTCACAGACTGGGGTATTGTAATGATGAATTTTTTTAAATATTGTTATTGGCTAAATTTATTTATTTATTTATTTATTTCGTTTGTTCGTTCGTTCGTTTATTTATTTATTTGTATGTACAACCACCCAACAGACAAGACAATCAATTACACAGTGGGACCTACCACAATACATTATACGAGGTGTGGTTATTAAATAGACCGAACTGATAATGTTAAGTGTTCAGATGGAGCAACGGGTTAATCTCAAGTTTCTTGTTAAACTGGGAAAAACTTTCACAGAAGCTTATTCAATTGAAAAGAAGTGTACGGGAATTAATTTTTATCCCGCACACAAGTTTTTGAATGGTTTAAACGATTTAAAGAGGGATGTGAAACGACCGAAGACGATCCGCGGCCCGAATGGCCCTCAACGTCAAAAGCTGACGAAAAAATTGGTAAATCAATCTGCGAAGATCGTCGTCTAAGCATCCGAGGGCTTGCTGAAATAACAGGAATCGACAAAGAATGTGTTCGCCAGATTTTGCATGAATCGTTCAACATGCGCAAAGTTTGCGGAAAAATGTTGCCAAAACTCCTCACTCCCGAACAAAAGGAATCAAAACACATTTGCGATCACATTCTAAACTACATTGACACTGATCCAGGCTTGTTAGACACGGTGGATACTTGTGATAAATCGTGGTTTTTTACTTACAACCCCGACACAAAGCGCCAATCCATGCATTGGAAGAGCCCGAACTCGCCAAGGCAAAAAAATGACAGGATGAGCAAATCTAAATTCAAAGCGATGATGATCGTCTTTTTTGACAGTCACTGGATCCCTGAGGGTCAGACGGTTAATCAACATTATTACATCGAGGTTCTGACGGCCCTTCGTGATTAGGGCATCCAATCCCGGGATCCCGGGATCCCGAACATTTTCAATACCGAAATTCCAGGGCAATAAAGACTTCAATCCTGGGATTTTCGGGATTCATTTACAAAGCACTTTACATATTTTACGTTCTACTAGCCTGTTACCGACACCATGTGGGGTCACACTTTTTGAAAAAGGGAGCAATGGTGGAAGTTACCTTCAAATGGTTTATGAGTTTCTTTTAACAATTAAGCCCACAAGTATCGAATCAGAGAGGGTATTTTCTGCAGCAGGAGTTCTTTTTTTCATATAAATTTGTTGATTGCTTTTTTTAACTTTGTTTACTTAAGGGGGTCCTATAGTTTCTCGGGTCTAAAAAATCGATTTTTTTTTTTCATAAATCACATCCACAACATGTGTAGAAAATGTGTGCCAAAGGATTTTTCGATATTCGAAGTGGTTAACAAGTTAAGGCCCTGGAATGAAGCAGGTATACGGAGCGCGCGCAACGCTGCTCCGCAAAGCCGAGCGGCGCTGACCATTATAGTGATGTCGTAAAACAGGCCCGAATCGCGAAAAGGGAAGACGGAGCAGCTCTGCGTGACTTCCAAGAAGAAGAGGAAGGCCTACTGTATGGTCCAGGCATAGCAGATTGACGGTGAGATGAAATTTTTATTATAAATCACATGCGCGAACTTTGAAACGCGTTTTTCTCGAAACACTATTTTTCAAAACGGTGACCACGATATTTCAGAAACTACTGCACCGATCTTGTTCAAATTTATACAACATCTTTAATATGTTATAAGCCAGCGATTGAACTAGGATTATCATGATTGATATTGCTTCGATTGTTTTTTTTTCTACGAGCGAGAAACTTAAGAAAAAATGAGTAAAAAATAGAATTTAATTTTCAAAAGTGTATAAAAAAAATAATTTTTGTAATTTAGAATTCATTCTAGTTCAATCGCTAGTCTTAAATATGAAGATTAAAATGCCGTTTGGTTTTTTGATTTCAGATAAGCAAAACAGCCGCGATCTTGGTCACCGTCAAGCACCTCCTTCACTTGATGTCTTCCTGTCGGCCACTATAACTTTGATTCTATTATAAGGCTTTTTTTTTGCAAAATACGGCATTACTGTGTTGAAACATCCACCACACTCGGCCGATCTTACCCCTGTGACTTTGTTTTTATTTCCCAAGGTCAAATCGGCGCTGAAGAGGACAATATTCGAAAGTGTGGAAGCGGTTAAAGCAAAAGCGACGGAGGTTCTGAACCAGCTGACAGAAGCGGACTTCCAGCACTGCTTTCAACAACGGAAAAGTCGCATTGGAGCGGTGTAGAGATCGCCAAGGGGAGTACACATTGAAGGCGAAAATGTTACTACTGTAATTGGTAACTAATGAAAAGTGTTATGACAGCAATTCGGTCATTTAATAGCCACGCTTCGTATAAAACATAAAAATATGTTAAATTAATGATAATCTACTTGATCCTGGAGTGGGTACTGGAACCCTCGGCGTAGAAACAAAAAAACTGGACGTTTTCCACGAAGATTAAAACCGTTTTAATCTTCTCCTGAAGATGCCAACTTGGTTGGCGAAACGCGCGTCGAGAAAAGTGTAGTAGTTCGGTGTTTCGTGGAAAACGTCCAGTTTTTTGATAATCTACTATTTAAAAAATGAAATAATATATATTTTGCATAAATACAGTGAGACTTTCAAGATCACAGAAGAATAACATGGGAACTTTTTTTTTGGCACCTTCAGATTTTTATTGCTTGCTAATAGTGTACTATATGGAAATATTTTTAACATATTTTTGTCCAGAATTGAACGGTCTATAAAAAAGGTCTCTTATGATTTTTCGCTAAGTCTACTGGTTCAAAAGTTATTCGAGGCCAAAGTTGAATTCACCGAAAATTTGACAGTTTAATTGTTCAACTTTAGTTTTGAAATTTAAAGTTAACAATGATAATTTTTAAAACATGTACTCAGAGTACGGAAAAAATTGGAGAAAAACCAAATGCAATATTTTACTTGACGCAATTTTCTTTCAAAAATATAAAAATTTTAATAATTTCAACTGAAAACATTTTTTTTTGTTTGATTTTTCTTTTTCATAGCGAAAAATTGTTAACTAACATTTTCTAAAAAGACCAAATTTAAAATTTACATAAAATTATGGCTACATATTTTCGATAAAACCATTAATTTTGTTGTAATAATACACTAAAAACGGTCAAATTTTCGGTGAATTCAAATTTGGCCTCGAATAACATTTGAACCAGTAGACTTAGCGAAAAATCATAAGAGACCTTTTTTATAGATCGTTCAATTCTGGACAAAAATGTGTTAAAATTTTTTCCATATAGTACACTATTAACAAGCAATAAAAATCAGAAGGTGCCAAAAAAAATGTTCCCATGTTATTCTTATGGAAAATAGAAAAGTGCGATGCGGACTATCTTAATATTAATATTAAGGGCTCAAATTTTAACTGGCGTATTTTTACACCAAAACGTAACTTTTAAGCCTGTTTGCAAACAAAAAAAATAAAATTTTTTTTTTGAATCACCCTAATACACATACATACAGGGTGATTTGAAAGTTGGGTCATATTTTTCATCAACGTATAGAACTATTCAAAACAAACATTTCTTCCAAATAACAATTTTCAAAAAAACTCATAATTAAAAAAGTTGCCCTATTATTAATTTCGAATATATCATTTATCCGATCCTGTCCTAATTTAAAGAAAAACCTGAACGCTTTTTTGATTTTTTTTTGATATTTTTGGTTAAAATTGTTCATGTTAGTAAAAAAAAATAATATTACAGTCTGATAAAAACTTTTTGGTGACAATCACTTCTGATTCCAAAATAACTTAAAATGCACCAATTCAAAATTGACAACTAACATCTGGCGACTGTCAAATTTGTAATTTTCCAAAAAATCTTTAGAAAACGGCCTAAATTGTTAATATTTCGAAAAATGTCACAACGAAATTATGTTCCTAATTTTACGCCTATATGCCGATTTTGAGCGAAACATTTTGATATCCAACAAATTTTATATTTTCGAAGTTTTGGATTCACTCCCGTAACTAACTTATCTGAAAACATTTAAAACGCTTCAGCAGTATAAAGTCTGCCATTGCAATGCATACTGTGCTAATAATATTCGTAGGTGTCGTTGGTTTTGAAGATTATTGATATTCTTATTCGGAAAAAAGGTACTGTCTGGATTATTTTCCAATTTACAAAAATATCACCTACCTATTGTTTTTCAACTGTTTTTTTTATTAACCTTTGTTTTATTAGTACCAAAACTGTTTTAATTACAATTTGGCTATCTTAACCCATTAACGCCCAAACGGACACAATTTTTCGTCCTTTTTGGAGCGTCAATCTCGAAGGGAAATTAATGAATTCACTAAATAAAAACCACTTATCCTAATGTTTTCGGATGTGATCTTTAGATTTCCGGAATGATGGCGGATTCAATATGGCGGCCGGATGTTTTAGTAACATTTTGAGTTATTGCTGGTGAAAAAAGTCTGAAATACAAGATGGCGGATTCAATATGGCGGACATAATTCTTGAAAATTCAAAATTTGAAAACGAAAAAATTATCGTCATATTTTACGTAGAATTCTGATGAAAAATGTCCTCTCAATATTTTTCATAAAAATGCGTTCTATCTGAGTAAAAAATTATTTGTCATTCTAACCTCAAAACGAGTTTTTTTTCCGGTGTTGAGGTTCTCATGATGAAATCATGAGAATTATATATATAAAAAAATCAACTTATACAACAAAAAAAATCCTATCATCAACTCCAACTATTGCCTCCACCTCCCTCCACAATCCGGAGTAGGTTAGAGTACTTTTTGGACTAAAAAAATATATATATATAAAAAAAACACTTTTCTCCATAAAGTCAGCCATATTTTTTTTCTATAGCATTTATTCACAATTTTGATCCCGGAAATCGAAAGCTCTCATTCGAAAACATTAGGATAAGTGCTTTTTATTGAGTGGTCATTAATTTCCCTTCGAGATTGACGCTCCAAAAAGGATGAAAAATTGTGTCCGTTTGGGCGTTAATGGGTTAACACGAAATTATTACTTAAAAGTAGATAACAACTGTAAATCACTTAAAAAAAGAACTTACAAAAAAATCAGTAATAGCCATGGGATGGTGTTGCTATAGAAAACCTTATGATAATTTGTAAAAATGATAGTTCATTAGCAAAATATTAATTATTTCTACTCTAATATTAAAAAAAAATCCTATATGGTTCCAACTTAATGGCGGACACTGTGTACATATGTATGTATGTATATCACTAGCGACCCGCCCCCGCTTCGCACGGTTTACAACATCACATTAGAAACCTCTAAAATTATCAGTGTTTCTCTACTATATTATGCATGTATTATACATATAAACCTTCCCCTTGAATCACTCTATCTATTAAAAAAAAAAACCGCATCAAAATCCGTTGCGTAGTTTTAAAGATCTAAGCATACATAGGGACAGACAGACAGCGGGAAGCGATGATAAATCATAATAAACAGGCAAACATTTTTAACACCAGAGAGAAAATGCCGCACCGCGACATCTGTTGTTCGTAACCCAAACTTCGAAATGCTAACGAGCAGTTAGTTATCTTTACATAAGTTTTAATTCTGAAGTGAACTTCTGGTGCGACTATAGAGATGGCAGATAAATACATGTTTGACTCAGGTATTAATAAAAATAAATTGGAATAGGCAAAGTAATAAATTATTAGAAATTTACTATTATTTTTTCCTTGAATAAATTCACATGTATTGATTTTTTTCACATGTATTATGTTTTATTTTAGTACAATAATATTTAGTGGCCATCGGAAGAATTTAAAATATTTTGCTTTCATAATGGATTGTTGGAACGTTTTTAAATATTTGGCGGGTGATTATTAGACTTAAATACCGGGTGTTCCAGAGAATTCTGACCCATTTTGATCGTAAATATCTTTTGACAGAGCGAACTCAGAAGGATGCGGTTTTCGCCAGTCGATTTAGTATTTCAAAAAGTTTTTTTCGTACTACCATGTTATATACTTGTTACTTGTCATACGGGGTGTTTTTTAAATATGGTCATATTCGACATTAAAATTCGCTACCATTTTGCAACATTTTGCAACATTTAAATGCAACACCCTATATCTATTTGCACCAAATAAAAGCTGCAATCTTCCGCTTTCCAAAAACGTGTAGCTTTTGTTATACTTTACTTTCAAAGTGTTTCAATTGTTAAAATTTGATTTTTAAAAACATCGTGTTTTGTCGTTTAAAACTTAAAACTTTGTTATTTGTCCTACAGTGTGTTTTAAAAATATGGTCAATTTCAACGTTAAAATTCTCTACTATTTTGAATACAACACCCTGTATCTGTTTACACCAAACAAATATGTATTCTTCCCCTTTCCAAACATGTATAGTTTGTTACACTTTACTTTCAAAATGGGATAGTAATTTGTTTTTTAAAAACATCGTGTTTTGGACGTCCCAAAAATTGTGCTGCATTTTGATCGTGAATATCTTTTCACGGAGAGAACTTAGAAGGATGCGGAGTTCGCCAATTGATTTATTTTTTCAATAAGTTTTTTTCGTACTATGTTAAAAACTTTTTTGCTTGCCTTACAGGGTGTTTTTGGAATATGGTCAATTTCAACAATAAAATTCGCCATTATTTTGAATACAACACCCTATATATGTTACGTCAAACAAAAGCTGAATTCTTCCGCTTTCCAAGAATGTATGATTTGTTCCACTTTACTTTCAAACGTTGGTGTGGTGTAAGCATATGCCGAGTCTGTTTAAAGTAATGGCAATTTTGTACATTTAAATTGATAGTATTTCCAAAACCCCTGTAGAGTTAGTAACAAGTTTTTAACATAGTACGAAAAAGACTTATTGAGAAAGTAAATCATTTGATGAAAACTGCATCCCTCTAAGTTCTCTCCGTGTAAAGATATTTACGATCAAAATGGGTCAGAATTTTCTGGGTCGTCCAAAACACGATGTGTTTAAAAATCAAATTACTAACCCATTTTTTAAAGTAAGTGTAATAAACTATACATGTTTGGAAACCGGAAGAATGCAGCTTTTGTTTGGTGTAAGCAGATACAGGGTGTTCATTTAAATTAGTAGCTAATTTTAACATTGAATTTGACCACATTTCGAAAACACTCTGTAGGACAAGTAACAAGTATTTAACATAGTACGAAAAAACTTTTTGGAATACTAAATCGACTGGAGAAAACCGCATCCTTCATTCTGTAAACAAGTTCATTCTGTTAAAAGATATTTTCGATCAAAATGGGAATTCTCTGGGACATCCGGTATAAGACTGTTAGACAAAAAACATTTCGAAGAAATTAACGAAGAGGTATTAGAAAGAGGTTTGCAAACAATGATATGCATGCAGCGTGTTTGACACATTGTTCTATAGCTGAGAGCTGATATTTCCTGATATATTGGACATAAAAAATATATCTAAGAACAAAAGTAACCTTTTCAGAAAAACAAGCGGCTTTTTTTTCGCAATTCTCATATTTTGATCTGGGATTCAGGATTCTCGGAAAAAAATATTATTTTTTCCGTTTGATTTATCGTTCTACAGTTGATATTTCCTGAAATATTGGATACGCAAAAAAAAGTATACCTAATCGTTACTTAACCTGTGCTATAATTTGCCGTTTTTAGAAAAACAAGCGAACAGCAGGATATACTCAAAACACTGCAAAATGTGCGATGCTTTTTTTTTTTCGTAATTCCTAGATTTTGATTTCGGATTCAGGATTTTCGGAAATATTAAGCTTCAGTATTCTCAATTTTTTGTTTTGAAAAATCGAAGGGTCACTGTCGTAATGTCACAATTTGTATGAAAACAATTATCCTGAAATAATTAACCAAGTTGTCAGTACGATCCCTTGAAAACTCACCGTCAATCACCAGCGAAATGGAGGGAAGGTCCAAAAAATTATTTCCACTCCGTTTGATCGTTTTAGAGATATTTGCATTGTGTTCATTGGAGATATTTATGTCAAGTCTTCATTAGCGTTTAAAGACATTACGAGCGACAGTATAAGGATAAAGGGGTATACATACCTTTTCTGTCAGTAAATATTGGAAAAATCGACATTTTCAATAAAAACATCAATATTCTGAGACGCAAAAAACACAAAAAATTTTATGTATTCAGATTGCTGCAGAGAGCGCCCTCTACAACTTGACCATCAAAATGATTGACAAATTAAAATTCCCGTAAAAGTTATTTACGGAAATCGAACACCCTGTATAATGTAAGTTGTAATATTTTTACCCAATGAATCTGTAGTTTCGCTATGGCCACTTAATGAAGGAACGCCCTGTATAATGGAATTACTAGCCGGTACAAAACGAACCACACCCCAAAATGCAACCCCATGTCGAAATTTGAATTCTCAGGATTTTGACGGCAATTTCAAAGACATACAGGATAGACTAAGAAGGACGCTGTCGGGTAAAAACACATTAAGACCTCCTCAATAAGTTCTGTGCATTTGGTCGCTGTCCCATTTCTTTAACCTATTTCCAGGCTTCCTACGACACCCCTTTGCATTTTCGCAGGGTTTTCCGTGGTTTTACCTCTGTTGGGCCAATCCATTGATTTTAATGCTGCCTAATAAATTAGTGGGGGGGTGCCACAATTTGCTTTCACCCTTTGACAAGCCACGCAGCCTTCTACAGGGGCGGAACCAGAAGGGGCGAACGGGGGGTCGAAGTAGGTGTGGTTGGAGGGGTGCTTGAGTTGTCAAAGGGTGAAAGCGAGTTGTTACACCTCACATCAATTTATTAGGCAGCACTAAGGGTAGTGGATTCGCCCAACAGAGGTTAAACCACGCAAAACCCTGCGTAAATGCAAAGGGGTGGTTAAACGGGGTCTGGAAATGGGTTGAAGAGATAGGACAACTACTAAATACACAGAACTTATTGAGGAGGTCTTAATGTGTGTCGGGATGGAGTTTTTGGAGACAGCGACCTTCTCAGTCCATCCCGTAAGTCTCTGAAATTGCCGTCAAAATCTTGGGAATTAAAATTTCGACTTGGGGTTAGTCGACATATAGGGCTAGTTTTGACGGTTTCCTATGTATTTTTTGCGTAGAACACAATGCGCGGTCCGTAGAGCTGAAACTGTCCGCTAATTTTTTAAATTAACAATTTGTGAAAAAAAAACGTCTTTTTTCACATTTCCGCTTATATCTCCGTTCCTTGGCATATTTTATATAGTATATGCATTTAAGAAGTTGTAGCCTATTGAATATCCAAAATTTTAAGCCCAACCTCCAAAATTTTAAGCCCCAGTCTCCAAATGTTAACTTGCAAATGACTGCTGAAGTTGAAAAAGTGCTTTCTCTTCACTATTTTTTTACTTCGAAAGTGGGGCGACTATGATCATGAAATTGGAGGGACTGCTATTTGTAGTATGAAGTTACAAAAAAAAATCAGCTCGATCCGTTAATATCTTTTTGAGTAATTAACGATCGAATTTTTTTTGAAAGCCTTAATTAACAATGACGCCATTTCTTTTTTATTATTGTACGATATTGACCGGGTTGGACTAGAAAAATCATAAATCTCTTCAAATTAGCGAGACTTTTTGAGATTTTGAAAAATATTAATTTGGACCAGTTTTATAACGTTTTAATAATAATAATAATAATAATAATATGTCTTTATTTAACACAAATAAATATTACACAAAAAACTATAGTGTATGATGGCGGCGTTCATTAAAATGCTCTGCCACACAACCATCATAATCATTAGTTATGTAATTAAGAGAGAACATGATCAAGGGGAAAGATAAAAAATAAAAATAAACAAACAAAACAGTTATTACAATTAATCTAAAAAAAAAGTACATTTAAATATGTGTGATTAATAGTCACAATGCGTATCTCTGTTTAACAATATAAAGTCTTTGACGCGTTTTCTGAAGGTATCAACACTGCTACTGCATTTTATTTCATGTGGTATTTTATTAAAAACTTTAACAGCATTATAGGAAAAGGATCGTTGGAATTGAGCAGTTTTATGGGTAGGTACCCTCAATAGATGAGAGAACCTGGTAGTACAGTGGTGTGTGTCATCTCCAGTTACTAACTTATTAAATAAATACTCGGGAAGATGTGTCCGATTTATTTTGTAAATTAGGCATGCCATGTGTAAATTATACCTTTCGTCCAAGTTCAACCATTTAGATTCCCGAAATTTAGTCGATATATGATCAAACTTCCGTAAATTAAAGCAGTACCTTATACAAGAATTCTGCATTTTCTGAAGGCTTTGCTTATCCTTATTCAACAGTGCGGGCCAATACACTACATCACAATAATTAATATATGATAATACTAAGGAGTCACAAAGTCTAAGTTTCACATCTGTGGTTAGGATATCCTTATGCATATATAGCAGCTTAAGTTTAGCATATGATTTTTGTAGTAGGTGATTAACATGTTTAGAAAATGTAGGTGACTAACATGTTTTCTACGCGACTACTTTTTTGACGCGACGTATATATTGTTTTAGGGTTGCCGCTTCGAAATTCTCGGAATTGTGACTATAATATCTTGAAAGTACGCTTCAAGACGCGTATTTAAAAAAAATGGACGTCAAGATATAGATAGAATTCCGAGAATCTTGAAGCGGCAACGCTAAAACAGTATATTATGTATACGTCGCGTCAAAAAAGGTAGTCGCGTAGAAAACGTTATAAAACTGGCCCAAATTAATATTTTTCAAAATCTCGCAGACTTGAAGAGATTTACGATTTTTCTAGTCCAACTCGGTCAATATCGTAGAATAGATAAATAAATGGCGTCACTGTTAATCAAGGCTTGCAAAATAAAATCGATCGTTAATTACTCGAAAAGTTATTAACGGATCGAGCTGAATTTTTTTGTAACTTCATACTACAAATAGAAGCCTCTCCAAGAAATTCCATGACCATAGTCGCCCTACTTTCGAAGTAAAAAAATAGTGGAAAAAAGCACTTTTTCAACTTCAGCAGTCATTTTCAAGTTAACTATAGCACTTGGAGACTTCACAGGGTTGGGCTTAAAATTTTGGTTACTTACTTAAAAACTTTGGTTTAAATACTTAAAAACTTTGGAAAGGCTACAACTTCTTAAATGCATATGCTATATAAAATATGCCAAGGAATGGAGATATAAGCGAAAATGTGAAAAAATACGTTTTTTTTTCCCAAATTGTTAATAAAAAAAAATGCGGACGGTTTCAGCTCTACGGACCCCGCGCATTGTGTTCTACGCAAAAAAATACATAGGCAATCACATAAAAAAACTAGCCCTATATGTTTCAAGAACACATAAAAGTCTCTGCGTACTGGACTGAAATGGGAATGTCTAAATTGGTGGTACGAGTTCATCTATTCATTCCATTAACAATTATTTTTTTCGATATTTTTCCGGCTAGATTTGCATTCTGGATCACCGTACGCCGAGGTTCGGAGCCCGATATCGCGCCATTAATCCAGTACGGATTTATCAGGACACAAATTATGTCGAATTAAAGGATTAATAGTGAATAGAAGGTGACTAAAATTAGCCGCGTCTCTCGGTTATGTTTTTTATTGTGATTCGTTTATGTTGTATTATTAACAAGGTGATATCTCTGTATGTCTCTTATTGTGTTTGTCAGTAAATACGGTTTTAGTAATACCCGCGAAACGATACCGTACATGTGGGTTCCGTAATTAGTGAATAGAATAAAACATCTGGTGTGTCAAAATTATTAATTTTGGAAAGAATTTTATGGTGGAAAGGAAGAAAGACAAACACGCGGATTCTCTAAGTCGCAGTAAATACGTAAGTTTTATTTTATTCTCGTCTAAGCTGAATGAAAAAATACAGAATCGATAATAAGTAGAGCTCGTAGGTTAATAATATATTCCAGGATCGTTCTTAACGCGACTGGAATACTGTTATACGAGGTGCGTAAATTAAGTAATGAGATTGGCGACGTAGCGCCCGATCTAGCAACACTGCGAAGACGGGACTTGGAAGGGTGGTAGGTTAACATGTAATGCACCTTAAGTACAAGTTTGAACTTGTTAGAGTCATTTGTTTGTTTTTTTTGTGACTGTTTTTGTAAAACGGTTTTTTCTAGTACGTTTTAAAAATGAGTTACATTAATTTTGAGCAACGGTGTTCTATCAGGTTTTGCTTCACACTTAGACACAGTGCAACGGGTACTTTTGGAAAACTTCAACACGCCTACGGAGACAGTGATTTTTCAAGAGCCAAGGTTTTTCGGTGGTTTAAGACATTCTCAGTAGGAAGATAGTCGATTGAAGATAAACCACGCAGTGGAAGGCCGTAATCTTCAAGAACCGATGAAAATGTCGATAGAATACGGGATATTGTGCGTTCAGATCGTCGGTTGACGACAAGAATGATCCGGGAAGAGTGAAATTTGAATCACACCACAGTTCATCAGATTTTGAATAACGAATTGGGGATGAGAAAAATTGAGCAAAAAGGGTTCCAAAAAAACATTCGCAGGAACAAAAGGACATCAGGAGAGAAAGGTCTAGACTTTTTGGAATCGATTGAAAATAATCCCCACTTTATGGAACGTGTCATTGCTGGTGATGAGACTTGAGTGCTTGAGTACGACCCAGAAACCAAGCGCCAAAGCATATAATGGCACACTTCAAGCTCTCCAAGACCCAAAAAAGCAACAATGAAAGATCAAATGCATGCTGATTTGCTTTGTTGATAGCCACTGAATAGTCCACAAAGAGTTTGTGCCTCCAGGCCAAACAGTAAATAAACACCTTTACAGAGAGGTTTTTGAAAAACTTCGAAAAAAGGTCATGCGTGTGAGACCAAACATCAAGAACAATTGGATGTTACATCGCGACAATGCGCCTTGTCACACAGCCATTTGAGTAAACGAGTTTTTAGCCAGTAAAAACATTCCTGTGGCTCTTGTGACTTGAGTCCTTGTGACTTTTTTCCCTTCCCGAGATTGAAAAATCACTTCGACGGACGTGAAGTGATATAATAGTGACAGTATATGAGTTCTAGCACTGCTACGAGGAACGAAAGACCCGTCTCCAGCGCTGTGTGGCATGGACGATATTTTTCGTTTTTTAGAAGACGCAATATGGACGTTTTACTAACATCATTATCGGCGGCAACTTGTCTTGTAGGTTTATGTGGATTATCTTGAATATCTAACAATATATCCAATTTCTATTCATCGTCTAATATCAGGGAAACCGATACATTTAAGTTGAATGTTGACATAAAATGGACTAAAAACGTCAGATTTGACAGATATTTGGTACATAGGCACTTGATTGTATACATTTCATAATAATAATTTTCAAATTATCAAATTTAATTTTCTTGATGAAAAATATACAAAATTCAAAAAACCTTATATTGCTGAATAGGTAATTAAGAACTCTTTCAAATGAGCTATCACACGCACCCGTTACATTTAAAAATTTTAAAGGGGTAGCTGTCACTCCAAGAGGGCTGGAGGGGGAGGTATAAAATTATGCTCAAAAAATGTCATTCTAGAATTAACAATTGACGTGTTTCAGGATTTTACTTATAAATTCTAAATTACGTAGATAATTAATTTATCCGTTACTTATGGACCTCACTGTATATCGGAATACAAGCCGTCTGCCGTGTTGTGCGCTCCATTCTAATCAAGTTACGGCAGGTACCAAAGCTCGAGTCAGGAACGTGGACATAAGTTACATTTATTATTAATATTAGTTAAACTTCGCTGGTCAATGCATCGTTCTTGTTCACGAAAACCATCGTGAACATTCATGTTATGGTGGCACTTCACTAGGCGTAGCGTATTTGTGTTTGAATATCGCTGTATTTGTCCAAATATTTGATGTATTCGCAAATATTCCAAACATGCCATCCACACATATAACAAAATACTCAAATATGCCAAATATGTTTGAATATTCAGAACCAGTGAATACAGTGACGGACGTGTTGACAGCGACAGAAGCTTATTACCTGAATGGTTCTTATTATCAATACATGTTAAATCTACATAAGTACAGTTACTAAAAGACCATGACGAACGCGGCGCTGGTGGAACCATGGCCGGTTGGACGGTTACCGCAAATATTCGCCTTATTTGACTTCTTTGATGTGTGATTGAAACCCGACAAGTGGACGGAAACGCGTATTTGCTGTTAGCGCTATTCACGTTATTTGCACAAATAAAGCAAATATAGCGAATAGCTTCTCTACACATCGCCGTTTTTGGGCAAATACAACAAATATACGAATACGCTACGCCAAGTGAAGTGCCGCCATTACGGTGAAGCGTTGGATACCATTTAGCGGAATTGAGCTTTAATAGCAGTGACCCTCGTTTTACCGTGTGTGACGTGGCATGTAAAAACAGCTGTTTTGCAGCATGTTGCTACAGACAAACATAAAGCTCGTGTAAGTGGTGGTGTGAGTGCGCGAGACAGACAGAGACAATTTAACTTTATTTAGTCAAAATGGTGGTAACGTGTAATATTATATTCTTCGTTAAGGGCGTTCTATTGAACACCCTGAGTTCAGACAAGTTGTCCAGAACGCTGTTAATGAGAAGTATGTACATCGAAGTTAATCAACTGTTAGACATAGCACCACTGTGTGAGGACATAAAAAAATATCGTCTCAGAATTGCATGAAAAACCTATTTAGCTTAGTATTGACAAAACAACGGATGTTAAAGGCCAGAACATAGCTAACGTAGTGATTGGGGAACTGGATGAGGCAAAAGCCATGGAAGGGCATTTGTTAGGTTCAAGGACATGTACTAATTTAATCCATGTTATTGATAATTTATGGAAAGTTCAGTGGCCGTACGGATAAGTTATAGCATCGGTTACCGTGTGTATGCAAGTTCTGTGTCTTGTGACCATTAATCCAAGCAATATAGCAGAAAAGTGCTCAGTTTTGAGAGTCAAGTATTCAGTCAAGAGTCCTGATTTTGATCACCAAAGACCGATTTTTGTTTGCAAGCGCTACAACGTGCTATTTTTTGTTTTATGAAAAAAAGTTATTTTTCGTCCCTTATCCGCAAAAAACGGTTTTCGGCACTTTTATCGATTTTTTTTACTACATACCGATTTTATCCAAAATATACACAATCCATTTCTACTATTTTTTACTTAATTATCGCGCCGAGAAACCTTATTCAGGACTCTTTTCAAAAAATATAGTATCAAGCCTGGACTACATGTACTCATCTATTATTAACTTCAGAGCTCTAGTAATGAGTCTGCAAACTGTGCCGTTTCGTAAAAACGACTGAAGCAAGGACTTCCAATTACATTATAATTATTGGGGTCCGGAAATGTATTCTCCGGAACTCTATGATAATTAAAGTATAAACCTTATTTTTTAAGCGCCTAGTAAATTATATACGCGTGTATTTCTTGCCCCTGCATACATACGCCACTGACCGATCCTGTCAAGGCGCTGGGATTCGCTTACGCCGATCCCGTGCGGGAGCGCTGGATAGTTAGATGCAGTGTACCATGCGTGAGAGCAAACTTTCCGAATCCCAATAATTATACAAATTTTTATATCGTGCGTTAAAAAAATTAAGTCAGAGACAGTCATGGTGTTGAGAACGTAGCAAGTAATTTAATTGTTATTTTATTGCATATTGTTAAACTATGAAATAGTTACAGATTATAGTTGATGACTTTTCAAATTCAATATTTCAGGGTTCAAGTACTAGAAAATCTTTGTTAATATGCTTACAAATTAAGAAAACAGATTTGGAAGAACACAAATCTTACGTGAAAATTTCAAATAAATGAATTGGCTGATACGGCGCATTCTATTTCATTTGTTTTTAACTGTATTCTAGGAAAATGTCCACAGGGCTTAAGTCTGTGGACCCACGAGGCAATTCTATTAACAGTCTAAAGAGAAACATATTTATTTCTGGAGTACAAAATAAATTGTTTAACAAATACTAGCTATTGCGGTTTTTATTTAAATTAGTAACGAATCACTAAAAGAAATGTCATCAAAGTTGGCCGAGCCAAAGAAGACGTATGTCTATTCTTAAATTAATAACCTTATTCAATATCGATATTACATTCAGTGACATCCATTCTTTGTTTTAAAAGTGTGACAGCCACTTGTCATAAGTTTGACAACAACAAAATTTCGTTTTGAGCTTCAACATAACCGCTATTTCCATCTCTCTCGTTCATAGTCAGAGTTGACGACGTTTTTTTTGAATGGATCATTATAAGGAGACATCCAAAAAAACGTCATCAAATTTGGCTATGAACGAGAGAGATAGAAATAGCGGTCATGTCTAAGCTTTTCGGTTATGTTAAACTTTTGACAAGTGACCGTCACAATTGTAAAATAAATAATGGCTGCCATATAATGTTATAGTTTTGACAATTAAATAAGGTTATAAATTTAAGATACGAATAGAAATACGTCTTTTTTTTACTTGGCCAACTTTGATGACGTCTTTTTTTGGATGGCTTGATATTTACCTTGCGTTTTTCATTAACGTAATCAACTTATGGGTGCTCTTTTCCCGAAAAAAAAAGAATGTTGTTAATCATACTCACACTGTAGGAGACAGAAAATCCTTTTTTGCAGAGACATTACACCCGGTTAAATTATTTGCGGTTTTCCTCGAACGCAGCAAAAAAAAAACACCGCGATAACCGTCCGTATTAGTTAATTAGATTTTCCTCATAATAACGTTGTATTAGTTGATTACAATTCGTATTCAGCTGATTTGCATGTGGCGATATATCGCAGGAAATTCCAGTTCCTTAACCTACGTCGTTGGACGAGAAAATAGTCGTCCCATATACAGTGACCGCCAAAATATTTGCAACGAATGCAAAAAAGTTTATTTCAAAATTTCTTGAAAAATTAATTATGTAGCGTGGGCTTGTGTGAATAGTGAATATGATGTGATCATGAACCCTACAATGCCGCTTTTTGATGTAGAAGACAATGTGGTTCTTTGATCTGGTCAACATTTAAAAAATACCCTTGACCAAGTGACTTTAAGGTAACCAGGTCACGAATGGGGTCAAAAAAATCGATTTTTTTAAAAACAGTCCTATTTGAAAGCCCGCGCTTTCCCCTTTCAGAAAATGTATGACATGTTATACCAACGCGACTATTTAACCCCAAAAAGCAGGAAAGCAGAGCAGGAAAGCAGTCTTAGAAAAAATGGGGATAAAATCAGGATGTAACCTGGAAACAGGATTGCGCTTGTTGGATGAGCAACGGGTGAAAGAAGCTGAAAAGGTGGCCCAAGCATCTACTAAAGAAGGCAGGATAGTAGCTAGAAATAGGAAAAGACAGAGAGATGAGGAGGAAGCTTTAGCAGAAGATATGTATGGCCCAGGACAGTTCTGGAGTCCCTCCACCCCATGCCTTACTTCTTTAGCCTTTCCCCGTAAGTTCCTTTTTTTGACCTTGAGGTACCATTTGCAAAAAAACTATTCAACCTATTTTGATGAAATTTTGCACAGTGCTTATCCTTTATGTCCTTCATCTTTTATACCTAAATTCATCTTTGTATTCCATTTTTAACTTTATTTTAAATCCCAATGCATTTTTTTTAAAGAGTGATTTTTGACTTTTTTTCAAGGAAAAAAAGGTACAAAAATTGCAATTTAGGTAAAAGGTTGAAAATTTTAGGTATACAATGTTGCCTTACTCTTGTTTCAGGTTCACCATCAATTTGGAGCAGATAGCACCAGTGGTTAAGGAGAAAAGTGTACCTAAATAAGTTAATTTTATCTTTTTTTATTTTTTTCTTGACATTTTGTAATTTTAATAACTTTCACACTAATAAAGTCACAGGGTTTGTTTAGTACTCATTTTAATCCGTAATTCGCCCTCTAAAGCATTGTTAAAACCGCGAGTTTATATCTTAAATACCAACTGAACAGGAGCAAAATATCTAAACGCGTGAAAAAGCCCATTTTAAACATCATTCGTGACCTGGTTACCTTAAGAGGACTAGGGAGGGTTGAAAATGCAAAAATTGGCTCGTGTTTAATGGTTTATATCAAGGCCGCGAATAAATATAAAACTTTTTTTGTTGTTAAGGGTATTAATTATAACATTATAAAATGAGAAAATCCATTGAAAGTCGTTCCCAGAACAATAATATCGGCGTCCCGATGTAATAAGGAAAACTGTCGAACCCACGGTTTTGCAACCATTCTAGTCGAACGGATAAAGATTTTGGCAGATTCTAAAAATATTTCTTCTCCTTAGGCTTCCCTCTATTGATTATACCTAACAAATTAAAAACAAAAATAAAATTAACAAAATGGCGTCCAGAAAACAAAGAATTTGGAAAAATTTCGAGTTATTTGTTATTATAAAATTGTAGCAATATCTTTTTTTCAATCTGATTTTAGGTATAATTCATGCGTCATAGTGTTTTACAACTCCTGTATAATTTTCAAGTTGTTATCTTTCGCGGTTCTCGAGATATCGTGGTAAAATAATCAAAAAATGTAGTTTCGAGAAAATCGCATTCAAAGTTTCGGTACAATATTTGTGTTACAACAGTCGTACGGAAACAGAAACGTTTCGACTTTATTATTAGGTCGTCTTTAGTGTGTCGTTACAAATTAAAACTTAATTCTACTCTCTATATTGCATAGAGAACCCTAGAAATTAGAATAATGATCAGACCGTTCGGTCTGGACCAACCGCACGAATATCTGCGTTCGGCCGGCCGCGCGCCACTACGTTTTACGCTCTCTTAACCTCAATTTTGGGAATTTTTCAAAAAACAAACGGGAAGATTTTCCTAAAGGATTACAGTATCGGAATATGCAAAAAACCGAAAATCGATTTTTCCTCCCTAGTCCCCTTAACCTTTTCCGTACGGGAATGTTCGATATATCGATCACCAAAAAAAAAATTAGATTTGTTATATTTTAGGGGGAAATTATGAGCGGAATACAGGAAAAATAGAAAAAAAAATCTGGGTGACATCTTTGACCGTGAAAATTAGCATTTCAAGGTCAAATAAGCTTTTTAGTAGTTTCACTGTAAAATTGGTGTATTTTGATGTTTTGAAAACAGACAAAATAAAATAATACTACGTGAAATTAGGGTAGACGGAAGACCGGACCCAAAAAAGCTATAAATTCAAGAAAAAATTTCGGAAAAAAGAAGATTTGTCAAGAATTTTGATTTTTGTTGCAGATTTGGATGCTAGGAGTAAAAATAAGAAACTTTTGTCCCAAAAATTGTTTCTTCTTGTCCTAGATGGCGCTCCAATTGCGGAAAATCAAATTTTTGTACTCAAATCTCTTTCTCGCGTTAGCACACGTGTCCAGGATGTTCAAGAATATTTCTGACCTACTTTTCCTGTGAAATAAACCCTGTTCTAAAACAAGTAGACACAAACCTTTTCAAGCATCTTGGACACGTGTACTGCCATGGGGAAAGGGTTATTTGGATTTTTTTGCGATTGGAGCGTCATCTATGCCGAGTGGAAAAAAATTTTTGGGACAAAAGGTTTTATTTTTACCCCCTAGAATTGGAATCTGCAGAAAATTTTGAGGGTGTCCATTTGAAATTCTAAACACCCCCACCACTATTTGGGGGTTGGTCTCTGGGGGTTGATTTTTTTTCATTCGATAGTTCTTTCAAAATCATGAAACCCGTGTTTTTTTTGGCGGTTCCGGACTTTTGTTGCCCTCTGTGTGCGATTATACATATATATGCGGTAATGTTGAGCGTTTTCAGCAATTTAACCCTTTATTATGTAATTTATTATTTATAATTCGTTGTTTATGCACCGAATTATGTTGCTTGGGCCTCTTGAAAGGTAAAGCCAACAATCTAGCTTAGTTTTGTACAAAATTGGATTTTCCGGGATTACTTTCCATTGCGTCCGGGAGTGGTCGATATATCGACCACCCCCGAATTCGGTGATGCCAAACATCAAATTCATTGATTTTATATATTTTTTTCATATTAATTGGACGGTCGATTTGTACTGATTTGTTCCCGTACGGAAAAGGTTAATGAGTGTTTATTCACGAGAAGAGAGTTTAATTTCTTCGACTGAATAAAAAAATTTTCAACTCAAGAGGCATATACAATATTTTATCTAATTTTGACTATTTCTACATCAAAACAGGTATTATTTTATTGAATTTTGTATTTACCTACAGTTCTTGACAAAGCGGTTAACTAAGTCGTCTATACAAAATAATTGACTATATTTTGACCCCCTTCTAACTACAGGGTCCGGCAGGGAGGTATGGAATTTTTTTAAATGACTGTCACACTCTTATTTTTCAACGAAATTTAAATTTTATTTTATTAATACATAGCTGATATGTTGCCATTAAACGATGAATAGTGGAAAATAAGAAAAAAGTAAACAGTTAACAGTGCAAAAAATTACGTGTTAGGTGGTGCCCATTTTTGTCTAGGCACTCCTGTAGACGACGCGAGGAATTGTCCATACTCCTTTGAAGCATTTCAAGTGGAATCCTTCGAATTTATCGGGTGATTGTTTCTAAAAGGGCTTCAAGTGTACGTGGTTTGTTATGTATGTTATGTATGTATATATGTATTGTTGAGATTTAAGGTAGACCCATAAAAAATAGTCATAAGGTGACAGGTCTGGAGACCGAGGAGGCTACTCCACATCTCCACGCAACGAAATCAAACGTCCTGGGAAATGTTCAGTTAAAAAAAAGCCATTGTTGCTCTGGACTTTGACTTCTTATGACTTTGAAAAATACATAAGAAACGTATGGACTGACCCCAGATCCACACAACTCATTTTTTTGTAAACCTATGTAATCGTAATTTCTACTGCCGGGAAACCTCGAAATATTTTCTTTATTTATAAAGAATAATAAAAATAGACATTCTGCGAAAAGGAAATATAGGGAATTGTTTCAAAATAGTCAACTTCCTAGTTCAAATGCTCTTTTAAACGTTTATCGTTCCGTAACCAGAAATCACATATTTTTTGTGATAAAAGCGAACTGATAGAGAAACTGATTAATAAAACTAAATTACGCTAATGAAATGGTTTCTGAATATTTTACTTCCACATCCACGTAGTGGAGTATTCATGAACAAATTAAAAATCGTCTCCAGCGCTGTGTGGCTTCCCAAGTAAGTAATTTTGAAGGAGACAATACTGAATTGTAATTCTATTCGATCTAATCAGTCTCGTTACTTAATTTACACACCTCGTATCTTTATCATAAATGTGGTTTTAAATGATAAGTGGTCGTATTTATATAAGTATTATATAAACATTTTAAATATTTTAAATTTGATTTAATAAAAATAAACGGCAAGCATGCCGCTAAGTGCAATTTTTGTAAGGCCTTTTTAAAAAAAAGTATGGATCAACAAGGTTACAAAGTCACAGGTAACTAAATGAATATTTTTATTGAACGACATATTTAATTACTATCAGTCTAGCGCTTAATGTTTTGCCGTTCCTTGCTTCGGATTTCGAGTGTCATTTGGCATATATCGGTTCTGGGCCATAGGTATTCCGGTCTAACGTCCTGTGGTTATGATAAGCTAGCTTAGCTCAGTGGCGGAAGTATTGGACGTCGTTACACAACTGTTGGTTATTAGGTGGATTGATAACATGTATTAGCAGTATCAATACTTTGTTCGTTTATATAGGAGTTGGAAATACTTTTAAGTACTTTGCTACATTGTTGACATCGTCAACATTGTTTACATATTCGACGTATTAAAATGGTAAAGGTCATCATGGTAGGGGTAAATATTGCGAACGTAATTGAGATTAACCCCCTTGAAATAATAATACGAGTGACAGTATTGCATTAATATTTAACACAAAGTGTTATTATAATGCAATAGTATTTATGTAAAGGGTGGGTTTCCTTTTAAAATTACAATTAAAACTACATTGTTAAATATTTTTAAATGATTGTTACTTTATTCAAGAAAGTATGCCTTCCCATTATTTATGACTTGACACTAGTTCACTCTTTTCACCCAATTTTGAAGTACACTTTCGATTATTTGTGGCTCTATTGCACTAATAACTCGATTGATGTTTTCCTTCAGTGCGTCAATTGTTTGTGGATCGTTGGAGTAACAACGGTATTTAACATGTCCCCATAAATAATAGTCCAACATTGTTAAATCGCAGCTGCGCGATGGCCAATTAATGTCTCCAAAACACGGTACTGAATTTAACTGTAGTGTGCAAAAGATCGATTGTTTCACGGCTTGTGTGACACGTTGCTCCATCCTGCTGCAATCAAAGCTCGTCCAAGTCCAAATTGTCCAATCGCGGCCACAAAAAATGAGTTAACATGTCTCTGTAATGCATTCCATTTACTGTAACGCTGTTACCATATTCATTTTGAAAGAAATACGGACCAATGATGCCATCACTCCAAAACCCACACCAAACAGTCACTCTTGCAGGATGCATTGGCTTTTCTACGATTACATGTGGATTTTCGGAACTACAGTTCTATTTATTAACATGTCCTTCAAGATGAAAATGATCATCGTCCGAAAAAATTATTTTTCGATTGAAATCAGCGTCATTTTCAAACTCATTTAAAGCCCATACGGAGAAGCGACAACGAAGTGGATGGTCATTTTACTTTACCTCTTGAGTAAGTTGCAACTTGTAAGCAAATAAACCGAGGTCTTTTTGCAATATCCTCCTCAGAGAAGTGCGACTGACATTCAGTTGTTGTGCTATGTGATGAATTGAGGTTCTTGGGTTTTTACGCACACTTTGGGCAACAGCAGCAATTCTCTCAGCTGTGCGCACCGGACGAGCACGTGGATGACTTCTGTTATCCATAAGCATGCCAGTTTCACGAACTTTCCTTAAGCACTTTCATTTCTGCCAAAAATTGTTCTCAATTTTCTCAGTGATTCTGCAACACAGCATTCACTTTGGAAATAATTTTTCAATATTTCCCAACGTTATTCAAGCGTAAAACGATCCATTTCTTACAGCGGAAATTAGCCACCACATATGTGTCAAATGTCAAGCGCGTCAGTGTCGGCAATGTAGAAATAACACTCGGTTTAAAAAGAAACCAATAGATGGCCCATCCGCTTGTTTAGATTCCTGAGTAACGGCCACATTAAGTAAAGTAGGAAGAAATGCAAAAATTGTCACTTTTGGATGGCGTAAAAGAACGAATTTAGAGACAAAAATCATTAAGAACCTCAGCTATGAAGTACTTGGTACATTACTAATATTTATTATTATATATATGGAGACATCCAAAAAAAAAAACGTCATCAAAGTTGGCCGAGAAAAAAAAGACGTATTTTTATTCTTGATCGAATTTATAACCTTATTTACTTGTCAAGACTGTCACATCATATGACAGCCATTGTTTATTTTACAAATTGTGACAGTCACTTGTCAAAAGTTTGACATTATCGAAAAGCTTAGACATGACCGCTATTTCCATTTCTCTCGTTCATAACCAGAGTTGATGACGTTTTTTTTGGATGTCTATATTTCCGACACATAAACTTCTTCAAAAAAATAAACTCTTCAAAATTAGCGTACCACTTTTTAGATTAGTGCCATTTCCGTTCTATTCGAGATAGAGTCTTGCAGTTTTCAATTTTCGGTAGCCTATAGGGTTGGTTTTAATGCCCTGAAGTCGCTACGCTGTGACTTCTACATGCCAAAAAGCAACCCCACGTCGAAATATGAATTTGCAAGACTTTGACGGCAATTTCAGAGACCTACATAATGGACTAAGAAGGACGCTGCGTAAATGCAAAGGGGTAGCTTAAGGGGTCCGGGAATGGGGTGAAAAAAATGGGACAGCGACGAAATACACCTAACTTATCGAGGAGGTCTTAATGTGTGCAGGGATGGAGTTGTTACACGACAACGTACTTCGTAGTCCACCTTGTATGTCTCTGAAATGGCCGTCAAAACCTTGCGAATTCAAATTTCGACATGGGGTTGTTTTTTGGGGTGTGGACGGCGAACCGTTTAAGGCAGAACGTAGAGTCTTCGGAGCATTCAAACTAACTTTATAGGCTACCGAAAATTAAAAAGTCTCTAACTCGAATAGAACGCAAATGGCGCTAATAACAAAAGTGTAATGGTAATTTTGACGAGAAGTCCATTATGCAGTTGGTTTGTTCAGTTATTAAATGACCATAATAATAATTCGTATGAGTGAGGTTAATTTTAACATACCAAAACCAAAACTAGGTACTAATAATTTATAATCATTCTAGGGATATATTGACGTTTATGATCATTGTAGAAACCGTTTCTGACAATTACATTTTAAAATTGTCTAAGAATGGTCTAACTTTTGTTACTAATAAGGCTGGTAGTGTTTTATGTCTAGTTCCATCTCTGAAGATTTCAATTTTTCCTTATCTTTAGAGATAAAAAGTGAGAGTGACCCGTCACATGCTCACCGCTCACAGTATATAATAATAATAATAATAATAATAATAATAATAATAATATAGAGACATCCAAAAAAACTCTGTCTATGACTCTGGCTATGAACGAGAGAGATGGAAATAGCGGTCATGTCTAAGCTTTTTGGTTATGTCAAACTTTTGACAAGTGACTGTGACAATTTGTAAAATAAACAATGGCTGTCATATTATGTGACAGTCTTGACAAGTAAATAAGGTTATAAATTCGATTAAGAATAGAAATAGGTACGTCTTTTTTTTCTCGGCCAACTTTGATGACGTTTTTTTTTTTGGATGTCTCTATAATACTCACCCTATAATTACTCCGAAGAGTAACCCCTTAGGTCCTTTCAGGGACCTGTGCGGGAAGGAGTGGCTATTATTATTATTTGCCATGGCGCACTGGGAGCGACTTAAGATTATTTCGGTAACGCATTTGCTTTACAGTTCTGAGGAAACCCAGAAAACTCAGAACATTACCAAATCTAGGGCATGTGCGGTTGGATTGGCATCTATTCATCCACACCTATACACTAGTGTATTAGTGGTTGCATATCAAGCTCTGGCGGAGAAAGCGAGAAAATTAAAAATCGCTACCCCTTAATATATAGGAACTATTAAAGTTTAGTCCCCAAAAGGCTACTCCAGTATTCAAAAAGTAAATAAACCGTTTACTCACCGAGGCAAACGGTCGTATTCAACTCAAACTTCTTGTCCATAATCTGTTCCCTCTTCATACACACCACAATCGACGGCCTGTCGACGGTCACATCGACGCAGCTGTCTGCGGGCGAATAGACCTCGTCGGGGAACTCCTCCGTCCCCGGGAGCACGACGGAACCGTTCGCTTGCAAGTAGACCGCCTCCTGGTAATACGGCACCATCATCATACCTTTCGAACAATTCAAGCCATACACGAAGTGAAAATCGCGCGCGGTGACGTTCGCGATTGGCGAGGTCTTGTCGAAGAAGGCAAATTCTTCGCTGTGGTTGCTCACGCGTTCGCACCTCGGCCCTTGTTTCGTCCCCAGGACGCTGGAGCCTTCAGCGCAGCACTTCCGTATGCACCGCTTCAGGTTGCAGATGCAACCCCAAACGACACCGTTGGACTCGTAATAATCACGTTTCGCGTACGTCACGTTGTCTTTGAGGATGGCGCCATTGGGTAAGCGCCTCCCGTCGGAGATGGCTATGCTCACAGTGGATGGGCACCTCGTGGAACTCTCTGACACCATCAGAAAGAGCAGGTTGCACAGGCATAGGACTCGCGTGGTCCGCATTGTGCTTTCCGTACCGGCGATATTTAACAACTGAGTTGTGGAAAGGAATTAGATTGGATTAGACCACTATGTATGTGTCAGTATCCGCAACGATAGCACTATCTGAAAGCGGTTAAGGATTTCAGTTTGGCTGAAATAAGGTGAGGGCTTCTTATAATTGTGCGTATTTATACGGGGTGGTCCGGGTTAAACGTCATTAATTTTGGTATGTTATAGAACATCAAAAAAAAAAGTAGACTTTCATAAGAAAACTTTGTTCAGAAATGTTTCCTAACAAAGATACAGGGTGCCAAAGTTGTGGAAAAAAACTGGTTTTCTCGTCATAACTTCTAAACCACTCGATCGATTTCCATCAAATTTCGCACACAGACTAATGTATTACATCTCTAAGTAATGATTAAAATCATTTAAAGAAATTCTTCAGTGGCGTAGATATTTATAGATATTTATATATATAGATAAGATCTTCGGCGTCTTGGATATTTTACAAAGAAGAATCGATTTTTGGCTTCCCTGTTTAACCCATTAACGCCCAAACGGACACAATCTTTCGTTCTTTTTGGAGCGTCAATCTCGAAGGGAAATAAATGAATTCACTCAATAAAAACCACTTACCCTAATGAGAATTATTATGCACTTAGGGATGCTCGGGCGCAAACTACTCGCCGCCGGAAGTAGATACACAGCCTACTTGTTCCTCGTGGTGCATATACGATTTTTTCTCACACCCACCAGAAAGTACGTTCTACGTAGTATTCTTTGAATAAATATGCGAGGAAGTTCCGGAAAAAAAATCGTCAATGCGCCCGAATTCAAAATGTATATTTTCTATTTATAGGTATGCGGAGAAGTTCCGAAAAAACAGTCTTCAATGCGCCTATATCCCTAAGTGCATAATATATAATTATCATGATTTCATCATGAGAACCTCAACACCGGAAAAAACCTCGTTTTGAGGTTAGAATGAGAAATAATTTTTACTCAGATAGAACGCATTTTTATGAAAAAGATTAAGAGGACATTTTCCATCAGAATTCTACGTAAAATTTGACTGTGATTTTTCCGTTTTCAAATTTTGAATTTTCAAGAATGATGTCCGCGATATTGAATCCGCCATCTTGAATTTCAGACTTTTTTCACCAGGATAACTCAAAATGTTACTAAAACATGAAATGACATAGAAAAAGTATAAATGCAAACTCCTATTTACTTTTTATAATGAAAAACGTGCCATTTCTTGAGAAATCCGGCCGCCATTTTGTATCCGCCATCAATGAAAATTGGACATTTAGTTAAATATATTCTTTAGTATTCATTTGATTGAGGAAAATGACTGTGGATCAAGAAAAACTCACAATAACATTATTTTCTCGTTAATACTAGAGAAAAATTCATATTTCATGAGATTTTATGCAGTTTCTGCCATTTTGAAAAGATTAGAGTCAGTTGAGGTC
Source organism: Aromia moschata (assembly GCA_029963805.1). Lineage (NCBI taxonomy): Eukaryota > Metazoa > Arthropoda > Insecta > Coleoptera > Cerambycidae > Aromia > Aromia moschata. The sequence goes on along the minus strand of JAPWTK010000072.1, from coordinate 446,468 downwards.
AGCAAAAAAAATCCTATCATCAACTCAAACTATTGCCTCCACCTCCCTCCACAATCCGGAGTAGGTTAGAGTATTTCTTGGACTAAAAAAAATATATATAAAAAAAATCCCCAAATTTTCAGTACTTGTCTCCATAAAGTCAGCCATTTTTTTTCTAGAGCATTTAAACGCAATTATGATCCGGAAATCGAAAGATCACATCCGAAAACATTAGGATAAGTAGTTTTTATTGAGTGAATTCATTAATTTCCCTTCGGACGCTCCAAAAAGGACGAAAAATTGTGTCCGTTTGGGCGTTAATGGGTTAATTTCCCTGTTGCAAGCAGGCCAAAACTTATGACTGAACTTGTTAAAAGAAGTTGATATATCAAGAAATAAGGTTAGTAATGAAATGAGTACTTGGTGTCATGCTAATCGACTTACTACATTATTGAATACTAACAAAACAGTTGTAGTTCACTTCCATAACCAACTAACCTATCCAATTTTACAATCGAATGAGCGTTCTAAATTTCTTGGTTCCTTTCTGGATGCTAAACTGTCTTGAAATGAGCGAATTGATTATATTTATATGTGAAAAAATAAATATATCATACTACGCTCTAAGTTCAAGCCAAATATATGTACTTGAAAGAACTTTAATGAACATGTATTACGCCATGGTGTATTCTCATTTGAGTTATAATGGGGGTAAGGTGTTGATGTAGTGAACAGTGTATTTGTAGTACAAAAAAGTATTATTAAATCGAATTTCAACATACGAATAGTTGTGGGGAATTTTTCATATAAGAAGTGTACTCACCCTTTGTTCTACCTATATTTTTAAATGCGCTTAATTTGTCCAGAACAATCTGTCGTTGTCTCAAAAAATGCCAATGTAAGCAGTTATTAAACACGTAAGTAACACTATGAAACTTGTCACTCCAAAACACTGTACCGCAAAATATGAAAAGTTGCCGTATTACTCATGTATCCAAATCTATAATGCTCTGCCAAATGCTATGAAACAAAGCACTGCAAATGCCTTTCTCGAATTACTAAAAAATATACAAGGTGAGTCAAAAGTCCCGGTACGGCAGAATAAGTCTTGACCTTGGATTTGACCTTGACCATGTCCTTAAAGGTCATTTAAAGATCAACCATTTTTTTTAACGGGACTCCATACTTTTGACGTGTGAGATAGAGAGCCTATCATTTACACGTCATAGCTTCATTCACACAGACCAAATAAGATGAGCGTCAATTTTATAGATCCCAGCAAAAAAACATTTGATCAATTCGGATGATCCTACTGTGGTTACGGTAACGGATATGCACGGTATAAGTAACATCAGTTATTTATACCTGAAGTCCCTAAACTATCTACCTTCTGCACAACACTGATCGGGATCGCACGTTCCTAAAGCCCCCCCCCCTGTACTATTACTACGAGGTGTGGCTATTAAATAACCGAACTGATGCCGATACCAGCGCGCTGCGAGCGTGTCGCCACAAGTTTGAACAGAATTGTGTCTGGTGATACTTTCCCCACCCCTGACTGAGCTCGCTGGACAAGCCAGTGGATCGCTCAGTTTGACTGTAGCAGTCGTTTGAATTAGTCTACGCACCAGTGATGCGTCGAGAAAATGTTAAGTGGTCAGATGGAGCAAGAGGTTAATCTCAAGTTTCTTGTTGAACTGGGGAAATATTTTACAGAAGTTTATGCAATGTTAAAAGAAGTGTACGGGAATGAATGTTTATCCCGCACACAAGTTTTTGAATGGTTTAAACGGTTTAAAGAGGGATGTGAAACGACCGAAGACACGCCGCGGACGGCCCTCAACGTCAAAAACGGACGAAAACATTGAAAACATTGGTAATTAATCCGCGAAGATCGTCGTCTAAGCATCCGAGGGCTTACTGAAATAACAGCAATCGACAAAGAATGTGTTCGCCAGATTTTGCTTGAATCGTTACATGCGCAAAGTTTGCGCAAAAATGGTACCAAAACTCCTCACTCCCGAGCAAAAGGTATCAAGAATGAATATTTTAGCTGACATTCTAAACAACATTGGAACTGATCCATGCTTGTTAGACACGGTGGCACTATAGGGGACATGATTCGAAAGTGTGGAAGCGGTTAAAACAAAAGCGACGGAGGTTCTGAACCAGCTGACAGAAGCGGACTTACATCACCGCTTTCAATAATGGAAAAGTCGTATGGAGCGGTGTAGAGATCGCCAAGGGGAGTACACTGAAGGCGAAAAATTTGCTATTGTAATTGGTAACGAATAAAATGTGTTATGACAGCAGTTTGACCACCTGACTCGGAGAGTCACGAAAGCAGTGCACTGGCTTAATCTACCCAAGGACCTTCGGACCTATTGCAACCCAGTCTCTCAGTCAGCTGTTTGGTAAATTCCTTCCAATAATATCAATTGGCCAGGCGAGTTGGATAATCTTGCCCTAGTCATCAGGCTAGCATATAGCTGTTGTAAACTGTTGTGCAAATTTTGATATTTAATAAATTTTATAGTCTTTTACCAGGAATTTTGTGTATTTATCTCACATTAGCTGGCGCCCACCGTTCAAGTTTACAGTTCACATACAAAAAAAAACACACCCACGACTTGCCCTGAGCTGGCTGGAGCTACGTTTTGTGACCTTTTGGGGTAGGTGCCAATCCTTAACCCCAGGGTTATATGGCATAAATTGGCTATGGTCATAATTGGCTATAACGGTTATTTAATAGCCACACCTCGTATTAGTCCTGCACAAAACCGATCCCGTCTCTATAAATATAAGAAACGTTCTACTCACCGATCAAATTTTCCCAGTTAGATTCCTTCTCTTTCTTCGTACACACCACAACCGACGGCCTGTCGACGGTCACATCGACGCAGCTGTCTGCGGGCGAATAGACCTCGTCGGGGAACTCCTCCGTCCCCGGGAGCACGACGGAACCGTTCGCTTGCAAGTAGACCGCCTCCTGGTAATACGGCACCTTCATCATACCTTTCGAACAATTCAAGCCGTACACGAAGTGAAAATCGCGCGCGGTGACGTTCGCGATTGGCAAGGTCTTGTCGAAGAAGGCAAATTCTTCGCTGTGGTTGCTCACGCGTTCGCACCTCGGCCCTTGTTTCGTCCCCAGGACGCTGGAGCCTTCAGGGCAGCACTTCCGTATGCACCTCTTCAGGTTGCAGATGCATCCCCAGACGACACCGTTGGACTCGTAATAATCACGTTTCTCGTACGTCACGTTGTCTTTGAGGATGGCGCCGTTGGGTAAGCGCCTCCCGTCGGAGATGGCTATGCTCACAGTGGATGGGCACCTCGTGGAACTCTCTGACACCATCAGAAAGAGCAGGTTGCATAGGCAGAGGACTCGCGTTTTCCGCATTGTGCTTACCGTACCGGATGGATTTAACAACTGAGTTGTGGAAAAGAATTAGATTGGATTACCATGACTATGTACGTAGATGCATGTGTCAGTATCCGCAACGATAACACTATCTGAAAGCGGTTAAGGATTTTAGTTTGGTTGAATTAAGGCGAAGGCTTCTTATAATTATGCGTATTTATGATTGTTAATATAATAGGGAATTGTTAATCTAATTACTAATTAGAATAAAATTCTTGTTTTCGTCTAGTTCATTAGCAGCACGTGCGCCGGTGTTTTTGATAGGAATTAGACGGAAAGTCGTTCTCTTTGAATAGCAATTCTCTTAGCGATTTTGCTCCACTTCAGTTAAGTGGAAGTCCTTATACAAATTTCACATAAAAAATAAAAACACCGAGTTTTTTTATGTAACCTTTATGGCTTTCATAACGTTTATGACTAGGGGTCGGATAAAAATGTTGAACATTGACAAAAAACTCTCAGAAAATGAAATAAAAACTCCCAGAATATGAAATCTTGGAGTGCAGACAACCCTCACTTTTATATTGAAACTGGACTGAACTAAAAAAAAAAATGAGTGTGGGCAGCTGTACGCAGAAGGAGGATTGTTAGGCCAATTTTTTAAAGGAACACTGAATTCAGAGAGGTACCGTTTAGAAATCTCAACAGCTTTTGTACAAATGTTGCATGACGACGAATTGCAAGAAGGTTATACATACACTGTGTCAATTTGAAAACGAACAGCATTTAATATTGCCTAAACTAATGACAGTATCAAAATTTGGCAAAACACATCGATTAACATATCAACTTTTGAGGCATTTGTTGTCGTACTACTTTCAACCCCATAAACCCCAGGGCACCTACCCCTAAAATTTTAAATGGCAACCCCTATTTCTTTTGCCATTTTAGAGAGAGTTTCTTGTACAATTCTAGATAAATTCCATTATTTTTTTTTACTCAAGTAAAAGTACTTAACCTCACGAATGTGTGAAATGTATTTATTTTCTAAATTGACATAATGGAACTTTTAAAAGGGGTTACATTCACTGACCCGTCATGTCAGTCACATCCATTCATATAAAAATATTAGTTGAAAAACCAAATTCTTTCATTTATTTACATTTCACCGCTACAAAACACGAAATAAATGTTTGGGCGGGTATATTAGGCAATACTGTCATTGGTCCTCTCTCCTTATAAATGAAAATCTAAATGGTGAAATTTATGCCGAAATGTTAGACAGAGCTATAGAGCCTCTTATAATTCATGAGGTGGAAAATCAAAGAGACGCCAATGGAAATCTTGCACTAGATGAACATTTGCTGCACTTACAACAGGATGGAGCACCTCCTCATTATGTACGCCCAGTAAGAGCGTGGTTGGATAATCATTATCCGGAGCAGTGGATTGGTAGGAGAGGACCCATTGAATGGCTACCTAGGTCACCAGATCTGACACCTCTCGATTTCTTTTTCTATGGGGTCACTTGATATCGGTTGTATTCAAAACTCAACCAGATTCAATTGAACAACTGCAACAAATAATTGTACAAGAATGTAAGGCTATTGTAGCTGAAACTCTTCAACACGTCCGCGAACAGTTTGAATATTGGCTGTACTTGTGCTTAGAAAACAATGGAACCCATTTTGAACAATTAATAAAGTAATTATAAAGGTAAGAATTTGAGTATTTCATTATCATACTTTAAAAAAGTTGCATTATTTCAATTTATAAATTAAATACATTCCACACATTCATGAGGTTAACTATCTCAATTTTGACAAAAAATAAATATGGGACTTATCTAGAATTACGCAAGGAAATCAAAAATGACAAAAGAGATAGGGGTTGCCATTTAAAATTGTAGGGGTAGGTGCCCTGGGGGTTAGGGGGTTGAAAGTAGTACGACAACAAATGCCTCATAAGTTGCCCCCCTTGATATGTAAATTGACGTGTTTCGCCAACTTTTTGATATTGTCATTAGTTTAGGCAATATTAAATGCTGTTCGTTTTCAAATTAACACCGTGTATATGGAGCTAGTGCGCATACTATTAAGTAAACAATTAATTATATAGGCGAATTTTTCCAAGATCGTATAATTAGTTTGAACACGCGGACCATATCTTACCCCTAGATCTTACGATTTAACCCCTCTTGATTTTTTTTCTGTGGTCTTATCAAAATAATTCAATGTTTAAAACTCCCGTGGGTGAGACGGAAGACTTTCAGCAACGCATTGTCAATAAAATTGAGGAAATTAATGGAACACTAATTTAACTTAATAGAACATTATTTTATTGACTTATGCGAGGTGTGTAAATTAAGTAATGAGACTGATTTTTCTAAATTGTTTTATTCGAATAGAATAACAATTCAGTATTGTCTCCTTCAAAGTATACTGAAATAGCCTTCAGCTGGTCGGTTAGAGCCGTTTGAATGTTTTGTATGGTTCCAAAATGGCGTCTATTGTGATGATTTTTCAACCTCGGGAAGAGAAAAATGTCACAAGGACTCAAGTCAAACGAATAAGGTGGCTGACGAGCCACAGGAATGTTTTCACTGACTAAAAAACTCGTTTACTGAAACGGCTGTGTGACAAGGCGCATTGTCGTGATGCAACATCCAGTTGTTCTTGATGTTTGATCTCACCCGCATGACCATTTTTCGTTTTTTTCAAGAACCTCTCTGTAAAAGTATTTACTGTCTGGCCTGGAGACACAAACTTTTTGTGGATAATTACCTGGATAAGTACCCTGTCTACCAAAAAAGAAAATCAGCATGCATTTGATCTCCGACTTGCTCATTATTGTTTTTTTTTTTTGGGTCTTTGAGAGCTTGAAGTGTGCCATTCTGTGCTTTGGCGCTTGGTTTCCGGGTCGTACTCAAACACCCAAGTCTCATCACCAGTAAATAGCACGTTTCATAAAATGGGGATCATTTTCAATCGACTCCAAAAAGTCACGACACCTTTCTCTCCTGTTTTCCTTTCGTTCCTGCGTTTTTTTGGAACCATTTTTGCGCAAATTGTTCTCATCCCCAATTCTTTAGTCAAAATCTGATGAACAGTAGTAGGATTCAAATTTAACTCTTCCACGATCATTCTTGTCGTCAACCGACGATGAACGCACAAGATCTCGTATTCTATCGACATTTTCATCAGTTGTTGAAGATGAAGACCTTACGCTGCGTGGTTCATCTTCAATCGACTCTGTTCCTTCTGAGAATGTGAGAATCCACCGAAAAACCTGGCCTCTTGAAAAAACATTGTCTCCGTAAGTGTGTTGAAGTTTTGCAAAAGTATCCGTTGCGCTGTGTCCAAGTCTAAAGCAAAACCTAATAGCACACCGTGCGTTGCTCAAAATTAATGCCACTCATTTTTAAAACGCAGTAGAAAAAACAGTTTACGAAAATAGTCACAAAGAGCAAACAAATGACTCTAACAAGGTCAAACAACTTGTACTGAAGGTGCATTACATGTTAACCTACCGCCCTTCCAAGTCCCATCTCCGCAATGTTACTAGATCGGGCGCTACATTGCCAGTCTCATTAATTAATTTACACACCTCATCATGTTATGGACTGAGTTAAATTAAGTGCTCAAGTGTATATAAAAATGAGCGGTTGTAATTTTCGTAAATAGTGTCTTATTTTTACGAAAACACATTTTGTTGTTAATAACGTATTTTATTGTTTTTTTTTGTATACTCCGTGAAAGTAACCATCACATATTGTGACAGTCCTGACAATTCAATAAGGTTATAAACTTAAGAGTAAGAACAGAAGTATGTTTTTTTGCTTCGCCAACATCGATGAGTTTTTTTAATGGTTAGTTACAACATTCGTGCGTTTTGTAGAAAATCTAAAGAAAAAGCGATTCAAAAACAATCAGTTGGATGGACGGGAATATCAGAGGCACCTGTAATATTCCTTCACAGACGCGTGCATTACGATAGCGCCTTATCTTCCCATCTGTTGACATATCTTCATTACGTGGGAGCAGGGTAAACAAACTCCAGTCGATTCCATCGCCACCTTATCAATTAGTTTTGTTATTTGATCAGCTCGATTTAATTAAGTTGACGTCAACTGGGGGATTCATTTTTTTTCGAGTAAACATACAAACGCGAAATTGCCAGGCAAATGCAAAATACAAGGACTAGGGTGGCGGAAATGTTATTTTTTCTAGAATTCCAATAATGCCTCTTGTTGCATATGCTGCATCATTACCTACTTTGACTTGTTTTCAAATTTAGTTATTTCAAACTTGTTTTCGTCAGTTTACTTACCTTTACTAAAGCCAGAATCTTCCGCATTTTAAGACAGAAATAAAAAATATAGCCTAACGACGCTAGGCATCACGATGCCTTGATTTTTTTAGCAAAAACCGTATTTTTTTAGCAGTAACCTTGTTTGTGATTTTTAAAATGTTTTGATTGATTTTCAATTTCCGTTATTTAAAAAGTTATGGCCGATTCCCAAAATCCATAATAAGAATTAAGTAATAAATTGTATTCAACTTTAAAAACTCCCAGGATTTAACTCTCGCCATGTTGAGCATTTTATAATAGTAAAATGTATTACGTTTTAAAAATATCTCATTTTATTTCAAATTTACTTTGCTTGATGCCTCTCTGATTGTTACCAAGATAAGTGTGAAAGTACATGCGAAGAACAGTTTTTGGCTTAACTTTTTGGTGAATGGTGGACAAAGGTATTCTTTGAACTCGAATAAAGACAAATTGGTTGTGCACAAAACAATTTGTGTTTTAATTTGAAGCAAGAAATTACCACTGTTTGTGCTTAATTCGGTGGAAATATTTTCAAAAGTCTAATGAACTAAGAAAACGTTACGAGTGGTGCTTAAATAACAATGCCCATATTGACCATTAATTAAATAATTAACTTTTAATTGTACTTGTTATTTTATTTACTTATTTGTAGAGATGTCACTTAGGACATTTGTATTTATATTGTTTATTGTGTAGGTACCTAAATTTTCTTTCCAAGAATGTATGGTTTGTTACACTTTACTGTCAAACTTTTGTTTGGTGTAAATATATGCCGTGTGTTGTGTTCAAAGTAATGATTATTATATATATTGACATTAATCATATTTTAAAAACACCATGGAGGTACTGTGAAAGGAAATCAATTGGCGAAAACCACACCCTTCTGAGTTCTCTCCATAAAAAAATGTGTGGCTATTAAATAACCGAACTGATGCTGCTACCAGCGCACTGCGAGTTTGTCGCGACAAATTAGGACAGAACTGTGTCTGGTGATACTTTCCCTACCCTGAGTTCGCTGGACAAGCCCGTGGGTCGCTCAGTTTAACTGTAGCAGTCATCTGAATTAGTCTACGCACCAGTGACGCGTCGAAAAAATGTTAAGTGTTCAGATGGAGCAACGGGTAATCTCAAGTTTCTTGTTAAACTGGGGAAAACTTTTACAGAAGCGTATGCAATGTTAAAAGAAGTGTACGGGAATGAATGTTTATCCCGCATACAAGTTTTTGAATGGTTTAAATGGTTTAAATGGGGACGTGAAACGACCGAAGCCGATCCGCGCCCCGGACGGCCCTCAACGTCAAATACGGACGAAAACATTGGAAAAACTGGTAAATTAATCCGCGAAGATCCTCGTCTAAGCATTCGAGGGTTTGCAAAATAACAGGATTCGGCAAAAAATGTGTTCGCCAGATTTTGCATGAATCGTTCTACATGCGCAAAGTTTGCGCAAGAATGGTGCCAAAACTCCTCACTCCCGAGCAAACGGAATCAGGAATGAACATTTGCGCTGACATTCTAAACAACATTGACATTGATACAGGATTGTTAGACACGATGAAAACTTGTCATAACAAGATTAGAAAGTGTGGAAGCGGTTAAATCAAAAGCGACGGAGGTTCTGAACCAGCTGGTAGAAGCGGACTTCCAGCACTGCTTTCAACAATGGAAAAGTCGTATGGAGCGGTGCAGAGATCACCAAGGGCAGTACATTGAAGGCGAAAAAGTTGCTACTGGAATTGGTAACTAATAAAAAGTGTTATGACAGCAGTTCGGTTATTTAATAGCCACACCTCGTATACGATCAAAATGGGTCAATATTTTCTGGGACGTCCGAAACACGATGTGTTTAAAAATCGAATTACTAACCAATTTTGAAAGTAAAGTGTAACAAACCATACATTTTTGGAAAACGGAAGAATGCAGCTTTTGTTTGGTGTAAAAAGATATAGGGTGTTGCATTCGAAATAGTAGCGAATTTTAACGTTGAATTTGACCATATTTCAAAAACACCCTGTTGGACAAGTAACACGTGTTTAACATAGGACGAAAAAATTCTTTGAAATATTAAATCGACTGGCGAAATCCGCAACCTTCTAACTTCGCTCTATCAAAAGATATTTACGATAAAATAGGTCAGAAATCTCTGGGACACCCGGTGTTACATGTTAGCATTCTACCGATTCTACAGACCAAATACCCACTAAGAACTCACCCTGTTTAAATGGGATACCTGATTTTTAGCACGTTTAATGTTTATTCACTCGGTAAACTGATATTTTCAAGTTCAACATCTTTGTGATTACGTTTTCGCCTTTCCATAAGTAACTGAAAATGGATTCCCCCGGTCGTTCGCCTTTTAATCTTATTGTGGGGACTCTCTTTCGTCAGACCACTTACGCTGCCTCATAATTTTCCTTCGCTACATCCGAAAGTAAAGGCGTAGAAAGATCGATCGAAAATGATATGTGAAACTTTGAGGCCCACATCCCGAAAGTGTTTTGCTGTTTCTGAAGCAACGGCGACGTCATTCGAAACACAAATGGATCACGCATCAGGGGCGGCAAGATATTTTACTGAGGAATATGGAAATCTAAAAGAAAAATGTAAGTTGCGTCTTTTTCCATCGCCTTTGTCCTTGTACAGGGTCGCCAGTTTTAGGTGTTTTATGGGGTATCTCGAAAAGCGTATAGTCCAATCAAATTAGATTTTTACGCGCCAAAATGCAGTTCAGTAAACAGACACGTAAAAATTAGGAAAATCCCGTAGAATTGAATGAATTGAAGTACTTCCGGGATATTATGGCTTCATTTTCAAAACGGCGGCCAAAGTTCGCAAAATATAGTTTTTTTTCATTTTCAAAAAAACCAAACATTTTAGAAAAAAATATTTTAGACAAAAGTTGTAGAACTTTTTATAACAAAAATTTATAACAAAAATAGCCCGATGTCAATTGATAAACAAATGTATTAGTTATTGTCAAAAAAAACGGTTAAAACCCGTATAATCCGGTCAAATTAGGCCAAAAAAGAAGAGTAAAGGTACATAAATTTACAGCAAGCTGAAAGTGCGTGTAATTGTTTAAAACATACTTAAAAATAACATCTGAAAGTTCCTCTTCATTCCGGTGCCTGGAAAAAAATTTATTCGAGGTCAAAGGTCAAAAATCTTGAAAAAAATTGATTTTTCGCGATTTTCAGCAAAACGGTAAGTTTTATCATAAAATTATAGACACAAATATATCATAAAATTCTCTATAAAAAATGTACCAATACTTTTTTTTCTTAGAACCACCGTTTCTGAGATATAACGAGTCAAATTATTGTAGAAATTGTAAAAAAAATTTCAAAAAAAGTAATTCGACTCAACAAGAAATTATCACGAACGGGATTCGGTTTCTTCTTTCTATGTACAAAGCTCCGAAAAAAACCACCTGCTTAGATAAGTATCGATATTCATGTTTCGTTAAAAACACTAAAAATAAGAAACAGGTGCAATTAGCTTGTCTTCCTCCAACCTCAGTTGCTGCTCATCAACATCTTTTCCGGGTATATTACCAAGTTCAAGTGTGGCTTGGTTATCAGCTAGACCCAAAAGACTGGGGTTGGAAGTTGGTCGACAATACATTAGAACCTATTCAGACTTTACTCCCACCTGCGCCGGAAAAACTGCTGAACACAATTTTTTGCAACTGTAAAAAAGGGATGCAGCACTAAATGTGGTTGTAAAAAAGTTGGACTGTTGTGTTCTCTGGCATGTACACATTGTCAAGGCCAGTCATGTTCTAATGCTGAATCACCAATAGTGGAGGATTTGTTTGATACCAACGAGGAAACATGCGATACATCGCTATTGACGCAATTTACTTACACCCAGGATGAAGAAAACGAAGAAGACGAAGATCAAAAAGAAGAAGAAGATCAAGAAGAAGAACAACAAGAAGAAGTATTGGAAGGTTATGAATCAGATGAATAAATTTCTACATCTTTTTAATTTCAATCGCTTTTATCATTTCCAACCCTTCCTAATATATTTTATTATGCAAGTTTTCAATTAAACAGAATCACAACAGACATGTGGAATAGGCCTACTGGGGACACCACGTTAAAAAAAAACGCGCTAAGTACACTACCTTATAGGTGGCGTGGAAACGTGTGAATATTATGTCGTTTACAAATTTTACAATTATTTGACTCGTTATATCTCAGAAACGGTGGCTTTAAGAAAAAAAAGTATTGGTACATTTTTTTATCTTTTTTGGTGAATTTTATGATCTACAATTTTTGTCTGAGATAATTTTATGATAAAACTTACCGTTTTGCTGAAAATCGCGAAAAACCAATTTTTTTCGAGATTTTTTGACCTTTGACCTCGAATAAATTTTTTTCAAGGCACCGGAATGATGAGGAACTTTCAGGTGTTATTTTGAAGTATGTTTTAAACAATTACGCGCACTTTCAGCTTGCTGTGAATTTATGTACCTTCAAATGTCTAGATTGACCGGACTAGTATTTTTTTAAAACTTCTATCTATATCTTTAAAACGAAAAAAGATTTTTCACGAAACTTTCAGAATATGTAGTCCACGGCAAGTAGAATACGTGCTTTTTTGTAAAATTGTAAAATATTTGATAGTGTTTGCAAAAATGTGTTTCGAGAAAAATACATTTTTTTCAAGTTTCAATTAAGCATACAGTAATGGAGTTACGGCTTAAAATTTTAAAGAGTTGTACGTGCCTGTGAAAATTGTGCGCGTATTGCAAAATACATAATTGGATATATGCGAAATATCTGACGAAACTTAACTTATTTTTCGAGTCGAAAAATGGAAATTTTTCTTATCGTTGACATTTAATCGGAATGGCGTTATTGCCATTTTAAATTTAACATTTTTCTACGAATTTAAAAAAAAATGTAGTTCTACGACCCACAGGAGTTGAGAAAAAATGTTTTCTTCAAAAAAATCGTTACAACCTCATTTATTAATATTAGAGTTTGAAATTTACACATGTTGTAACTGAATACTTGTACTTCAATATAGGAAATAGTCGGCAATGATTGACCCCCTTTTTTACAGTTAACCCTTTAACGCCCAAGTGCACTGTCAAGAGACATGAACTAAGAGGCTCATATTACTGATAGAAAAATTAAAGAAAAAATTACTGAAACCATGTATTCCTATGTTTTCGAGGTAGCTCTTTCGAATGGAATCGTTAAAATTTGCAAAAAAATTTATGCAACCTTAAATTTTTAACAAAAGCTATTAAAAAACGTAATTTTTTCAAGATTATTTTTTTTAAATCGCATTTCAACTATGAGTCGTCCTTTATACCACTCAAAAACAAATAGAAACGTGCACTCGAGACGTGTACTTGAAGGAAACGCTATGAGAGTAATTTAATTTTCTCATTTTTGAGCTTAGAATAACTAGATATGGCAAAATTCAAAGAGTGATATTTCTCGTTTTTACCAGTTGCGGGATCATTGACGCATAAGAAGAATTTTGAAAAATTACTAGTACCTTCGGGGTTTTTGGGGTCGTTGATCACAATCCAGATGTCAGAATTTCAAAATTCAAGATGGCGGATCCAATATGGCCACCATCCCGAATCAAATTTCAAATTTTTCGATTACTTTGCCTCGAATTTTGTAAACTTGGGGTTTTCGGGGTCGCTAATCACGATCCCGATGTCAGAATTTCAAAATTCAGGATTTCAAAATTTGCTTCAAAATGGTCGCTATGAGGTGACTTTTCAATCACGGGAAGAGAAAAAAAGTCACAAGGACTCAAGTCAGGCGAATAAAGAGGTTGAGGAGCCACAGGAATGTTTTTATTGGGTAAAAACTCGTTTACTGAAATGGCTGTGTGACAAGGCGTATTGTCGTGATGCAACATCCAGTTGTTTTTAATGTTTGGTCTCACTAACATGACCCTTTCTCGAAGTTTTTTCAAGGCCTCCAAGCCAAACAATAAATCAACACTTTTACAGAGAGGTTCTCTGTAAAAGTGTTGCTTTACTGTTTGGCCTGGAGGCACAAACAATTTGTAGACAATTCCCTGGCTATCAAAAGAGTAAATCAGGATACATTTGACCTTCGACTTGCTCATTCTTGCCTTTTTGGGCCTTGGAGAGCTTGAAGTGTGCCATTCCATGTTTTGGCGCTTGGTTTCCGGGCCCTACTCAAATTTTATGAGACTTGGGTGTTTACCCAAGTCTCATCACCAGTAATGATGCGTTCCATAAAATTGGAATAAATTTCAATCTATTCCAAAAAGTCAAGACACTTTTGTGTCTTCTGATGTCCTTTTGTTCTTGCGAAAATGTTTTTGAAACCATTTATGCGCAGATTTTTCTCATCCATATTTCGTTAGTCAAAATCTGATGAACAGTGGTGTGATTCAAATTTAACTCTTCCCCGATCATTCTTGTCGTCAACCGATGATCTGAACGCACAAGATCCCGTATTCTATCGACATTTTCATCGGTTTTGAAGATGAAGGCCTTCCGCTGCGCGATTCATCTTCAATCGACTCTCTTCCCTCTGAGATTGCCTTAAGGGGACTAGGGAGGGTTGAAAATGCAAAAATTGGCTCGTGTTTAATGGTTTATAACAAGGCCGCGAATAAATATAAAACTTTTTTATTGTTAAGGGTATTAATTATAACATTATAAAATGAGAAAATTCATTGAAAGTCGTTCCCAGAACAATAATATCGGCGGCCCAATGTAATAAGGAAAACTGTCGAATCCACAGTTTTTCTAATTCTTCAATTCTAAAAATATTTCTTCTCCTTAGGCTAATCTATTGATTAAAATATTGATTATACCTAACAAATTAAAAACAAAAATGAAATTAACAAAATGGCGTCCAGAAAACAAAAAAAATTGGAATATAACATATAAATTATGTTTTAGTTATTATAAAATTTAGTTTAATTGATTAAAATTATAGTTATTTGTTATTATAAAATTGTAGAAATATGTTTTTCAATATGATTTTAGGTATAATTCATGCGTCATAGTGTTTTACAACTCCTGTATAAATTTCAAGTTGATATATTTCGCGGTTCTCGAGATATCGTGGTAAAATCATAAAAAAATGTAGTTTCGAGAAAATCGCATTAAAAGTTTCGGTACAATATTTGTGTTAGAACAATCATACGGAAACAGAAACTTTTCGAATTTATTATTAGGTCGTCTTTAGTGTGTCGTTACAAATTAAAATTTAATTCTACTCTCTATATTGCATAGAGAACCCTAGAAATTAGAATAATGCTCAGACCGTTCGGTCGGTACCGACCGCGCGCCACACTACGTTTTACGCTCTCTTGACCTCAATTTTGGGAATTTTTAAAAAAAAAAACAAACGGGAAGATATTCCTAAAGGATCACAGTATCGGAATATGCAAAAAACTGAAAATCAATTTTTTCGAAATTTCAACCCTTCAAAATACGTGGGCTCTTGAAAAAAAGTGTATCTGCAGGCATGTTGAAGTTTTGCAAATGTATCCGTTGCGCTGTGTCCAAGTCTGAAGCAAAACCTAATAGCACACCGTTTCTCAAAATTAATGTCACTCATTTTTAAAAAGCACTAGAAAAAACCGGTTTACGAAAACAGTCACAAATAACAAATAAATGACTAACAAGTTCAAACTTGTACTGAAGGTGCATTACGTGTTAACCTATCGGGCGGTAGGTCTCCGCAGTCTTACTAGATCGGGCGCTACGTTGCCAGTCTCATTACTTAATTTATACACCTCGTATTTTTAAAAAGTGTAAAGCGTTCTTTTCAACCATATCAACCCATTGGGGTTTCCATTTAAAGAAAATGTAGGTTTGTTTCAAAAAGTGTGTGTACGAGGTGTGGCTATTAAATAACCTTACTGCTGTAATAACACTTTTTATTCGTTACCAATTACAGTAGCAACTGTTTCGCCTTCAATGTACTCCACTTAGCCATCTCTCATCCACTCCACACCACTCTATACGACTGTTCCATTGTTGAAAGCAGTGCTGGAAGTCCGCTTCTGTCAGCTGGTTCAGCACCTCCATTGCTTTTGCTCTAACCGCTTCTACACTTTCGAATCTTGTCCGTTTCAGTGTTACAATGTATAACAAGCCTGGATCAGTGTCAATGTTGTTTAGAATGTCAGCGCAAGTGTTCATTCTTGATTCCTTTTGCTCGGGAGTGAGGAGTTTTGGCACCATTTTTGCGCAAACTTTGCGCATGTTGAACGATTCATGAAAAATCTGGCGAACACATTCTTTGTCGATTCCTGTTATTTCAGCAAGCCCTCGGATGCTTAGACGACGATCTTCGCGGATTAATTTACCAATTTTTTCAATGTTTTCGTCAGTTTTTGACGTTGAGGGCCGTCCGGGGCGCGGATCGTCTTCAGTCAATTCACGTCCCCCTTTAAACCGTTCAAACTATTCAAAAACTTGTGTACGGAATGAACATTCATTCCCGTACACTTCTTTTAACATTACATAAGCCTCAGTAAAAGTTTTCCCCACTTTAATAAGAAACTTGAGATTAATCCGTTGCTCCTTCTGAACACTTAACATTTCTTCGACGCGTCACTGGTGCGTAGACTAATTAAAACAACTGCTACAGTCAAACTGAGCGACCCACTGGCTTGTCCAGCGAGATCAGGGTGGGGAAAGTACCACCAGACACAGTTCTGTTCAAACACGTCGCGACACGCTCGCAGGGCGCTTGTAGAAGCATCAGTTGGATTATTTAATTGCCACACCTCGTGTCATGTCTTGACTCGTTGCTGACTGTATAGTCCTTCTAAAGTGAATGTGAAGAGATATATTTTTAATTCCTTTGATGGCTAACGCCGCCCAATGGCGTGCATATATCTTTTATAAATTCGAAAATTGTGAAATAATTTTTTTCATTCTAATCAATATAGGAGATTAAAATTAGCCTGCATACAAAACTCATAATATTTGTAATATAATTTTATGTAAATAATGCTCATTTAGCCAGACAATCTGAAAAATTTGTCTGCCTAGCTGAAATCAAACACAAACACGTCACTGGCGGAAACAAGAGGGAATTACTAATGGCGTAAATCATTTTAACGACACAGTGGACCACATGAATAACTAACGAAAGTATTCGATGCAATGTAAAATACCCTAATTGTGTCACTGTAGCTCGTTGGTCGTTGTTAGCTGTTAGGTTGCTGTTTCCGGCTCTTCAAAATATTCTTAAGTATAGTCCTAATATACATAAAGTTGTTTTAATTAATTATTTTTTACAGCAGTTTCAAACGCCTTATTTTAATGTTAACTAATAAATTTATATCTGTGTATTTTTTTTTAAATATCTCCAAACTAGCTTTCTAAGAACGTCACGAACTAACAGATTACGGAAGTATGAATATAACATTTGTATAGTGAGCTTAGCAATTTTAGAAAAATATCTGATAACCTTGCTTTTTTTTCATGTCTTCACATTCCATTAGAAATAATATACAGTAAGCGGCAGCCTAATGCGTACATGAAAATGAAAAATGGATATTTATCACATTGACGAAAAAGTTCAAATAATTAAATGACAGACGGTATGAGCGCGGCCGCCGACAACCGCAGAGATCCGTGACGGGGCAAGGAGAGTGCATTAGTGGGTGGAGCTTAGAGTGAACCATTGGACCGTTCGTTCTGCATTCGTTCGCTGCGTGCGTTCGCTGTTGTCATATCAACATAATATTCCTATTAGATATTTTAAAATTGCTTCACAGCTGTTTAAAGTAATATTAACTGTTTAAAATTATTTTACAGTAGTTGGGTTGAAAAAAGATAACAGTAAACTTTATTATACGATACGCAATTGATCGTACATCAATGCATTTTGTAAATATATGGTTTTTATAAAGACTTACACTAACTGTAACTTAAAGAGTTACAGTTAGATCTGGCAACGTTGCTCTTTAGATTTCCGCTAGCACCCACTCTTCCAAGCCCTCCCCAAGTAAATTCGCCTAACTATGACATAAAAATGTATCATTTAATATGTTGTTAATATCCACATATGTACGCATTAGGCTGTCGCTTACTGTATGTATTAGGGCTAGAACAAAATTCTCGGATACCGACCGTCTTCCAGGCGGCCGCGTATCGGTATCCCGTATTCCAGGTGGCCGTGGCTCGGCCAGCGGGGCGGGGGCCGGGACGACTACGACGCGAAACAGGTTCCGTATTTATTTAGTCCTTGAAGGTAGCGCGCCTGTAATTGTGCATTACTGATTGTTATACTTAATTGATATTATAACGATGGTTAAAACGCCAGCCCCATTTGCTTATCAATTAAAAAAAATTGTGCAGGGTTTTCCAGATTTGAAGTGTTAAAGCTACCACTGTGTACTGTGAAATATGCAAGTATTACTTACATGTTTACAGAAAAATACAATGTGAAAAGCACGTAACAGCACGTAACAGATGCGGGAAAAGTAAGAGAAAACAATATTACTCAGTAAGTCACTATTTATTCACTGCAGCATGCATGCTCAAGTTCGACCCTGGCATGTACCATTTGGTTCTAGCCCTAGTATGTATTTACATACACGGTGGAGACTTTAACTGGAATATATTCGCTAGCGGGGTGGTGAATGATTTTTCAAAAAATTCCCGAGACACGTCAACTTTTAAATGTATTTACCTACATTTTGCAAGTAGTGTGAAAAATATAGCCCTTCAGGGGTGGCTGAAACCACCCTCGACATGATTTTTTTCAAACGCAACCCTATGGCTTGTGACCCCTCATTGTAAAGCTGGTGGAAAGAGGAATCCAACGCACTGATCAAATTTTAATTTTTAGTATGTTTGTAGGGTTGCATACAATTAAAACAATTTAAAAATTAAATTTATTTTCAACGTAACAATTGTTCAAAATGTGCACCATTCACTTGTTGGCAGCATCCCAGTCTGTGGTAGGTTTCGTCCCTTACATTATGCAACATTTGCGGGTTATTTTTCCGATTTCCTCTCTTATCCTTTCCTGCAGATCTGCAGATGTTGTTGGGTTTCTGAATGTAAACCCTACTTTTAAGATGTCCCCACAAAAATAAATCCAGTGGTGTAAGATGTGGAGATCTTGCTGGCCACTCAATATTACCTCACCTCCCAATCCACCTACCGGGAAAATTTGTTACGTGCTCAGTTTGCGCTACTGTAGAGTATCTGGCTTTCACTAATTGCTGATATTTAATTGCTTATTAGTTCCGCGCGAGGGTGCTGTTGTCCATGCTTGCAGGTTCGCCAGTGCGCACTCTGGCCGGTATTCTATAGTCCATGGTCATCCTGTCGAATTTTGGATGAACGACGGCCATTAATTTTTAATTTCCTGTAGCTATTACACGCGTCGAGTCGTAGAATTGCATTTTGGCATCCATTAATTGGGATTTAAACGCTCGATCCGTTAATTGAATCTTGGCTGTGTTGAGGCATATATTTTCGTTTGGTTGAGTCGAGTTTCAATCTACATTTCTGTAGGATATAAAATTAGTTACAGGTAAGAAGCCATTTCTGTGTGTTTTTTTTGTATATGCTACCATGTGGCTGAAGTCCTATTTCGTGTAATTAATTTTTAGAGGATTGTTGTCTTCCAACATCGGACTAGTTGTACGTTGTGAACGTAGTTCTGAGGTTGCCAGAATCTACACTAATCACGTTACCCCCCTTGACGCGTCACCTATTGATATTGCTGTACTGGGTGTTTGCGGAGAAGTGCCGTGCCCTCAGAGTGAGGTAATTAGTTTTCTTATGTGTTATTACACTGACTTTACATACGTAGTTTTGGGGTTAAGTTCTGGCCACTTAGAGTGCCTTCGTCGTGTACAACCACTTTTTCTTTAGGGTCCTTGGTGAGGGTTCCTTGGTACGGGTCATTGGTCCTTGGTACGGATCCCGGAGTACAGGTTCCTTGTTAGGAGTTCTAAGTTGACGATCTCCAGAGTGTGGAGCTGTTGGGGCCAAGTTTCGAGCGCTTGGTTCGAGTCCTACACCCCCGAAGTAGGAATCCAGGGCAAGGCTTGCTGTACGTCCCCTTGCAGAGGATTGAACCCGAACTACGGAGGCACCCCTTTTTATAATTCCTTTTTTATTACAACAACTGTTCCAGTCACGTGAGTGTGTCATTCTGATCGAAATTTACTTCGCGGATAATATAATATTGTTATTTTACATCACAGTCTACATATAGTTTGGTAATTTATTACTTTTACGGCCCTATAACACTTATAACATTTTTGTACATAAATGTAAACCAACGGTAGCTACCTGCGGAGAGTACGCTGATATACTTTGTGGTTTTCTTTTGTTAAGGTTACATAGTTAAGGTTTTTTTTGAGTATTTCGTATCGGTGTTAAGGCCGAAATACACCCCCCTGTAACTGACTGTGCTGTTTCGTCTTAGTAAACGGTGTCTATTGGTGTTTAAAACACATTGTTTTAATTGTCCTAGCCCCAGGGAATGAGAAAAATCTACTATCTAGTCTTTTTGCTCTTTGTTACCACCAAATTGAATAATATTGTAACGTTTTATTTATTTCGGGTTCGTGAGGTGTGAAAAATTAAACTCGTACATTTAAACTAACACTATTTATTTACACTAATTTATTTCTATACAATTTATCTTCAGCGTTGTAAGCCGCGCCGGTTTAAATAGAACTGTTCCGTCCCGCGTCGAAACCCCGCGTTATATCCACCTATAGAAGGGTCGCGTATCTACGAGAAGCCTCCAGCGCGCGAAGTCGAACCGTCGCGAATACTCGTGGCGTTTCTGGGCGTCTTACGTCAGCACAGGTTATCGGCTGCTTTGGTCAGCCGGCGTCAAAACAGGCAGGGGCGGACTGGCCCAGCGTTCGTAACACTGCCCCCTCCTTAAAGACATTTCGTCTCGAATTGTGTCATCCCCTGGCCTGTGACGATACCTGCAGAATGACCCATTCTTGCATCGGGAGGTCTGGTAGAAGAAGCAGTCCACAGTCTTCTCGTTGAGCGATCTCCTGGGGTTGTAACAGCATACCAGAATCTCAATTCCAGTAAACCGGAAGAGGACTTCTAGCATACTCCTGATCACCCTCCAATCCAGGCCATCTAGTCCGCTGGCTATCTTCGGTATCGCCAAACTGCTTATGCTCTGGGACAAGAGCACATCCCTAAGCTCGACTAGTGTGTCCCAGACAGTTTGATAAGTTGGTTTATGGTGCGATAGCTGCTTGGTCACCAAATAGAAAACGGACCTCTCTTTCTCCTGCTCGGCCGCCGTGATTTGAAGGACTCGTCCAACCTCTGGTCTTTGTCTGCGTAACTCCTCCAACTGTCCAAACGCCTTCTTGAAGGTAAGTGCAATCCCTCGGGACATTCGGAGGTCCGCTGCCACACAGTGAGCAAGACAGAAGTCAGCAGGAGTCTGGAACAGGTCACGTGGTTCTTCTCGCGTTACACCGTAGCGAGCTTTCTGGCCGTTGGAATGAAGCGACATGAATTCCTCGAAGGAGAGCTCGCCGTCTGGTGGACTGACGTGTCGAACTCTGGCTTCAGCTTGTTCGTCATTGCTTCCGGCGAAAGGGGCTAAACGGTTGAAATGGACCACCCTAGGTTTTCCTCTTGGCAACTTCTGGATTCGGTAGACTACATCGTTAATCCGGGTGACGACCTCATACGGACCTTCCCAGGAGCTTTGAAGTTTTGGAGATAACCCACGACGACGTTGTGGGTTATATAACCAGACTTGGTTGCCGGGCTGGTACCTGCCATCGTTGGCGTTGATGTCGTAGGTCTCCTTCATGCGGTCGCTGGCGCCCTGGATATTTGAACGGACTCGTTCGTGGATGTCGTCCATTCTCTGGCGTAGAGTACTGACGTAGTCCTCTCCAGCCACGTCGTCCCCTGGTGTACAGCCGAACTTCAGGTCACAGGGTAGACGCAGTTCACGGCCCATCACGATGCTTGCAGGTGTTTGTCCAGTTGTTTCGTGGATTGACGACCGGTAGGCTAGCAGGAACAGGTGGAGAAACTGGTCCCAGTCCCTCTGGTGGTCAGAGACTACTTTGGATAAGTACCGGTTGATGGTCCTATTCATTCGCTCCACCATTCCATCTGACTGCGGGTGCAGTGCAGTTGTCCTTGTCTTACGGATGTCGAGTGTACGGCACACATTCTGAAACAGAATCGACTCGAAATTTCTCCCCCTGGTCCGAATGTAATTCCAGAGGTACACCAAATCGACAAATCCAGTCCTTGATGAGAGCGTCCGCCACAGTAGAAGCCTCTTGGTTTGGAAGGGCATACGCTTCTACCCATTTGCTAAAATAATCCATCACGACGACGATGTATTTATTTCCATTATCTGTTTCCGGAAACGGACCTGCTACATCGATGGCAATTCTTTCAAACGGACTACCCACGTTGTATTGTCGCATTGGAGCCTTCGGGTGCCGTTGCGGACCATTACTTGCAGCGCACACCACGCATTTCTTGCACCACTCCTTCACGTCAGTAGTGCAGTTCACCCAGTAGAAACGCTCCCTAACTTTTCCCAGCGTCTTTGTTACTCCTAGGTGTCCGCCAGTGCTTCCATTGTGGATCTCCTCCAATACCTCTGGCACTCTGTTTCTGGGGACTATCAGTTGTTTTCGCTCTTCGGTACCATCTGATTTCTCCAGAACGCGTTTTAAGAGTCCGTCGCATAAGACGAGGGAATTCAACTGAGCCCAGTACGACTTTACTGTTGGCGAGTACCGTGATACTTCTTCCCAAGTGGGTTTCCGACCTTCTTTCTTCCAATTCACAATTGGTTTCAGATTCGGGTCATTCTCTTGATCTCTCAGAAGCTCATCCCGTTGCCAATCATCATTCACCACCGTTAGTCTGCGTATTACGACATCCTTTTCAGATGATGGCGGTGCTTTCTTCTTTTCAATACGGCGACCACGAATGTGACGTACCTTAACACCATTCCAACGCCGAATTGGCCTCTTATCCAATATCTCCTTGGCGACTCGCCTAATCTCTGCTTCATTACATGTTCCTTCTTCAAGATCTTCCTCCATCTTGGGGATCGTAGCTTGACGTCTGCAACTTTCTTTAGCGGCTTCGAATTCCAAAGCTCGCGCCAAAGCATCCACCAACTTGCTGGGACGAGCGAGAGTCAGAGCTTGACGGGTCTCAGTATCACGCAGACCGTCTAAAAATGCCTGCACGGCTAGTCGTTCCATGACGTTCTCCGGCGTAGATGAATACGCCAAACGAACTAACCGCGCTATGTCCGCTTCGAATTCCTGCAGCGATTCGTTACTTTTCTGATAGCGGTTCTTCAGCTGCGAATGGTA
Source organism: Aromia moschata (assembly GCA_029963805.1). Classification (NCBI taxonomy): domain Eukaryota; kingdom Metazoa; phylum Arthropoda; class Insecta; order Coleoptera; family Cerambycidae; genus Aromia; species Aromia moschata. The sequence continues at coordinate 423,448 of JAPWTK010000072.1, read as the reverse complement.
GACATGCTCGAGATGGGACTGACCATAACGCATTTCGAGGTGTTTAACTAGTTGATGGTAATCATCTTGTTCTTCCAGAGAAAGCGTCTGCAATATATCTGTGGCGTCACCACGTAGCGCCAACGTCAGCGCTGTAGCCTTCTCTGCCAACGACCAACCATTTGCCCTCGCTGCAGCCTCAAATTGTCGTAGATAATTAACCCATGAGCTCTTACCATCAAACTGTGGTGGTTTCATGCGAATTCTCGAAATTTCCACGTGACTGCTCAACTCGGGTTTACTCAACCTGTCGATGTCGCTACCAGGTGACTTCAGAGCGGTATTGACCACTTGTTGTTGTTCCCCACTTCCTAAACTCAGCGTTGCGATTTTTCTCTCTACTTCTAGAAACTTTTTCTGGAATTCTTCTTCTACGGTAACTAATTTATTTTCTATTTCCCCAAATTTGCCGTCCATTTGTTTCTGGAGCCAACTAGAATTTTCCGTAATTTTCTTTTCTAAAGTTGTATGATTTTCCATTAGTTTTTGTTCCATCCCTCTTAAGTTTCCAGACGTTTCCTCAAATTTCTGTTGCATTTGAGTAGCATTTTCTAAGAGTTTCTCTTCTAGATTTTTCTCTAAGCTTCCAGACGATTCCTGGAGTTCCTGTTGCATTTTGGTGGCATTTTCTAATAATTTATTTTCCAAACTTTGCAACGCCGAATTTATATCTCCAGCAATGTCGAATAAAAATGTGTCGGGATTTTCACCTTTATTTTCCAGAGCTTCTTTAAGTCTATTTTGCAGATCGGCCTTTTTCCCTGTCGTCTCGCACTCCCGTTCTTCAAGTTCCCTTTTTAAATCCGCCACTTTAAGGTCCTTTAAAAATACCTGCCTTGAAGCCATTTCACTTAATTTATTTATCGCGAATTTATTTATTTAAATGTCTTTATTGTTCAGTTTTTTTTCACACCCCACACCTGACACCAATGTAACGTTTTATTTATTTCGGGTTCGTGAGGTGTGAAAAATTAAACTCGTACATTTAAACTAACACTATTTATTTACACTAATTTATTTCTATACAATTTATCTTCAGCGTTGTAAGCCGCGCCGGTTTAAATAGAACTGTTCCGTCCCGCGTCGAAACCCCGCGTTATATCCACCTATAGAAGGGTCGCGTATCTACGAGAAGCCTCCAGCGCGCGAAGTCGAACCGTCGCGAATACTCGTGGCGTTTCTGGGCGTCTTACGTCAGCACAGGTTATCGGCTGCTTTGGTCAGCCGGCGTCAAAACAGGCAGGGGCGGACTGGCCCAGCGTTCGTAACAATATTTATTAACCACTAATCTGGGGTACAGTATGCCCTGAGAAGAGAGCTAGTTACATAAATAAACGTCGTGGCACAGGACTACTTTCCGGGCAAAGCAAGTGTCACGACTCTGAGTGGACCAGAGTGCCCCCTTTAGAGTCTATAATAACAAGACTCCAGCTGGAGTCCATATCATTCCATTCTGTACAGATACTGACGAACAATGGCACCATAGTGTGGTGGGGCCCCATCTTGCTGAAACCATAACCTCTCGTCGGTCAATTTAGGGTTTAAGGGGTTTGGAAATAAATAACATAGCACTGACATTAGTTCGTGCTGGAGTAAACGCAAGTATCTTGCTCCATTAAGAGTGTCATCAAAGAAAAATGGTCCTACAATTCTATCTTGTATTATTCCGGCCCACACATTAGTGGCCCACACATTTCTGTGGGCGCTGAGTATGAAGTTCCCTCATCCAATGGGGGTTCTCTTCAGCCCAGTAACGACAATTTTGGCGATTTACGTGCCCATTTAATGTAAAAGTAGCCTCGTCAGAGAAAACTATACACTCTAAAGATAACTGGTTGGTTTTGATCAATACAAGTCATCAATAAATCGCAAAATTCCAACCGTCGATCTGGATCATCTTCAAGTAGCTCTTGAACAGCTTGCATTTTATATGGGCGTTTTTTCTCATATTTAAGTATTTTTAAAACTGTTTTGTGATTAAGATTACTATCACGGGCCAGTTGACGGACTGGAGTGATTGGATTTTCTTCTAGAGCAAGCAACAAATTCAACTTCGTGTCGTCATCAACAACAGCCTGACTCTTACTCGGTACTTTCCTGACATGACCCATCTCTCGATATTGTGCCTCAATTTTACTAATGGTAGCTTGATTTAGTGGTGGCAAGTCAGGATGCGTTTCTCGAAACAAGCGAACAACTTCGCATTGAGTTCGCGCCCTATATCCAATCCCGAGATTAAAATCGAAATTTTGATGATGATTGGATAATCATCATCAAAATTTCGATTTTTAGTGATTCAGTTAAATAAGACATTTTCACCAATTTGAAATAACACTTCGTTTCAAACTCTGAATACAGCATACAAACTAAATTACTCTTTGCGGCCGTGTAAAAACACTAGCAAAAAATAACAAATATCAGTTGTGGCAAAAAATTGCTTGGCATTTTTTGTGGGGACATATGAAAAGTAAGGTTTACATTCCAAAACTAAACAACACACATTTTGAGTACGAAATTGTTGCGTTAAAAATAAATTAAACTATAAAATTACGTTTTAATTGTATGCAACCCTACAAACATACTAAAAATTAAAATATGATCAGTGCGCTGGATTCCCCTTTCCACCAGCTTTACAATGAGGGGTCACAAGCCATAGGGTTGCGTTTGAAAAAATCATGTCGAGGGTGGTTTCAGCCACCCCTGAAGGGCTATATTTTTCACACTACTTGCAAAATGTAGGTAAATACAGTTAAAAGTGGACGTGTCTCGGGAATTTTTTGAAAAATCATTCGCCACCCCGCTAGCGAATATATTCCAGTTAAAGTCTCCACCGTGTATTTTGTTGAACTGCGATAACCGCCGCCGCGGTGCGCCCGTGCCTTCGAGTGCTCGCGGTCCCGCGAACCGGCGGAGTTGGGGATGCGCGCGTCTCGTCGCCCCGAAAGAAATTCAAACGGGAGTCGCGAGGCGCGTCGCGAAAACCGCTGAAAAGCGAAAGGCAGACCGCGCGGCCCTGCAGACGCTTTTCGGGCGCCCGCGGAAACTCCTAGCCCGTCGGACAATTATTGCCGATCGTCGCGCGTTCGTCGCCTGCTAGACGAGTGCTGTGTCGCGGTGCAACGCTGCAACGTTGGCGAATCCTCGGCGGCTGTGACAGCGGATCGACGTCGAAGCCCAACAGGTAACGGACTGGGGACGCCAGATCGGGTTCTGAATAATATTAATAATAGATTTTTATTACCCAAGAGAATAATCCAATAACAGGGCAATTGACATTATAAAAAGTTAAACAGTAGGTACTTATAAAAAAAATGTGCGGATATAAGTTTAAATCTAGATACAATTGATACTTATTCTTGAAATAAAAATAATTTATACTAAAACCACTCCAAATTGTAATCACAAGTCTTGACCCATTGCTAATTTAAGAATTATTAGAACATATACTTTTAATTAGCTTACTGTAACTGGTTAATGATGAATTAAATATATCACATTGATTACTTACTCTATTAAGGGATTACGTGGGTTTCAGAGGCAAAAAAAGCTAATTTTCTCGATTTTTTTTACTCTTACTACAGAAGAGTTTTTTTATTCAGTTTTTTTTTTTTGCATATTATTAGATAACTTTTGAACAGCATTTTAAAAAATTTTTGATGAGAAAATGTGATAAATTGAATTGATGGCAGTCGATTTTCGGAGGTGCTTCGACAAAAAGGTAGTTGGCGGTAGTCAAAATTACTTGCGACTGCTTCATCTGAAAAACAAAAAAAAAATTTCTTTTAGTATTAGAGTAAAACTAGTCCCTGAACGAAGGATTTAAAAAAAAATGAATTTTTGGCAGTGGTTTGAACGAAAGTGTCACTTTTTCGGTAACATTTTCGGTATTCATTACGTTGTCAAATTTTTTTGTAGTCGAAGGAAAAAAAAATCCTTCGTTTTGGGACTACGAAATGATATTTCAAAGAAGTGTTTCGTGTAGCTAAAGAGTGAAAAATTTTTTTTTCAAACTTACATAGAATCGTCGATTCCAGCTCCATAAAGCAAAGGTCCTGCTGCACTCATAATGTCCAGAGCGTCCTCCAAAAAGTAAAAGGAGCAAGAGAGAGAGGTACACAAACAAATCTAAGCAGGAGCTGCGTCAATACACCCGCGGCGCTCTCAAAAGGAGGGAACGTTCAAATTAAACTTAGAGTTGTACTATCGAATGAAAAAAATTAAAAAAAAAAACGACTTTTTGAAAATTTGAAACCCATGTAACCCCTTAAATATGTACATCATAAAATATATAGGGGATTTTGAATGAACGTTTGTTCTGCCAGTAGGACAGTAAAACACATCATTTACTCTCGACTCCAATCGTGTTACCTTAATATTAATTTTTGACAGCAGATAAGGACAATCAATTAAGTTGTTAAGCAGTTTATAAAGGAACACGAGACAGAAGAACATTCTTCTACTTTCAAGTGATAGCATAGTAAATCTCAACAACAACAAATTATTAGGATGTCCACGCTGTGAATATTGATCAATTTTAAATGCAAGATATTTCATGAATTTTCTTTGGACTTTTTCAATCGACCGCGTGTGGTTATTATAAATGGGATTCGATATTATAGATCGTATTCAATTGTTGTGCGCACTAACGAATAATATAAAGTTTTTAACGCTAAAACATTAGAAAATTGTTTGCAATTTCTTATAACAAATCCAAGCGACCTTAATGCAGATTGAGTAATTTTATGAATATGTTGTTGTAAAATCTAATTTCGTATCAAACAATATTCCCAGATCTGTTACCGTGTCACACCTTGTAAGTAAATTGTCATTTAAAGTATAATTAAATTGAATTTGAGAAGTTTTACTTGTATATGTTATAACTTTACATTTGAAAACATTCATATTAAGTTTATTATATACGCACCATTGTTCAATTACTTGAATTTGTTTTTGTAATAATATACAATCATTTATATTGTTAATCTCCCCAAATATCTTTAAATCATCCGCAAATAGAAGTTTGTTGCATTTCAGTGAGTTACATAAATCATTTATGAATATTACGATTAACAGTGGCCCTAAATTTGACCCTTGAAGTAATCCCGAGATTGCAGTATATGTAACTGACTGAAAACCATTATATTGTACAAATTGTAACCTGTTGTTAAAATAAGATGTAAAGGAGTTAACAAGCAAATTTCTAAAACCTACTGAATTCAATGTTTCCAATAAGATAGAATGATCTATACGATCAAAAGCTTTCGAAAAATCGTTATAAACTACATCAACTTGACCTCGCCCATCCAGAGATAATAATAATAATAATAATACTCACCCTATAATTAATTCGAAGATTCAAAGATGTATTGAGTAAGACAGAAGGTTTGATACAACAGATCTTTTCTTCATAAAACCGTGCTGACAGGTCGATGTGGAGTTTTTTTTTTTATAGAAGAATAAATAATGGAATACATGGAGACCTCGAAAACCTTTGCAAAGATCGAGATAATCGAAATTCCTCTGTAGATGCATATCTCTTGCTCATTACCATTTTTATAGATAGGACAAATTTTAGCCAATTTCCAGCAGTCAGGAAATATGACAGTTCTCAAAGATAAATTGAATAAAATTAGGAGAGGAGTAATAAAGGCATTGCAGCAATCTTTTATCAAGAAACTGGGAATTGATCATCTCCCAAAGTCAATTTGTTTTTCAAGGTCCCGATGGCATTAGACACATCGCTTTCAGACAAACAGCTAACATGAATACAGGGAATTGAAGTTACTATCGATATCTGATTTCGGAAAACTAGTTGACTTCGGTTGATATACACTACTAAAAAATTTAGCAAAGTTGTTCACAATTTCTTGAGGACTTTTGATATCACAACCGTTGTAGGTCATAAAACCTGGTATTCTACTTGTACATTTTTTGTTGTTCATATACCTCCAAAATTCCCTACGCTCCTGTATTAGGTTATTCTCCACTCTGTTAATATAATTTTTATGTAATAAACCACTTTGATATTTTATTAATGGTCTGAGTATTTTATAATTATTCAAATCCGTAATATTTTGGGTTTTTTTTGTATTTTTTTTCTATATTTGTCTCTAAGTTTTATGTTCCTTATTAACTCATTTGTATATCAACATGGAAACTTTCTCTTACTATTTTTATAAAGTGGAACATGCGTAGCGATAATTGAGTATAGTTTTTTTATAAAAGTTAGAGCAAGCGTATTTACATCATCAGTCATGTAAGGAAGTCCAATCAATTTGTAAGAACGAGAGAAACTTACCATCTCTTGTAAACTATTGGTCCTACAGAAAATTAAAAAAAAAACATTGAAAAGCTCATTAAATTTTCTTAGGAAACAAACTTAGGAAACAAACTTCTATAAAGGAGACATACTGAGCAAGATTCACATTTAATACTTGTAAGCACAAAACATATAGGAAAAGAAGCGCTACCTACTGCTTAATTGATGGCAACATGACTGACAGTTCTGTGAGGCACATCGCGCGTATTTTTTAAAAATACTTCTTTATATTTTTACTTTTAAAACTTGATACTTTGTAAAATTAAGAAAATTATCCTCCTTTCAATTAGGGAGGAACCCTTTCTTTAATTTCACATAGCATTCAAGGTCTAAAAGGAAACATAATAATTTTATCTCTAGAAATAAAAAAAAAATGAGAAGAACGAACATTTATTAACAAGACATAACAATAGAACATTATTTACATAACAATTACCATTACACTTAGTTAATGTACTAAGTAAAAGTTACTATAGTATAAAGCAGTTTGTATCAGTCTAACATGGAAGGTTCTCGGACCTGAACTCTCCGATTTCAATGATTTTTATATATGTTGTAGAACATGAAAAACCAAGAGACACGTATTTTTTTATGCGTCGAAAAACATTCTAAGGGGGTTAAAATAACCCCTAAAGTTTAGCCCAAAAACACATTTTTTTTTAAATATCTCGAATTCAATTCAATTTTTTTCGATGAAACAAACTGGACATTGTTCCTTATAAAAAGTACTATTAATCCGTTATGATTTGATTATTAAATGTTGCAACCCCTATTTTTTAGGGGGTGAAATGTATTTTTTTTTTGTAATTTTCGATAATAAAAACTCGCAAATTGCTTTAAAAATAATATTTTTGTATACTTGACGTCCAAATAAAGTTTACATGTTTCGGCATTTTCCTTAAAAATACCCTCAAAAGGGGTGAACCAGCCCTAACACAATTAAATTATTCCAGGCATTAAATTTTCGTGAAAATTGGTATACGGGGATTTTCGAGGACGCTGATCACAAATCTGTAGTCGGATTCTGTGAATTCAAAATGGCGGATCCAATATGGCCGACCAATTATTTTCAAAAACCTGAAATTTTCTTAATTTTTGTACGTTTCTTGTTAAGAATTAACCACTCAATTGATAAAAAAACGAAGTGTATAAATAAAACTCGAACACAAGTTTGGAATTTATTGAATGCGAAGTATCTAGATCAACCCACCAATCGAGTTAGTAGAACTGAGTAAGTTACGAGAAATGCGCTACGTAAAACAACTTGCAAAACTCGGTCAGCCGCAAATTGGCACCGACAGAAAATTTGATATTGTGTTGAAAATGGAAGAAAACCCTCACCTTACTTTTAGACGAATTGCAGCTGAAAATGAAGTTAGCCAAATATTGCTTTAACGCTTACTTAGAATATAAAGGTCTCATTCAAGTTAAATTGAAGCACGAACTTAAGGAGACGATCCTGATCGGCGAATACAATTCTGTGAAACTCTGATATGTTTGTACAACAACAATCCACAATTCCATCGCAACATAGGTATTTTTGGGATTAATCCAGGCAATATACCAGAAAAGTGCTCAGTTTTTAAAAAGATTCCTGAATAAGGTTTCTCGGCGCGATAATTAGATAAAACATAGTAGAAATGGATTGTGTATGTTTTGGATAAAATAGGTATGTAGGAACCTTGGTAAAAAAATCGAAAAAAAGTGCCTAGTAAAAAACCTACTCCGGATTGTGGAGGGAGGTGGAGGCAATAGTTGGAGTTGATGATAGGATTTTTTTGCCGACCTCAACTGACTTTAATCTTTTCAAATGGCGGCTATTGCATAAAATCTCATGAAATATGAATTTTTCTCTAGTATTAACGAGAAAATAATGTTATCGTGAGTTTTTCTTAATCCACAGTCATTTTCCTCAATCAAAACAATACTACAGAATATATTTGACTAAATTTTCAATTTTCAATGATGGCGGATTCAAAATGGCGGTCGGATTTCTCAAGAAATGGCGCGTTTTTCATGGTAAAAAGTAAATAGGAGTTTGTAATTATACTTTTCCTATGTCATTTCATGTTTTAGTTACATTCTGAGTTATTCCTGTTGAAAAAAGTCTGAAATCCAAGATGGTGGATTCAATATGGCGGACATCATTCTTGAAAATTCAAAATTTGAAAACGGAAAAATTACAATCATATTTTACGTAGAATTCTGATAGAAAATGTCCTCTCAATCTTTTTCATTAAAATGCTTTCTATCTGAGTAAAAAATTATTTGTCATTCTAACCTCAAAACGAGTTTTTTCCCGGCGTTGAGGTTCTCATGATGAAATCATGAGAATTATATATTATGCACTTAGGGATGCTCGGGCGCATCGAAGAATTTTTTTTTCGAAACTTCTCCGCATATAAATAGAAAATATATATTTTGAATTCGGGCGTATTGACAATTTTTTTTCCGGAACTTCCTCGCATATTTATTCAAGGAATAGTACGTAGAACGTACTTTCTGGTGGGTGTGTGAAAAAATCGTATATGCACCACGAGAAACAAGTAGGCTGTGTACTTTCGGCGAGTAGTTTGCGCCCGAGCATCCCTAAGTGCATAATATATAATTCTCATGATTTCATCATGAGAACCTCAACACCGGAAAAAAACCTCGTTTTGAGGTTAGAATGACAAATAATTGTTTACTCAGAAAGAACGCATTTTTATGAAAAAGATAAGAGAGGAAAGTTCTAAGAAAAAAGTTCCAAATAAAAGTTGTAGAACTTATTAAAACAAACAATTTAAGCCTAATCCGAATAAATTTTTTATTGCAAAAAAAACAGCTAAATATCGAATAGCAGAATAAAATTTTTTTTCAGTTGCTTATATCTGAAAAATATATAATATTTTTTCATGAAACTTGGGGAATGTATAGTCCTCGATAAGTAGAATAAGCTGATATTTTGAACATTGCAAAATTTCAGATATTTTTTGCAAAAATCGCATTTTTTCGCAAAAAAAATGTTTTTTTTTAAACTAACAATTCATACACAAATGCACTTAGAGTTCAGTTAGGGCTTACATGTTTCTTCACGACTTGTACTTTCGTGTTTTTTTTGCATTTTTTTGCGAAAAATGCGGTTTTTGCAAAAACTATCAGGAATTTTGCAATGTTCAAAATATCAGCGTATTCTACTTATCGAGGACTATAAATTCCCCCAGTTTCATGAAAAAATATTATAACTTTTTCAAAGATATAAGCAATTGAAAAAAATCGCGATTTTTAGCTGTTTTTTTTTTTTGCAATAAAAAAAGTTATTTGTTTATTTATTTATTAGTCGGATTAGGCTTATATTGTTTGTTTTACTAAGTTCTACAACTTTTATTTGAGTTTTTTTTTTGTAGGACGCATACTTTTTTTTTAAACGAAAAAAAAAGCGGTTTTGGCCAACTTTGGACGAAAATTTGAATATATAGTTTATTCAATTTTACAGAATTTTTCAGATTTTTTATGTATATTTTCGTGTTGTTACTAATTTAGGCAAGAAAACGAGGTATTTCGGACAAAGGGCCTGGCCTAATATACATACATATGTCAAAAGGAATCTTGTTATTTTATCGTGTGGTCACCTGCAGGCCCTTTAAACATTGAGAGAATCCTTAAAGACGACAATTTCTGGGAGAATATAATCAAGCCAAACTTAATATCCCTTTTTTTCAACTGATTTTATATCAGAAATAATAAAGAACAAATTGTAACAAAATGTGTGCTTTTTCTTGTAGCTTTCCAATTCATTTTTTTTTTCAGTCAGAACAAATATGAGGTGAAATTATGAAAAAAACGCAAAAAAAACACGGTAAGCAGTAACCGGTAATACCAGTTACTATAAGGTATGAATCATTATGGTAAACCTTTATTTTATGTATTTGATTAATTGATTTTTAGAATTTTTAACCAGTAATAACGTCTCATTTGAGTATGTTAGCATATATAATTTCGATAAGACATAAGTTGTATGATTAATGATTATACATAGGGTAAGTGTACCAATAAGAAAGTTGAAGTCTTTTGAATTTTAATGGTAACGAACCACTTTTGTATTTTTACATGGAAATTAATAAATCGTGTCTACTGTTCAAATTTACTCAAAAAAGAATCGTATGTCTCTAATTCTTTAAAAGGGTCCTAATAATCCTTAAAACCACAATTTGTAACATGTTTCAACCATATTATTGACAGTTATTGCAAAAAGTTTGACAAATAGCTCGACAAATCACTCTGTACAACATAAAGCTAAATAATTTCAGTGTATAGTTTGTATTGTTCAATTAGAGAAGAACTCTTTTCCAAGAATTTCCCATTCAAATATAAAAGACCGCTTTCAAATAGAGCGAACCATCGCGAAAAAATGGGCCGCTAAACGAAACTATTTAGGTATATTATCTAGTCGCGGTGTTTACGAATAATTTCTCTCCCGACTGTACCGGCCAGCTCGCACTGTATATTTTGCGCTCGTTCCGTCTCACTCAGAATTTTACTGCTTTTACCAACTTTGCCTCGTGTGCTATCATCCCCTTAATTTTTATAATGAAAAAACGCGCCATTTCTTGAGAAATCCGTCCGCCATTCTGAATCCGCCATAATTGAAAATTGAAAATTTAGTCAAATATATTCTGTAGTATTGTTATGATTGAGGAAAATGACTGTGGATCAAGAAAAACTCACAATAACATTATTTTCTCGTAAATACTAGAGAAAAATTCATATTTCGTGAGATTTTATGCAATGTCCGTCATTTTGAAAAAAGATTAGTCAGTTGAGGTCGGATTAGTCAGTTGAGGTCGGCAAAAAAAATCCTATCATCAACTCCAACTATTGCCTCCACCTCCCTTCACAATTCGGAGTAGGTTAGAGTATTTTTTTGAATTAAAAAAAATATATATAAAAAAATCCCTAAATGTTCACTACTTTTCTCCATGAAGTCAACCATATTTTTTTTCTAGAGCATTTAATCACAATTTTGACCCCGGAAATCTAAATATCACATCGGAAAACATTAGGATAAGTGGTTTTTATTGAGTGAATTCATTAATTTTCCTTCGAGATTGACGCTCCAAAAAGGACGAAAAATTGTATCCGTTTGGGCGTTAATGGGTTAATAAAGATTCAGGAACTTGTACTAAATATTCAAAATGTGCTCCATCTATGTACTTCCTGACAAAACATCCTAGTGACTTTATTTTACTTTATATTAATCAGTAGAAACCAAATATGGCATGAAAAATATAGCACGCCATTTAAAATGAAGTTCACTGTTCACGTTTGGAGTATCAAGAAGTACCAGATAGTCCGCGTTATTTTAGGATATACATATGTATGTGTAGAGCATCTCTGAAAAGTTCTTTATTATTTATAGTTCTCCCAAAACGTTTACTAGGGTTTAATTCACTCACCGTGAAGCACCTTGTATATATTTTTGTCTGCAATAGTTTTCTTTTCTTGTGGGTATAAGAACCGTTTTTGTAGGTGACTGGCCGGTTATTAACTTTAGAACCGATTTGACCAGTCTAAGAATGTGACGACCTTGACCCGAAATATGATAGTGGGGTAAAAAAAGTGGTGGGGGAGTGATACAGAACTCTCATTTATACCCTACTTACTAACATTAATATGTACCGGGTGGGCAAATTTCGATGTTTTTATAGGGTATCTCGGTAACTGTAAGGGCTATGGAAAAATGAACCCACCTTTCCCGACCTCTTTTTTCGAGATAAATTCATTGGTGAAAACCAGAATTTGCTATATCTTTTCGTTTTCGAGTTGTAAACGAAAATTGATTTTTTTTGAGTTTTCGATTGGTGTCGATAACTCGGTTGTTTGTATAATTAGAAGAAATCTGTTTGCACATTCTACAGGCACTTTTTTAAGTAGAATAGGATTTCCTTAACAGATTTTTTATATCTTGTGTAGTTTTCGAGTTATGGCATAAACTTCTATTTTTTTAAATGGAAACCATAGTTGGCTATGATTTAGCTAAAAAAGAGGATTTTTTTCTCTTTACAACGATATATAGTTTGTGGGGTCTATGATGAGTGTTTATGCGGAAACAGTTAAAAAAATTTAATTTTTTGTATAGGTATACTTACTTTGTTTTTTTCTTTGCAGGAAGAGTAAGTTTCTATAGTAACACATTGTTACAACAATGTTTTAATAATAATAACTGTTGCTATGGAAATTTACTCCTGCGAAAAGTAACATAAATACATAGTAACAGTCGTATATAATGAATGGTATATTAAACTTAAATAACTAATTATGACATATTAGTGACTAATTAATAATTAATTATAACATATTCATAACAAGAAAGTTTAACACACTTAACAATCAAATTTGTAACAAATAATGTATGTAAAAAATACGATACAATATATTTTACAAAAACAAAACTAGACAGATTAAAAAAAAATACGAGCATGATTATTTACCTAAAGTTTTCAAATTGTCGTCCGTTGTTTGCGATGCACAGTTCACATCGCTTTGAAACACTTTTTGTTGCATTATAGATGTGAATATTTGAAACGGAATTCAGACAGTCTATAAGATTTTCTCTCAGTTGAACCAGTGTATTATTTGTCTTTTTGTATAAATTGTCTTTAATGGTTCCCCAAAAAAAAGAAATCTAACGGTGAGAGATCTGGCGACCGAGGAGGCCACTTTACTGGCCCATTGTTCCCTATCCATTTCTCCCCAAAATTAGTATTTAATAATTCCGAGATTAAATTAGTATTATGGGGTGGTGCCCCGTCTTGTTGAAAAAATACATGTCGTCTTTCGTTAAGTGGCAAGTTGTCTAAAAATTCTTCTACTATGTGGTAGTTTATCATATTGTAATACCGTTGACCATTTAAATTGTCATCATAAAGTTGGTAAGCTAAAATGCGGTTATTATATAGGGCACACCATACACTAAAACCAAAACGTCCTTGATTTTGAACATCAACAGTCTGATGAGGATTATCTTCAGACCAATAATGTTTGTTGTGTCGGTTGAAAATTCCGGCACTACTTACGTAACTTTCATCTGTCCAAATGATATTTTTAAAAAATAATTGGTCTTGCTCAATTTGTTGTAGGTACCAATTGCAGAAATCCAGTCGGCGTTCAGGATCAGTTGGAAGGAGCTGTTGTTGTTTCCTTATTGTATAAGGTCTAAATTTGTGTTTTTTTAAAACTGAAAGTGCTCTTCGTCGCGATATACCAGACTCTGCTTCAATTTGCCTACTTGAAATTAAAGGATTTACGACTACCATACCAACAACATTTATGGCAACATCCTCAGCATCTTGAATACGATAATTTTTTGGTCTTGGTTTATTAAATCCTCCGTATTCAACGAGGTTTTCTTTTAGTCTACCAAAGATGGACATATTAGGTTGTCTCCTTTCAGGGTAGCGATTAAAATATGCTTCCGATGCAGCTTCAGAATTATATCCATTTTGAATAAAACACTCTAGCATATTAAACTTTTCGTAATTTTGATACGCCATCGCGCCTTGTCAATTTCTTTAATCGAAACTTTAAAACTATAATGCAAGCAAAAACCAAACATAAACAATTAATCAAACAGTAATGTGTAACTGTGTATTTACATCCCAATATCCAACTGTTCTGTTTTCAAAATGACAGGCGCCTACTGTGCAAAATCATTGAAATTACTATACTGTCCTTTATTAGAAAACATATGTTTTTAACTGTTTCCGCATAAACACTCATCATAGACCCCACAAACTATATATCGTTGTAAAGAGAAAAAAATCCTCTTTTTAGCTAAATCATAGCCAACTATGGTTTCCATTTAAAAAAATAGAAGTTTATGCCATAACTCGAAAACTACACAAGATATAAAAAATCTGTTAAGGAAATCCTATTCTACTTAAAAAAAGTGCCTGTAGAACGTGCAAACAGATTTCTTCTAATTTTACAAACAACCGAGTTATCGACACCAATCGAAAACGAAAAGATATAGCAAATTCTGGTTTTCACCAATGAATTTATCTCGAAAAAAGAGGTCGGGAAAGGTGGGTTCATTTTTCCATAGCCCTTACAGTTACCGAGATACCCTATAAAAACATCGAAATTTGCCCACCCGGTACCTACAAGAGAAGAATAAACCTTAATATAATTACTGAGCATAATTAAAGTAAATTATTGAGCCGAAATTTAAGGGGATACACCTATTTGGCCCTGTGAAGTTGGCACCCCTGAATTGGAAAATAAAGACTTTCGTTATCTATATCGTTTGCCCATCGTATGCCCATGTTTGCCCTGTAAACAATATTTTTTTGCCCACCAACTGAAAACGGAAAAATCAAAGAAATAAAAAAAAAAACGAAAAACAAACATAAAAAAACGTGGTTTCGTTGGAACATTCGTTTGCCCAGGGTTTGCCCACGTATGCCTAGTGAATAGTTTAATTTGCCCACCTTTAAAAAAAAAAATCGAAAAGAAATTCCATCAATGAAAAAATGAGAAAAACGTATTTCCTTGAGACCATTCGTTTGCCCAGGGTTTGCCCACGTATGCCCAGAGAGTAGTTTTATTTGCCCAGCCCTTGTTTTTGTTTGCCCGCCCTAAATTTCGTTTGCTCAGTTTTTATTTATGTTTGCCCACCCTAAATTTCGTTTGCCCAACCTTTATTTTTGTTTGCCCACCCCGAATTTCGTTTGCCTTGCTTTTATTTTCGTTTGCCCAGCCTTTATTTTCGTTTACCCCCCCCCCCCCCGTGAATTTTGTTTGCCCACCCTGAATTTCGTTTGCCCAGCCTGAATTTTTTTTTGTTTAGCCTGAACTTCGTTGGCCCACCCTCAATTTCGTTCGTTGAATTTGGTTTACCCAGCGTATATTTTCGTTTGCCCAGTCTTATTTTCGTTAGCCAGACCAGAATTTTGTCTGTCCAGCTTGAATTCCCTTGGTTAACGGGACCGTTTTGCAGGGGAATCTTATTTTCCCATTTTATGTTTAATGAAAATTGGGAAAGTGAATGTAACACTTGGGCATACGTTGGCTAATCCTAGGCAAACGAATCGTCTCAAGGAAATTTTCAAGTAAATTCTGAAGGAATCGTTTCAAGGAAACGTTTTTTCTGATTTTTTCTTTGATGGATTTTTTTATTTATCGATTTTTTTTTTGAAAGGTGGGCAAATAAAACTACTCTCTGGGCATACGTGGGCAAACCCTTGGCAAACGAATGGTCTAGCAAAACCATGTTTTTTTTAATGTTTGTTTTTCGGATTTTTGTTTTATTGTAATGTAGGATTAGTGACCTGTTTCCATATAACCATATAGTTAATTAGTGGGATGAGGTCAAATGTTTCCAAAAAAAAACGGCGTGCAGACGTGCATCGGCTATCTGATCGGCTAGATAGCCGATGCACGTCTGGGTGACAGTACGTTGTATTCTATTATTATTTTATGTTATATCAATTGTTTTATCAATGTTTCATTCATATTTATTTTTAATAACGACAGCAAAAAGCTTATTCAATTAGTCCTGAGGATGCAAATAAATTTTGCGAAACGTCGACTAACTGAAAATTAGTTTTTTTTTTGTTTTATTGTTTTATTTTTCCGTTTTCAGTTGGTGGGCAAAAAAAAGTGTCTACTAGGCAAACATGGGTATACGATGGGCAAATGATATAGATAACGAAAGTCTTTATTTTCCAATTCAGGGGTGCCAACTTCACAGGGCCCACCTATTTGACAACTTTTTTTTGTTTTGGTTTTTTTTTAATTTTAAGTAACATTGATAAGAGTACACTCAACATCCACATATCCGAACTTTTCCGTTCCGCAGACTTCCACATTTCCGAACTTTCGTCACCTCGGGATAACCGAACTGCTGGCGCATGCGCAAAGGGTTTTTCTGGCTCATTGGTCATTCGACAGCGACATTCGACATTTGACAGCGACAAGTTCGGTTGTGTGGAAGTACAAGTTCGGAAATATCGTGAGAAAATTTTGGACCATGGCTGCTATTGGATATAATTTTTGGGTTGTTTTTACGTCATTTAAGCCAATTAAAAAAAATTGAAAAAAAAGAATTCAAATAGGTGTAACCCCTTAAGTTTAAGTGAAAATTCAAATTCGATATTTTGCTCAACTTTGAGATCGAATAGAAAGAAGCAGCTTGTATATTTTTTGACAAATTTCGTAAATTGAAATCTTGTTTAATAATATTGATTCCTATTTCAAATAAAATTTTACGAGGTGTGGCTATTAAACCACCGAGATAGCTCACGAAGCTACGCACGTGAGGCCATGGAATATTCTATGTCTTTGGACCCATGACGTCATGCGTCACATACATGATATTCGATAGAGTTTTTCCCTACCCCAGATTTTGCTCCTTCAGGTTAGGCAAACCATCAAGACCCATGACGTCATGCGTCACATACATGGTGCTCGATAGAGTTTTTCCCTACCCCAGATTTTGCCCCTTCAGGTTAGGCAAACCATCTTAACTAAGCCTGACGTGACGCAAAACCATGACGCAGATCGCAATATTTTCCAGGGGCAATCCTATAATAAAGACATAGAATTTCAAAAAAAATCCCTAAATGGTCATACTGAATTTCGCGAGTGTAAAAAAACATAACAGGCCGTAAGGTTGCATCTTACGAGGTGTGTAAATTAAGTAATGAGACTGGCAACGCCAACGTAGCGACTGAGGAGACGGGACTTGGAAGGGCGGGAGGTTAATATGTAATACACCTTCAGTACAAGTTTGAACTTTAGAGTTTACTTGAACTTTTAGTTAGGGTCATTTGTTTGTTCTTTGTGATTGTTTTCCTAAACCGGCTTTCTCTAGTGCGTTGAGTGACATTAATTTTGAGCAAAGGTGTGCTATCAGGTTATGCTTTACACTTGGACACTACTTTTGCAAAACTTCGACACTCCTACGGAAACAGTGTTTTTTTCAATAGCCCCGGTTTTTCGGTGGTTTAACCCGTTTCGGCCCAGAATGTCCCTCGCGGTACACCGCTCTTTGGAGGCTTATAACTTACGCTATTAGCGACTCAAAAAAATTGAAAATGACGTATTCCCAAAGTTCAAGGCAAGCTCTTTCCGATCGTGTACACCAAATTTGCGAAAAATGTTATTAACTATAAGAAAATGGCGTTTGTTTTATAAAAAAAGCATGATTTTTTTCGCACTATTTTTTTTTTTGGAAATCGAGTTTTTAAAAGCTTTCCGGCATGCCATCGACCTAGAACTCACTAACCGGTGGAGTAAATATCTGAATTTCAAGGCTATACAGTTCGAAGTTTGATTTTTCACCTTGGTGTTTTCAAAATGGCGCCCAATCTGCAAAATTTTCACGAAAACGCTTATGAATTTTTTTCTCAGACAATATGAATGTATGGAAAAAATTGCTAAGAATAAAAAAGTACTTAAAATTACTCAATAAATGCACATGAGTTTTTTCAAAATTTTTCGAAGAACGCTTTGATTTTGCAGTGGCAAAATTTTTGCAAAATCAAAAAATGGTTCAAATTATTCCGGAAAAATTCATACGTATTATATGGGTAATTCTAAGAAATTTTTGTTCTTGGTAATTTTCTCCGTAAGTTCAACGTTTTCAAGAAAAAAATTCCAAAATATCAAAATTTTATCGGGTCATGTAGAAATACGATATGCTCGCCTATCGATATGAACAACAACGAATTGGTGAAAAAAAGACCTGAGAAAAAGTGTAACTTCTCAAAAATCGATAATCGATAATAAACAAAAAATAAAAAAACTATAAAAAATCAATAATGTAAAAAATGTGTCTATATTCGTCGACCACGTCCACGTGGTGGTAGTTGGGAACGTAAACTTTGTTTGCGGCGGAAAGACAATCGATGCATGGGTACATCGGACATTTTGACTCGATAAAATTTTGATATTTCGGAAATTTTTCTTGAACTGCAAAATCAAAAAAGTTCCTCGAAAAATTTTGAAAAAACATGCATTTATTGGGTAATTTTACGCACTTTTTATTCTTAGTAACTTTATCCATACATTCATATTGTCTGAGAAAAAAATTCATAAGCGTTTTTGTGAAAATTTTGCAGTTCGGGCGCCATTTTGAAAGTACTAAGGTGAAAAATCAAACTTCGAACTGTATATCCTTGAAATGTACTCCAACGGTTAGAGGG
This sequence comes from Aromia moschata, assembly GCA_029963805.1. NCBI lineage: Eukaryota > Metazoa > Arthropoda > Insecta > Coleoptera > Cerambycidae > Aromia > Aromia moschata. The sequence goes on along the minus strand of JAPWTK010000072.1, from coordinate 404,905 downwards.
GTTCTTTTTCGCACTATTTCCAAAAAAAACTAGTACGAAAAAATCATCCTTTTTTAATAAAAAAACCCATTTTCTTATGGTTAATAACTTTTTTCGCAAATTTGGTGTACACGATCGGAAAGAGCTTGCCTTGAACTTTGAAAATAGGTCTTTTCCAATTTTTTTGAGTCGCAAATAGCGTAAGTTATAAGCGGTGTACCGCGAGGGACATTCTGGGCCGAAACGGGTTAAGGCATTCTCAGAAGGAAGAGAGTCGATTGAAAATGAACTACGCAGGGAAAGGCCTTCATCTTCAAGAACTGATGAAAATGTCGATAGAATACGGAATCTTATGCGTTCAGGTCGTCGGTTGACGACAAGAATGATCGTGGAAGAGTTCAATTTGAATCACACCACTAAGTTTGAATCAGAACAACTGGATAAAACGAGTTTTTAGTAAACGAGTTTTTAGCCAGTAAAAACATTCCTGTGGCTTCTCAGCCTCGTTATACGCCTGACTTGCGTCCTTGTGACTTTTTTCTCTTCCCAAGATTGAAAAATCACTTCAAACGACGCTATTTTGGGACCATAGAAAACATTCAAACAGCTGTAACCGGCCAACTGAAGGCTATTCCAGTATATGAGTTCCAGCACTGCTATGAGGAATGGAAGAATCGTGTCCAGTGCTGTGTGGCTTAAGGAAGTTATTTTGAAGGAGACAATACTGACTTGTAATTGTATTCGGATAAAAAAATTAGAGTCAGAAGAACAAGTTTTCGATGACCTTTAAAAAAAAAGTTTAATCGATTATCTTGAAAAATGAGGACGTGATTTTGTACATTAATAAACGTAGATACTGTATATTTTTGCGATACATTCATATTTCTCCTCTAGAATTCGTAATATGCGCTGTAACTATATACATACAGATCTAAGACAAATAATACACATTCAAAAGTCCAAAATACCGCATATTTTACTAAATCTGACACTACAGATGTTTCGTGTAACGCGTAACCGCACAGTAAATATTTTCATCTGTTATTTGTACAATCCAACCACGTCATAATTATATCTATACATCGGATGTCTCCTATCCTCGCAGGACCGGCTTGTACGAATGGGACATTAAAAACATTTTAAATGCATACTAACCCCTTGAGTTTAACGGGCATTTTCTGAAAGTGTGAAAATTTTCATGGACAGCACTCGTAAAGTACGTAGTAAATAATTTATAATATGGGCATATATTTTATGAGGAGTATCTGTTTGTTATTATACTCGTATATTCTAATTGCATGCGCAGAATTGTGTAGTATGGCAGTCGGCCTTTACATACGAGGTGTGGAAATTAAGTAATGAGATTGACAACGCTCGATCTAGCAACACTGCGGATACGGGACTTGCACCTTCAGTACAGGTTTGAACTTGTTAGAGTCATTTGTTCTTTGTGACTGTCTTCGTAAACCGTTATTCTACTAACCGTAGACTGGGAAATGCGGCGGTCAGGATACTTAGTATTGAATATTTCGCATACCTGCTTCTGCGTTCTTGTTTTATCACCACATCCTAATCACATCAAAATTTCAATTCTTTGGATATCCGAAAGACTCATTGTTAAAATAATGATCAACTTGACGACCAGCGATAAATAGCATAATAGAATAATACGTTTTCACAGATGTAGCAAATAAAGAAATTTAAATGTATAATTTTTTCTGATATGTAAAAAGAAACCCTTTTTACTTCTTTCTTTTTGTTGGGTATTTTGCGCAGCGTATCAGGGAAACCGATACATTTAAGTTGAATGTTGACACAAAATTAACTAAAAATGTCAGATTTGACAGACATTTCATAATAATAATAATTTTGAAATTATCAAATTTAATTTTCTTGATGAAAAATATACAAAATTCAAAAGATCTTATATTGCCGAATAGATCATTAAGAACCCTCTCAAATGAGCTATCACACGCACCCTCGTTCCATTTAAAATTTTTAAAGGGGTAGCTGTCACTCCAAGGGGATTGGAGGGGGAGGTATAAAATTATGCTCAAAAAATGTCATTCTAAAATTAAAAATTGACGTGTTTCAGGATTTTACTCATAAATTGTAAATTACGTAGATAATTAATTTATCAGTTACTTATGGACCTCACTGTATATATTATGTCTTTTGATAATCCAGTAGGGATGTAATAATATGTTTTATTTTGATAATATGCAAATAGATATTCTTCTCTATTAATTCTTTTTTCGTTTTTCTACCTGTAAGTAACGGACACCTCCATATATACCGGATTCCCCTTGAGTGTCCGATATTTGGAGGTTGTACTCTAAATTGTGGACCGTTTTTTAGAACTCGACATCTACAAAATTATAGACATTGGGTTTAACATACTAAGTTGCTCAAAATACATTATTTTATCAAATAAAACTTCCATTTCTCTCAATATCAGATATATGCAAGAGTATAAACATTGGAAATTCAGAAGGTACTTCAAAAGTAGATATCTAGACGATTTTCCTGGCTTACTATTGTTTTCAATTTTATCAAAACTGCCTTCCACTGAGACAGCAGCAGCTGTTACAGTAGCTAGAAAATACTTTACTAGGCAAGTTCAGTCTTGCATATGCATCTGATTAGCTAGCTGGGCGAGTCTGTCTCGTTAATAATTTCGTAATTTGCCACAAGAAATGGGTACGATGCATGAAAGCCAGGACGGTGAATATTGTAAAAATGTAATCATAGCTGAAAAGGGCAGAAAACATAGAACTTAAATAAACAGAGAATCAAGTGAAGTCGCCGAGAACCTTCCAGAAGAAACTTCTCTGAGGCTGATATTGCTTGTGATCATGATAGAAAAAAGAAAAGTAATGTCATTTGCAAGGCAGCATAATTATATAGACATGAAATAGTGCCATACCTATTTTAAATTGTTAGAATAAATAACGTAACATGTTATTCCATAACAATGGAATGAGCAAGACAATAAAAAAAAGATGAGCAAAACAATAAAAAAATGTATGGATACATCTGATACTAAAAGAAAAACTGTTTAAGATGCCAGACAAGTTCGAAAGAGAAAGGCATCAATAAAATATTTCATTCGACGTTTTCACACAACCAATCAAGTTACCGACTTAAAAAAAGCCGATGTGAAATCACTACATGGTTGTGATCTAACATCTAAAAAGAGGAGGCTCATATTTTTATAATGAACTTCTGACTTGTCGTGGTGCTCCCGATAATGACCAGAATATGAACAAATTATTTGATGAAGTAGAAATGGCCTTGTGAACATCTTCTTCTATTCAAGAAATTCAAATTTACGTAGCGATCGTAGATATAGAGTTTAAGTAGTTATAGAGTTTTTTAAAAAAATAGAAAATCATTGAAAATCATTAATTCATTAACTGATTTTCAACAATTTAATTCTGCCATAATGTGTTGAAATCATAAAAACGTCTGCCCTGAAAAAAATACTTTTCAGACATGACTTACCAGACATTGACTTCGTAATGTGCTGGTGCACCATCCTTCTGGAACCATATTGCATTACCTGGAAGTTTGCCTTCGTCGGTACAGCATTATTTTGGAGCAGCGCTAAATAAGTTTCTCCATTCAAATTTCCGTCAATGAAGAAGGGACCAATTATATTTTCTCCAATTTTTCCTGCCCAAACATTAACTTTCTCAGGGTTTTGCGTGTGTAGTTCCCTCATTCAGTGAGGATTTTCTCTCGACCAGTAACGACAGTTTTGGCGATTAACATGACCGTGAAGTGTAAATGTAGATTCATCCGAAAATAAAACATTTTCTATTTGTAAAGTATTGTCATCTATCATTTGCATCATTTGTTCACAAAAGAGAATTCGTCTATCAAAATCATCTTCCGCGAGCTTATTAGTTGGTACCAGTTTATATGAGTGCATCTGATTTTATGTCAGTACGCGGAGAATCGAGGAATGGCTAATATTTAATGCTGAAACTGTTTGACGGCTCGACGTATGTGGATTTTCTTCAAGCATAAGCATTACAACCAATTTCTGATCATGTAGCTGTTACCTGAAGGGGGTTGAATTTGGATGACATTTTTACGTCGCAAGATGTCATTTTAGAATTAGAAATTGACGTGTCTCAGGATTTTCTAAAAAAAATGCATAATAATGGAGCTACTGAATTTATTCAATTTGGCTGTTCCACAGTGAATGTATCTCACACAGACAGGGACAGTTTGTAGGGTAATATTCTCTATTTGCTTTTCCTTTGCTCTTACTACTGAATACAAATTTCGTAAGTTACATTTTGACGGCAAACATTAACTAGACCATAAATACATTCACTACTCTCATCACGGAGTCTATATAGATACATAAATACATATGTATGTACAGACGGGTGGTTTTGTCTATATAGCCCGCAAAGATGGAAAGTTTTAGTTAACCCCTGTTAGCCATGAATCGTAAAGCGACCTGCAGTCGCTTTATATGCGAATTCTTGGTTTTACAGGATCGTTAGAATTTTTTTTTTCGCGTTGTGTGAAATGTGAAAAAAAAATGAATTTGTGTATAAAATAGACCTTCGTTTCCAGGCTCGTCAAAGTAAAGCGTAAATGTATCTGAAAAGGAGTGAGAAAATAACTTGGTAAACAGATTGCTTTCTTGATAAGCCTTGTTTATGTAAATATGCACAAACAGGGCAATGCATTTCTAAAAAGGTATACATTATCGCGCTATGTAGCACTTTACAGTTTAATTTTCCTAGTACATACGAGCAATAACGTTTTCTGAAGAAATATTATCTCCGTTCATAGCCATTTAAGGGATTATTACACTTTGTGAACTTTAAAAAATCATTGTCTACAGACCCTATGGCTCTTAATCCCCATGATACTATAATACAATAACCCAATAACTCCACAGCCACATAACCACATAGCCATATAATTACATAACCCTATAACTCGATGCTGTAATCATGTAACGCAATCTCTCACAATGAAACTGATTTTACAGTTCTCAAGCGAATATACACCATAAAAAATCTATAAATAAATAAATCTGTAAATAAATTAATGAATCTGGGAATGCCAGAACTCCGACTGTATATGTATATGTACATGTACATGCCGTAATCCAACGTAGTGTACAACCATTGGGTTATTGTATTATAGGATCGTGAGGTTTCGGAGCCATAGTGTTTGTGGTTTTAACGGATATAGCAAATTTGAGGGTGGTTTTTTGAGGTTATGGCCGAACCCAGACGTGCTTGGATGAAACTGACCCCGGATTCGGATTCAGCGACCTCAAAAACATATAGTACACATAGTGAGACCCCCAGGTCAGAAACTTTTTTTTATGTGGCTGTGTAGTCGACAAGATATATCTCACTTAAAACTGAAGGGTAGTTAACCAGAAACTTGATTCGTTTTTGGCCCATAATTCTTAGACAAGACAAAATATCTTAAATCTAGTTACACTATATTGAAAATAATTAAAAAATAAAAATAATCTTTTTCTTGTTCAAAGTTCGAAAAGTTAACCGTTTTATAGTCGTTTAGTTTTTCGATAAAAAGGTGGCTACAGAAAACAAAAGCTTATCTCTGATTAATTCATTTACGGTATATGTCAATGTGACAGAAAAAGTAATAAATTATCAGCGGTTTCTTAAAAAAAAAAACATAATTTGCTTTAAAGGGAAGAGTAGCCTCCCAGCCTTTTTTTAAAGCAAACTATGTTTTTTTTTTTTAAAGAAACCGCTGCTAATTTTTTACTTTTTCTGTCACATTCAGTCATGTGACAGAAAAAGTAATAAATTATCAGCGGTTTCTTAAAAAAAAAACATAATTTGCTTTAAAGGGAAGAGTAGCCTCCCAGCATTTTTTTAAAGCAAACTATATTTTTTTTTTAAAGAAACCGCTGCTGATTTTTTACTGTTTCTGTCACATTGACGTGTACCATCCATTAATTAATCAGAGATAATCTTTTGTTTTCCGTAACCACCTTTTATCGAAAAACTAAATGGCCATAAAATAATAAAGCCAATATCTTCAATTGCAATTTTCACGAAAACGGTTAACTTTTCGAACTCTGAACAAGAATAAGACTCCTTTTATTTTTTTATCTATTTTCAATATGGTGTAACAAGATTGAATATATTTTGTCTGGTCCTGGTTTGGGAATTGTGGCCCAAAAAATGAATCAAGTTTCAGGTTAACTATCTTTCAGTTTTCAGTGAGATAGATAAGAATCGAGCTGATTATTTGAATCCTAAGAATGAGCGTTCATGGCAAATTTAAAACGTTTATCTCTACACATGACGGAAATATTTAAAAAAAAATTAAATAAAAATTGTAACTTTGAAGGGCTGTCGCTCCGCAGGGATTCTTAAAATTTATATTACACCTTTCAGGAACACCCTGTATTTTCGAAAAAATATTTATATGTTTATGCCCCTGTGTTTATACACTTGGGCTCTTATTTTAACTGAGCCAATAACGTGGTGCAGTATCCACAGTGTTCTATTGATTTCTTCAATTTTATTGACAACTAGCGACCCGCCCCGGCTTCGCACGGGTGCACGCGGACTTTTTTGTAGACCTTTAGGTGTACAATACTGTAGTACATTATTTTGATCTATCTCGTAGGGTTCAGCCAGCGTTTGCAATGTAAGCGCAAAAAAATTATTTACGACATCACATTAGAAACCTCTAAAATTATCAGTATTTCTCTACTATATTATGCATGTATTATACATATAAACCTTCCTCTTGAATCACTCTATTAAAAATCTATTAAAAAAACCGAATCAAAATCCGTTGCGTAGTTTTAAAGATCGAAGCATACATAGGGACAGAGAGACAGCGGGAAGCAACTTTGTTTTATACTGTGTTATGATATGAGGATGCGTTGCTGAAGGTCTTCATCATTCAGCAGTCATATCGTCAGCGGAAGTTTCAAAAATTGAATTGTTTAGGTAAGGCCAGAGAAAAAAACACAGGATCTAGGGGGTGATATGGTCTGCGTGTTCAAACTAATTATACGATCTTCGAAAAATTCGCCTTGATAATTAATTGTTTCCCTATTAGTATGCACACGAATCCATATTGTTGAATATAACCCTCTTGCAATTCGTCGCCATGTTATATTTGTAAAAAAGGTTCTAAGATTTCTAAATCGTTCCTCTCTTTTCAATATAAAAATGAAGGTTGTCTGCACTCCAAAGTCTCATATTCTGAGAATTAACGTAGCCCGGAAGATGGAACCAAACCTCATCAGTAAAATTGAAGACAGCATCGTTACTGTTAAAATGATTAATAAAGCATTGACAGAAATGTAGTCTTAGAGGTTCTTCTGCTTTGAGAATTTCATCTGTGGATCGCAGACGATATTTATGGAGCTCTAGATCATTTTTCAAAATTTGTTGATACGTTGTGTAGTACAGAGTCTCTTGTTGGCTCAGATGGCTAGTTGATATTCTTGGATTGTCCGTTATAACTTGTCTAACAATTTCCAGGCTTTCTTCTGTCCTTACTCGGTCTGCCACTTCCTTGTTTCCGACTGACGCACAGTGGTCGATTTTGGTATTTATGGTGGTCATAAAAAAAAACAATTAACAAGTAATAAACATTCCTATCTGAGTGTCAGGTACCAAAAGGTTCACCCTAATGAAATTCGGGCCAGATTTCCCAGAAAAAATTATTTTATACCTACGCAAAAGGGCAACGCAGGTATAAAATAGAACCCCAATAAACTTATTTATTTAGTCCGTTTTCTTCAGCCGAGTGAACTGTGTCGATCTGTGTTATTTAGTGAGCAAATCCTTAATAATAATATGGAACGTGAAGCAGGAGGTAACTCTTTTAATTTGATAAATTGCATTTGTTTGACTTTCAATTTGTACATAGTTTATCTTTATATAAAGTAATAAGATATTTAAGATAACATAATAAGATATTTAAACATTTAACATATTAAATAATAACATATTTAATATTTAAACATTTTATGTCAACATAACTAAACATATTTAAGTAGTTTATGATTATATCTACCTATAAGTTCAAAAAGAAAAAATCTGCATAAAGTTGCATACAAAATTATTATTTCTTTCAGAATCTACCTATGTCATCCTACGACAAGAACTTTTTGAAATTTGGCCAAAAGAAACTGATGTTATTAAGAAAACTTTGACTGTATTTAATCATATTTTGCAATGTTTGGGACTTGAAGAGTTTCAAGATGCAATAGAAGATGATCTCAACAGAAAAAGTTTAAGCATTTGTAAGCAATTTAAACAAAAATGGTTAGAAAGTCACCGCAGCCTAACAAATTTTTCCACAAAAAACTCTTGGCGTATCTGGAAGCTTATTTTTCATTTGAAGATGTAATAAGTAAAGTACAAAGCTCGGTACAAAGTGTTCCGGGTACCAGTAAGGAAACTGTACCTTCTACAAGAAGACGACCAAAGACGGATTTTTCAGAAAGTGCACCTAAAACAAAACAACGAAGAGTGCAGCCTCTGTTACAGTACCCTACAGACGAAATTACATATGCAGCACAAATTCGTTTGAGATCGGAGGATAAATATGTTGCGAGTAGGGTACTAAAGGAAATATCTGAAAACAGGGAATACGAACTACAAGAGAAGAAATCAACCTCAACGAATTTAATTAAACTGTCGGCAGATGAAGCATTGGCCTCCATGATGAAAAACAATTTATCAAAAAATCAATATATTAATATATATGTATATAAAGAAACAAAGAAACATAATGCCCCCATTTACTCATGTTACGATCATGTGTTACTGGCGAAAAAACCATGTTATCCAGATAATATTAGTATTTCGGAGACAGTTGCTGAGATAAAAGTGGACAGTATCGTTAAGCACACACTTGAACGCCTAGCCAGTTCAGATTCCAGTATTTCGGTCTTTGAAAACTGATCCAAATGAAACAGTGAAGTTAACGGCAGTGTACAAGTGGGGTTGTGATGGGGCACCAGGTCAAAGTTGATACAAACAAAAATTTGGCGATAGTGAAACAGACGAAAACGATACATTTATGTTTGTTATTTTATTTGTTACATTACAACTAGTGAGTAGAGAAACAAAACGTTTTCTGGCAGAATTACAGACCTTCATCCACCAGATTTTGTCGGCCCATCAAAATGATGTTAAAGCATGAATCTCAACAACTAGTTGAAACAGAAATGGATTTAATAAAAACGCAACTTCAAAACTTGAAGACAACAACATTGTTATATATGTGGGGCAAAGCCAACAGAGATGAATAGTTTAGAAAATCATAAATATCCCATTGTAGATAAATCTGTACTAAAGTTTGGAATATCTAGTCTGCATGCTTGGATAAGAAGTTTGGAATGTATTTTACATATTGCCTACAGACTAGATATTCAACAATGGAAGGTTAAACAGGCCAACAAACAACAAGTTGATGAGAGGAAAAAACAAATTCAAGAACGGTTAAGAAAGGAACTGGGACTTCTTGTAGATATTCTAAAGCCCGGATACGGTAATGAAGGTAATACTGCCAGAAATTGTTTTCTAATGTAGATTTAGTTTCCGAAATAACTGGCGTTGATAAAAATTTAATATATAGGTTCTCAGTTATTTTAAAATCAATATCTTGTGGGTATAAAATTAACGCAAATAAATTTTCAGGATATGCTCTTGAAACAGCTAAACTTTTCATTGAAAAATATAAATGGTATTATATGCCTCCTACCATCTACAAGATCCTGATTCATGGTGGCGATATAATTAAATCTTTCATAGTTCCTATTGGTCAATTGTCAGAAGAAGCGTTAAAAGCCAGACATAAAGAGTGTAAACGCTTCCAGGAAGACCATACCAGAAAAATATCTCGCAAAGAAACTATGGAAGATTTAATTCATATATTGCTAATTACGTCACATCCTGTCATCAACAATTACATAAAAATGCCAGCAAAGTCAAGTGGTCCATTAATGCCAGATGTAATTGTAATTGAACTACCGGACCCGCCTTTTGATATTGTTGAATATGGCCGAAGTGACAGTGAATAAATATTTGAAAATGTACTAATTGTTATTTTATTTCCTATATAATATATATTATTCACCTCCACCGCTGAGGTCACTAAAAAACAGCCAATCGCACACGAAACGAAACACTTCCGTACCATCACCACACCAGTCGAGAGGAGTTGTAAGTGTCAAGCCTGCTCTTGAAGGTGGCCACAGTTGAGGCGTCTATGACATCCTGAGGAAGTGAGTTCCATCTATGAAACACCATGTTAGTAATGAAATGCTGCCTGGCAGAGAGGTGAAAGTTTTCTCGCGGCAGTTTGAGACTGTGTCCTCTAAGCCTTTCGTTCTCATTTAGTTGAAATAGAGAGCTCATATCTGTTGCGTATGACTCAGAGAGAATGCGGTATGCCTGGATGAGATCATTTCGTGAGCGCCTGTCACTGAGGCTATCCACGTGTAAACTGCTGTGAGGCTGTGTGTCTGGCACTATTCTGTTCGCAAGAAGAAAATCTAACATATGATTGGCGATGATTCTTTCCATTACTTTGGCACAGATTGAGACGAGACTTATGGCTCTTTAGTGACTTCTTTTTAATTACTCATTATTTTAGCAATTTTTTACGAAACAACGAGACTCCAGATCAAACGCCCATTAAAAACTCACTCTGTGCAGTCTGCTTATTAACAACATATTAGGTACGTTTAATGATTAAAATTTTACCAAGCGTAAGGAGCAGCTTGTAATTAATTAACTGTAGCTTCCACTGATAGGTCCTGTTTTTGAACGAATTCGGCACGTGCAAACCTGATTACGGCTGGCTTGTAACCGTTTACCAAGACCTTGAAAAGTCGAACGTTCGTGACAATAATGTACGCTTACAGTTTTTTAATATCACGAACAGTAAGATACTAACAACGACTAATTTGCAACTTCAATTCAATTTCCGACGAATATTCACTCGCCTGAAATAATTGCCGAGCTACAGTAAGCAAATGGAAAACCGAAACGCTTTGATCTGTTTCCCAAGCGCTCTAGCGTTTAGGAGCAAACGATATTTCCGACAGAAGAAATTGAACTTCAGAACATTTCACAATTATTACCATTATTCCTATTATTCCAGTACAGTAGGCAGGGAGCTAAAATCATCAAAAAGTGTTCTTGAAACATATAGGGCTAGTTTTGACGATTTCCTATGTATTTTTTTGCGTAGAACACAGTGCGCGGGGTCCGTACAGCTGAAACCGTCCCCTAATTTTTAAATTAACAATTTGTGAAAAAAAAATGTTTTTTTCCCATTTTCCCTTATATCTCCGTTCCTTGGGATATTTTATATTTATTTTTTTATTTATTTATTTATTTATTTAAATACAGCTGCCCAGACAGAATATATCCAATTAATGGGCAGGAAAAACAGCTGACATAAAAGAAACCTAAGTAAATAACAACATATGAAGTGTATCACAATAAAAAAGAAAAAAAAAAGAAAATAAAATAATAATATTAATCAAATAAAAATAGAAACATTTTACACTGCTGGCAGGAAATAAATTGCAGGTATTAATTAACTTAACTAAGTAACTAAAATAATTAATTTCTTAATACCTATGTATAATATGAGTATAATATGAACACGGTATGATAACTAATTACCTAGAATACATCTTTTAAGTTAAGTTTTAAGTTAAATTTATATTACAATTGAAAATATCTAAGTCTGTCTGATACAAATTATATTTCTCACACATATTATAAATTGGTGAATATTTTAACAAATTTATACGAGGTGTAGGTAAATAAAACAAAGAAGTAGAACGCGTTTGAACAGATTGTACATTAAAATATATGGAGTTTGGTAAATCAGGTGAGTCTACTTCATTGGTGATAAGCTTGTGTAAGAATAATACTGCAAAGTAAACTCGACGCAATGCTAAATCATTCAGTTTAAATCTAGACAGTAACTCAGACTGAGGTATGCCAATATGTGGATAGATCCCATCTGATCTAAAAGAAAGGTATTTAACATATTTTCTCTGAACTTTCTCCAGGTTAGATATATGTATTACATAATGCGGATTCCAGACAACCGAAGCGTATTCTAGCTTTGACCTGACAAACACACTAAACAGTAAGGTAAGGGTTGAAATATCTTTAAAGTGTTTGGAATGTCTAATAATGAAACCTAAGTTTTTATTGGAATTTGCTATAATATTATTTATATGAGGAATAAACGTTAGAGCAGAGTCAAAAAATACACCTAAGTCTCTAAACTCACTGCATCTTGTAACAATTTCATTGCCAATTTTATATAAGTAATTTATTGGATTCGTTTTCCTTGTAAAAGTCATGACATTATATTTTGATATATTTAAAGGCAATTTGTTATTTTCACACCATAAATTGATTTTCGAAAGGTCTTGCTGCAATAGATCACAATCCTCTTCCTTGCCAATAGACACAAAAATCTTAAAATCATCAGCATACAGAAGTGCATCAACTTGAAGTTCTTCACATATATCATTTATAAATAGAATAAATAGGAGAGGGCCAAGTACCGAACCCTGTGGTATACCTGATGTTGCCAAAACTTCAGTAGATATGAAACCATAGCAGTGTACATTCAATATTCTCATTGATAAGTATGATCTAAAAAAAACTGACAAAATGAGGAGTTACGCCAAAGTTAAATAATTTTTGTAATAGGAGGCCATGATCAAGTCTATCGAAGGCTTTGGACAAATCTGTGTAAATCACATCAACTTGACCACCCTGGTCTAACGATCTAGCAAGAAATTGTGTGATACTTACAAGATTAGTAACCGTTGATCTACCAGCCAAGAAACCGTGTTGACAAATGGAAATTTGAGATTTTACATGGAATGCCAAGACGTCGTATAAAATAATTTCGAAAAGCTTACTAAAGTTGCAAAGAATAACTATCGGTCTGTAATTTTCAATTGCACCTTTATCGCCTTTTTTGAAAATCGGACAAATTCTTGATTTAGACCAGATATGTGGGAACGTCGCGCATTGAAGAGCTAAATTAAAGATAATGGTAAGCGGAGACGCAAAAATTATGGCGCAATCTTTTAACAAAAATGATGGAACTCCGTCAGGACCAGTAGTTAATTTATTTTTAAACTTCTTTAGGGCATTCAAGACATCCTCCTCTTTGATAATCGGAGTATTTATATAGCATATGCATTTAAGAAGTTGTAGCCTATTGAATTTCCAAAATTTTAAGCCTCACTCGAAATCTCCAAGTGCTATTGTTAACTTGAAAATGACTGCTGAAGTTGAAAAAGTGCTTTTTTCACTATTTTTTTTTCTTCGAAAACAGTAGGCAGGGAGCTAAAATCATCAAAAAGTGTTCTTGAAACATATAGGACCAGTTTTGACGATTGCCTATGTATTTTTTTGGTTAGAACACAATGCGCGGGGTCCGTAGAGCTGAAACCGTCCGCTAATTTTTTAAATTAACAATTTGTGAAAAAAAAATGTTTTTTGTTTTTCACATTTTCGCTTATATCTCCGTTCCTTGGCATATTTTATATAGCATATGCATTTAAGAAGTTGTAGCCTATTGAATTTCCAAAATTTTAAGCCGCACTCGATGTCTCCAAGTGCTATTGTTAACTTGCAAATGACAGCTGAAATTGAAAAAGTGCTTTTTTTTAACTATTTTTTTTTCTTCGAAAGTAGGGCGACTATGGTCATGAAATTTCTTAGAGGAACTGCTATTTGTAGTATGAAGTTACAAAAACAATTTCAGCTCGATCCGTTAATAATTTTTCGAGTAATTAACGATCGTTTTTTTTTTTGCAGGCCTTAATTAACAATGACGCCATTTTTTTGTTTATTGTACGATATTGACCGGGTTGGGCTAGAAAAAAATCATAAATCTCTTCAAGTTTGGTAGACCTTTTGAGATTTTGAAAAATATTAGTTTAGGCCAGTTTTAAAAAAGTTTTCTACTCGATTACTTTTTTGACGCGACGTATATATATTGTTTTAGCGTTGCCGCCTCGAAATTTTCGGAATTGTGACTATAATATCTTGAAGGTACGCTAAAACAATATATAAACGTCGCATAAAAAAAAGGTAGTCGCGTAGAAAACGTTATAAAACTGTCCCAAATTAATATTTTTCAAAATCTCAAAAAGTCTCGCCAACTTTTTATTTTCGAGATTTATGATTTTATATTCTAAGGCCATATTCTGAAAAAGCATGGAATTTTACGTCGGAATTAATCTTATCGAATTTTTTTCAGCTCCCATAACATTGAAAATAAGCCAGCTGAAAACTATTTACAAAATCAGAATATTTGGGATTTATGTATGTTGACAATGACCATTTTACTGGTATTTAAAGCAGCTAAGCGCCTAAAACGCACATATAAAAATATGACCCACGTGACATGTTTAGCGCACGCATTACATCTTGACGATGATATATTGAATAGACAATATATATTTGGGTAAGTGTCTACCATATTTTAATTGTGTATTGCTTTCCTGAGTTCGGTCCTGATTCACCACGAGCTTATTGCACCCTAGTAAGGACAAACGCGATTGAGCCGTCACATAAATAGTGTGAAATATAAATAAAAAAGAAGGTGTGTCTTTGAGAAGTTAATTCAAATTCGTTCCAGAAACCCCGTTACCAAGTCGCACAGCGTACGTAACCATCTACCAACTGTACGCAGTGCTTATAGTAGGAGAGATAATCACTATTACCAATAATTGTTATTGTTAGTTACTGTTGTTTTGATTGCTTATCCGTATCTTTTCATCTTTCAAGAATAAAGAAATCATAACAAAATACATTGAACCCTTTAAATGCAGATAACTTAAAAACCGATCAATTTAGACGACCTAAACAAGAGTACCTTTTCTCTGGAGAATTGAGCGTTCTTTAAGATTCTCGACTTGTTTTACGCATGACTTAGCAGATAAAAAAATATGTTGTAATTTACTGTGAAACTAGCGCCCTCTAGGGGCAACGTCAAAATCAGTCTGACAGATAGAGGAACTGACAGAGAAATATTATATCCATAGTTGCCAGACTGACATGTCATTTTAAAACTTTTATGAGCGTTATTATCTGTCTTTCGTGATAGGATAGCAATAAAATATGTAGGCCCCGCCCATAAATTATAATTCGCACGTGTGAATTGAATTATTATATCGTTATTGGTCTACGGAAAATAAGCACTTGAGTAATCCTGTGCGTACGCAGTATCCTGAGAAGTTAAATGTTTGGGTTGGTATTTTAGGCGATTCCATCGTTGGGTCATTTTTTATAAATGGTTCGTATTAGTAAATTCATCCGTGTGAATTGAGCTGAGTTTTACGATAGACTAGGTTTTTGCGAAGCACAAAGGGGCGACATTTTTGAACCACTTATTCAATAGGAATTTTTTCTTTCTTTTGTCTTATAACCGGGTTGATTTATATTTTTATTTTTTAATTTTTTATAGAACTTTAATTTTATTTTCTTGCAGACCGGTTAGTTAAGGAATACAAAAATTTGAAAATAAATACAATTATGTTCGTACACTTCTTTTAGGTGTATGGGATATTTGTAAAAGTCATAATTACGTGAGAATTTAGTACAGCTAAGTCGATGTACACCCCCATAGCTGCGAAAAAGTTCTGAATCCCACTCAACTTCGGCGACGGCGATAGGCGTGTACGCAATATCCCTCTCCACTTTCTGTTACGCGCAGGTCTCATACGTTTCTAATACGTGCACAAGCGTGAAACAATGTGGCATCTAACTGTCTTTGTCTGTCCTTACTGGTGTCTTTTAACTTATTCTCTTCTACACATGTATCGCCAATATGTAAAGGTGCAATTTCCTAGGGTGTATGTATATGTAAGTCTCCGCAGTAATGAAAGGTTAAGCGGTTAAAAGTATTCAAAGGTGAATTTCAAAGCATTTAAGAAAAGAAAATTTGCTAGCCTCCGGGCTATTCTGAAGGCGTTCTGGCTACTAAAACATATCGTCTCAGCAGATGTAACGTTCGAGAATTTAATGCGGATCTCCTCTGAAGGGAACGGCTTTATCAGAATGACAAGCTGTCGTTTGCTATGACGTGTTACGAATAATAAACTGAATTTATTGCCGTACTTTTAGGTACAAATTTATCGACGGTCTCGAACGTTAGGAGTTGTAATATTCAATTTTATATGTAGAGTGTAGAACAGCCAAAGAGAATTTGAAATTCACTTTTTTCAATCTCAAATGCATTTCAATTGTTGTGCATGTTAATAAAAAAATCCCGAGACACATCAATTTTAGATGCTGAAATGACATCCTGCAACGTAAAAATGTCATCCAACCACTAAATTTTTAAATTGTAACCAGATGTTTGTGACACCTTGTGACTTGAAAGGTCTTTTCATTCTCTATTCCAAAATGCTATAATTTTAAAATTTATTGCAAAAATTAATAGTAAAAAAAATTGATTTACTAAATATAAATAAGGGTAAATAAAAAATTAAAACTTAATAAAGAACACCGTTTCATTCTTGATAATGTAAGAAAATAAATAAATTAATAATAAAAAAAAAACTTAAAACACGCTTTTATTTAAATGCTCTAAAAAAGAAGAAAATAAACTTTAAATTGAATCAAACCCATCGATTTATTACATTACACAATTTATATGATATAAAAGCTTGTCACGATATTTACTTGTGTAGATGTATTTACCTATTTTATAAAATACATACTTTTTTTTTTTTTCTTAGATTTTCTTATGTCCAGATCAAGTTACATAATTATTACATTCTTATTTATCTACACAAGTAAATCTCGTGACAAACTTTTATATCATACACCATAGGAAATTGCACCATTACATATTGGCGATACATGTGTAGAAGTGAATAAGTTAAAAGACACCAGAAAGGACAGACAAAGACAGTTAGATGCACCCGGGTTTCACGCTTGTGCACGTATTACAAACGTTTGATGTAAAACGTGACCTGCGAGTTAACAGAGACTGGAATGTGGAGGTGGAGAGACACCGCCCATTAAATACCGAATTTGAGTGAGAGTGGGACTCAGTACTTTTTCGCAGCTATGAGAGTGTACATCGACTTAGGTGTATGAAACGAAATTCTTACGTAATTCTGACTTTTACAATTATCCCATACACTTAAAAGAAGTGTACGAACATAATTGTATTTATTTTCAAATTTTTTTATTCCTTCTGCGAGAAAATAAAATTGAAGTTCTATAAAAAATAAAAAGATATAAATATAAATCAACCCGGTTATAAGACGAAAGAAAGAAAAAATGCCTATTGAATAAGTGGTTCAAAATGTCGCCCCTTTGTTCTTCGCAAAACCCTAGTCTATCGTAAAACTCAGTTCTTACGCGTTCTAACATTTCTTAAGCGTTCAACAATTTAGGACTTGTACAATTCTGGCCCGTAAATCATTTAAATTTCGTGGTCTTTCATGTTCATGTCTGTAAACAGTTTGTTTTATTTGTTAAATATTTGTTTGCATTTAAGGAACCGTTTATAAAAAATGGCCCAACGATGGAATCGCCTAAAATACCAACTGCGTACGCAAGGAATACTCAAGTGCTTTTTTTCCGTAGACCAATAACGATGTAATAATTCAATTCACACGTGCGCATTATAATTTATGGGTGGGGCGTCCCGCCTACATATTTTATTGCTACCCTATCACGAAAGACAGAGAATAACGCCCATAAAGTTTTAAAATGACATGTCAGTCTGGCAACTATGGATATAATATTTCTCTGTCAGTTCCTCTATCTGTCAGAGTTTAGTCTTTTCTATCTTAATGATCCTCGGCTTTGAAATCTTGGTAGTTCCAATCCTGTATATGTGTATGTGATCAGCAATTTCGAAAAACCTTTATCAAAATAATTTCCGGCCCAGATTAAAAAAAAAATAAAACAATTTTGCTCCGCAGTAGGGTGAAGGACGCCATGTTTAGTCCGCCTTATTGAATTTTATAATTCTGATGCAAGCATATCTCAAAAACCTTACTTGTTTTCCAAATTTTCATGTTCACCATACCGAATCTTTCACTTAAAGAAATCAAAATATAACATAAAATACCTCGCTACTTCGAAAACATAGAAAATGAATGGTCAATCGAATACTATTTTATATTTAATACAACGAATTTATTGAAATTACGCATTTTGTCGCTATATTGCTTCCGCCATAAAGAATATAATTGTTATTATCCTTTATTTTTATTTTTGTGTTATTATAAAGTTCCAGAATACAAAATAATCAAAGTAAAGACGCCATTCTTTCATTAAAAAAAATCGCGAAAGTTCCATATACGCTATTGTAACTTTAGTCAACTTAGGTCAGCCATATTGTATTTTCTTCGAAAAAATTTTGAAAAACCCTAGATTCTGAACGAGCAGATCTTATGACATAAGAAAATATTGATTTGTTATTGATTTTTAAATAATTGTACGTTTCTTAATAAAAAAAGACAATATTTTGATATACACGTGTCTCTAATTAGTTTTCAGGTGTAGTGAAAATCACAAACATGAAAATTTCAAAATGCGACATCTCGGCGAAAAAAACAAGATATGAGCAAACTCAACGGCATTTGAAAGAGGAAGACTTAGACTATAAGATCCCACAAAAAAGAACCACTTTGAGAAAAAAAAAAACAATTCGCGGTGCTACATAACCTTAAAAGTCAAACGACAGTGTTTTTTGCACTTTTACGTTAGAATATCTAAAAAAAGTAAAGAAATAGAGTAATTCTGAGCCGGGATTTATTTTCAACGGGAAAAATTACTTCGGAAACAACTATTTATTACACAGGCCCACAAAAAAAGGCCTTGTAAAAATTGAGGTACCATACGGTATGTTTTTTGGTGTGCTAAAAACGAATCCGAGGTCAGAATTCACCCATAGCCCTTAGATTTTGACATAACCTCAAAATCACACTTTACAAATACGTTAAAAAGAAAGGCTCACAAAAAAGAACTTACTTACAAACCCACTCCAGTACCTTATTACACCTTGCAAAGGGTCAAAAATTCATTTCTTATAAACATCCAAAATTAATATATATCCCCAGGTATTTTAATGCACTAAAACTGACAATGCATGTCTTTGGGGCGATTAGGGGGTTGGGGTATGGGGGGTTGGGGTTTGGGGGGTTGGGGTTTAAATTTGTATTAATTTTGAATTTTTATAAGAAATGAATTTTCAACCCTCTGGATTGTAAATGGGGATGCTGGAGTAAAGGTGGACAACTAAAACTCATTTTTATTGTGTTACGTTCAATAATTAATTTATAATTACCAAACACACACCTTTTAAAGCGGGGAAAATTATTGAAACGAAAAGAGGAGATTTGTGTTACCTGCCTGGAGTGGTTGTTGTTCGTCCACCTGGTGTGATCCAAGCCTCTTCTTTCCGGTACCGGACGGCTGGCTTTGTTTGGTCAAGAACTTCACTCTGGAAATTAAGCGGTTGCGGGAATATATATAATGCGGAACAAGCGAATTTAAGCGGTTGCGGTATAAGCGATATATTATATGAAAAGATCTCAGCGATGCGGGTTTACGACTCTATTGCCAAAGCGTCTCTTGCTTGTACCGGAAGGTACAAAAGTATCAAATAATGGCTTTAACTTTGTTATTTGCAAAGTTAAAAAAAAAGTTCAATATAATAGTTATTTTTTTCATTACCATGTATGTTTTAAGTTTTTTAGTTTATTGATATCTTCTTTGTTTTGTTCCTATGACAACCAATTTTTTTTTAAATGGCACCCATACTTTTTTTTTCGTTATGAAAAAAGCATATTTTTCTCTATTCAGTCACAGAATTTTGCAATTTAAAAAAAATAAGCGAGAAAAAAATTATTATTTATTACGATTCACTCGCCACCTCTAATAAGGGAAAAAGTTATCCAGTTTTAAAACAGAAACATTACTTTTGCTAAAGAATGCCATGTAAATTTGACATTTAAATTAATACAGACAAAGAATAAATAATTATTGTCGGTTCAAAGCAAAGTTTTTGTTTGAAATTCTTGCAAATTATTAAATTTGAAGACATGGCACATTTGAGTGAGAGACAATTGTATTGAAGTATTGAAGTATTGAAATATTAATGATTTATGAGTACGGAAATAGGAAGAGAACTCAAAGCGAAGTGTGTACTGTATTCAACGAAATTTATCCATGTGAAAATGGAGGTATTAACAATATAATTTTCTTCCAACAAGATTGAGCTCCTCCACATTTTGCGGTACATGTTAGAGAGTACTTAAATTATGTTTTTCGAAACAGGTGGATCGGCAGAAGAGGATCTATTGAGTGGCCTGCCAGATCTCCGGATTTGACGCCCTTAGATTTTTCCTGTGGGGTCATGTTAAAAATAGTGTGTTCAAACACAGACCTCGTAATTTGGAGGAATTAAAGGTGCGAATAACTGCTGAAATGCGCAGAATATCTGCAGAGGTGTTACAAAGAGCTACTACAGTAGAATTTAAATACCGTTTAGGTCATTGCTTGGCCGTCAACGGAGCTCAGTTTGAACATCTGTTTTAGTATTGCTGTTTTTTTTTTAATATTCAGTCTACCTTTGTTACGCTTTAAATTTAATTCGATCTAAATTTTAGTTTTGTGAAATTAATTAATTAATTGTGTGAATTGTAATAAATAATTTTTTTCTCGCTTATTTTTTTTTTCAAAAATTGTAAAATTTTGTGACTGAATAGAGAAAAATATGCTCTTTTCATAACGAAAAAAAAATATATGGGTGCCATTTAAAAGTAAAAATGGTTGCCATAGGAACAAAACAAAAGAAGATATCAACAAACTAAAAAACTTGCAATTTGGAAAGAAATGACAAGAGGGGCCTTTTTCTCACAAATCCTTTATTTTTGACTTGCTACCGGTTTCGGTCACTAAATGACCATCTTCAGGCAACAAAAGTTACAATAGGCTACAAAGTCATATATGAAATTAGTGCATGTAATCTATCTGTTATTTGGGAAAAATTGCATGTGGTGTTTATGCATGGTTTCGAGTTTATTTTTTATTTTTTACATTTTATTTTGTTTATTAGGAGGAAAAATTTATTATTTATTTCTTTAATGAGAAGACCTATTTTAGTTTACTTAGTTATTAGAGTTAAGAAAAATATATTTGTTTTACTTACATTATTACTTTGATTTTGATTTTTGATGTATCAAAATTCATCTGGTAGATATATCGATTTTTTGTAATTTTTTTCTTCTATTAATTCACCTTCCAAAATTTTACTTATCTTGATTTATCTCAGATAGATTACTCCACTTCTTATTTGTTATTCGTGGTATTACTAATTAGATTTTCTTATTTAAAAAAAAAAAGTAAAAATCTCCCTCTTTTTTTGCCGATCATATACCGCGTGTTATATTTATTGCAAGTATGGCCAAATGAGCGATCGATTCAATTTATAGGTACTACTAATGCTAATTAAAATAAAAAGGAAAGATAAAAGAGAAAAAGATATGGACGGAACATATTGTAAGATATTATTTTAGAACATTTAAATACTAGGGGTGTGCGAATAGCGTTCGAATCGAATCGAATCGAATCCAATAGTACTATTCGATTCGAACATCTAAACGAATAATTCGAAAATTCGAATAGTTCGAAATATTCGAATAATTCGTGAATTTTTCGAATAATTCGAAATATTCTAATAATTCGTCAATATTTCGAATAAATCAAAATATTCGAAATATTCGAATAATTCGAAATATTCGAATAATTAGTGAATTCTTCGAATAATTCGAAATTTTCGAATAATTAGTCAAGATTTCGATAATTCGCTAATTTTTTTTAAATAATTTGAAACATTTTATCAACTCGCAAATTTTTCGAATTCATATACAATTTAATAATGCAATAACATTTTCATATGCTGGTTTTCGAAAACTGTTCATCTGTCGCCCTTAGGCTGATTTATAATCATAATAGATGTTTAAACTTCAAGACTTTCATGTATTTTTATTAAGAGGAACAGAGTATATTTAGCGTTGTTAAATTTCTTCATTGGCTTTCCACTACGTCAATAAAGCAGTCAGAAGAATCGATATCTAGCAAAAGTAAATAGTCAAACTCAAAACGCATGATTACCCGACTTCGACTTCGGCTTTAAGTTCTCTATCCCCACTTCATCACTTTGCTCTCTCATCTTCAGAATTCGGCTATTTTCTGTACTAATCGGTTGTCAGCTGGGCAGAATAGTAAATAATCAAACTTTCCATTCCGAATTTTTATACGTATTTTTTGTACCGTATTTAATTGACACTTCTAGATTCATGTATTGTTCCTACAGCTTCATTGACATTGTAAGAAATTTAAGTAATTGTTTTTGTTTACATAATTTATTTATAGTGGTTTAAATAAAAAAATTTGGTACTCATTAATAACATTTATGTAACAAGCAACATATACTCTAAGATCGAAAATACTTCAAAATTATGGAGAAATTTAAATTATTAAAAAATTTTCGAATTTTTCCAAAAAGTTGAATAACCCGAATATTTTCGAATGATTAGAAAACTCACGAATAATTCGAAAATTTACGAATAACTGGAATTTTTCGAATTCGATTCGATTCGCATTTCGAATCGAATATTATTATTCGATTAGACACGAATAATTCGTAAATTCGAATTATTCGCACACCCTACTAAATACGTAATATAAGTAAGATATTTTTGTGGGCCTTTTTTTAACGTATTTGTAAAGTGTAATTTTGAGGTTATGTCAAAATCTAAGGGCGATGGGTGAATTCTGAGCTCGGATTTGTTTTTAGCACACCAAAAAACATACCATACGGTACCTTAACTTTTAACTACAAGGCTTTTTTGTGGGCCTGCCTTATCCAAAGGCACAAAATTTTCAAAATTTTGCAGGGTAGTATAATTTATGGAAATTCGACTGGCAGTACGGACACGTTATAGCGTTGGTTACCGTGTGTATGCAAGTTCTGTGCCTTGTGATTAAAGTTCCTTTGCCGATTAGTTGGACTACAACAATCACCATCTATGAGGTAAGACCTCTTTAATACACTGGGAAAAATTATGTGTCAAAAAATGTTTCTGAATTTTTAGTGATTTTTTAGAATGCTGTATCTCAGTGAAAAATGGTCTTATCGAGGTCTAAAAAAAACATTTAAGTTTCAAGTTTCTAGATTTGAGATATTTTGGCAAAAAAATTTTTGGAGCTACATGTTCCGCGCAAATTTAGAAAATAGTGTGAGAAATAAATTTGCGATTTTTTTTTGCTTTTTTTTCAAGTCCATGAGCTTGAAAAAATGTTTATTTCTAACTTAGCCATGGCATGGACCAGATAGCTTGTTTATTCAGCTTCAATTTGCTTTTTTTTAAATCTCGATACGACCATTTGTTGCTGAGATATCGAACTTTAAATCAAAAAGGACCCTTTCGTCCTTTGATCGACGATATCTCAGAAACCAACAGAAAGTATAAGGGCAGTTCTGAAAACTGGAATAAACACCCTACAAGGTTCTGCTGCGATTTTTTGAATTAGAATTTTTTTATCCTTGACATGTATTGAAAAAAAAAACAGGAAAAAACGGGTAATTGATGGTTTTTCAGAACATCAACGGCTGAAATTCAAATCTTCATGAAATTACTATTGTTGCGTGTACCTTTTACAGTTAAATATGCCTCCAAAAAACCATGCAAAGTTACATTACGATCTAACAAACCGTTTTCTTGTTGCAAATGGTCAAACTTTTGAAAAATATAAAGGGTCACGTTTTTTGAGCTTAAACATGTCCTAATCATGGCTAAAGTGAAACAAAATTTTTTCGAACTTTCACAAAAAAATTTCCACAAATACCGTTGAAATTTAGAAAAATTTTTTTTTCGAAAATTGTTTTTTAAAGGCTCCCAAAACGAAAAAAAAATGATTATCACCACCGTCGGCATTAGCATTACCTAATGCGTACCACGTGGAGGTTGCATGATCGGATTTACGCTTCTTACATACACGGTGTGTGTGTGTGTGTGTGTGTGTGTGTGTGTGTGTGTGTGTGTGTGTGTGTGTGCGCGTGCGTGCGTGTGTGTGTGCGTGTGCGTGAGCGTGCGCGTGCATTTTTTTTTGTAAATCTGTTTGTAAATTTCAACTGTATTTGCGGAAAAATTGTGAGGAAGCTCGAAAAAAATTTTTTTTCACTTTAGCCATGATCAGGACATGTTTAAGCTCAAAAAACGTGGCCCTTAATTTTTTTCAAAAGTTTGACCGTTTGCAACAAGAAAACGGTTCGTTATATCGTAATGTAACGTCGTTTCATGAAGATTTGAATTTCAGCCGTTGATGTTCTGAAAAACCATCAAGTACCCGTTTTTTTCCTGTTTTTTCAAATTCATGTCAAGGATAAAAAAAATTCTCCTCAAAAAACCGTAGCAGAACCATGTAGGGTGTTTATTCCAGTTTTCAGAACTACTCTTAGATTTTCTGTGCTACTGTTGGTTGCTGAGATATCGTCGATCAAAGACAAAAGGGTCCTTTTATCTAAAGTTCTATATCTCAGCAACAAATGGTCGAATCGAAATTTAAAAAAGCAAATTGAAGCTGAATAAACAAGTTATCCGGTTCATACCATGGTTAGGTTTGAAAATTTTTTTTCAAGCTCGTGGACTTGAAAAAGAAAAGCAAAAAAAATTCGCAATTTTTTTTTCTCACACTGCTTTATAAAATTGCGCTAAATAAAAAATGTAGCGCTAAAATTTTTTTACCGAAATATCTCAAAACTAGAAACTTGAAGCTTCAAAATGCTTTTCTTTAGACCTCGATAAGACCATTTTTCACTGAGATACTGCATTCTGAAAAATCACTAAAAATTCGGAACATTTTTTGACTTGAATTTTTTCCATTAGTGTATTTCGTAACGTTGATAATAGTGGTATCCTGGAGCCGCCCATGGTAAAGTACGCATCTAGTATTAACCTCCGAACTCTAATTATTACAATAAAAAAATCGAGCGTTACGAACCTACCTTTACAAATACATTTGGTCGTTAAACGGTTCAGAGTGACGTCTGACTCTAACACCAAAAGCCTATAAAGTCGATAATTAAAACAATTAAAAGCGGTCGTGAAGCCCACGCTGGCGAACACACAACGAATTCCGATAACGTTTATTTTTGTTACAGGTTTAGTTTTTTTTATCTTATAATTAGATCTGCGGATGAAAACAAACTTGATAGAGGTAAACAGATGATTATACGTCGACATTCAATCTAAACTAGTATTGACAGGGATTTATTGACAGGTAACGCAATCGCATTGTTTTGTTATCCAGAGGTGTCGCAGATATCTAGATAGTCTGGAACGTTTCCCCATAAACAAAACAATAGGTGTTGTCATAGAAACGCCTCCGATGTTATTTGGCTAACGACGTTGGTAGAAAAATATGTTTTTCTATAACCGTAGAATAAAAAACCTGGACGTTTTTACTTTTCACGACGCGCGTTTCGCTAACTAAGTTGGCATCGTCAGCAGAAGATTAAAACTAAATTGTAACCTACACACTTGAACTATTTATACTTAATTCGTCGCCACTGTTCACTGAACCGTAACATCGTGATTGTTTATCAGAGCAAACAGCGGACTGGTGGGTATTGGACCATTGTCTTTATTCATACTACAGTTACATTTAATGAAAACTTTCTAAACTTTCAAAAGCATCTGTCTACTGTTTGTTACATTTCTAATTAATTTTAAATTATTTATGTCTATCCTATGGTTGTTGTCAAAAGCGTGTAGGGAAAACAAGATTTTTCCGTTCTGCCATATCTCAAATGAGCCGTGTGTTCTTTAAATCTGGTCAAAATATATCTTTTTGTTTGCCTAATATACTTTTGATCACAGAGTTTACAACTTATTTCGTATATTGACTTTTCGTTATTGTCGATTTTGTCTTTGAGGTTGTTACCCAAATGCGTGTGTAGTTTATTTTTACAATTAAACCAGGGTGGTGTGAATCGTACACATCGAAGGGACATATCTAATAGTCGCGGTTTCTTTCCTATATACGTCAAACTCTAATTCATTTTCACCATTTATAATAACTAATACATCTAAAAATTGTACTTGTTCGTTGTGTTCCATTTCATTTGTAAATTCTATGGTAGAGAAACGGTGACAAAAAGTTACCCATTGCCATTCCCTCATGTTGAAAGTATTCACTATTATATTGAAAACAATATTGATTCATACAAATACTAGTAAGCCGAATGTATTCCTTAATAATTTTATCGTCTAAACCATTTAATTCGAGTAATTCCCTGAGGTAGTCCAAAGTTTGCGGGATTGGGACACTTGAAAACAATGAGCATACATCAAACGAGACCAAAAATGCACCTTCTTACATATGGATATTTTTGAACTCGAATTTTGAGCTAAAATTTTTAACTGAAAAACGTGTTTGTGCAATAGGCAAATTTTCGAACTCGTTTGTTAACCATTTTGACAAACTATAAGTTGGGGGTCCTATCGCTGAGACAGTCGGTCTTACAGATTTTCCTGGTTTATGTATTTTTGGTAATCAATATAATTTAGGTATTACTGGACTTGACAATTGTAATTTTTGTCTCAGTGAAAGAGTAATAAGGTTGGTACATTCTTTTAAAGATGTTTTAACTTCAGTTGTCATTTTTGGCAAAGGATTTTTTTGGTAATTTCTTGTAAGGACCACTATTAATTAAATTGTCGACTCTCTCAAAATAATGAGTTTTGTCTAAGATAACAGCCTTACCGTACAATGTTTAAACGTACCATCCTGCCCATTAATGAAAACAAACAGGTTTACAAGCCTAAGTCGTCCATGGTCCATCACCCTGTTAAGAGTCGGTTTTAAGTTTCTCATTTGAAATTCGGTCTGAACCAAAAAAAATATTTTTTTCCGTCGTTCGAACTTATAATAAATGTTATCGGTTCTGATGGTAGAGTTTTATGTGGCGAAGGACAAATACTGAACCGCAAAATAAAGAACTTAAAACCAACTCTTAAAAACGGTGGCGGTTCATTAATGACTTGGGCTTGTATGGCAATGGGTGGTGTTGGAAACCTGTTTTCATTGATGAATTGATGGACAAGATGGTACATTTAAATATTCTACATAAAAATCTCACACCAAGCGCCTCAAAATTAGAACTACAAGGAAACTATTATTTTAAATCTGGTACAGACCAGCAACATCGAGCCAGTTATTGAACAATGGCTGTTGTACAACAGTTCACAGCAGCTCTGTATGCTACCTCAAAGCTCCCACGTTAAACTAGTTTGACAATTTGTGGTATGAAATGGAATTACAGCCACGCAAATTTTATATTTCAAGTGAACACATGGTAACGGAAAAACTCTTGGAGATTTGGAATGATACATCCCTTGTCATCACTCAAAACTTAATAGATAGTATGCCAACCCATTTAAAAGCCATAATTGTCACATGTGGTGGACTTACAAAATATTAAATTGTACTTTTAACTTTTATTTCTATTAAGAAATAAGCAGGGTATGGATAATTTTGTGACTTAATTTTTGTACTTCTTTCAGTAATATTTTTTTCTTAATCTTTGTCCAGCGACTTCCAAACTTTTGTGTTACGACGACTATTGCATTGGTTACTACTTAACATATTTAAGCTCAAAAAATCTTAGTTCATCCTAATTTCTATCATTAGGATTTTTCATGTTAATTTTAATCGTTGGATGGGTACAAATAATTTTATGTGACTCACCGTATGCGTCTCTATATCTGCTCATACGAGATATGACTATTAACCGAACTACTGCTGTCATAACACTTTTTATTCGTTACCAATTACAGTCGCAAATTTTTGGCCCTTAATGTACTCCCCTTGGCGATGTCTACAGCGCACAGTGGGTTAGAATCTGAAAATCCTGGCCAAAAATTGAGAAAGGTAGAAAATTTGTCAAACTATAATGATTTCATGTTTTTTGGGTCGCTGATTTCAAATTTGTACTTTATTCAAAAAAAAACAAAAACAAAATGGCGGCCCGAAAGTAACCGCTTTTTTGCTATAAAAGCAACTTTTAAAAATCCAAATTAGAGTATTCATATTTTCTGTAAATAAGATTTCAATTTAATACTTTCCTCGAAAGGGAAACAAATGGCGGACCGGCAGCAACCGCATGTAACCATTGTTTTCGCGATAAAAAGGTGCTTATTATGATCAAAATTATAGCATTGATATTTTCTGCTTATATAATTTCAACTAAATCTCCTTACCGAAAAAAAAAACAGGTGGAGAACCGGAAGTAAAATTTTCTTAAAAAGCTACATATTTTGATTCGAATAAGATTATTTATATTTTTCATTAATAATATTTTAATCTAACTCCCTGAAGAACTCAGTCTGTTGCACTAACTATTAATTCTCAAAAATATGTGTCAAGTTTAAAATAGAACATCCTCTGGTGTACCTCAGGGAAGTATACTTGGACCCTTATTATTTATTTTATTTATCAACGATATTAGCCGTCATACTTACGATGCTTTCATCTCGTTATTTGCGGACGATACTTTGTTAGGGGTCCACTCCGATGACTTGGGAGAACTTAGTCGGAGTGCTAGTAACTTCCATGCAGAAGTATTGTAGAGACAATGGATTAGCACTAAACGGTTCCAAAACTAACCTAGTACTTTTTTCAACACAGAAAACAGATTATAGCGTCTTCGTTAAAATGAATAATTATAGTTTACAACAAAAGGAGGTTACGAAATTTCTTGGAGTATATTTTGATTCTCAATTAACTTGGAACAGCCATATTGATCACTTATTAAGTAAAACGTCTACATACTGCTTTCTGATATGGCAACTACGCCAGCATGTAAGCCTCGACATATTAAAATTGTATTACTTTGCCTATATCCAGTCTCACTTTAGCTACTGCATCATATGCTGGGGCAATAGTCAACGGGTGCATGAACTATTTGTACTTCAGAAAAAAATTATTCGTAATATGCTTTTCAAACCACCTAAAGAGACATGTAGGTAGACCGCTCTTCAATAAATTACGTATTTTAACGGTTCCATCCCTTTACATTTTAAATTGTGTTGTTTATGTTAAAACGAATTTCAATTTATTTACAAATAGAAACGATACATGCAAGACGAGCGGTTATAACCTAAGAGAAAACTATAACCTCGATATTCCAAAACATAACCTTTCCTCCATTGCAAATGGTCCTAGTTTAATGTGTATCAAATTATATAATAAATTACCCGTGGCAATAAAGCAAATAAATATACTTCATGTATTTAAGAATAAGTTTAAGTGTTTCCTGTTAGAACACACTTTTTATTCCGTCGATGAATATTTCAACTGCTCTTTTTTAATTTTAATTTTAATTATGTTTATGAATATGTACATTTTTATGTGTATGTATTTTAATATTTATATACTCATGTACCTGTGTAATAAGTTTGAGTTCCAATATTCCTTTTATGGTTGTAAGTGTAATATCATGTACGTATGTATGTTTTATACTAGTAATGATTGTAATGGTTTTTTTGCATTTGAATTTTAGACGTTTGTTATATATGCATATACAACATAGTTGTCATTCTAAGATGAATTTAATTGTATTTGACTATATTTGACTATATTCCGATACTTTTTTTGTAAAAGTCTTATGGAAATAAATGGCATTATTATTATTATTATTATTATTATTATTAAATGGAGGGCCAAAAGTAAGAACTTTTTGTAACCTAGCATTGCACGCAACGTATCTTCAGTTAAGTTACATTAGGTTACTAAAATTATTTTGTGTTAAGAATTGATCGCAGAGAACCTCCGTTAAGTTGGATTAGGTTAACTAGTATAAAATAAAAAATATATATTTCACGGAACATTGAGACACCCTATATTTCTCCTTCCACTGGTCAATAGTGTACACCAGGTATATACATTTCCCCCCTTGGTTGGGACTTATTGTATTGGGGATAAACACCTGCTTTGACGCAGGTACAATTATAATTGCCCCCGAGAACGGTCTATTAGACGCGCCTTTCTATTCTTGCATTTTTCACTGAAATGAGCAGTTTCCAAGCAGCCAATTTTTATGAATTTCTTATTCCACTAATATTTCCCACATGTTAAATTGTGAATTAGTGTGAGAACTCTAGTTAATTAGTACTCGAGTCTAATTAGTGTAGATACAAACTATTTTTCTACTTTTCTGTCACTACCTTAACATGTGATGTGACATATAACATAATAAGAAATACAAAAATTTGAATTTTAATGCATAGATAATTAATATTTTAGGTACATATCTTCAAGAGTACTTAGCTTCTACTTTTTTAAATAGGAAATACACCGAAATAAAAATTCACAACACACGTTGAGTATTTCGGGACCGATTCTCGTACCGTTACGCACTCGAAGGTGGCCAACTTTCGACTGAAGTAGAACGGCAGGTATAAAACCTAGGTAGCTGTCGTTTCAGTATTACACGCAGGAAACCCTGCTTCACAAAGCAATATGAATTAAAACAGAATATAACGAACTTGGTTTATCGATTTTTGGCCAGGATTTTCCGATTCTAACCCACTGTGCAACGTTCCGTACGACTTTTCTATTGTTGAAAGCAGTGCTGGAAGTCTGCTTCTGTCAGCTGGTTCAGAACTTCCGGCGATTTTGCTTTAACCACTTCCACATTTTTGAATCTTGTCCCCTTCAGTGTCACCATGTCTAGCAAGCTTGGATCTGTGTCAATATTGTTTAGAATGTCAGCGCAAATGTTAGTTCTTGATTCCTTTTGCTCGGTAGTGAGGAGTTTTGGAACCATTTTTGCGCAAACTTTGCGCATGTTGAACGATTCATGCAAAATCTGATATTTTCGTCCGTTTTTGAAGTTGAGGGCAGTCCGGGGCGCGGATCGTCTTTCGCGTCGTTTCACGTCCCCCTTTAAACCGTTCAAACCTTTCAAAAACTTGTGTGCGGGATAAACATTCATTCCCGTACACTTCTTTTAACATTGCATAAGCTTCTGTAAAAGTTTTCCCCAGGTTAACAAGGAAGTTGAGATTAACCTGTTGTTCCATCTGAACACTTCACATTTTTCGACGCGTCACTGGTACGTAGACTAATTCAAACAACTGCTACAAACAAACTGAGTGACCCTCTGGCTTGTCCAGCGAACTCACGGTGGGGAAAGTATTATCAGACACAGTTTTGTTCAAACTTGTCGCGACACGCTCGCAGCGCGCTAGTAGCAGCATCAATTCCGTTATTTAATAGCCACACCTCGTATAATGTATTGTGGTAGTTCCCACTGCAATTCGTTGTCTGTTGGGTGGTTGTACATATAAATAAATAAATAAATAAATAAATAAATAAATAAATAAATAAACGAATGAACAAATGAAATAAATAAACATTAAAGTATAAAAACTAATATTTTCCAATCATTGTAAAGGTGACAAATGCAAACTCTTTTTAAAAATAAACGAACGTTCTGGTTATTTTTCGATTTAGAGAATCAGAATCAGAGCATTAAAATACACACTCATTATTTTTTATTGATTAATGAAATCATCCGGTATAAAATAATCAGCCTCCAAGTGTCCTTGCCTCCCGAACCGTTAAGGCGGTTTTCCACTAAACGAACAGTTGAGTTTATGTTGTATTTGTGTTTTCTAGAACCTGAAAGACAAAAACAAATCTGAAACAAACCCAAAACTCTTGTTCTCATCAAGCGGGCTACATTTTGTTCGAGTTTTGTTTTTGTTTTCGGTCCTTTTCCAGTGCTTGTCGTGAGGAAGTTAGAACACATTTTTTCTTCAAACATCTCGACCTTTTCCGGCGTATACTCAGTAATATTTTTGATACATTGGTTGTTTTCACAAAGAGAAAATTAACTTTTGCTCCGCGAATTCCCTATATATATATTAAACAAACTAAATTATTATCTACAAAAAAAATATGTTATTGACTTATCTACCAGTTTTGTACAAAATTCGTATTCAGACTAGCAAAACGAAATACAAGGCGAAAATAGAAAACACGACAAGACCGTTTCCACTAAACTCGAGTTTCAAAACACGTCTAAACCTTTCGCTATGACCGGTTCCGAGCTGGATCCAAAAAACAAAACTCCAACTATCGCAAAACACGCCAGTCTTCAAAAAGTTTGCGAAAAGTTACAGTTTTGTTTTATTCGACACAAGTTTGTTTTTTGTTTTGTCCGTTTAGCGGAAAACCGCCTCTAGCCGGGTTGTTAATCCTAAACTACGCGGAAACGGCGATGCAAAACACTCGTCGCTCAGGCTTAAACAGGGATTTAATCGGCTTTTCCAATTAGGCGTGCAGCGAGGCGAAGGGTTAACGACTCTTCGAGGGCGCACAGCCCCTTGTGAGGCCTAAAAAGTGTGCGGTTGCGAATAATAATAGGCGGTTTTTCCAAACAAATTGTAACACATACGAGTTGCCGAGCTTTTTAGTGGAATCCTGGCTCTCCCGATCGATACACTGAAAGAATAGTTGCGTTATTATCAGGGTTGGCCGATCGGGCGGACCATTGGGTTCAATTGTTTCGCCCGACCGTCTGACAGATCATCATTATTATTAGTAGAACCCGGAGGTTAAAAACTCCGCTCCAGAAAAAAATGTTTTATCGTTTTCAGGGGTCTGACTATGTATACTATATGTTTTTTGGGTCGCTGAAACCCGAATCTGAAGTCCAAATTGCTCCATCAGATCCGGTTCTTTTCCTAACCTCAAAAAACACGCCTAAAACCATGAAATTCAAGCTAAAAATTATATAATTTGATAAAAACCCAAACGAAATCCCATAATCATATATTTCATCAATTCCATAACCATATAATCTCAAAACTCCATAACCTTAGGCCCCATAACCTCAAAAACCCAATAACCTTATGATTCTAAAACCCCATAACTCAGTAAAAAAGAGACTTATACGCGCTTAAGCATTGTAAATCGATATGTTTGAAACGGATTTGCCCTTCAATCCCAGTACCACTTAACCTCAAAACCGCGTGATCCTAAAACCTCATAACCTCAAAAATCCCATAACCTTGCGATTGAAAAACCTCGTGACTAATCTGCGAAGTTATGGGATTATATAAAGTTCAAAATTTGTTGTGTAATTTGATTTGAAAAGACACAGATAAAGTTTTCAGATGATTACGTGAGAACCGCTCCCACTAAAAAAAATAAAAAGTCCAAATCTGAAAACTAGACACTTAGAGGCTACAATATCCTTTTTTTTTTATTTTCTGTACGACCATTTTTCTCCGAGTTATCCCTTGTTGAAAATCACCCAAAAATTTGGAATTTTTTTTAATATCCTTTAATTTTTGTTACTAGTGTATTTCTGGCGGTTTTCGAGGTTGCTGATTTCAAATTTCAACATGCCAAAAGCAGGAAATGTACCCCAGAGGTGAAAATCGAATGTAACAGGGGTTGAAGGGGGTATTTTGTCAAATTTTCATTTCTTACCCCTATATCAAAATTTTGAGGGTGTATTGATTTTTTTTGAGATTGGGTTCGAATTCAGCATCGAAAAATACATGTGGCTACTAAGGTCAATATCCAGGATCACGATTTTTCAGCTGTGTACAGCTACACAAAAAACAATCATGATCCTGGTTATTGTTCCGCATTCTGTTATTTGAATCCTCTGCATTTTGTGGACTGGTGGTATAGCCTTTTGCCTTTGAATATATCGAAAGAAAATAGGCCGGAGGCGTAAAATCTAGAGATTTCGGAGGCCTATTGGGTAAAAATTTATTTTAGTGACTTTTGTGAAAATGGCCAAAAATATATCGGATGTTTTGCTAAAATCGTTGGTTCTCATATAAAAAGCGATTTCAAGTCGGGGGGGAGCAAGGTTTTTACTGGCGCAAATGCAAAAAAAATGCGAAAATAGGCGTCAGAATTTAAGATGCCAGCGCCAGTGCGGAAAAAATGCGAACTAACGCTTGGGACATTAGCCGTTTGTTTTTACATTGCTGTTAATGTGTTTTATATTCAAGTTGCCGCTTTAATTTATTATTTATGTGTAGTATTTGATTATTTACTACCTAAAACACTTATTGTGATCAAGGTTTACTGTTTACAAGTTGCTGGCATAATTGTAGTGATTTTCTTTTTAATTTTAGACTGATAGAAAGATACCTATGGAAGATACATTTTTAGGTTGGATCGGTTTATTTTGAAAAGTTTTAATAAATACTTCAAGGTATACACGTGTTTTTTTACAAAATTGTTTAATATTTTAATTGAAAACAGTTTTAAGTAGAATGGCAGACATTAGATTGAGTATCTTGAAATATATGGAATATTTAGATGGATTGAGATGAGATGAGATGAGATATTTAGATGATTTGATGAATGGAGATGTTCTGAATGCAGGAATTTATTATATAAAATATATAATAAATGATGCAGGTCATTCATGACTTCATGAATTTAAAGGTACTGCAGTGTTTTTCAGTATCTTTCGCTTTTTTAAAATCCTTAGCTGAACCGAAAAATAATAATGATAAATATATGTACAATAACCTTAAAAATACTAAAACTTACATCGATAAAAGGAATCCTACTCAGCAAAATGAAGAGAACAGACTGTCATAAATTTACTGATGGGCTTTCCTATCCTCAATTTTAATATCCAAGCCTTGCGCTTGTCTATACGTTCCTTTGACCAAATTTATTTATAAGGCAAACTTGATGCTTTTCTTATTCAAGAAATATATGAAAAGTTAATTGGGGATCCCTCTTAATCCAGGACAAACAGCGAGGTACACAACAATAGTGATTGATTATAATTATAATACTCACAAATAACGCTAATATAATAATTTTTAATGAATACAACACAAATATAAACGGAAAACTTTCAAAACACAATGGCACTCAAATGGAAGTTTGAATAAACGATGACCCAGTCGTTAGTTTGTTGAGCGACCACCAGGGAGCGTAACGCTTATCTTGTTTTACCTATAGTGTGCGATAATTGCATATTTTAACTCCCGATTGTGACCGAAAAATTGGCTGATTTTGACAAAAAATCAATAACAAAGTAAACCTTTACTTCCGACACAATCCCTTTATGCACTTATAGCACACCAAATTACGTGCGAAAACTCCGAATTACTCGCGAATAAATGGAATCGACTCCAGCTGTTCGTTTGGCCAAAATGTCCAAAATTAAATCGGATTTTTTTGATAAAATCGTTGGTTTTCATTTAAAAAGCGATTTCAAGTTGGGGGAGCAAGGTTTTTACTGGCGAAAATGCAACAAAAAAATGCGAAAATAATGTGGGAGTATTAGGTTAGGTGAAGGTTAGAATCCAACCTAACCTTTGAATAAATGTATCCAAAAAGAATCTAACCTAACCCAACTGAATGTCAGGTGAGGTTCTTTAGATCGTGAAAAGTATTCACTAAAGAATTAAACCTTCCCTTTGAATTGAAGTATCCCTAAAGAATCTAACCTAACCAAACAGAGGGTTGAGTTTCAGTGCACAAAGATATTCCTTTTACTTGATTTTTGCGAAAATAGGCATGCTTTTCGGTGAAAATAGTGTGCTCAATGCGCATTTGCCGTCACACTATTTTCGCATTTTTGCAAATTTTAGCAACCAAAACTTTGCTCCCCCGACTTGAAATCGCTTTTTAAACCAAAAACAACAATTTTAGCAAAAAAAAAACAAATTTTTTTAAAGCCATTTTCACAAAAGTCACTAAACTGAACTTTTACCGCCTATTGATATATTGACCCTACTTTTCTACCAATCTAGCGTCCAGTAAATATGTCACTCAAATATTCTTGGACACATATTCAGTAAATCGTGTTCATCTTCATCGGGAAAAAGTTCTATGAGAAAAATATTTCTCCTGTAGGGGTTTCTTGAAAAGAGGAAGGTCCTAATACATTATTGTTGATTATTCCTGCCTACACATTTAGCTTTGTGAATGTCGTAAACATTTAGCTTTGTGAATTTTGAAAGGGAACCTTTAACATTCTTTATCGAACGAGGCTTATTTGTACTCCTAATGCTTACAGTTTTGTCTGATGACAGTACCACTTACAATTAAATAAAATGTTGCTTCCTCCGAAAATAGTACGTTCCAATACAATTGTGGTACATACGAGGTGTGTAAATTAAGTAATGAGACTGACAACGGAGCGCCCGATCTAGCAACATTGCGGAGACGGGACTTGGAAGGGCGGTAGATTAACCTGTAATGCACCATCATTACAAGTTTGAACTTGTTAGAGAGATTTGTTTGTTCTTTGTGACTGTTTTCGTAAACCTATTTTTTTCTAAATTTGAAAAATGAGTGACACAGCGCAACGAACACTTTTGCAAAACTTCAACACGCCTACGGAGACAGTGTTTTTTCAAGAGCACAGGTTTTTCGATGGTTTAAGGCATTCTCAGAAGGAAAAGAGTCGATTAAAGATAAACCACGCAGCGGAAGGCCTTCATTTACAAGAACCGATGAAAATGTCGATAGAATACGGGATCCTGTGCGTTCAGATCGTCGGTTGACGATAAGAATGATCGGGAAAGAGTTAAATTTGAATAACACCACTGTTGATCAGATTTTGAATAACTAATTGGGGATGAAAAAAATCTGCGCAAAAATGGTTCAAAAAAAACTTTCACAGGAACAAAAGGTGTCTTGTCTTTTTGAAATCTATTGAAAATGATCCCCATTTTATGGAACGTGTCATTACTGGTGATGAGACTTGGGTGTTTGAGTACGACCCGAAAACCAAGCTCCAAAGCATACAATGGCACTTAACACTTCAAGCTCTCCAAGACCCAAAGAAGCAAGGATGGGCAACTCGAAGATCAAATGCATGCTGATTTGCTTTTTTTATAGCCAGGGAATTGTCCACAAAGGGTTTGTGTCTCCAGGCCAAACAGTAAATTAACACTTTTACCGAGAGGTTCTTGAAGAACTTCGAAAAAAGGTGATGCGTGTGAGACCAAACATCAAGAACAACTGGATGTTGCATCACGACAATGCGACTTGTCACACAGCCATTTCAGTAAACGAGTGTTTAGTCAGTAAACATATTCCTGTGGCTCCTCTGCCTCCTTATTCGCCTGACTTGAGTCCTTGCGACTTTTTTCTCTTCCTGAGATTGAAAAAAATCACCTCAAGGGACGTCATTTTAGGACCATAGAAAACATTCAAACGGCTGTAACCGATCAGCTGAAGGCTATTCCAGTATATGAGTTCCAGCACTGCTATGAGGAATGGATGAACTGTCTCTAGCGCTATGTGTCTATTTTGAAGGAGACAATACTGAATTGTAATTCTATTCGAATAAAAAAATTTAAAAAAACCTAATTTCTCATTACTTAATTTACACACCTCGTAGAGCTATTTTGACAGGATCAGGAATATGAATATGATCACTGATCAGGATCACCTTCATTATGTCCGTGCACCAGTTTAACTTTATACGGGGTGTGCACTTTTATTTATGTAGAAATCCATATAATCCATCATTTTCCAAGATAATCGATTACATTTTTTTTGTTTTCTGCCAGAAATTGGTATGTTTCTGTAAAAAAATCTTCGAAACGTCCAACACCTGGCGTTGTGCAGTTTTATTTATTTTATACACATCAAATTCTAGTCTCAGATGGTAGTATACACTGCAGTAGGTGCTAGTTGAATAAACTCCTTAAACTCATCTACTGAGTTAGATATAACTGATCAAATTTGACCCGGACTGGTCCATTAAAACCGCGCGCGTAAACCAAATCGATAAATATGGCAGCATTTCTTTACGACGCGAAAAGTTTGTTTGGCGCTTTTTACTATGGAAAAAAATTGAACAAGGAGTTTGCTTGAAATTTTGCGTTTCCAATGGAATTACGGCTACGGAATCATTGAAAATGTTATAGTGTTTTGGGGAGTGAACTATATCGTGAACGCAAGTATTTGAGTGGGATAAAGCATTCAGTGAGGATCGTGAGGTCGTAGAAAACTTGCCTCATGCGAGTCGTCCATCCACCTCCGTTAACGACGATAACTTCGAAAAAGTGAAAGAAATTGTGCTCGAAAATCATCGTGTTGGCATTAGAGAGATACCAGAGGCTCTCAACATCTCTTATGGATCGACTCAATACATTTTGGTTGATGTTTTGGGTATGAAGCGCGCCGCCGCCAATCTCGTACCAAAAGACCTGATTTTTTTGCAAAAAGAACGTCGAGTAGAGGTCGCAAAAGAGATGATTCATTACGTGGGTTTATGAATATGACGTCGAAACTGCTTAACAATCTAGCTAATTGCGCGCCAAAAATGAGCCGAAACCGAAAAAACCACGTCAAAGTCGGTCGAAAGTCAAAGTGATGCTCATCGTTTTCTTCGATTACCGTGGTGTGATTTACCATGAATTCGTTCCACAGGGTCAAACGATCAATAAGAAATACTACTTGGCCGTTTTGTGGGCAGACAATTCATGGGTTTTTCACCACGATAATGCGATATCACATTCCAGCCTGATTGTGACTGAGTTTTTGGCCAAACACGAAACAAAAGGCATCGCTCAGCCACCGTATTCACCAGTTTTGGCTCCCATAGACTTTTTTCTGTTCCCGAAACTCAAATATCCGCTCCGGGGAACGCGCCATGAGTCGATTGAGGCCACAAAAAGTAATTCGCTGAAGGAACTAAAGGCCATCCAGGCCGAGGTCTAGAAGTGTATGGAAAATTGGATTAACCGTTGGCATGCTTGTATTAGCTCAAAAGGAGCCTATTTTGAAGGCGATAATAAAGATTTGTATTAAAATACATAAAAATGTTGTTTTTTTTTTTAACCAGTCCAGGTCAAATTTGATCAGAGGTAATTTATAAACATGTTTTTACATGACCCCGTAAAAAAGTCCAGCAGGTTAAGATCGGGCAATAGAGTGGCCACCCAGTTCGCCCGATCTTAAGCAGCTGGACTTTTTGTGGGGCCATGTACATAATTATCTCCGATGAGATCTAATAATTATCTCTGATGAGATCTAGTAAGATCGAAATCTGGATCTGCTGTTTTGATGGTGGACGACGACAAACGTGGAATCATCTTCGCTGCTCTCAGCGTATGTCGTAATGATTGCGAAGTATCTCGAACGACCTCATAATTTCGCTGCGCATTGCCCGAATGGAAGTTGCCATACGCCTTCAGTTACGCAAGTGGATTCGGTACACAAGACAATTAGGTTAGTGAGTCGGGCGACCATTATGGATACTGGAAACATTCAATTCGTTTATCGGGGCCGCACTTAAAGCCTCAGGGGGTCGCTCGAAGCCGTCGGACTTTTGCAGTAATGCATTTTTATGGTATATCTTGTTGATAAGTCGGGTTGTTTGTTTCTCGAATAGATCCCCATCGTTTACATAAACACGAGGGAGAAGTATTGGCTAACAAAATATTTTTAAAATACGTTTCATTCGTTTATTGTATAAGCAAATAGACTGTTATAAAGTCAGGGATATACTTTGTTTTTTTACAAAACTTTCAAATTGCAAAAAGGAATTTTATTCTAGTTATCATATCTATGGAAAAGAAAAGTTTCATTAGGACAAATGCTGTCATAGCGTGTCATAGCTTTCAGTGGTTTTAATGTGAAGAAATATCCGTGCAAAAAGAACATTTTAGAAATTATTTGGAAAACAGAAAACATAAAAAAGGAAGGGTTTCATATTATGATAATAAAGGAATAAAACATTTCAAAGCCTTTGTCATCGGTTATCAATTATTTATTTGTTTTTTTTCTTATTCGAATAGAATTACAATTCAGTATTTTCTCCTTCAAAATATCTTCCTTAGGAAACCACACAGCGCTGGAGATCGTTCTTCCATTCCTCATAGCAATGCTGGAACTCATATACTGGAATAGCCTTCAGCTGGTCGGTTACAGCCGTTTGAATGTTTTCTACGGCCCCAAAATGACGTCCCTTGAGGTGATTTTTCAATCTCGGGAAGAGAAAAAGTCACAAGGACTCAAGTCAGGCGAATAAGGAGGCTGAGGAGCCACAGGAATATTTTTACTGGCTAAAAACTC
The DNA here is from genome assembly GCA_029963805.1 of Aromia moschata. NCBI lineage: Eukaryota > Metazoa > Arthropoda > Insecta > Coleoptera > Cerambycidae > Aromia > Aromia moschata. The sequence continues at coordinate 364,757 of JAPWTK010000072.1, read as the reverse complement.
GTTTACTGAAATGGCTGTGTGACAAGGCGCATTGTCGTGATGCAACATCCAGTTGTTCGTGATATTTGGTCTCACACGCATGACCTTTTTTCGAAGTTTTTCAAATACCTCTCTGTGAAGTGTTGATTTACTGTTTAGCCTGGAGGCACAAACTCTTTGTGGACAATTCCCTGACTATTAAAAACGCAAATCAGCATGCATTTGGTCTTCAACTTGCTCATTCTTGCTTTTTTTGGGCGTTGGAGAGCTTGAAGTTTGCCATTCCATGTTTTGGCGCTTGGTTTCCGGGTCGTACTCAAACACCACAGTCTCACGTAGTCATGACACGTTCAATAAAATGGGGATCATTTTCAATCGATTCCAAAAAGTCAAGATACTTTTCTCTCCTGATATGCTTTTGTTCCTGCGAAAGGTTTTTTGGAACCATTTTTGTGCAGATTTTTCTCATCCCCAATTCTTTAGCCAAAATCTGATGAACAGTGGTGTGATTCAAATGTAATTCTTCCCCGATCATTCTTGTCGTCAACCGACGATCTGAACGCACAAGATCCCGAAACCACCGAAAAACCTGGGCTCTTGACATTGTCTCCGTAAAAAACACTGTCTCCGTAGGCTGTTGAAGTTCTGAAAAAGTATCCGTTGCGCTGTGTCCAAGTCTGAAGCAAAACCTGATAGCACACCGTTGCGTTGCACAAAATTAATGTCACTCATTTTTAAAACGCACTAGAAAAAAAACAGTCACAAAGAACAAACAAATGACTCTAACAAGTTCAAACTTGTACTGTGGCGAAAAATATTTGAGTGGATGGCATAGAGCTCAGTGTGTAAGACATTTAAAAAGCATTGTACTTTGCAACAATAAACAACATGGTATTCTTCAGTGGCAGTTCCACTTTGATTTGTGTTTAATGCTTTGCGCTTGCCAGTTATCATTTCAATTAGTGGATAAAGTACATTATCGACAATTTATGGAAAACGCTCCGTTTATATCGCAGATGTTCAAAAGAATCATGAATAAAATAAAATCAGTGTTCAAAATAAATATGTCTACGTGACATGAAATGTGCAAAATGATTTAATCCAGTATATTTAACAGTTGGGATAAACTTAAGAATTCCCATGATTCAATGATTTTAAACAATTTTTAACTTATAACTCTTACTTATGTCGATGTAGAAAGGTCATTTTCGATTTCTAAGGCTGTCGTACGGCCAAACCGTATGAATTTAACTGAAAAACCTATTGAACAGAATATCTGTCACCTTGTACTACTGCAATTCTTTGACACAACAGTTTAGTGCACCAACAAAGCAATTATTTGAGTTTGTTAGGGTAATTTCTTTTTTTGAGTTTGCGCTGTTTGCACTTGTATGTAACAAAACGTTCTGTCCCTAGTGCGTACCATCGGTAACTTCGATATTATTAGAGATACAAGATCGATTAAACTTTACGATTAGCAAAATAGTAAATTTTTTAACACTGATTAAAATTAGGTAATTAAAAAACAACTGAACGTATAGTTTTTGAGTTTTTCGACAAAATAACAGTTTTAATGGAACTGTATATTAATTTTTTTATGTATTGGAGTCTGGTGGAGAGGTATTGGAAATCGAGTGGGGTTAAATCAGGTGATCTTGGAGGACACGAAATCAGTCCATTATTTCCAATCCATCTGTCAATAAAATAATTGCTCAGAAAATTACTGATTTCTCTATAATTTTTCCTTGTGAAAAACGGTTAGATAACTATTAAAAGTAACGACGATGTATTTTTTTTTGGCGTGTTTTACTTATCTCTTTCTTCTTACTTATCTTATTCTTATTAACGTTTTTTGTGACCAATGAAAAAAAAACGACGTAAAAAGTATATCCTAACGAGGCGGATTTTCTACGATTAATTCCCCTAATTACGGCTATAAAACTCGCCAAATTGGTTGTTAACGATAAAGTGTATCCAGCGTCAATTGGAACAGCTAGATTAAGAGGGCTTCTACAAGGTGTCCTCAATATTCTAGCGTTACCTGTTGAAATGTAGGTATGCATCAAAATTTGCGATATTTTACCGACACTGCCGATAGGAAGTCCACGTGAACTTGTCGGAGATGCCACGTAAAGTATGGGCGGACTCATAATCTTCACGCGTTTAATTGGTCATTGAGTTTAAAAATAAGGACCTCTATCCACAAACTCAAAGAGTCGTTTTAAATATATACGAGGTGTGTAAATTAAGTAATGATACTGGCAACGTAGCGCCAAATTTAGCAACACTGCGAAGTCTGGACTTGGAAGGGCGGTAGGTTAACATGTAATGCACCTCCAGTAATAGTTTGAACTTGTTAACGTAATTTGTTTGTTCTTTGTGACTTTTGTTTTCGTAAACCGTTTTTTTTCTAGTGCGTTTTAAAAATGAGTGACATTCATTTTGTGCAACGGTGTTCTGTCAGGTTTTGCTTCAGACTTGGACACAGTGCAACGGATACTTTTGCGAAACTTTCTACATGCCTACGGAGACAGTGTTTTTTTCAAGAGTTTTCGGTGGTTTAAGGCATTCTCAGAAGAAAGAGAATTGACTAAAGATGAACTACGCAGCGGAAGGCGTTCATCTTCAAACACCGGTGAGAATGTCGATAGAATACGTTATCTTGTGCGTTCAGATCGTCGGTTGATGACAAGAATGATCGGGGAAGAGTTGTATTTGAATCACACCACTGTTCATCAGATTTTGATTAACGAATTGCGGATGAGAAAAATATGCGCAGACATTGTTCCAAAAAGCCTTTCGCAGGAACACAAGGCCATCAGGAGAGAAAGGTGTCTTGACATTTTGGACTCGATTGAAAATGATCCTCATTTTATGGAACGTGTCATTACTCTCTCCAAGACCCAAAAAAATCAAAAATGAGCAAGTCGAAGGTCAAATACATGCTGATTTGCTTTTTCGATAGCCAAGAAGTTGTCCACAAAGAGTTCGTGCCTCCAGGCCAAACAGTAAATCAACACCTTTACAGAGAGGTTCATGAAAAACTTGGGTCATGCGTGTGAGACCAAACATCAAGAACAACATATCACATAGCCATTTCAGTAAACGAGTTTTTAGCCAGTAAAAAACATTCCTGTGGCTCCTCAGCCTTCTTATTCGCCTAACTTGAGTTCTTGTGACTTTTTTCTCCTCCCGAGATTGAGAAATCACCTCAAGGGACGTCATTTTGGGACCATAGAAAACATTCAAACGCAGCTGTAACCGATCGGCTGAAGGCTATTACAGTATATGAGCTCCAGCACTGCTATGAAGAATGGAAGAACCGTCTCCAGCGTTGCGTGGCTACCTAAGGAAGTTATTGAAGGATATAATACTGAATTGTAATTCTATTCGATAAAAAACTAAAAAATCATTACAAGTCTCATTACTTAATTTTCACACCTCGTATAATTGTTTAAAGACGCAAGTGCGGTTTTCGTATAAAAAGATAAATAAACGGATGACTATGACGGAATCACAACGAATTGTTATACAAAGATAAGAATATTTGCGACAAATAAAAATATATGAAAATTAAATGAAAATTAGTTCAGTAAAACATCTATTTATAAAATAAATCACGTTCGTGATTCTTAAATTAATGCTTATTATTTTTTTGACTTATAACATTATAACAACAATATGATAAATAAGAGAAACAAATAGATTTAAACTTATAATAAGTTAATAAGTTACTAAATTATTTTAATAATTTGAAACAATTGTGGAGCTCTCGCGCAAATCCCGCTAAATCAATTTCCAGACATTTTTTACTTTTTTGCGGATTCCTATACTTCTCAATGATCTCTACAATATAACACTTTACATACAGAAAAAAACCTGTTAAAACCATTTTTAAATAGCTGTCAAATAGGTAAAATAACGCTTTACGCGTTAAGCGGATTTCACAGAAGGACATAGTGTTGATGGCAACATTTCCCCACCTACATATTTTTAGTGTTGGCATACAATATTTCCATAGAATCTGTAAAAGAAACCGCGTAAATACCACAAAATACCGATATTTTGCTGTAGTGTTGCTTGTCAGTGGAATCTTGTGTTGCCAGCGACACTTCGTCGTTCTGTGAAGCCCGCTTATAAGAGAAAAAGAAAAAATCTTGGTACAATGATTTATTACTCAGTCAACCAATCAACAATATGGAAGATGACACGGCTGAACCGTGCGATTGCCTGGCAGAGGAGAACGCCGTGCATGTACTCGTATAGTGCAGATTTTATAAAAAAAAAATCTGTATTTTTTTATTAATAGAGGATTGAGGAAATAGTTTTCTTTTATATACAAAATAAGTGTTCTTTTATATACAAAATATATTTTTATATACAAAATATTTCCATATTTGAACCAAAACCCGCTTAATCCAAAATAAATATTTATTTTTTTATAAGTAAAGGTTAAAAAAATTCTGCGAAAATTGTCAAAAATTGTCCTTAACGATCAGCAGAGTACAAAGTATATATCAGTAAAACGGTAATAAAATTGTATAGACATCCAAAAAAAACGTCATCAACTCTGGCTATGAACAAGAGAGATGGAAATAGCGGACATGTCGAAGCTTTTCGGTTATGTCAAGCTTTTGACAAGTAACTGTCACAATTTATAAAATAAACAATGGCTGTCATATGATGTGACAGTTTTGACAGGTAAATAAGGTTATAAATTCGATTAAGAATAGAAATACGTCTATTTTTTCTCGGCCAACTTTGATGACTTTTTTTGGATGTCTCTAGGTATATTTATTGCAATACGTTTTTTGCGATTTTCCGCAAATTTGACTTTGGGGATTTAGCGGGATTTGCGCGCGAGCTCCACAATTGTTACTGTTAGTTCTGTACTTTGATACTGCCGGAAACACTAAAATAATTTGTAACACCACAGTATCGGTCTTATCAGCACTGTCTTGTCAAAAACACCAGCTTTGCCGACTTTTTCATCTGTTCCTATTTACTTTTGGATACTACTGGACTGGACTACTGGATACATTTTACGAAAAACGCGCAAAACTTCTGACAATTATCGCAAAGCTAAGAACGCGTGCTGGAGACAGGAGTTCGATAAACGTTCGCTTTGCATAAGCAACATACTATTTATTATGAAACTAGGGCCTACTACAAAGTAGGGCTACACGGCGTGAATTCATATCGGGGCATTATGGGAAGAAAAACCCTAAAAGAGAAATCGACACGATGCTGTTGCATGTAAACGGTTTTTAGAGCAGCACGCACGATGATGTTACGTGTGTGAATGGCTTCCAAATGGATTGCGTGACTGTCTGCGAGGTAGGCATCCCTGAATGTAAATTTTCCTGATGCTTACAGTGTGTCCTGAAAAAACGTTTAAATATGTTTCAGGGCGTAGTTCTTTAGGTCAAAATATGACAAAAAGTTCCTTTGGGCATGTCCCCGGAAACGTTTCCTAATCGATAGTGTGTTCGAGGTGTTCACATCGTCGGCATCAGTATTATCTTAATAATAAAAGTGTCACACGTGCATACGCCTAAAAAACTACCATTTGCTGACAAAGTTTAAATAAAGTCATGGGTGATTTCGAAAAATTATTTTACGATAGCGTAACCGTAATGTGTAAGGAAGAACTCTCGTGTAGGGACAAACGCGATTGTATCCGTCACGTACATAGTGTGAAATATAAAAATAAAAAGAGGGTGTGTCCGCGAGAGTTTATGTTCGGCTTACTTCGAATGCTGAATGCCTGTTAATGTACAGTGTGTCCAATTTTCGGCACTTTTGCAGCTGCCTTTAAAGATAGAAAGTCACAGTTTCTTTCTCAGCATAATATTCTTTCGAGCTGACAATTCGGGTTTCAAAAAAGCAAGTCAACTAAGTCTGCTGTTATATAAATTTCGTAATGTACCTTTTCGAAAATTTAAATAACAAAAATAAATCTGTTGGTATTTTTTTGGATAAGTAAAGCTTTCGATCTAGTTTTGACCATGAATTATTATTGGATAAATTGTATATGTATGGTTTAAGAGGTATTCTCACTCAGAAAAAACAAATATTGAATGCGGCATACCTCAGGGCTCAGTACTTGGACCGTTGCTCTTTATCCTTTTCACAAATGAATTATCAAATGTTGTCAACAGGAAAAATTTCACTTTATTTGCTGATGATACGTGTTTTCTTTGCTCAGCTCAATACCAATATGAGGTTATGAAACAGAGTCAAAATATTTTAAACATATTCGTTGAATGGTTTAACAAAAATAAACTTTTCTTAAAGATTTCTAAGACAGAATTTATGCTTTTCAAAACAAAAACTTCTCCAGTTATTGAAAGTTATCTATTGAGAATTAATGGATCTTCAATAACACAAGTCGACAATGTTAAGTTTTTGGGTGTTAGTATAAATCAGTTCTTAAATTGGGATAATCATATAAAAGAATTATGTACTAAATTATCATCGGTGTGTTATGTGCTTTATAGATTAAAAAAAATAACAAGTTCTAAAATAATATTGTCTTACTACTATGCACATTTCTATTCCAGAGTTAATTATAATATTTTGTTTTGGGGATCATCGTCTCAAATGTTAAAAATATTTAGACTGCAAACAAGAGTTTTACGTAATATGTCAGGTGTACATAAATATCATTCATGTATACTTTTATTTAAATAATTTAAAATATTAACCTTACCATGCATCTTTATATACGAAGTATTAATTTTTGTTAAAAGTAACTACTCATCTTTTTGACAAACAACTTCAATCACGGTTACAATACAAGAAATAACTATGGCCTTTGTTATTCCACGACACAACTTGTCTATTTATGAATCTAATCCAGTCTATATAGGTATAAAATTTTGGAATAAACTTCCAGCATACACGGTGAAGACTTTAACTGGAATATATTCGCTAGCGGGGTGGTGAATGATTTTTCAAAAAATTCCCGAGACATGTCAACTTTTAAATGTATTTACCTACATTTTGCAAGTAATGTGAAAAATATAGCCCTTCAGGGGTGGCTGACACCACCCTCGACATGATTTTTTCAAATGCAACCCTATGGCTTGTGACCCCTCATTGTAAATCTGGTGGAAAGAGGAATCCAACGCACTGATCAAATTTTAATTTTTAGTATGTTTGTAGGGTTGCATACAATTAAAACAATTTAAAAATTAAATTTATTTTCAACGTAACAATTGTTCAAAATGTGCACCATTCACTTGTTGGCAGCATCCCAGTCTGTGGTAGGTTTCGTCCCTTACATTATGCAACATTTGCGGTGTTATTTTTCCGATTTCCTCTTTTATCCTTTCCTGCAGATCTGCTATGTTGTTGGGTTTCTGAATGTAAACCCTACTTTTAAGATGTCCCCACAAAAAGAAATCCAGTGGTGTAAGATCTGGAAATCTTGCTGGCCACTCAGTATTACCTCGCCTCCCAATCCACCTACCGGGAAAAATTCTGTCCAGATACTGACGAACAATGGCAGCATAGTGTAGTGGGGCCCCATCTTGCTGAAATCATAACCTCTCGTCGGTCAAGTTAGGGTTTAAGGGGTTTGGAAATAAATGACATAGTACTGGCATTAGTTCGTGCTGGAGTAAACGCAAAAAGTATCTTGCTCCATTAAGAGTGTCATCAAAGAAAAATGGTCCTACAATTCTATCTTCTATTATTCCGGCCCACACATTAGTTTTCTGTGGGCGCTGAGTATGAAGTTCCCTCATCCAATGGGGGTTCTCTTCAGCCCAGTAACGACAATTTTGGCGATTTACGTGCCCATTTAATGTAAAGTAGCCTCGTCAGAGAAAAACTATCCACTCTAAAGATAACTGGTTGGTTTTGATCAATACAAGTCATCAATAAATCGCAAAATTCCAACCGTCGATCTGGATCATCTTCAAATAGCTCTTGAACAGCTTGCATTTTATATGGGCGTTTTTTCTCATATTTAAGTATTTTTAAAACTGTTTTGTGATTAAGATTACTATCACGGGCCAGTTGACGGGCTGGAGTGATTGGATTTTCTTCTAGAGCAAGCAACAAATTCAACTTCGTGTCGTCATCAACAACAGCATGCCTCTTACTCGGTACTTTCCTGACATGACCCATCTCTCGATATTGTGCCCCAATTTTACTAATGGTACCTTGATTTAGTGGTGGCAAGTCAGGATGCGTTTCTCGAAACAAGCGAACAACTTCGCATTGAGTTCGCGCCCTATCACCATATCCAATCATCATCAAAATTTCGATTTTTAGTGATTCAGTTAAATAAGACATTTTCACCAATTTGAAATAACACTTCGTTTCAAACCCTGAATACAGCATACAAACTAAATTACTCTTTGCGGCCGTGTAAAAACACTAGCAAAAAATAACAAATATCAGTAGTGGCAAAAAATTGCTTGGAATTTTTTGTGAGGACATATGAAAAGTAAGGTTTACATTCCAAAACTAACAAACACATTTTGAGTACGAAATTGTTGCGTTAAAAATAAATTAAACCATAAAATTACGTTTTAATTGTATGCAACCCTACAAACATACTAAAAATTAAAATTTGATCAGTGCGTTGGATTCCTCTTTCCACCAGCTTTACAATGAGGGGTCACAAACCATAGGGTTGCATTTGAAAAAATCATGTCGAGGGCTATATTTTTCATATTACTTGCAAAATGTAGGTAAATACATTTAAAAGTTGACGTGTCTCGGGAATTTTTTTGAAAAATCATTCACCATCCCGCTAGCGAATATATTCCAGTTAAAGTCTCCACCGTGTATATGTATGTATAAGAAATTTAGACAGCTTTAAAAAAAATCAAGAAAAGTCTATTAAATGTCTTAATTGAAAATTGTTTTTATGATGTTGATGAATATTTATGTTTTATCCTGGAGTTCAGTTTCCAATTTTATGAACCAATTTATCAAAGGAAAATATTATCTATAAAACAGGTATTACTACATAGTAATTACTATAAGTTATATCTTAACAGTTAATCACTATAAATTATATCTAGCCGATGTTTTTGATTAAAATTGTTGATTAATACAACAACGATTGTTTTTCGACTAACCCACTATTAATTTTTAAAGATAATAAAAGTTTGCGAGTATGCAATTAGAGAAAAATGGCCATCATTTTCAACAGTATTTATGATTAAATAAGATTAGGTAGATATATTTTTTTAATTTGCCAAAAAAACTCACATTAATCAATAACATTGGCTAATAGTAATAACTGTTAACCTAACATTTTCCTTTGCTGAATTGGTTCATAAAATTGACGACTAAACTTGATTGAAAACTAAAATCTGAAGTCCTGTGTATTTACTGTCACATTAGATTTTTTTAAATTTATTATAAATTAAAGTCCACTGGGACTTTAAAGACACTCTGTACAGGATAAACAACAATTTCATGAGTTCTGCTAATCCGCAGTTTGTTTTGAAAAATTACTGAAGTAATTGAAAAATACTTTTTGGACGCCACCTTCAGAGGGATGTAACTCCCTTTGGACGCATTTTCTGGCACATGACCATAGGAGTTTTTTCTTATTTTGACCTAAGGAATCACGCTCCGATTTTTTTTTGCAGCACATCCGGTATACCGTGTCTTCAAACAGCCTCAATTAAGGCAGACTGTAATTTAGGTACCTGTATCGTTTGCGAATTACCTACAGACAAGAAAAATCGAATTAACATAATTTAACCCTTAACCGATTAAGCGCAAAATCTAATCAGCTCCGGATCTCGTCATGGTACATAGCTGTTACAAATTTCCAATATTAATATATTACAGCGTTCTCGAATAGAGAGTTTGTAGATAACATGCACCTACCTATTTTCTAGAAGCGACAAAATAAACTCAGGGAAGTGTAAATGTGGGGTAACTGTTATAGTGTCATAGTTATCATACAATTTTGAGTATGTTGCGAGCAACACTTCAGTAAGATGATGTAATATAATTTTCAAACATGGTCATAAAAAATTCAGTAAAATGGTTATATGAGGCCCGATTTGAATAATGCCTAGCGCACTATTTTTTCTACTAGTTTGATTGAAATTCGTTAAAAATAACAAAATGACATTTACATACCCGTCACTGAAGATTAGACGCAAAGTGGACGACGTGGATACAATTGACTGGATCTGCTGATAAGGTCAGTTATCTGCATTTTGTCAGCTTTATGAATAGTTAGATATACACGGTGGAGACTTTAACTGGAATATATTCGCTAACGGGGTGGTGAATGATTTTTCAAAAAAATTCCCGAGACACGTCAACTTTTAAATGTATTTACCTACATTTTGCAAGTAATGTGAAAAATAATGCCCTTCAGGGGTGGTTGAAACCACCCTCGACATGATTTTTTCAAATGCAACCCTATGGCCTGTGACCCCTCATTGTAAAGCTGGTAGAAAGAGGAATCCAACGCACTGATCAAATTTTAATTATGTTAATTATGTTAATTTTTAGTATGTTTGTAGGGTTGCATACAATTAAAACGTAATTTTATGGTTTAATTTATTTGTAACGCAACAATTTCGTACTCAAAATGTGTGTTGTTTAGTTTTGGAATGTAAACCTTACTTTTCATATGTCCCCACAAAAAATTCCAAGCAATTTTTTGCCACGACTGATATTTGTTATTTTTTGCTAGTGTTTTTACACGGCCGCAAAGAGCAATTTAGTTTGTATGCTGTATTCAGAGTTTGAAACGAAGTGTTATTTCAAATTGGTGAAAATGTCTTATTTAACTGAATCACTAAAAATCGAAATTTTGATGATGATTGGATATGGTGATAGGGCGCGAACTCAATGCGAAGTTGTTCGCTTGTTTCGAGAAACGCATCCTGACTTGCCACCACTAAATCAAGGTACCATTAGTAAAATTGAGGCACAATATCGAGAAATGAGTCATGTCAGGAAAGTACCGAGTAAGAGGCAGGCTGTTGTTGATGACAACACGACGTTGAATTTGTTGCTTGCTCTAGAAGAAAATCCAATCACTCCAGCCCGTCAACTGGCCCGTGATAGGAGCCTTAATCACAAAACAGTTTTAAAAATACTTAAATATGAGAAAAAACGCCCATATAAAATGCAATCTGTTCAAGAGCTACTTGAAGATGATCCAGATCGACGAGTGGACTTTTGCGATTTATTGATGACTTGTATTGATCAAAACCAACCAGTTATCTTTAGAGTGGATAGTTTTCTCTGACGAGGCTACTTTTACATTAAATGGGCACGTAAATCGCCAAAATTGTCGTTACTGGGCTGAAGAGAACCCCCATTGGATGAGGGAACTTCATACTCAGCGCCCACAGAAAACTAATGTGTGGGCCGGAATAATACAAGATAGAATTGTAGGACCATTTTTCTTTGATGACACTCTTAATGGAGCAAGATACTTGCGTTTACTCCAGCACGAACTAATGCCAGTGCTATGTAATTTATTTCCAAACCCCTTAAACCCTAACTTGACCGACGAGAGGTTATGATTTCAGCAAGATGGGGCCCCACTACACTATGCTGCCATTGTTCGTCAGTATCTGGACAGAATTTTTCCCGGTAGGTGGATTGGGAGGCGAGGTAATATTGAGTGGCCAGCAAGATCTCCAGATCTTACACCACTGGATGTGTTTTTGTGAGGACATTTTAAAAGTAGGGTTTACATTCAGAAACCCAACCACATAGCAGATCTGCAGGAAAGGATAAGAGAGGAAATCGGAAAAAATAACACCGCAAATGTTGCATAATGTAAGGGACGAAACCTACCACAGACAGGGATGCTGCCAACAAGTGAATGGTGCACATTTTGAACAATTGTTACGTTGAAAATAAATTTAATTTTTAAATTGTTTTAATTGTATGCAACCCTACAAACATACTAAAAATTAAAATTTGATCAGTGCGTTGGATTCCTCTTTCCACCAGATTTACAATGAGGGGTCACAAGCCATAGGGTTGCATTTGAAAAAAATCATGTCGAGGGTGGTTTCAGCCACCCCTGAAGGGCTATATTTTTCATATTACTTGCAAAATGTAGGTAAATACATTTAAAAGTTGACATGTCCCGGGAATTTTTTGAAAAATCATTCACCACCCCGCTAGCGAATATATTCCAGTTAGTCTCCACTGTGTAGAAAAGCCCAACAGTTTTGTAGTTTAATAGTAATTACATAGGCACACAAAATAAAAATAAAAGTCGAGTGATAGAAGGCAGACCTATGTATTTCCATGCATTTTGACCCGCTGTAAATACCGGGTGTAACAGGATCATGGTACACCCCTTTTCTCCTTTAGTTTTCAAGATAGTTGATTGAAATTTGGGATATCCTATATACATAATAAGAGGCACTGTCTGACATACAAGTGATTTTTTTTCCACTTCCGGTTTTGCCGGAAGTGACACTAACTTTCGATTTTTAAATGGAATACCCTGTATATTATTGCATATTTGAATTCTGCATTATTTTCTGAATCCAACCATACCAAATAAGTGACATTTCAAACGTCAATATTTTTTACAATTATAATTTTTAGTTTTCCATTTAAGTGGGCCATGACCATGATTTATTGTAAATGACCCATGCAATGCTACAAAAATCAAAATCCCGTCAAACATACTAAAATATGTGATTTATGAGCAAATAAAGTTCATCAAAATTGTTTTTGGAGCAGAACTCAATTTTTTCAATTTCAATTTTTTCAATTTTTTAATTTAAAAAATATTGACGTTTGAAATCTCACTTATTTAGTATTGTTGGATTCAGAAAATTATGCAGAATTCAAAAAATGCAATAATATACAGGGTGTTCCGTTTAAAGATCGATAGTTAGTGTCACTTCCGGCGAAACCGGAAGTAAAAAAAGAATCTCGTGAATGTCAGACAGTGTCGCTTATTATGCATATAGGCTATCCCAAATATCAATTAATTATCTTGAAAACTAAAGGATAAAAGGGGGTGTACCATGATTCTGTTACACCCAGTATAAGGAATTTCGACATTACCTCAAAAAACACTAAAAATGACCAAAAAATCCAAAACAAATAAATTAAAAGCTGTAACCAAAAAATTTAAACCTAACATAACCCTAACTCAAGAGATTTACACCAAGAACTTTAAACCAAAAACTTAAACCTATTATAAATTAAGGCGAGAACTGCTAAGTTCCTAAGACAAGAACTGTTAAGGTTTAGAGTTTTTTGTATAAAGTTACTGTCTTAGAATATGTTGCATTTTACATAATAAGAAATATTTTTTTATTAATTCGTTGATTTTTTTCGATATATCAGAACTTTGAATTTACTAAAACAAGGCAATCATTTTACACAAAGACCTTTAAACCAAGAACTCTAGATCTAACAAAACTTAAGGCAAGAACTTTGCACCAAGAACTCTAAATGTAACATATTCTAAGACAGGGACTTTACACAAAGAATTCTAAACCTTAATCGTTCTTGCTTTAGGAATTTAACAGTTCTTGTCTTAATTTATAATAGGTTTTTGGTTTACAGTTCTCGTCTCCAGTTATGTTAGGCTTAAAATGTTTGGTTTAAGCTTTTAATTAATTTGTTTTGGATTTTTTCGACATTTTTTAGGTATTCTTTGAGGTTACGTTAAAATCCCTAACTGATCAGATCATTCTGACCTCATATTTAGTTTCAACGCTTCAAATTACGTGTGTGTGTGATCAGCTCGTTTAACCGTTTTGTTTACTTGTTTGGGATTTTTCGTGCGTTTTTAAGGTGTTTTTCGAGGTTATGCCTGAATTACTAGCTGATCAGTCAATTCTAACTTCAGATTCGGTCTCAGCGCCCCAAAATACGTATGGAAGTGGTGGTCAACTCATTTAAGCTTTTTATTTACTCGTTTGAAAAATTGCGGGCATTCTTAAGGTGTTTTTTAAGATTAGGAAAAAATGCATGAGCCAATCAGACAAAACGGACATCGAATCCGTGTTCAGCGGGTTAAAGTCCCTGGTAATACACAGGTCTGCGTTTTGCACTCGACTTTTGGGCGCCTGTGTTTTTATTATGGCAGTATTAAACGAAAAGCAGAGAACTCAAATTTTAATGATGGTGGTGGACTATGGTGACAGAAAACATAGTAAAAACGTAAAAGTAGGTCATAAGTCATTTGAGAATATAATTTTTCTGCCAAGGTTCTGATCTTCGTTACGTTTACCTATGACAGTATGGTAAAATTCAATGGGTCTCTAAAAATCACTGTTTTTATGTTCTTGTGCCAGCTGTACTTTATACGGGTGCAGCGTTTCTTTTTTTTAGTGAATTCTACCAACTTCTCTTGTAGATAAATGTGGATTTTCTTGCAATGATAACAACGCATCTAATGCGTTCTTCCCTGCCGCAGCTGTTTTTGGTCTTCCTATCCATGCTTTATCTTTGACACTACCAGTTTGCAGGAATGTATTTAATAAATTTGAAATGTACCCTTCATCGATTTGTGGCCGATTCAGATAAAGTTCATGAAACAGGGTGCACACTTCTTGATAAGAATGATAAGTGCGTGTTCCGTCGTGATAGCCCACCATGATCAAAATTTCAGTTCTCTGATTTTCGCTTAATGCTACCATAATAATAATTGTTACTAAACTACAAAACTATTGGATTTTCCTATCTTCACCTATTTACAAAGCTGACAAAATGCAGATGACTGACTACGACCTTGATAAGAATTGGATTAACCGTTGGAGCGCCGGAAAGTCTTATATAAGACGCCGTTATAAAAACCCGTTCTAGATATGAATGTGATGTGTGTCATGTAGCTCATTGTCTTGCCCTCTGTTTCCGCATATATCATACCAAACAGCAGCTACCATAGAAAAGAAAAATCTTAGAATGTTAAGTCAATCCTTCGATAAAGAATATACCAAAAATATAGAATAATTCAAAAGTAGAAAAAAAACAACAAAAAACTATACGGTAAAAAACATATAATACTAAAAACTTAAAACAAAATACCAAGAACTCTAAAAATATAGTAAAAAGCGAAAAAAAATTAAGCCACAAAGTCTCTCACGTCGTTGGCTTCGGGTAATACTGAATGAGAGACCATCAGTCACACACTGAACGGCAAAAATGATTCCAAAATCACCATAAAAATCAATCCGATTTTGAATCGATGGAGGGAAAATGTGTTTACGCTTCGGATTGGCTAGTGACAACCTACTATGTTTTTTCCAACCTACTCTTGTAAATTATCTATTTCAGGAATTTTTTTTTAGTTCAATTGAATGAATTCCCTTCAATGGCTAATAAATATTTTATAGTCAACGTCGTTTAAAATTTGATAAAACAATTTTCTTACCCAGTGAGAGAAAAAAGGAGCAATACATACTCTCCCCTGAAAAGAGTAGAGTATTATATACTTTATTGTTATAAACAAAATTAATCTTTCCTGATTTTGGAAAATTTTCTACTCACAAAAACTTATTACAAATTAATATTGTAGATACTTACGGCAGAGTCCGAGAAAAATGATAAAAGGGGTAGTTTCTAATCAGAAAGGGGTGGTTTTTGAAGGGTAACGCAAAAATTACTATCATCATCGCATTCCTCATCCTCGAAAACCCCGTAGAAGCATTACTTGGATTTAAAAAATTTTTAAAAAATTAAAAATTTTCCGGATCGTTAGCTGCCGGAACGTCTTATATAAGACGCAATTTGAAGTTTGTACTACAGGGGGTTCAATTTACAAAGTAGGACTAAATCACTGGGATTTTTTAAGGCAAAAAAAAGTGCTAAAAACCCCGACGCTCCAAAGGTTAACGAAGTCGAACCAAGAGGGGTGATTTTTGGGATTTTTTTTTCTCAACTTTTTTCTTATGAAACCGTATTATAATGTGTTGGTGTCATATACAGGAAGATATGTTCATCCCAAATATACAAAGAAGTCAGTTACCATAGCAACAAGTCGCCAAACAACAAAAAAATACGCTCGAAAACTTTTATTACAATTTTTTTTAAAATACCAAATGTTTCGAGAAATACAAGCACCTTTCCTTAATTTTTACTCTTACTGTATACAAGGATAGTCCCAGAAGTACCTGACCTGACGTACAGATGGCGGTTGTTGTTTGAAAAGAATGACTATGGTGGAAAGTACCAACCTTATAAACGTTAAGTTCGAAGTTTGGCGACGTTACGTCAAAATATTTGTTTGGTAGCCACTAATAGTGAACGCTTTCAGTGAGCTTGTAAGCCTGGAAAAAATTGGTCATCGTTATGTGGTTCAATACTTTCATTTAAGGAGGTTCGTCTTTAATTGCAAAAATAATTAAAAGTTGATGAAATTGTTGATATATATTCTTCAAGTAATAAAATTATCTTCAGAATTGTTTGGGATTTTTTCACCATCTAGTTTGCGAGAAAAAAATAATCAAAAAAAGAAATTTAACATGGGCTCTTATGAACGTAGCTATTGAATTTGATAAAAACTACGTTTTGAATAATTAGAAAAATCTGAAACGTTGTACACGCATAGCAATAACGTCTAGGAACAACATACATAGAACAACATTCTACGTAATTTTTCCGTTTTCAAATTTTAAATTTTCAAGAATGATGTCCGCCATATTGAATACGCCATCTTGTATTTCAGACTTTTTTCCTGTTAACTCAAAATGTTACTAAAACATGAAATGACATAGGAAAAGTATAATTACAAACTCCTATTTACTTTTATAATGAAAAACGCGCCATTTATTGAGAAATCCGGCCGCCATTTTGAATCCGCCATTATTGAAAATTGAAAATTTAGTCAAATATATTCTGTAGTATTGTTTTGATACAGGAAAATGAATGTGGATCAAGAAAAACTCACAATATCATTATTTTCTCGTGAATACTAGAGAAAAATTCATATGTCATGAGATTTTCTGCAATGTCCGCTATTTTGAAAAGATTAGAGTTAGTTGAGGTCGGCAAAAAAATCCTATCATCAACTCCAACTATCGCCTCCACCTCCCTCCACAATCCGGAGTAGGTTAGAGTACGTTTTGGACTAAAAAAAAAATATATAAAAAAAATCCCTAAATGTTCAGTTCTTTTCTCCATAAAGTCAGCCATATTTTTTTTCTAGAGCATTTAATCACAATTCTGACCCGGAAATCGAAAGACCACATCCGAAAACATTAGGATAAGTGGTTTTTATTGAGTAAATTTATTAATTTCCCTTCTAGATTGACGCTCCAAAAAGGACGAAAAACTGTGTCCGTTTGGCCGTTAATGGGTTAAATCAAAAAAATGGATGGACATTTCACTTTTGCAAGTTGGAACCCTGATTTCTTATACATGGAAGAGATGTTCTTCTTATACAGAGAAGAGAAGTTTCCCCCTTGCCCCGCACCTCGGTGACCAACCTCATTAAAAGGCCAACCAATATCAAAGTGGAGCTAGATTCTACTCTGGGGGAGTCTGCTCCTTCCTTTACAACAGTAAAATATTAGGTGGCAGAGTTTAAACGAGGCCGTACCAGCTGCCAAGACGAACATCGCAGAGGCCGACCAAATGAGGTGACCACGCAAGAAATGGTGAAGAAAATCCACAAAATGGTATTGGAAGAAGCCATGGATGAAACATGAGTCCATCACTTTACACCTGAGACGAAGGAACAGTCAAAACAATGGGCTGAAAGGGCGAGTATTATGCGAACTAATTGCAACGTTCGAGTGATGAAATCAAGAAAAAACGATAGCATATGGCTAAGAAGAAAGTTTTGTTTCATCAAGACAATGCACCAGTTCACACATCGCACTGCATGCATGCACGCATTGCTTCCTCACGCATTCGGATAATTTTCTGTTCCCAAACTTGAAAAAATGTCTCGGTGGTAAAAGATTTATAAACAATAAAGAGGTGGAGTCTGCAGTTGATGGCTATTTTGAGGAGCTCGACGATTCTCACTACAAAGAGGGTATCGAAACTATTGAACATCTCTGGGAAAAGTGTATCGAACTAAAAGGACACTATATAGAGAAATAAAGATATTTTTTCCCAATTTTTTTGTTTTCTTTCTTAGGTCGGGTACTTCTGGGACTACCCTCGTATATTTCATATTTTAAAAAGATTCACTAATACGAATTTTAATTAAAAGCCTATTTTTATAAAGTTTTTTTTACATATATTTTTATATTTTTGTTTCCATATTCTAAATAAGTGATGCAGTAGTGTGCATTTAGTTTGAAACAAAATAAACCCACATCCGCAAAGACAATATATTTATGTTAAAGTTCCTTTTTATTATTACAGAACAATATTTTGTTCTTGTATAAACAAAACTCTGAAGTATTTATTCGTAATCTCGACTTCCTCAATATAAAAACTAACGATCGGTTCTATTTCCACACGGATTATTCCATAATACCTTTCGAAATCAGCAGTCCCTATCGGTTCGGCGTCGATATTTGAACAATAAATATCGGTTATGTTTACAGTCAGTAGAGAAAGGTAACTTTCATATGGTATCTTTTCGAAGAACTTATTGGCATTGTGTAGAAACAAAATGCGTATTTCTGAGATACGAATATATTGAAAATCAGTTTTATATTCAGCGCTTAATTAATTTATTCGTGTTTATAAGGTATTTATAAACGCGTGGTGGGAACGGCAGAAAACATTACAATCTATCAATTTCGACAACTTTGAATGAAAACGTATTGGGTCGCTGTATTGGGAAATCCACGAATAATAATTTATTTTTAAGTGTTAAATAAACTTAGGTCTAACCTTTGGACGCGTAGAAATAAGCAAAGTTGTACAGTGCTAACTGAATAACTGAGCTAACTGAAGAAAATAAACGGATGTAAGCTTCTCTACTAGTGGTAACAGGTGACATGATCGTCATAGATGACAACAGAAGGCCATCAACTTTAAATAGGACCTGTGGTAAGTGATACCTCGTTTGACAGCTAACTAAAAGACCTATTCAGCCATACTAATTTTGTTTGGGTTTAGGGTAGTTTTTTAGCGTTTAATTAATAAATTAATTTTTTTTTAATCAATAACCAGCTTTTATCCTAAGTGTTCAAAATGTGCTCTATCTACTTCCTGACAGTAAAACATCCTCTTGCTAAACTATTTACTCTTTCAAATGTGTCAGCGGAAAGTCTTCCCTACAGTCGTCAACAATTCGTTGATTTAAAACGTCAATACTGTCAGGTTTTGTAGCGTAAACCTTAAGTTTAAGATACCCTTACAAAAAAAAAGTGTGGGGTGATCGAGCTGGCCATTCTATCGGACCTTGTCGTCCAATCCATCTACCAAGACATTTCTCATCTAGATAACGTGTTACCGCTTAATAGTGTGCAGGAGCCATCTTGTTGGAACGTTCTTTCCAAGTTATTAAATTCATCTTAATTGTCTTTCGGAATTTCAAAAATTAACAGCCCAATTGCGTTTTGTAACATCTCCAGATACACTTCGCCGGGTTAATGTTCAAAAATATAGACCCAACTAGGTTTCCCAGAATACCGGCCCAGACATTTACTTTTGCTACAAACAGTGTATCTTTGTCACGAAACGTGGGGATTGATAACACTGAATATGTGACATTACCATATTAATTCAGGTAGAAAATCCTTCGTCACTAAAACAAATTGTCTTTCTATTGTCTAGCTATTGTCTAGCAATTGTCTAGCTATTGGCCAATTTTAGTGGACATGTTTACACAGAATTTCACTCTTCGATCGGAGTCGTCGTCTAAAAGTTGATGCACTCTTTTTTAATTTGTATGGGTAGATTTTTTTTGCCAACACCATGTGTACTGTACTTTGACTGACTTCATAGGTAGATGCAATTTTAGTTGTGGAAGATGTAGGGTTTACTACCATTTGTGTAACTATATCAATTATTTTGGCACCAGAAACTTTTAGTCGGCCAGATCGTTTGAGAACTACCTATTATTTCAAACATATGAAGAAGCTCATTGATAACAATCGTATATTGGAAGTAGTTTTGGATCTGTGCACACCAAGGAGGGGGAGGAAGGGAGGAGAGGGAATCAACATATGCAGTTCACGACTAAAATAGTTATTGTTGAAATCTTGTACTGAAGAAAATACAATAAAAGAAAAATCGATTTTTGTACCAACCCAACGGGAGGTAACCTCTTTAATGGTCCTTTTAGACGGTAATCTCAGTCGTCAGTTCAGTTTCAGTTTTCAGTCAAACTATCAGTTTCTCCTGTAGGAATTAAACACTGAAAGGAGAACTGAAACGGAGACTGAGAATTGATGGGATGGATAGACCTATTTGTTTCATTTCAGTTATTAGAATTTCTAATTAAATTAGAGTAAACAAGTGCGTCCTGCCTCAGTTCGTTCGCTTTTTTGAACACAAAACGAAACATGTTTTAACCACTCTGTTTAGAGCTTGAAATGAAGAAGAACAGTGAGAACGGAACGAATCGTGTAAAAACAAACCTTCTTCCGAACTGAAATGAAACGAGAACAGAAACTGAAACTGAACTGAGAACTGATGTGGCCGTTTAAAAAGTTCTTCAGTCATTGCTTAAGAATTGCAGTTAGGTAAATGTCAACAGTATGGAAACTAAATGTGTATAGTATCCCACTGTGTATAGTGCGAATACAAGTAGATATTTAAACTTTTACTATTGCGTACATACAAAATTTCATGTTTTATAATTATATAGATATTCAGGCGACTTCTTGACGCGCTTTTTGTCAAAGACGAACGAATGGATGCGCCAATAATAATTTCCATATTACATATCTCTACAAGGATGTACTTTATCAATTCTGTTTTCTCATTTCGGATATTGAGAGCGTTTTTTTATTACCCTACGGAAGATAAATCGCTCTCTCTCTCTCTTAATATTTGTGTAGGAAATACACAGCAAAAAAAAATTACCGATAGAGACAACGTCGATATATATTTAGATATGGCAGTGGCGGTTAATGCTAAGGTTGCAAGTTTGCACACTTCATTAAATCGTCGAAAAAAAAACCGCTATTTTTATGTATACTCGTATATACATATGTATTTTTAGTGTATATACGAGTAATATGTATTATGTATAACTATGTATTTGTAGCTTCCCGTCTTACAGTTAGTTGTAAATACATCATAACTAGAGCAGGTTGGTTAATAATTGATTCCAGGACCGGTCTTAACGCTACATGGATACTGTTAATTATTAATATTAAGTATATTAATGTTATAATTAATAAAGTATATCGTCAACAACTATATATGTATATTTGTATGCATAGGTTACGAGACGTGCTCAAGGTCGAGTCGCGAACATAATTTACATTCATTGATAGTATTAGTTAAATTACGCTGGTAGATGCAATCGTGCGCACGAAACGTGGAATAACTTCGTTTTACCGTGTGTGACAGTGTACTAACGTGGGACGTGAAAACAGCTATTTTGCAGCATGTTGCGGCAAACAAACATAAAGCTCGTGTAAGTGGTGTGTGAGTGCGCGAGACAGACAGAGACAATTTAACTTGGATTTAGTCAAAATATAATAGTAGTGTGTAATATTCCATTCGTCAAATCAGATCACCGCGAGTTGAGGCAGCTCTCCAAAACGCTGTGAGTCGAAAGTACGGCGAAGTTAGTCTACCTGCAGAAACAACACTTATACAGACCGTATAAGTATACGTATAACAGACGATTATACATAGTACTACTGAGTGAGAACATAAAAAAAATATCGTCTCGGAATTGCACGATAGACCAATATGACTTTTAATAATTAATTAATTTGTATTCGTTACGACAAGTTATTCCTGCTGTTCGCGAACTCAACATCAATTTCGATGAAATTTGGTTTCAGCAGGATGGGTGTCCTGCTCATAATACGATGAGAGTAATGGAGTTCCTTCGCGAAACATTTCCTGATCGTATTATAGCAGGCAGAGGTTCCATTTTGTGGCCAGCAAGGTCGCCTGACCTTACACCTTGCGATTTTTTTCTGTGGAGTTATGTAAAAGCGCTTGTTTATAAACATAACCACGAACGAGCTAGAACATTAGATGAGGTTAATGCAAAAATTATGGCTACTTTTGAAACCATAACCCCACAGACACTCCAAGAAGTGAGGCGTAGTTTTTATGACCGGCTAGGTTATTACCTAGCTCATAATCAGTCCGGTGGTATTTTTGAACCTCTTAATTAAATAGGTTCTAAACTAACGTTGTTTTGTTATAGCACTTTTTACTTTCAGAATTCATATTCTGTTTTTATTTCGTTTTTAAATAACATATCAGAAGCACTTTTGGCTTTTAGAATTTGGTTTTTATTTTTATTTCGTTTTTAAGGGGGACTTCTACCTTGATACTGTTACGGAGTCCGCCGAATCGTGCCGCTTGCGGTTGACTTCGCCGCCCGAGCGCCGGACGTAAACAAGTGACGCACCGAGTTCTATTCGGGACGTATCTCGAACGTCGTACGGGACGAGCCTGGTGTCATCTAGAGTTTTCGGCGACACTATAAAATAGCCGCACTGGGCGGCGGGGAATAGTCTCTATTTCGTCAAAAAAAACGTCATGAAAGTTGGCCGAGAAAAAAAAAGAGGCATTTCTATTCTTAATCGAATTTATAACCCTATTTACTTGTCAAGACTGTCACATTATATGACAGCCATTGTCTATTTTACAAATTGTGACAGTCGCTTGTCAAAAGTTTGATATAACCGAAAAGCTTAGACATGACCGCTATTTCCATCTCACTCGTTCATAGCCAGAGTTGATGACGTTTTTTTTGGATATCTCTATATAAGCCCCTTTGAATAATTAACATTTTAAACCTTAAACGCGTTTTTCTCAGAATCACATTTTTAAAAATGGCTGACATTCTGGCGGCCACTGTAATTAAGATATCGACTTGAAATTTTGCACGAATGCGTAAAAAGCATTTCTCCAGGGTCTGACGCGCCGATTTTTCGATAAAAACACTTAAAAGATTTTAATCAATTTTTTTTGTAAAAAAAAAATGCAAAAAAAACACATTTTTTTTTATTTACCGCCATTTTTGTAATTTTGCAGTAATCGAAAAAATATCTCGTTGTTCCCTAACCAAAACACAACTGATTAAGAAAATATTTTGTATTACTATTTCATAACACAGAGGGTGCTACAATGTCAGCCGTTTAGACGGAAATTTTAACGGCCTTCAATTTGCGATGTTCTGGCGGTCGCCATTTTGGATTTTTCTGATTTAAAAAAATGTTTTTTTTTTTTGTAAAAATTATTGAATTATAATTCGCAGAAAACCGCATTTATTAATGTTAATTACTTCCCCCACGAAAAAATAATACAAAAATTACTAAAAAAAGTCCCCCTTAAATAACTTATGTCAAAAGAATTTCTATTTTGTTTTATGAGAATCATTCGTTTATTTTTAACCAGTTGGTAATAAAGAATGCAAATGACCCCATCCTATAAATTTCTGATACGGTCATTCTGATACAACAGATTGAGGGTAGCAGAAATTTATTTTGTAAATAAAACAATTACGTTAATGTTATCTTCGCGCATAAGAAAAGCTCACCCCTACGTCGGCGACAAGTTACTGATTCAGACAGAATTATTCAATATGAATCCAGTACGAGACAAACGATGCGTGCGCTGTCCGTAACCTTATTGCTACTGGTGGCCAGAGCGGCACATTAGAACCAGATGCCAAGATCCGCATTTTCGTAATAGGTATATCTCGTGATCGCCGAGAGTGTAAAAGACATTTAAATTCGAATATCCATAAAAAAAAAATACCTGATAAGGTTAGAAAAGACGAATTTTGGTTTGATTTTTCCATAATGTTTTGCGCATGTAACCTTGCATGGAACGTTGTCGACAATATTTACTTTAGACGTTTTTTTCCCAAATATGTATAAGGTTTTCCATTGCCTAGTAGCCATACATTGCGTAAAACATTTTTACAGAAAACAGATCAACGTGTGGTGGAAAATATCAAAGAAGACATAGGAAATAAGTTTATGTGACTGACAGTGGACGAAACAACAGATTTTGCGGTAATAAGGTCGTTAATGCCTCCGATATTGATAGCTAATAAACGGGTTTTGCAAACAGTGGCTAAAAGTATATAAATAGTAGTAACACGTGTATTGTCATCTGTAAAATCTATAAAATAATAATGTACTGATGTTAGTGACGACAACAAACTGAAACAAACTCGACAGGGCCCCGACAGACACGATCCCGGTAAGTATTACTGTTTAGCCGGGCAGTAGTACACCATCTCCTCGAAGGGTTGAACGCAAAGGTCAGTTTATTCGTATTCTTCTTAGCAAACCCTTTCATTTGACACCCACATTATGGGAGTGCTTAAAAATTACTAGTCCACCAACTTGGGCGGTCCGCCATATTGGATTTAGAGTGGTCATTTTATTTTTCGTATTCTTCTCAGCAAACCCTCTCATTTGATACCCATATCATGGGAGTACACAAAAAATAACTAGTCCGCCACCTTGGGCGGTCCGCCATATTGGATTTAGAGTAAATTCATTTCATTTTCTTATTTCTTCTCAGCAAACCCTTTCATTTGATACCCATATCATGGGAGTGCGCAAAATATAACTAGTCCGCCATCTTAGACCGTCCGCCATTTTGAATTTAGAATGACATAACTTAGCTAACCACGCATTGTCATCCAAACTAAACGTGTATGCAAAATTTCATCTCAATCGGTTGAGGATAAATACTTTAAAATTCAGTTGCAACATTTGACCCGAACATACATACAAACATACATTGCAAGTTAAATAAAAGCTTGTAATAAAATGATGCATTTGTGACCTTCACATTATTTTTAGCACGAGCCGCCACTGAGATTTGGATATTCAAATTTCCCGCAGCTATGTTGTCGCTATAAGGCAATAAAAAGTTCAAGATATGCGCTCTATGCATACGTAATACGGAGTGTGACATCGATAAACATCGTAAATTGATCAAGGAACTCAAATATGACGTTTCGTGTCCTCGATAAATTTAAGGAAGATTATCGTATCGCCCATCCCAAAAGCTTTTTATGGCGCAGCAAATTGTTCTACTTTATTTAATTCCACGCTATACTTAATGGTAATCGGATATCATAAATACAAGGATTCCTTCCGTTTGAGATTGTCCCATTTCCGTATACTTCGGAAAAGGAGCAGAATTAAGAAACACTATTCCGTTCAGTGGCGGCTTGTGCTAAAAAAATGCGGAGTTAGCAAATGAACTTTGCTAAGCTTATGAGAAAGATAGCGCAAATGCAAATTTTTAATTTTTCAAAGTCGAATTTAAGAGTTAGAAATTTTAATTATTTTAATATACACAAGGCGACAAACAAAATTACCAAAAGAAACTAGCGTTTACTTTTGCTAAAGTTTTCGATGTGGTGAATCCGAATTTGATCACAGAATCGCTCAATCAGGTTCTCGAGATGTTCTAAAAGTGCAAAAATCACAGTTTTTCGGTATATTTGATGTTATGTCACATCACTAGGTAATTGTTTGTTTTACAAAATCATTCACGGATTCTGAAAGAGCTACTCTTGCCCTTAAAAACCCATTCATGTCCAGTGAGGTCCATAAGTAACGGATAAACTCATTATCTACATAATTTACAATTTATGAGTAAAATCCTGAAACACGTCAATTTTTAATTCTAGAATGACATAATTTTATACCCTCCCCTCCAACCCCCTTGGAGTGACAGGTACCCCTTTAAAATTTTTAAATGGAACGAGGGTGTGTGTGATAGCTCATTTGAAAGGGTTTTTAATTCTCCATCCAGCAATATAAGGTTTTTTGGATTTTGTACATTTTTCATCAAGAAAATTAAATTTGATAATTTCAAAATTATTATTATTATGAAATGTATACAATCAAGTATACCTATGTACCAAATATCTGTCAAATCTGACGTTTTTAATTAATTTTGTGTCAACATTCAACTTAAATGTATCGGTTTCCCTAATACGCTGCCCAAAATACCCAACAAAAAGAAAGAAGTAGAAAGGGTGTCTTTTTACATATCAGAAAAAATTATACATTTAAATTACTTTATTCGCTACATCCGTGAAAACTTATTATTCTATACATCCAAAAAAAAAAACGTCATCAACTCTGGCTATGAACGAGAGACATGGAAATAGCGGTCATGTCTAAGCTTTTGACAAGTGACTGTCACAATTTGTAAAATAAACAATGGCAGTCATATGATGTGACAGTCTTGACAAGTAAATAAGGTTTTATAAATTCGATTAAGAATAGAAATACTTTCTTTTAGAAATAGAAATACGTCTTTTATTTTCGGCCAACTTTGATGACTTTTTTTGGATGTCTCTATATTATGTTATTTATCGCTGATCGTCAAGTTGATCGTTATTTCAACAATGAGTCTTTTGGATACCCAAAGAACTGCTATTTTGATATTATTAGGATGTGGTGATAAAACAAGAACGCAGAAGCAGGTATGCGAAATATTCAATACTAAGTGTCCTGACCGCCGTATTTCCGAGTCTACGGTTAGTAGAATAGAAAACAAATTTCGTGAATTTGGAAATGTCACAGATATTCCTAAATCTGGTAGGAAACGCATTTTAGACGATGAACAGAAATTGGATATATTTTTAGATATTCAAGATAATCCACATAAACCTACAAGACAAGTTGCCGCCGATAATGATGTTAGTAAAACGTCCATATTGCGTCTTCTAAAAAACGAAAAATACCGCCCATATAAAATTCATTTGGTTCAAGAACTTAACGATGATGACCCTGATCGCCGATTGGAATTTTGCGAAATCATGGCAAATAGTTGCCAAGATAATCCTTTATTTAAAAAAATATATTCTTTTTCTGATGAAGCAACGTTCGTCTTAAATGGAACAGTCAACAACCAGACCTGTAGATACTGGAGTACAGAAAATCCACATTGGATGATGGAGGCCAATACTCAATATCCTGAAAAGGTGAACGTTTGGGCTGGAATTATAAATTCTCAAATTATCGGACCATATTTCTTTGATGGCCCATTAACTGGCGCGTTACTTGGATTTCTTGCAAAATTTCTTAATTCCAGAGTTATGAATGCTTTTCCCAGATGATGTCAACCCCAATGAAATTGATAGAAATATTTGGTTTTAGCAGGACAGAGCTACACCACATTTTTCATTGGAAGTAAGAGCCTATCTGAATCAAGTTTTTCCCAATAGATGGATCGGTAGACGCGGTGAAATTGAGTGGCCTGCTCGTTCTCCCGATTTGACCACGCTTGACTATTTTTTATGGGGTTACTTAAAATCGAAAGTCTATTTCAACAGACCAAATAACGTAGAAGATTTAAAAGACAGAATAAGGCAAGAAATTAATCAAATCACCCCGGAAACATTACAAAATGTGGTAGAAGAATTTCAGCAACGCACCCATTATTATCAAGAAGCAACGGGCGCCCAGTTTGAACATTTGATTTAAACTGTTCTTCTGTTCTGTTTCATGTTATTTTCTTTACTTAGTAACATTAAAAATGTAATATTTTTTTATAAAAAAAATATATAAATTAAAAAAATCTTATGTTGCTGGATGGAGAATTCAAAACCCTTTCAAATGAGCTATCACACACACCTTCGTTCCATTTAAAAATTTAAAAAGGGGTAGCTGTCACTCCAAGGGGGTTGGAGGGGGAGGTACAAAATTATGCCAAAAAAATGTAATTCTAGAATTAAAAATTGACGTGTTTCAGGATTTTACTCATAAATTGTAAATTACGTAGATAATTAATTTATCCGTTACTTATGGACCTCACTGTATATCCTGATATGGAGCTGGTACTGGAACCTTCGGCGTAGAAACAAAAAACTGGATGTTTTCCACGAAATAGCGAAATACTAAACTTTTCTCTATGCGCATTTCGCCAACTAAGTTTGAGAAAGGAGGAGATTAAAAATTTA
Source organism: Aromia moschata (assembly GCA_029963805.1). NCBI lineage: Eukaryota > Metazoa > Arthropoda > Insecta > Coleoptera > Cerambycidae > Aromia > Aromia moschata. The sequence continues at coordinate 336,805 of JAPWTK010000072.1, read as the reverse complement.
GTTTTAATCTTCAGGAGAAGTTTAAAACTAAATTCTAACATACACTCTTGTTCTATTTAAACCTACTTAATTTGCCGTCACGGTTGACTGAACCATAACGTCTGTCTTTGTTTATCAGAGCGAACAGTGGACTGTTGGGTATCGGACCATTGTCTTTATTCATCCTACTATTATATTTTATGATTTCTAAACTTTTAAAAGCATCTTGTCTACTGTTTAATGTTTGTTACATTTCTAATTGATTTTAAATTATTTTTGTCTATCCTATTGTTGTTGTCAAAAGCATGTTGGGCAACACAAGATTTTTCCGTTCTGCTATATTTTAAATGCGTCATGAATTCCTTAAATGTAGTCAATATAGATCTTTTTGTTTCCCCAATTATGTAATCGTTTCCCTACCATAAAATAACCGTTTCCCTACCATGAAATTTACATAAATGAAATGGAACAAAATGAACATCTACCATTTTTAGATGTTTTTGTTCACTGAAACATGAATGAACAAAACGTTTACATCTATGGTATATGACGTTCCTTGAGGAGATTTTTCAATCTTGGGAAGAGAAAACTCAAGTCAGGCGAAGAAGGAGGCTGAAGAGCCACAGGAATGTTTTTACTGGCTAAATACTCGTTTATTGGAATAGCTGTGTGACAAGGCGCATTGTCATTATGCAACATCCATGCATTGATCTTCGACTTGCTCATTCTTGCTTTTTTGGGCCTTGGAGAACTTGAAATGTGCTATTCCATGCTTTGGCGCTTGGGTTCCGGATCATTTTCAAGCGATTCCAAAAAAGTCAAGACACCTTTCTCTCCTGATGTCCTTTTGTTCCCGCGAAAGGTTTATTTGGAACCATTTTTGCGCTGATTTTTCTCATCCCCAATTCGTTAGTTAAAATCTGATGTGGTAAACTTGTGGTGTGATTTAATTTTAACTCGTCGTAAGATCCCGTATTTTATCGCCATTTTCATCGGTTAAACCACCGAAAGCCTTAAACCACCGAAAAACCTGTGCTCTTGAAAAAATGCTGTCTCCATAGGCGTGTTGAAGTTTTGCAAAAGTATCCGTTGCGCTGTTTCCACGTCTGAATCAAAACCTGATAGCACACCGTTGCTCAAAATTAATGTCACTCATTCTTAAGACTAGAAAAAACGGTTTACAAAAACTGTCACAACAAGTTCAACCTGTGCTGAAGGTGCAGTACATGTTAACCTACCGCTATTCCAAGTCTCGTCTCCGCAGTGTTGCTAGATCGGGCGCTACGTTGCTAGTCTCATTAGTTAATTTACACACCTCGTATGAGAGTCGAAAAAGACAAGAGTAAACATGTGTTAATAAAGTACATACCCTAGCACTTGTATCATTCAGAAACACAGACTGTCTTCATTGCTTGAGCGTACGTTGCCACAACAAGTAGTCTTCTCGTTAAAAACGTCTAAAGTGAATATTGTCGACCACGTTCCAAGAAAGGCTACATGCACAAAACATTATGCACTCAAAGTCAATCCAAAATTCCTCTTTTCTGACAGTACCAGTAATATTTCGTTGATAAATATTCGAATTACAAGGAATTTATCAACTATATGATCCATCTATTGTAAAAACTTTTTCAGTCGATCCACAAATGGTAATGACTGGACAGTCGTTACCATTTATTTAGTCGTTAGTATCGTTAGTTGCCAAATAATATTAGTAGACCGCATAGCCGTTAGTCATTATTGCAAAAATCCACACAAAATCAGATAATATGTAAATACACCACACGAACTCTAAAAGAAATACGTACACGGTGCAAAATACGTACATGCACACGTTTATTAATGACCCACTCACTACACATAAAATTGTTTTAAACTCGGCGTTCTACCGCTCGTCCGTCGTGCGTCAGGCTTATATTAAGCGAACAACGGAACGCTCGCTACACTATATGGATAAATTGCATATAGCCTTCCTTCGCTCGCGCGCCTCCCGGTCCAAGTGCGTGTTACCACGCACGGTCAGTGGCGTACATATGCACGGACAAGAAATACACGCGTATATAATACGCGCATAAAAATACGGGTTATAGTATTTTAATTATCACAGAGTTGTGATAATTAAATTGTGCCGACCCTGCGTTGTGGCACACTTTCCGGACTCTGTTTATTATACAAAGTAAATAAGAAATATCGCTATTAAATAACACATTTATCACGGTTTTCATTGTTCTAGAATTTTAGGGCGACCATAAAAACAAACAATAAAACACTACTTTCAGAATATTTCCTTCCCCATTGTAGGAAAATCTGTCGTCCAAGTCCAATACAATCGAGAACCCATTTCGAAACTAAGAACAAAGACGTCGTATTCAAAGTTCTCGTTTAGTAATTTAAGTACGCCCTGTTCCACATTTTTACGACAAAGGAACATTAATTATATGAGACCGAGAGACGAGTTTCATTGTCGAGTTGCCTAATTTCATCTAGGTATACCCGCAACACTGTAGATCGAAACGTCCGAAGTAATTAAAAGAAAACGGCCCATTCATTTTGCTTTTACTCCATTGTACTAAAGGTGTAACCTTTATTTCATTAAGTATTACTAGAGCCCCGTGGGTTAATAATAGATTCCAGGACCGGTCTTAACGCGACTGGAATACTGTTATATGTGCCACATTAACAAAGTACATCGTCAAATCCTATATATAACATACAGTAAGCAACGAAAGTCATCATACACCCACTTTTTTGAAGGTTGTTTAAATTCTGATAATTTGTGTATTACAGCATTGATTTTTTTTCTTCTGACAGGATTATAGCTTGTGATATTCTGCGTCTAATAAGCCGAAGTTGAAGGCGGTATGTCCATTGTGTGAAAAGATATCGCTAAAAAAAGTAAAATTTCAATGTTTGCAAAGAAACGTAAAAAATAGTAAATCCCTTTCGAAGTTGTTGGACTCGTATTAAAGGGAAATCTTCAGTGTATCTATTTGACTAACTGAGTAATTTTGAAAAAAAATTTCCTAGACATGAACAAAATCTAAAGTTGAACCAAAAATATCACGAAAATTCAAAATTCAACCATCCTTAGTATCGTTTTCGTAAAAATCAGTGGTCCTGAAATTTTAATAAAACACAGAGAGATCTAGAGGGATATTAATCCCAAATTTTTGTTGGACTAATGTGTGGCTTTTTTGAATTTTCGTGATATTTTTGGTTCAACTTTAGATTTTGTTCATGTCTAGGAAATTTTTTTTCAATATGACTCAGTTAGTCAAATAGATACAATGAGATTTCCCTTTAATACGAGTCCAACAACTTCGAAAGGGATTTACTATTTTCGAAGTTATTTACGATTCTTTGAAAACATTGAAATTTTACTTTCTTAGTGATATCTTTTCACACAATCGACATACCGCCTTCAACTTCGGCTTATTAGACGCAGAATATCACAAGATATAATCCTGTCAGAAGCAAAAAAAATCAATGCTGTAATACAAAAATCATCAGAATTTAAGCGAACTTCAAAAAGTGGGTATGTGATGACTTTCTTTGTTTACTGTATGTAGACAGTAAGAATTACCCTACTGCGTACATACAGGTAGGTGAATATTAAATACATATTAAATGGTACATTTTTATGTCAAAGTAAGGCGAATTTAGTTACATACAACCCATCCCCTCTTTTTAGCGGAAATCTAGACGTTGCCAGATCTAACTGTAACCCTGCATAATAGGTCTTTATAAAAACCCTATATTTATAAAAATGCATTGATGTACGATAAATCAATATAAGCTAATTTCATTTTTAGACTTTTTTGCGTATAATAAAATTTATTTTATTTGTCTTCTTCTGTCTGTTATCTTTTTCCAACTTAACTATTGTGAGACAATTTTAAACAGCGAATATTACTTTAAACATTTGAGCTGTGAAACAATTTTAAAATGTCTAATATAAATATTATGTTGATGTGACAACAGCGGAACAAGACAGAAATTACGAACATTCAAACTTCCGGCGAGTCGAAGCAGAGTCGCACTTAGGACTATTATTCAACTCGTACAGTCGGACTATTATTTCAAAGCGATAGTTCACAGAAAATACCAATCCGTATTTCCGTAAGGAGACATGGAACCCACACCATATTTTAGGTGCAGGGAAGCAAAGTTCAGTTAGCAAAAAATGTTCAGGGAAAACTTTGGTAAGTGTCTGGTATCTGGTTTCCAGATCTTGGAAACTGTTTGCAAAATATTTGCGAAATATTTTTTTTCATAATCACCGAGTGAATACATTTTGTTATACTAGTGATTTTTGCTAAGTTCTTATTTTGAGTAAAGATATAGCTATTTTAAAATCTCACAGGCGAAATGTTGGGATGAAATAAAAATTCAAAATACCACAACTTTTACAGATCTCAAAAATGTCAAGAAAATAACAAGTATAAAAAAAATTGTATATACTCGGCGATTATGAAAAAAATATTTTGCAAATACTTTTCAAATCATTTCCAAGATCTGCCCGGAGGCAGCCATTTTTGGAAAAAAAGTTTCGCAAGTTTTCCCTGAAGATTTTTTGCCATTACAGCCTTCTACTTAGGTCTAGCCATCACCCCCGAAATTGTGGTGTGGGTCCCATGCCTCCTTACGAAAATACGCATATGTCAAATTCCACCGACCGCCATTGGAAAATACATCATAATAAAATAGTGAATATTCGAATAAACGTAGTAATAAAAGGTCCCAGTGGTCTGACGTATCCTTGTGTGACATATGAAGTCATACAGTGGTTCATGTCAAGTGATGACTCTAATGGATTCGTTCGCTCGAAATTCATTCACCGCGCAACACGACACACAATACATGCTGGGGCCTTATCTGTTTAAAAGTGCTCTGTATATTTCGAGGTTCTACGAAATGATATGTATTTCGATTGTATGAAACGATTCCGAGCCGGACCTGTTTCTAAAAACCGCATGTGTTCCGACTCTTATGGTAAAAATGCAATTTCAAATTTCAATCCAAACAGCTCCATCGACAAACCTGATGGTTGCCATACGCCTGCGCTAGCTATCGGATCGCGATTGGTTACCACCTCATGTTAAGCGGTGGCGAGGTTTACACAACAAAGGAGTTAACTTATCAATTTCCCTTCATTCTGCTATGTACGCATTAGGGTGACGCGTACTGTATAGTACAATCGTAGGTCAATCAAATACCGCTATTATATTCCGGAATACAACCCGTCTGCCATGTTGTGTGCCCCACTATTACCACATGTTAACACGTAATTTACACTTCTTGTTAGTATTAGTCAAACTGCGCTGGTCGATGCATCATTCGCGTGCACGAAACGTCGAATAAGTTTGTAAAAATGTCGGAACAGCGTTCGCCGCGTGTTACGGTGGAGCGTTGGATAAACAATATTCCAAAACTGACCTTTAATGAGTGAACTTCGTTGTACCGTGTGTGTCAGTGTAGATACTGACGTGGCACGTAAAAACAGCTGTTTTGCAGCATGTTGCTACAGACAAACATAAAGCTCGTGTAAGTGATGGTGTGAGTGCGCGAGACAGGCTATGATGGTAGCGTGTAATATTCTATTCGCCAAGTTAGATCGCTCCGAGTTCATACAATTTGTCCAGAATGCTGCGAGTGGAAAGTACGGCGAAGATAGTCTGCCTGCAGAAACAACTGTTAGACGATTATACATAGCACCACTGTGTTAAGACATAAAAAAAATATCGTCTCGGAATTACAAACCTATAAGGCTTAGTACTGACGAAACAACGGATGTTAAAAAGAATAGCTAACGAAGTGGTTGGGGGGATTGGATGAGGCAGTGGCGGTGCGTGATATTTCAGTTAGCCATATCTTGAAAACGACGCATGGGACCCACTTCACTTTTTAGGTGATGACTATACACCTCTTACAGAAAGGATTTATAGTGAAAAAAACCGTCAGCAAAGTTTGCGAAAAAATTTTCAAAAACACTGGAGCACTCCCTGGGTTCTCAGTAACGCTCTGTGGAATATTTGCAGTATATTTTTTTTCATAATCTAGAAACAAATATTTAGAGACGTTTTTCGATTTGTTACAAAATATTTTTGTTTCAAAAAGTTATGGCCATTTTAATTTTGGGAAACAAAATGTTCCTATAAAATTAAAATTAAAATGGCCATAACTTTTTGAAAAAAAAATATTTTGCCACAAATCGAAAAACGTCTCCTTATATTTGTTTCTAGATTATGAAAAAAAAAATACTGCAAATATCCCACAGACTAACTGAAATATCACGCACCGCCACTGGGATGAGGCAAGAGTCTTTGAGGGTGTGAGATAGCTGTGGAAGTCATGCCTCCTCTAGTTATAAGTTATTAGAACTGTTTTGCTATTAGAATTGTTCTTCCACAAAAAGTACCAAATAGGACATTTCCCCTAATACGTAAATCCCCTAATCTTACCTAATTTCTCAATTTGTAGAAATATTAACAAAGACTGTAGTATTTGTGCCCTTACCATATTGATTTTCAAAGGTAATTACGTTATAATCTACGAAATATTTCATAGTTAACAATATGCAATAAAGTAAAAATTAAGATACGTTCTCATCGCCATGGCCGTCTTTAAAATACAATAAATTACTTTACCAAATGCGAAAACAAAATTGTTTTTATAGTTTACTTTTTATTAAAGAGAAATATGTCGAAACTTATTCGTGAAAAGCTTTTAATAAAGTTTCCGTCGGAAACCGCGAATAAAACGGGAAATTAGGAAACGTTTGATGAATAAAAAAAAGATTGGAAGCAGATATCTTTCGAAGATAATTTACTGAACAAAATTCAGTTTTATTAGCGAAGTTTTTTGACGTTCTCAATTTATGGAAGGTACGGCCAAGTAAAGCAAAATCTTTACGGTCTACGTGGTGTGTAAATTAAGTAACGAGACTGGCAACGTAGCGCCCGATCTAGCAACACTGCGGAGACGGGACTTGGAAGGGCGGTAGATTAACATGTAATGCACCTACAGAACAAGTTTGAACTTGTTAAAATCATTTGTTTGTTCTTTGTGTCTGTTTTCGTAAACCAGTTTTTTCTAGTGCGTTTCCAAATTAGTGACATTAATTTTTAGCAACGGTGTGCTGTTAGGTTTTCCTTCAGACTTGGACACAGCGCAACGGATACTTCACGAACCGGAAGAAACTTTCATCTTCAAGAACCGATGAAAATGTCGATAGAATACGGGATCTTGTGCGTTTAGGTCGTCTGTTGACGTCAAGGGGAAGAGTGAAATTTGAATCACACAACTGCTCATCAGATTTTGCCTAACGAATTGGAGATGAGAAAAATCTACGCAAAAATGGTTCCAAAAATCAGGAGAGAAAGGTGTCTTGAATTTCTTTTAATCGATTGAAAATGATCCACATTTTATGGAACGTGTCATTACTGGTGATGAGACTTGGGTGTTTAAGTACTACTCGGAAACCAAGCGCTAAAGCAAGGAATGGTACACATCAAGCTATTCAAGACCCAAAAAAGCAAGAATGCGCAAGTCGAAGTCTGATTTGCTTTTTTGATAGCCAGGGAATTGTCCACAAAGAGTTTGTGCCTCCAGGCCATGCAGTAAATCCAACACTTTCACAGAGAAGTTCTTAAAAAACTTCGAAAAAGGGTCATGCGTGTGAGACCAAACATCAAGAACAGCTGGATGTTGCATCACGACAATGCATCTTGTCATACTTATCAGACACTGATATTATACCAAGACTGAAAAATTACCTCAAGGGACGTCATTTTGGGACCATAGAAAACATTCAAACGGCTGTAACCGACCAGCTGAAGGCTATTCCAATATACGAGTTAGCACTGCTATAAAGAATGGAAGAACCGTCTCCAGCGCTATTTGGCTTCCTAAGGAAGTTACATATTTTGAAGGAGACAATACTGAATTGTAATTCTATTAGAATAAAAAACATTAAAAAAGTCTTATTAATTAATTTACACACCTCGTATATCTTATCTAACTGTAAGTAATTTAACTGATTTATCCAATTACACGTAAAATACTTTTTTAATGACTATATTATTCCCAACTGTCCAAGTGACTTTCTGGATGAATCTTTATTGTTTTCTTTTTTTCATCTCTCGAGCGACAAACTTTTTATATTTCTCATTTTGTTGGTATAGGAGGAGAACTGAAACCTTCGGCGTAGAAACAAATTCACACACGAACACTTTTAACCACTTAACATTTTTTGCACTCAACTCGCGTTTAGCGAACCATGTCGTCATCATCAGTAAATGATGAAAACTGAATTTTAATCAATTCCTGATGATGTTTAATCAACTTCTGAACATGATTGACGAAACGAGCGTTGAGTGAAAAAGTGTTTCGGTGTTGTCAGTTATAGGAACATTTTATTTCCCAAAATTAAAATGGCCATAACTTTTTGAAACAAAAATATTTTGTAACAAATCGAAAAACGTCTCCTTATATTTGTTTCTAGATTATGAAAAAAAATATACTGCAAATATTCCACAGAACGTTACTGAGAACCCAGGGAGTGCTCCAGTGTTTTTGAAAATTTTTTCGCAAACTTTGCTGACGGTTTTTTCACTATAAATCCTTTCTGTAAGAGGTGTATAGTCATCACCTAAAAAGTGAAGTGGGTCCCATGCGTCGTTTTCAAGATATGGCTAACTGAAATATCACGCACCGCCACTGGGTGTTGTAGTTAAAGTTTTTGTGTTCAAGTGTGAAATCATTTTATTGATACTTGAAAGTGTTCAAACAATAACTTATTCCCTGATCAATTGTAATGAAAACCGCTAATCCTCCTAAAGTCCTCAAAGTATGCCTTGGAATCGATCCTCCACGTCTTGAACTGTTACTCTTAGAATTGTCAATTGCGTCAGTGTTTTTAAGAGAATTAAACATGGTAATCGCGGTATAACAGAAAGCTTTTGAAAATTACTTTAGAAATAGTAGAAGTATTGATGGCCTGTGATGGCTTTTTTTTAATCATAAAAACTTCAGACATTGACAGTTTTAAAAGTTAATTCAAGACAACGGTATCGATTCCACAGCATACTTTGACGTTTTTTTTTTTATCTTATGATACCCAGTCAAAACGAAAGTAATTTGTTGTTAAAATCTGTTTTTGTACTACACCACTGATTTTTTTCCTTCCGATAGAGTTACAGCTTGCCAAATTCTGCATCTAATAAGCCCATGCTGATATGCAAGGTGAATATGTTGATTGTGTAAAGGCAAAAAAGTAAAATTGCGATGTTTTTAAAAACCGTGAATAAATCCGAAAATAATAAATAGTTTTTGGACTCATAGACGAGGAAATTTAGCACAAAAAAGAGCCAAACCTCCAAAATTTCCGCAGTAAGGTGGATTTTGACGTAATTAGGCTCGTCGGATGCCTTGTAAAATTTAGAAAAAAATGTTACTTATTTTTGTCATATACAAATCAGACACTACATTACTGCACCTAAAAAATGCATTTTTCTAGTCAATTAAAGAAAAAATCATAATTCGAGAATACATCGTCGAAACGGGCTGAATTTGGTTACACGGGAGTTTTTGTGGTCGCTAATCACGAATCTGATGTCATAAATTGACCCTGATGAACCTTTGGACCAGAAACCCTGGTCACCAGGCCCATTCCAGAGATTTTCCCTTGAATTCGGCCTGAAACTAAACGAAAATGGTTACTCGGGGGTTATTGGGATCGCTGATCATGAATACGTTGTTAGTTTTGTTGTCCGTTAGACCTGGAGGACCAGGAACCCTGGTCGCCAGGCCCATCCCCGAGGTTTTTCCTCGAATTCGACCTGAATCTAAAAGAAAATGGTTACTCGGGGGTTTTTGGGGTCACACATCACGAATACGTTGTTAGTTTTGTTGTCCGTTACACCTGGAGGACCAGGAACCCTGGTCGCCACGCTCATCCCCGAGGTTTTCCTTCGAATTCGACCTGAACCTACACGAAAATGGTTACTCGGGGGTTTTTGGGGTCGCTGATCATGAATAGGTTGTTAATTTCGCTCATTCGCTTCGAAATTCTCGGAATTGTGACTATAATATCTTGAAAGTACGCTTCAAGACGCGTATTTAAAAAAAATGGGCGTCAAGATATTATAGTCACAATTCCAAGAATTTCGAAGCGGCAACGCTTAAACATTCGTCGCGTCAAAAAAAGGTAGTCGCGTAGAAAACGTTATAAAACTAGTCCAAATTAATATTTTTCAAAATCTCAAATAGTCTCGCAAACTTGAAGAGATTTATCATTTTTCTAGCCCAACCCGGTCGATATCGTACAATAAACAAAGAAATGGCGTCATTTAAATTAAATAAGGCTTGTAAAAAAATTCGATCGTCAATTACTCGAAAAGTTATTAACGGATCAAGTCGAATTTTTTTTACTTCATACTACAAATAGCAGTCCCTCCAAGAAATTTAATATTCATAGTCGTCCTACTTTCGAAGTAAAAAAAATAGTGAAAAAAAAGCACTTTTTCAACTTCAGCAGTCATTTGCAAGTTAACAATTGCACCTGAAGACTTTGGGTAGGGCTTGAAATTTTGTAAATTCAATAGGCAACAACTTCTTAAATGCATACGCTCTATAAAACATGCCAAGGAAAGAAGATTTAAGCAAAAATGTGGAAAAAAAACGTTGTTTTTTTTTACAGTGTTAATTTAAAAGTTAAATATTAGTGGTTAAATATTAGTGGACGGTTTCAGCTCTACGGACCCCACGCATTGTGTTCTACGCAAAAATACATAGGGAACGATCAAAACTAGCCCTACATATATGTCTCAAGAACACGTAATAATCTCTGCCTGCTGGACTGGGTTGTGGTTTATATTTTGACAGATACCTGTCGTAAGTAAAAAAAATTTGTACAAAAATTATCAGAATTTAAGCAACTTCCAGTCAAGTGGGTGTATCACGACTTGTTGTCTTACTTGTATTACAATTTATCAGTGGCGGCTCGTGATTTTTATTTGGGGAGGCAAACATATTTTGTAAAAACATTTGTTTCCTAAATTTTTGTGATGGTAAAAATTGTTAGTAATATGCCGCATAGTTAGGAGAAGGTGCTCTATTTAGTCAATAAAATACGTATATTAAGTACATTTGTCTAACATAATGTACCTAATATATTTTATTGGTTCAGCAAAACCATCGGGAAGATGTAGAGTTTCCGTCAAATTATTTTACAATTAATTAAAAGATGCAGGGAAATAAAACATGGATTTTTGGACTGCGTCAATTTAGATTTGACGGAATTGATCACATTCTTAATATACTGTTTGCCTAAAAGATGTCATTTACAAACACAACTAATATGTTCCTGACTTTTTGAATGTGTCAACTGAACGAGGAAAAGTTTTAAGATTTTACCAAATCCAGACTTTGTCCACGCAACTTCTCCACGATTTGAAAATGATACACAGGGCCAACACAATAATTTATTTAAACATAGCACGTATTAACAAAACTACGAGCCGTGTTACCCTGATTAATTAAAGTTTTGCTTACATAGCTCTGGCAGTGGTACTCTTAAATCTTTAACAAATAATTTAACCTCATAAGACAAGCGACTAAATTTGTACTTTATATGACACTCAACAGTATCATTGCAGGTCAAATATATATTTGAGTATCCTGACAACTGATATTGTTATTTCTATGGAACAAACTGCTACACTCGCCAGTTACCTCCATTATAATGTTGTATAATTAATTAAATAAAACGTGCAAATAATGACTTGCGTAAGTAGTATGGTACACTTTCAATAATTATTACACTCCTATACCACTCAAAAAACCGGCAAGGATAACGGCACTTTCCAACAAAAAATTCCAAAACACAGAACAATAAAATAATTTTCTAGGTTAAGTTATAGGTTCATGAAATCAAATAACTCGCTGTCACGTGTGAGAAGTGAAAGGTGGGCGTGTTTGCCTCCGCTATGCAGTTTTTTAAATAACCTTTAATGCCACTGAAGTTAAGGGTTAAATTTGTTAGCAAAGCAGGTGATTGCGAAGGGCGAACGAATTATATTCCGTATAAACATATAATATGTGGAAACGTTGGCATCGGAGGCTTGCCACCACGGCGATAGACTAGGCGCTGGGTAGTTTATGATGGCTAATATGATGGCAAATAATAGTGCAGGAACTCCTTTGACATATGTTTATTAATATTTTTATTTTTAGAAATTATTTTTTTACCCGATATATGAATTTAAAAATGAAAGGTAATTAAAGTATTATAGGTAGGAAGGTTTTTTTTTTCAAAAATTATTTTTTATTTGTCACAGGGGAAGCACTACCTCCTCTGCCTCTCCTGACGAGCCGCCCCTGCAACTTATATCTTATTGTTGGGCAAGACGCATTAGATTAACTTTATCAATCTGTGGGAAGACTATTTCAAGGAGCATCCGCTATTTTAAGTTTGTTCCGTTGGATCGTCTAGAAAATTCCGAGCAAAATGACTAACAGTTTACTTTAAACTTTATTCAACGAGACCGCAAATATTCTTTACTGTACCGACCAACCGACGGGTCACTGAAAGCACGCAAAGCTTATAAACTTATCGCCGTTGATTAATAGCGTAATCAATCTCGCGCAAATTTACTCCGAAACGTGTTTCATATCCGTGGCATTTCGTAAATATTTTGCCTCGTTTTCTTAATGTGTCCACACACGCAATTTTTTGTTGTGACGTGAATTTTTACAACGCCGAATCATGGGGAAATATGTAAATGGAAGCTCTAAAGAAATGTAAACAGGGTGATCAGTACGAAGACGTAGTTTAAAAAATGTAAAAAAAATCGCGCATAATACCTGTAACTTTTTAGTAACCTTGTAAATGAAAAAATATCCTGAATAAAAGTTTTTCATCAGTTTATTTGCCATGTTTCTGTCAACATGAAATAATTTTGTCTTTTTGCGTTTGATTGCTATAGAGACCAACTTTTTTTTTTAAATGACAACCAATAGGTTTTCTCTCATTGTATTAAAAACAGCTTTTTGTCTTTACTGTACACTGAAAGTTTTACATGGCTACATATAGAGATTTTTGGAAAAAAGCGTTTAAAGTTTATTCTCTGAAACCAATAAAAAAAGATAATTAAGGTACCTGTGAAGTTAAAACGTTCTCGTGACGTTTAAGTCATAAGAGATGTAATTCTTGATTTTCTGTACCTACAGGGTTTGTCCGGAAAGTAATGTCAGTGAGCTTTGAAAAATGGTTTCTATTGGTTCTATGTGTACAAATCTTTAGAAACTTTCAAAATACATTCCTCCTGCGTCCACACATCGGTTCCAGCGGATCTTTCACGCATCAAAAGCCGCACAGTAGTCGTTTTCCGGAATCGCCTTTAAAGCGTCGGTGCAAGCCTTTTGAATGTTTTTCACCGACCCAAAATGGTGTCCTTTCATTGGGGTTTTGAGGCGCGGAAACAGAAAAAAGTCTGGGGGGGCCACATCGGGGCTGTAGGGAGGCTGGGGAACAACGGTGATGCCTGCCTTGGCGAGGTAATCAGCCACGAGGAAGCAGGTGTGCGAAGGCGCATTGTCGTGGTGAAGCTTCCAGGATTTTGAGATGTCTGGGCGGACGCGATTCACACTGCGTTTCAGCCGCTTCAGCACCTCGACGTAAAACTTTCCGGTTACGGTTGTCCCCTGCGGAACGAACTCATGATGGACCAATTCCCGGCAATCAAAAAAGACAATCAGCATTGTCTTGATCTTTGACCTGGACATCCTGGCCTTCTTGGGATGAGGGGAGTTCGATGTGTGCCATTCCGCACTTTGCCTCTTCGTCTCCGGATCGTATTCAAAGACCGAACTTTCGTCCCCGGTAATGACGTCATCAAGGAAAGCGGGGTTGTCCTCGCAGGTGTCCAAAAGTTCTTGGCAGGTTTCGACACGCCTCGCTTTTTGATCGTCCGTTAGCACTTTTGGCTTGGCACGAGCTTCGCGCACACCTGCCTCATTCCTAAAGATTCAATTTCGTGAACAATGGTTTTCGTAATGTCTAATGTTTCGGAAATTAAACGGACACTTAGACGACGGTCAGTGTTCAACAAGTCACGCACACGTTTCACATTGTCGTCGGAACTGGAGGTTGATGGCCGTCCAGCGCGGTTCTCGTCGTTGACATCTTCCCGACCTTCTGCAAAGGCCTTGTGCCACCGGAAAATTTGCCTGTACGAAAGACAATCGACGCCGAAAGCCTTCTTCAACATTGGTTGAATGGTTTCCGCAGCACTCTCCTCCAGTTTCACACAGAACTTGATCGTCATTCGTTGCTCAAGCGAACGTTGCATTTTTACTTGCACCGGGTCGTTTACTGTAACGACTCTCAAAGAACGAGTGATGTGACCTCTACAACGACCGGTAGCCAACTGACGCTTGTTGGATCTTGTTGCCAGATCCCCCCCACCACAATCCCAGCATGTAAAGCGCGGGCTGGCGCGTACAGCCTCGGGAAAAAAAATTCACTGACATTACTTTCCGGACAAACCCTGTATTTATGTTCAATAATTTCTTATTTCTGTTGCATTTTTACGATTTATAAATAAATAATGGATCGATTGAATGAGAAGCAAATAACTGAAATTTTAATAATGAGGTGGTATGGAGACATGCAGATACCCCAAGGCCAAATTTGTATACTGTTCAAAGAATTATACCCCAACAGATCTCCAATAAACCAGCCAACAGTAAGCTGACTGGTACCGGACCGTAATCAGGTAGACCTAGAACTCAACCGGAGGAGATAAGGCATTGGATGTCTTGCTCTCAGTGCACTAAAATCCAATCCAATCTTCCAGGTCTTGGCAACTACTTTTGGTGTTTCTCACCAGTCAGTTAAACATGTATTTAAGCGAGAAAAGTTACGTCCATACAAACTACAACTTGTTCACGAGTTAAACGAGGATGACTTCGATAGAAGGGTTGCATTTTGTGAAGGCATGATGGAAAGGTGCAAAAACAATAATAACTTTCTAAGAAATACATGTTCTTCCTTTTTTTTTGTGTAGCTTCATCTTTTCTAAATGATGTTACATTCAGTTTAAATGGTGTGATTAATCGACAAAATAACCGATACTGGTCAAGTCAGAACCCTCATTGGTTTAAAGAATTGCATACTCAAAATCTCTAAAAAGTGAATGTTGGGCAGGCAGTGTTGGAGGATGAATTGTTACACCTTTCTTCATACGAGGTGTCGCTATTAAATAACCGAACTGATGCTGCTACCAGCGCGCTGCGAGCGTGTCGCGACAAGTTTGACCAGAACTGTGTCTGGTGATACTTTCCCCACCCTGAGTTCGCTAGACAAGCCAGTGGGTCGTTGAGTTTGACTGTAGTAGTCGTTTGATTTTATTTTAGATCCCCATACAAAAAAAATTATTGTGTGATACTATAGTTCTTAGTCATTTTAATTACTGCGACTGTAATTAATTACTGTATATGGACCCTATTTGGACTCTTTGAATGTAAGTCGCATCCAGAGATGGAGAAGATAAGAAAATTCGAACGCATTACTTATAAATTAAAAGATGCTAACTGGTTAAATATGAAAAATAGAAGGCAATTGCATATGGTAACATTGTTTCATAAAATTATTATCTTTAAATCACCACCATACCTCTACAACAATATAACTTCTCGCTGTGGATAAGTGCATAATGTACAACCTGTTTTAGGGGCCATATTTCACCACCTCTCTATTACACTGCTAAATCTCAGGGATCGTTTTCTTATATGATATTTAAATGTTATAACCAGGTTCCTCCTCCCCTAAAACATCTTGCAACAAATAAGTTTAGAGAAAAATATTAAAATATTTTACAAGAGGAAATATGAGTAATAAAAATTCAATATAGCAAAATAAAATAATTTTCATCTTCACTATTCTGTATCTATAATTTTCATTTCTACTGTTCTGTATCCTCTCTTTAGCTTGTTTTTTTTCTTTTTTTATGTGTCACATATCTACATATTTGAAATGTGATTAGGACACTGTTATCTAAGTGATGGCACATTGAAACAGCTATGCTACTTGCCATCTCTTTTTTTGCAGTAATGAATATTAATTTATTTAATATAAACTATATAATTGTATAACTTTCATTCGATAAATAAAATTTATTATCAATATTATTATTATTATTATTTAGTCTATGCATCAGCCACGCGTCGAAAAAATGTGTTCAGATGGAGCAACAGGTTAATCTCAAGTTTCTTGTTAAACTGGGGGAAACTTTTACAGAAGCTTATGCAATGTTAAAAGAAGTGTACGGGAATGAATGTTTATCCCGTACGCAAGTTTTTTAATGGTTTAAACGGTTTAAAGAGGGACGTGAAACGACCGAAGACGATTCGCGCCCCGGACGGCCCTCAACGTCAAAAACGGACGAAAAAATTGAAAAAATCGGTAAATCAATCCGCGAAAATCGTCGTCTAAGCATTCGAGGACTTGCTTAAATAACAAGAATCGACAAAGAATGTGTTCGCCAGATTTTGCATGGATCGCAAAACTCCTCACTCTCAAGCAAAAGGAATCAAGATTTGCGCTGACATTCTAAACAACATTGACACTGATTCAGGCTTGTTAGACACGGTGACACTGAAGGGGGCAAAATTCGAAAGTGTGGAAGCGGTTAAAGCAAGTGCGACGGAGGTTCTGAACCAGCTGACAGAAGCGGACTTCCAGCACTGCTTTCGACAATGGAAAAGTCGTATGAAGCGATGTAGAGATCGCCAAGGGGGAGTACATTAAAGTCGAAAAAATTGCTACTGTAATTGGTAACGAAAAAAAGTGTTATGACATCAGTTCGCTTATTTAATAGCCACACCTCGTAGGTGCAAATTTAAAAAAAATATTTAGATCTGCTAAGGAATCACATTATTCTACCTTGCAGACTGTTGCTTTCGGGTGAAAATAATGTTATTAACCAATAAGTATGGTTCCAACAGGATGGGACACCACCACATTTTGAGGGAGTATATAAATGCACAATTTCCAGGGCTCTAAATAGGCAAGGAGCGCACTGGCTCCCCGGATCTAAATCCCTTATATTTTTTCTGTGAAAGTATCTAAAATGTGAAGTTTATGTCAATCGACTAGATAACATTTGAAGTTCATATGTTGCATCGTTTGCAAATTATCAGTCAAGGAAAAAGTGTATTACCCCCATTTAACCCCTAACCCCTCAACCGATTAAGCTCAAAAATCCAATCAGCTCTTAATCATTCATAGTACATATGTATGTGTTTCAAATTTCAAGTTAATATTTTAATGCGTTCTCGAGTGATCGTGTACACAAGGAAGGTTAATAGACAGACAGCCTGACAAACAGAATTTTTTTATTGCTTAAACTTAAAGCTTATAAAATCTCGACAGTTCAGGACATTTTAGGCTCATTTAGCCTATAAGAATTTAAAAAAAGATTTTTCATGAATCGTGTGGAAGTAGTGCTTTCACACGACTATGTGGATGTGGAAGTATGTACAATTAGAAAATAAAATGAAAACGATGAATTTTAGGCTTAAACAATCTAACAGAAGAACAATCAGCCTTATTTTGAGAGGTGAATACAAATTCGTTAGAACAATAGGGGATCCCCGTTAAAAAAAATTATACATCACTTCAATAAATGTCAGGTACGGACAAGAGAGTTTTACTAATATAAAATATATTCTACGAATTTACCGAAATACGTTGCAAAATGAAAAATCATTTAAGAATGATCCGCAATTTTTTAGGTTCCCAACTCCAATTTCTGATCGAAAACTATAAATATTTCAAAAACTATTGAATATAGGTAAAGGGCATTAAATCCCTTTATAACTACCCATAAAAAAAAATAATGTAAAGGGTGATCTATAGTCTTTACTTTGTCAACAAATAGAACATTAATATTCATAGTTGTTGAGATATTCCTACAGATTAGAGATAGCACTAAAATATGAAAAAAAGTCGGACAGTGTATAGAGATTGTTGATATAAGAAATAATGTTTGAAAAAGTACATACTTTCAGTTGAAACTAGTAAAACATAAGAACATAAGTCTACCTGAAAAGTATGCAACCCATGTAGCATTACGCTCCTCAAAATTGTATACTTTTACCGGGATAATATTCGGGCGTATAGGGACCCTGATGAATTAGTTCTATGTCGCTCAGTCGCTGTTTGACCGGCTGCGGAGCGCGCTAATATATGACGTTTTCCACAAAACGTGGGATTTCGTCGGTGAGGTGATGTAGTTTTTTATGTTGATTAATAAAATGCGGCGATCCGCATTATTTGCTGATAGGTTCTTGACAGTATACTGGATTTAAAAAAGTAGATAGGAGCATGATATTGTATAGCGTGCGAAAAGCATTTAACATTGGCTATCAAGAAATCAATTCAACATGCATTTGATCTTCGATTTGCTCATTCTTCTTTTTTGGGTCTTAGAGAGCTTGAAGTGTGCCTTTCCATGTTTTGGCACTTGGTTTCCGGGAGGTACTCAAACACCCAAGTCTCATCACCAGTAATGACACGTTCTACAATTTTTTTTCTAAAACTATTTAAAGTTTGAATTACCTACACACTGTTTTTTCAATGCTTCGCTTTCGAGATACCCTGCATACACATCCAAATATAGCAGTTCACTTTGTATTACTTTTTAAATTACATTAAACCCACCCCGATTACCGGATTAATGTTATTCAAAATGGCCGACGCCACACGGGTTAATTAACTCAAAATGCTCCGAATTTATGTAAGAAGTGGGCGGCAGTGACAAATTAACCTAAATATTAAACAGCAGCTCATTTCGTCCAGCTGTATAGATTTTCATGTCCGAAACACAGTGGAGTGATTCACGCACTTTCACACACACCTGTAATGGATTTTCCGCGACCCGATTTCGGGCATACTTGCAAGATTTGTCCCTGTCGTTATTATGACCTACATTTCCATGTTTTTTTTGTTGGCTCTTATCTACGGCCTGTCATAAATTATATCAGCGAATACTTTCAGATATTTTTTTTACGGTTGAATGAAGGTCGCTATTCGTACATTATCTTAGTTTCAAATCTCAGAATCGTTAAAAAATCAGTCTGCTAATAACGTCTTGAAAAATGAGACTGGGTTAAGGCCATAGTAATATACCATAGACCGGGCGACAATGACAGATTTCGTATCATGACTTCATACCGTCTGCCCTTTTATGTGCATTAAATAGAGGTTATTATCGATTAGAAGCGTTACATATCTCGCGGTGAGAGGTGATATGTAGTGTGCAGTATTGTTATCAAATCGCTTTAAAAAACAATTTTTTTAACTAACTGCCGTTTGTTCCATATGAAAATACATGCAAAAATAATCCAGCGCTAGCTTATCGGCAGACAGTTTCCAGTGAAAATCTCTTTCAAGAACGTACATTGAAATCGTTAGAAAAATGTTGCATCTTATAAAGTGAGTAAACCGTCTGCCGATTACATGAGGATGTTTTGTTAATCGAAAAAGTCGCGAAAATTGCGAGGCAGACAAATCGGAGAATGAAAACCACTTTATCTATCAAATCTAAATCGATTTAAATTTAATAATTGCAACATTACTTTAACCAACTTAAAATTTGTATTTTTATAAACTACATATCATCAGTTAAAACAAAAAAAAAATAGGCAGACGGTTTGAGGTGATATGAATAATTATTTTATATAAACAAATTCGATAAAATTTTGTTGAATGTTGTCATAACATCATTCCGTTTGCTATTTTGTTATTATGAATTAAATATCATAATAAGATTATTTACAGAAAGATAGATGATTCTACTTGTTATTTAAATGTTTTTGGCAAATTTTTAAATAAAGGATTTTTTATGTATATTTTAATAGGAGTAAACAGTCTGCCATTTTATTTCTGATATTGTTATGTCATAAGAAGTACATTTGCACAAAAGCAGATAAATTCAGTTGTTATTAACAACAATTTCCTAAGAAATAAAGAATCCATTACATTTTCACCATTATAGCAATTATATTTAAAGATTATAATTTAGAAAACTTGAATTAAAATATTACAATTTTAATTCTGTCTGTAAACTTTTATTTAATGTTTCAATTTATTAATTTACTAGTTGGTAAATATTAAAAATTGTAACTTTATTGTATATTTTATTCTTATAGCGATATTTTTTTTAATAATCCTCTTTATTTATAACTTTCAGTTTTTTATTCATTTCCTTTTATTTTTGCTATTACTTTACTTTTAACACTTATAATGATCCTGTGCATTTCCCTTTAAATTTTACAAACTCCAAAATGAGAACATACTGTTCAAAGTTCCGGAAAAGAACACTTTGTAAACGTTTGTCAGCGAGGAGTGTGTTCTGAAGGCAACTTTAGATAATTAAAAAAAAATTCATACAATTGTTGCTAATAATTAGATTTATCTTCTTCCGTGCAAATGTACTTTTTATGACATAACAATTACAAGAATAAAACGGCAGATTGTTTACTCTTATTAAAATATACATACAAAAAATCGGCTATTTGAAAATTTTCAAAAAAACATATTATATTTAGAAAAACATATTCTGGTTTCTGGGTTAAAATCTCGTCGGCCTGTGATATTATAGAGAAATTCACAAACTTAAAAATTTCAAAATGCGATATCGTAATAATAGTATCGAAATAAAACGGCAGATTGTTTACTCTTATTAAAATATACATACAAAAAATCGGCTATTTGAAAATTTGCAAAAAAAATATAAATAACAAGAGGAATCGTCTGTCCTTCAATAAATAAACTAATTTAGATCTTTGCGCCATAATAACAAAATGGCAGACGGAATATTGTCATTAAAAAGTTGCGTGCTTTTTATCGAAATAATTTCGTCTGCCTATAAAATATATCTACTATAATGTCTGCTAATATTTTTTTTTTCACTTCTTATGTGCATCTAATATTCATATTTTTTTTTTTGGACAGACTGTATTATGTAATGTTGCAGTTATTAAATTTGGATCGATTTCGATTTGATAGATCGAATAGTGTTCATTCGCCGATTTGTCTGCCTCGCAATTTTCGCGACTTTTTCGATTAACGAAACATCCTCATGTAATCGGCAGACGGTTTACTCACGTTATAAGAGGCACAATTTTTCGAACGATTTCAATTTACGTTCTTGAAAAAAGATTTTCACTGGAAACTGTCTGGCGATAAGCTAGCGCTGGATTGTTTTTGCATGTATTTTCATATGGAACAAACGGCAGACGGTTTAAAGTTAGTTAAAAACATTGTTTTTTAATGCGATTTGATAACGATACTGCGCACTACGTACATATCACCTCTCACCGCGAGATATTTAACGCTTCTAATCGATAATAACCTCTATTTAATGAAGTCATGATACGAAATCTGTCATTGTCGCCCGGTCTATAAACAGTAGATATATCCTAAATTAGTCACGCATACATTGGCATCTCGGTTATTATTGAAGTTAGAAACATTACACAGGCCGACAAGTTTTTAACCCAGAAACCAGGATATATTTTTCCGAAGGTTTTTGATGCGCTGGATCCGAGTCCGAATCCAAATCTCTCAATTGGCTCTGGTTTTCGAGATATCCTAACCTAAAAGTACAAAAAAAGCGATTTTCTCAAAAAACTATGAACAGCATCTTAAAGTACAAGCCTTGACCTTTTAAATGATGTCGAATTTACTCAAATATCTTTTTTTTTTCGATGCGATATCGCATTTTGAAGTTTGTGAATTTTTCTATAATTGAAAACCTATTAAGGATGTGTTTACATCAAACAGTCGATTTTCCTCGAAAAATTTTGGAAATCTGACCTTGGATTCTGAACGAGCAAGTCTTTTTTTCATAAGGAAATATTGACCTGTTATTGAATTTAAAACATTTTCAGTGTTTCCTAATAAAAAAAAATCAACTGTTTGATGTACACGTGGTCCTTAGTTGGTTTTCAAATATAGAGAAATTCACAAACATAAAAATTTCAAAATGCGATATCTGAACGAAAAAAAAAAGATATTTGAACCAACTCAACGACATTTAAAAGAACAAGGCTTGTACTTTAAGATGCTATTCATAGTTTTTTGAGAAAAGAAAATTGCGATGCTACATAATCTCATTTCTAGGCCAAAATTATTATGTTTGCACCTTTAGGTTAGGATGTCTCGAAAACCAGAGCCAATTGAGAGATTTGGACCTTGGATTGGGATTCAGCGCATTAAAAACCCTTTGGAAAAATATATTCTGGTTTCTGGGTTAAAATCTCGTCGGCCTGTGATTATAGAGAAATTCACAAACTTAAAAATTTCAAAATGCAATATCGTAGCGAAAAAAAAAGAAGATATTTGAGTAAACTCGACGTCATTTAAAAGGGTACTTTAAATGTACTTTAAGATGTTGTTCAGAGTTTTTTTGAGATAAAAAATTTGCGATGCTACATAACCTCAAATATAGGCTAAAATAAGTTTTTTTGCACATTTAGGTTAGGATATCTCGAAAACCAGAGTCAATTGAGAGATTTGGACAGCAGACTCGGATTCAGCGCTCAAAAAGCTTCGGAAAAATATATTCTGGTTTCTGGGTTAGAGGGTCGGTCTAGTACGCCAGGCAATATAGCAGAAAAGTGCTCAGTTTTTAAAAAGAGTCCTGAATAAGGTTTCTCGGCGCGATAATTAGGTAAAAAATAGTAGAAATGAATTGTGTATGTTTTGGATAAAATCGGTATGTAGGAACCTTAGTAAAAACATCAATAAAAGTGCCGAAAACCGTTTTTTTTGCGGATTAAGGGACGAAAAATATTTTTTTTTCGTAAAGCAAAAAATAGCACGTTTTTTGCACAAAAAAATAAAAACCGATGAAAAATGCCCATTTTTAGAAATCGAATTACAAGGGTTATAATGATCGCAGAAACTTATTCTTCGGCTTAAATTGTAGTTTTTGGTCGTGCCTATCTGCAGTAAAAATTTCATGCAAAAATAATAAGAACGTTTTGCATAAATCGAAAAAAAACTAAAAAAAATGTCGTTTCGAAAAACAACAAGCTTGAACAAGCCTCTCCCACAAGTCACGATAATGGATTTGTAGGGAATTTAATAACGAGTAATTTAAGCCCAGGAAAAATGTTCTACGATCATTTTTCGGCTTGTCCAAGTCGTTTTTCGAATAGACCTTTTTTTTAGTTTTTTTTCGATTTATGCAAAAATTTCTTATTATTTTTGCTTGACGTTTTTACTGCAGATAGGCACCACCAAAAGCTACAATATGACAAAAAGCAGAAGTTTCTGCGACCATTGGAACCCTTGTAATTCGATTTCAAAAAATGGGCATTTTTCATAGGTTTTTATTTTTTTTTGTGCAAAAACTTCTGAACCGATTTTGATCACCGAAAACTAATTTTTTTTCGTTATGTCAAGCGCTACAACGTGCTATTTTTTTGTTTCACGAAAAAAAATTATTTTTCGTCCCTTAATCCGCAAAAAAAACGGTTTTCGTCGCTTTTGTCGATTTTTTTACTAAGGTTCCTACATACCGATTTTATCCAAAACATACACAATCCATTTCTACTATTTTTTACCTAATTATCGCGCCAAGAAACCTTATTCAGGACTCTTTTCAAAAAATAAACTATCTAAGCTGGACTATAGTTTTGTAGGCCTGTATTATATTAGTTTTAGACGGTTTTATGGCCTTTTCGGCTTTGATTTCAAATTCGATTTATTTACAACTGTTTTCAATTCACTTATTACAACTCAATTCATTTTCAGTTCATTTATTGAGAGTGCATTGAGCTTAGGCAATTATTCGTTCAATGTGGATTTAATATACACAAAAGAAACAAATACCACAAAATTATTGGGACACATGTGCCTGAAGGTAAAGAAAAATATCAAACATTTAACTGACATAGACCGTTATATAAAACAATAATTAAGCCCTTAAGAAGTCTGAGTACATGAGACAAAACGTCGGCAAAACTAGGGCTTCTTTATTTGTCCAATATCCCCAAAAACCATTCATTTGTCATGTTTTTAATAATAAAATCGGTTTTATCATGACGGAGATACGGAAGTCAGAAATTATCCCTAACATTTCGTTTTTTTTAAACTATGTAATAATTTTAGGGCCGTTTTTACCCAAAAAATGCAATTTACAGGAAATCCCGGTCGGATGGGGCATAACGGGTTCTAACATCAGATTTAGCCACCCAAAAAACTCCCCTCCATACCTACTCTTGTCCCAGTAAATTTATGATTTTTTTAACCAGTGTTAACGAGATTCTACTATATTACAACAAAATAATTTGCTGTAAAATTCCTCAAATATTCAAAAATTGTAATCAGGCCTCAAATCACTTCTTCGGTCTCCGAGATCTCGAATCTCGGATCTGATTTTCTGCCTAACATTTCCTTCCATGAAGCGTGCACGTAACCACGGCGAATATTGATAGAGAGCTTCACTAACAGCACTCTGAAATAAACGACGCCATTGCATAAAGTGCCGTTTAGCTAGAAAACGACTGCAAATAGGAAAGATCCGTTATGGGGTTGAGAGATATATATGTGAAATCATCTGAAAGTCATAGCGTGAATATCATTTAGCAAACGTATTCGCTTCAGTAAAAAATTGAAATTTAATGCTGGAAATGCGGAATTGCTGAACATTTAATACAGCTACCTTATACGAGTATACAGTGACCGCCATAAGGTCGGCACTTAGGGTGATTTTTTTTCAACTATTTTTTTGTTTTTCAATCCCCACTTGAAATTTTGTTGAATATGTCGAAAAAAATCCCTGAAAGTTACAGCCCTTAATATTAATTTTAAGTACTTTCCCAAACCGTGAAAAGATTTTCCATTTAAAATACACGTAAATCGAATTTTTTTTTTCAAATTTCTATAACTCAGTCGCATTTTATGCTATTACATTGGTCTTGGTCTCGATTTACTCAGAATAAAACACTCTACAAAAAATGTCCATTGCAGCGAAAATGTAACTTGTACTGGTGAGTTGGTACGAGTCACTGAAGTTGACATTTACCCAAAATTTTTTTGCTGTTATCTCCGAAATTATTAATTTTACCAAAAAATGTAAATGAAAAATTTGTTGGATATTTAATTTACTACAAAAAACTTCCTATAGACCAAATTGCTGAGATTAATATTTCTTGAGATATTAGACTTTGACTTATGAGTAGTACAAACTCATAAAACAGTAAAAATTTTGCAATTTGAGTGCACTAGTTTTGGATCAAATCGGTTTGTAGGAACATAACCAAAAAAATTCATAAACATGTGGAAAACCGTTCTTTTCACATTTTAAGTACCAAAAAAAAATTATTTCAGAAAAACAAAAAATATCACGCTATAGCGCTTAAAAATACGAAGAAAATCATTTTTTAAAAATTAAAATCGGTTCACAACTTTTTGCAAAAAAAAATAAAAACCTTCGAAAATTACCCTTTTTTTTCTATCTAATTACTTGGCTTATGAAAGTCGTAGGAACTTTCGCGAGTGACCAAATTGTAGCTCTTTTCGGCGGCTACTGACACAAAAAAAAATTATCAAAAAATATTCATAACTTCTGGCGCAATTCCAAAAAATGTAAAAAAGGTGTTTTCGAAAAATGGCCCGGCAATTGTCAATAACAGTTCTATGTCGTTTTTGAGATACTTCCTCAAATTTGACGAACTTGGTCCATTGTATGATTGTAGAGCACCTCTTCACGAACCTAACGCACTTTGAAAAATTACCTTAGGACCGTTATTGATAATTGCCGGGCCATTTTTCGAAAACACCTTTTTTTACATTTTTTCGAATTGCGCCAAAAGTTATGAATATTTTTTTGATAATTTTTTTTGTGTAAGTTGCCGTCGAAAATAGGTACAATTTGGCCTACGACTTTCGTAGGCCGAGTAATATGTAGATAGTAAAAAAAGGGCAATTTTCGAAGGTTTTTATTTTTTTTGCAAACAGTTGTGAACCCATCTTAATTTTTAAAAACTGATTTTCTTCGTCTTTTTAAGCGCTATAGCGTGTTATTTTTTTGTTTTTCTAAAATAATTTTTTTTTGGTACTTGAAAAGTGAAAAAACCTCTTTTTCACACGTTTATGATTTTTTTTTTGGTTATTATAAACCGATTTAATCCAAAACTAGTGCACTCAAATTGCACTATTTTTTACCTAATTATCAAATTTTTTTAACGTTTGAGGAATTTATTGAAAACATTTTCCATCTTTCCTAGGCTAAAAAGGGTGCTTTTTTTGTTCAATATCGGATACCTCCGCGAC
Source organism: Aromia moschata (assembly GCA_029963805.1). NCBI lineage: Eukaryota > Metazoa > Arthropoda > Insecta > Coleoptera > Cerambycidae > Aromia > Aromia moschata. The sequence continues at coordinate 310,476 of JAPWTK010000072.1, read as the reverse complement.
AAATGGACGTAGCAAACAATTAAAAAAAAAAAAACAATTGAAGCTGAATAAACAGGCTATTTGGTCCATATGGTCGTTTAACCGAAAACAATTTGTCCGTGGAGCAAGAAAAAGAAGGCTAAAAATTTGGAGAAATCCTTTTTTCGCGCTATTTCTTCGGATTGGGTTAAGACGGTGGCTATGTTACAAATGTTGACCGATCCGAAAACTAGAGTCTTGGAGCTTCAAAACGCTTTTAAATTTGCGATACAGCCCGTCAAAAATCGGGGAAAAATTTAGATTGTTTTTGCTCCCTTAATTTTTTGTGAGTAGTGTATATCGCTAAAAAAGTAAAATTGCAATGTTTTCAAAACTTGTGAAAAACTCCGAAAATGTTAAATCCTTTTCAAAGTTTTTGGACTCGTATTGATGGAAAATCTTCACAGTAATTAGCTGAGCCGTTTTGAAAAAAATGTTTCCTGGTCATGAAATATCCCTAAAGTCGAACCGAATACATCATAAAGCTCTACCATCCTTATTATAGTTTTTCGTAAAAATTAGTTCATGAAGTTTTAATAAAACACATCCTGTTCTAGAGGGACGTAACTCATATTTTTTTAATTATATGTGGCGTGCAGGTTTTTTTTTTTAATTTTCATACAGGGTGTCCCATTATTAAGAAGTAATAGTGAAACTACAGATTCTTTGGACAAAAATATTACGTCTCAACCAAATTTACCATAGTCCAAAAGTTATTGCTACCCAATGTACAAGGTGTCAAAGTTATAATTTTATTTTCGATTTCCGTAAATAACTTCTTTAAAAAAATTATTTTTCACAATAATTGGGCATTGGGGGTTTTTGAGGGCAATTGAAAAAAATTTTTGAGGTCGTTTACACAGCCATTTCTTTAAAAAAGTCACGAAAATGAAACGAAAATGTTTTTTTATTTTTAATTTCCAAAATTTTCCTGGAAAAACGGATTGAAATGGGCTACAATCGAATAGAGCACCCTCTAAAATAGTCGTATATGAATTTCTGCTAAATTCTGCAACAAAATCGCAGTTACATTACTCTAAAGTTGCGTATGTGAAATATTATGTAATTTCAGGCGTAAAGGGGGTAAATACAATTAGGTGGTAAAAAAATCGATTTTTTTTTCTTTACAAAGAGGAAATTTCCCGTAGAATACGCTCGTGAAAGTTTTTAGAGCAAAATTCTTAAAAACTCCTTATATTTGTTTCGTCATTTTTCGAGAACGCCTTTTTTTCGAGAACGATCGGCCCTAGTGAAAGTTTTATCTATTGTATCTTATTTTGAAATACCCAAGGCCGGATGTACGATGGCATGTGCGAAGATATTGAAGGCCTTTTGTACGCCTCTAGAATCGCTGACTGAGTCGTAAGTACTATTTTTCGGTATACAAATCTTTAAACGAATTTTACTCAAAACAACATTTTCAAAATTGGCAACCACGATTACTCAAAAACTACTCGGCCGATTTGGCTGAAACTTTTACGGTTTCTGCTTTATACTCTTAGCTTGTCTGTAAACCTAAATGTTTTGGAATTTCATGTTGAAAAATTTAATTATTACTGCCAGTGTCTGAAAAAATACGGAAAATCACCGATTTTCTCGAAAAAAAGTTCTGCCAAACGTAGATTTTTTTTTTCATTCAAAAAATATATATTTTTTTTTAATTTCACAAAAATGTTTGAATTTTTCATTCTTATCTTAACAAATATACAGAGTTTTGTAATGATTAAATAAAACCTTCTTGGTAAAAAAAAATAGTTATTTATTATACAAGGGAAAAAGTATTAGATTTTAGCTCGATGTTGTGTTCCTACCTAAAAACCGAGAGCTAAAATCTAATATCTTTCCCGTGTATAATACGCTATTTTTTTCTGTGACGGGAAAAACGACGATTTAATATTGAAACAACATATTAATACAATATATTAAAGTCAGAAAATTATCTATGTGAAATTTGAAATTTTAACTGGTAGGCTATTGTAATTATAGCGACAATTAGACCTGCGTTGCTAAGGAAACCTTTAAAGTAATCAAACATCTGTCAATTTAATTCTGTGATTTGATTTAAAAATTGCGAACTTAGTGGTTGTTTAGTAGTTATTTGGAATAATATAAAGTTATTTATGCAATGCACATTTAATAATTGTACTTTTGATATAAAGGAAATGTAACTTTTGTGTAATAAAATATTCTAAAATTAAATATCTAACCTTATGTGTATATTAGGGTGGACCTTAATATTTTTTTCGTTTTTTCTCAGCGGGCCGGGTGAAAATCAGTTCTGGGTACCTAAAAACTTGTGCGGAAACCAAAACTGCCGCGATCGGAACCTTTTTTCCCGTGCCGCAAAGCGCCGGAAGTTTCTTATGGGATTTACATGTTAAAAATCACTGAATACGTTCGGTACGCTCAAAAAAGTATAAAAATCATCAAATCTGATAGTCGCAAGGATATATTTCCATGTATTTTGTCCTCCTGCATCAGATGGATTCGTTATATTTCGTCTATTCGTTGAGTGAAAAAAAATATGAGCGAAAAATTGCGAAAAAACACCAAATTAAACTAAAAAAATTTGAAAAAAAGACGAAATAATTTATATCATGATTCAAAAGTAGAGGTAAAAACCTACAATTCTATGTCCGGCTGAAGTCTGTAGGTGCCTCTGAACCGGAGTTCATCATCGATCATTTCAAGTTGTACGCAAAATTCAGGAGCGTATATGACGGAAGGCGATTTTTCTGTTTTTTCAATCCTGATTCTCAAACGATAGATTCTTCTGAATCGACTTGCATAATTTGACGGTAGTATGAAATGCTCCATATCATACGAATAATTCATCATTTTAGTATAATATTACCTTTAACTTGAAGTCATTTTACATTATAACATAGTATAAAACAAAGTCGCTTCCCGCTGTCTGTCCCTACCTATGTATGCTTAGATCTTTAAAACTACGCAACGGATTTTGATGCGGTTCTTTTTAATAGATAGAGTGATTCAAGAGGAAGGTTTATATGTATAATACATGCATAATATAGTAGAGAAACACTGTTAATTTTAGAGGTTTCTAATGTGATGTCGTAAATAAACACATTTTTCGCTTACATTGCAAACGCTGGCTGAACCCTACGAGATAGATCAAAATAATGTACTGCAGTATTGTACACCTTAAAAAGGTCTACAAAAAAGTCCGTGATGGTATATGTCTATCTCTTAGGGATAACCCACAATAACCATTTTTTATATTTAGTATCAGCATTGCACCCGTGCTAGGCCGGGGCGGGTCGCTAGTTGATTATAAGAGAATTTCGGATTGGAACATACTATAGTGTCCGACGTTCGTACACGTACCTGTATCGTTAGCATCATACTTAGTAGTAATACAAATCTCTATGTTATGTGCTTGTTTCTCAACAATCGAGTAGTTTAAGGGTTATTCAAGCTTGAGCAAACGAAAGAACGGAAGAATGAATTCTCGAAAAAAAATACGGTTTTTCTCTTAAAGTTGGTAGCTTCATTCGCTCTGACATTAGCCGCAGAAAGTTCTTCGTATTACTACCAACTTCAAGAGAAGTCGAGAGATAAGTTTCCAAAAGAAGAATTGAAATTGGCGACGGTCGGAAAGTGGTCGTTTGAATATATTCGTTCAAAAATACGCCTCGGAACGATCCGAGCAATCTGAACAGTTCACCCGAACACGCGTTTTTTATTCGAGCGCTCCTAGCGATCCGAGTGATTCGGACGTAAACACACGAATGTAGACAAACACTAAATTAATCTAAACCGTTTTTGTACAATTTAGTAATTAAATCAATTGAATTGACTTAATCAAGTCAAATCCAACAAAATTCATTCGATGTATTTATTAAACTGCACAAATAAGAACGGAATAAATTAGTTTTAGGTTATTTGTATTTGGCGCGCGCTCGGAACGCTACGGAGACCTCGCAGTGCTCGGATCAAGAACGCGTCTTCGGGTGAACTGCTCGGATTGCTCGGATCGCTCCGAGGCGTATTTCCGAACGAATATATTCAAACGACCACTTTACCAACTTTACCTGAACTTTACCTGAAGCTACCAACTTTAAGTGAAAACCCGTATTTCATTCGAGAATTCATTCTTCCGTTCTTTCGTTTGCTCAAGCTTGAATAACCCTTCTTATAATCAGTGTAAAATGACTTCAAGTTAAAGGTAATATTATACTGAAATGATGAATTATTCGTATGATATGGAGCATTTCATACTACCGTCAAATTATGCAAGTTGATGCAGGAGAATCTATCGTTTGAGAATCAGGTTTGAAAAAACAGAAAAATCGTCTTCCGCCATATACGCTTCTGAATGAATTTTGCGTACAACTTGATATGATCGTAACTCCGGTTCAGAGGCACCTACCATAGATAAAAGAAGAGATAGATGGAACTCTCTCATAGAATTAAATGAAACCGTGAAGCGCCATCTCTTGAATTGGTCTCAAACTAATTTTAACTAATATGGCGGATGGCGCTATATTCAAAAAAATATTCAAAAATAAAATACAGTTTGCGGACTCTTAAGAGTTCCATTATGGACAAAACGAATGTATATAAGAATAGCATTATCATACTTGGTTACATAAAGTTTTTTATCCTTATCTAGCATATATTTATATATATATATTTATAATATCATATGATTTTGCTATTCTTGTCATATAATATATATACGTTTCGTCCATAAGGGAACACTTAAAAAAGTCCACAAACAGTATTTGAAACCGTTCCTCAAGAAATAATGTCTAAAAAATAAATTTTAAAGACATGCTGTGATGAAAAAGGAGGATATTTGAGATATTGAGACCATTAAATACCAAAATCGATTGTTTTAGATGTAAGATTCCTTTATTCACAACCACATTTATACGCATTCACAATCACATTTATACACAAGACACAATCACATTTAAGTATAAATTATTTCCAACTAGTCATTTATATAAACTAAAAAAAAGTAAAGGCATAACTTTCTTTACATGAAGTTTCATTTATAACACACATCTGGTACCAGTTCTAGTTCTCCTTGTTTTAATGTAATATTAACTCAACTAATTTCTGTCTCAAATAAGAATATATAATACCCAATAAACAAATAAAACACAAAATAAATTAACACATGGAAACAAATTAAACACAAAACTACAAAACTTAGGTTTGTTTTGGTTTTACTTAGAACCAATTCAATCGATACGCCCAGATAAATATTGACGTAAGAACATAACGCAAATTATAAATATTAAACATTTGGGCGCATGGACTGAACTAGTTCTTCAGGACTACCAATCTCTTTTTTTTAATAGTACCAAATCTACATAACTAACTAAGCTGGTTGCGCCATCTATAGAGTTGGTCTCATACTAAATATCACATTTCAAGTAGGCTCATAAGAGTGAACAGCCCCTGGCACCTACAGACTTCAACCGGACGTCAAATTGTAGGTTTTTACCTCTACTTTTGAATCATGATATGCTTAATACTCCTCAGAGTCAGGTACAATCACCATAATAAATTGTTTCGTCTTTTTTTCAAATTTTGTTAGTTTAATTTGGTGTTTTTTTCGCAAATTTTCGCTCAAAATTTTTTTCATTCAACGAATAAACGAAATCTGACGATTCCATCTGATTCAGGAGGACAAAATACATGGAAATATATCCTTGCGACTATCAGATTTGATGATTTTCATAGTTTTTGAGCGTATCGAACGTTTTCAGTGATTTTTAACATGTAAATCCCATAAGAAACTTCGGACGCTTTGCGGCACGGGAAAAATGGTTCCGATCGCGGCAGTTTTGATTTCCGCACAAGTTTTTAGGTACCCAGAACTGATTTTCACCCGGCCCGCTGAGAAAAAACGAAAAAAATAATATTAAGGTCCACCCTAGTGTATGTCCACCCTAGTGTAATATTAAGGTCCACCCTAGTGTATACATCCGGGAAAAAATTACCTACTCACTTTTTTCCCGGGAAAAAAGTAATTTCATAAAAAGTGATATTTTGTTACCTGTCAACAGGGATAAAATGTTAAACGTTTTTTCCCGTCACAGAGAAAAACGTTTTTTTAATGCGTAATTTTAGCCCGTCTAATTGTATTAACCCCCTTAATGGCGCTAGCAACCTTCAAAAAGTGGGTGTACAAATACTTTCGCTGCTGACTGTAGGCATAATTATAAGCTCTATTTAATATTCTACGACACTATTACCTACACGTATTACCGAGTCCCTTACATAAACGCTCCAAGCGCGGCCATGCATTGTTACAGAATATTGAAATGGACCCTTTGAATTCTAACCGGTGATTAGGCTGAAGGGGTTGCGTCCGACTAGCCGATCTGAGGACGGCTTCCCAAATTTTGACGGAGTCGCCGGTGGCAACGCGGCTATCTTGAAATGATCAAGTATGACGGCGAGAAGGAAGTCGAATGAAGCCGTTTGAAGAAAGGTATAAGTCTAACTTGTCGAGAAAACGGGATATCGCTTTTTTATTTCTCTTTTTTATTTCTGTTGAAATGTTGCCTTTTAGAAGGAAAATACCTAATTTATTTTTGGAATACAGGGTGTTCCGCATATTAACCGTTACAGAGCATCTTACCTACATAAGCGACAACGTTTTTTGAAAAATAACAAGAGTAAAAAAAGTTTTAGAATTAGATTCCCAGCTGAATGTAATTGTACTTTTCCAAACCTGCCAATTGAAAAAAAATCTGTAAAATTTTAAATCATTTTATCATAGTCTCCATTCCCTATTGTAATTTTGTTTCAAAACTTTTTTACTTCAAAGCCAATAAAAAAACTGTATGTGTTCAAAAAACAAAAACTATAAAAATGTAACCTTTTGAACTTCAGTACAACAAAAGTTTGAAACAAACCATATATTCTTGGAAAGCGGAAGAATGCAGCTTTTGCTTGGCGTAAACGTATATAGGGTGTTGTATTCAAAATAGTGGTGAATTTTAATGTTGAAATTGACCATATTTTAAAAACACCTTTTAGGGCAAGTAACAAGTTTTTAACATAGTACGAAAAAAACTTATTGAGAAAGTCAATCAATTGGCGAAAACCATATCCTTCTAAGTTCTATCCGTTAAAAGATATTTTACTGTACGATCGAAATGGGTCAAAATTTTTTGGAACGTCTAAAACACCGTTTTTAAAAATCAAATTAGTAAGCCATTTTGAAGGTAAAGTGTAACAAACAATATATGTTTGAAAAGCGGAAGAATGCAGGTTTTGTCTGGTGTAAACAGATACAGGGTGTTACATTCAAAATAGTGGCGAATTTTAACGTTAAAATTGACCATATTTTAAAACACCCCGTAGGACAAGTAACAAAGTTTTAACATAGCACGAAAAAAACTTTTTGAAGTGGTAAATCGACTGGCGAAAACCTCATCCTTGTAAGTTCACTCTGTCAAAAGATATTTACGATAAAAATGTGGCACAATTTTTTTGGGACGTTCAAAACACAATATTTTAAAAAATCAAATTACTAACCCATTTTTGGAAGTAAAGTGTAACAAACTATAATATTTTTGGAAAGCGAAAGATTGCGGCTTTTATTTGATGTAAACAGATGTACGGTATTGTATTTAAATTAGTACCGAATTTTGAATTTGAAATATTCAAATTCAGCGTTAAACTGAATTTGACCATATTTCAAAAACACCCTTGTAGGACAAGTAACAAGTATTTAACAAAGTACAAAAAAAAACTTTTTGAAATACTAAATCGACTGGTGAAATCCGAATCCCTCTAAGTTTACTGTGTCAGAAGATATTTACGATCAAAATGGGTCAGAAGTCTTTGGGACACCCGGTATAATAAATGGTTATCGAAGTATAATCTTTTTAATCTCCAAAATTCTCAGTATTTTAGAACCGTATTATCAAAATTTTCGTTCATTGTATCGACGTAAAAGCTGTCTCAGTATAGGTATATATTTTATTTATTAGAATAAATAAAATAAATATACTTAGAATAAATAAAATAAATATACTTACTTAAATAAAATAAATATAATACGTAATTTTGTTGCTGGTTTCAATTCCAATGTAGAGGAATTGAAACCAGCAACAAAATTACGATGGTATAGCTAATTTGTTGTAACACTTTCAAAAGGTCGTTAAATTAATCATTCTTGCGAGAACCATTTTAAATTCTTCTCACCATTATATCTAAAAAAATGTGTTATGTAATTTTTTACTACATATAAATAAACAGTGACCTTTACAAGGCTATTACATTATTGTCAATTTATTCCGAAAATCTCAACACGATTCATATACAGGCAGCATACAAATATTAGTATTCTGCCGAGCCCTTTTATAAATATTTTTAGCAAGAAAAAAACAACGGTTGTGCCGAATCGTTACAAATTCGGGTCACATATTCCATATGAAGTTAACGCCACAAATTGACACACGTAGCGTGTGGATGCCGAAACAGGCCTAATTAAATTTTTTGACGTGGACAGGGCGGGATCAACCCCGTGGAATTAAAGGACCACGCACAAAATAATAGGATTTCTGACCTCACTAAAAACATCTGAAATTTTGATATGTTGTAGGTTATGACACCATGATTAAAAGTTCTCATGGGCACAAGACCCAAAAATGGACAGATTTTGAGATATAGAGGTTAGAAAATCATTAATTGCTTCTACGAGCGCCGTTGTGTGTGAATGTGTGTGGGTGTAGCTGTGAGGTTTTCTCTTTTGATTTATGTTTAATGTTTGGTTCGCGGGAGTTTTCACTATGCTCCTACCCAACGTTTACAAACAAACGTCGGGATTTCCCCTATCCACCACCTGGAGACGCGCCACGTCGAGGTTCACCTCTCCGCCCTCTTAGACAGTGAAGAAGGTTCGTGGTGTGTGTGCGTGTGTGTGTGTGTGTGTTTTTTTAGATTGTAGTCATTCAATAGACCTCATACGTGGTATTTTATGGGATTCCATTTAAGAAAAATGGTTGATAACATATTAGAGTGATATGTACGAGGCGCGTTCATAAACTAAGGGCCGTTTGCTTATATATAAATATTGGCGCTTCGAAGCACAGTTTTACTACTGCAGCGCCATCTACTGACTCATTGCGAAGCTACAGCGTCATTTGTTTTGATTCTGAAGTCGTATTGTTGTCCGTGAATGCAAAGAACAATGGCCGCGAAAATCGTTGATCCCGCCAACTGTGAAGTGCGTTCTGTGATTCGTTTCTTATTTGCAAAAGGATCGTCGGCTGCTGAAATTCATCGGGAGTTATGCCTGGTTTACGGACCTACAGTTATGAGTGAAGGAAAGGTTAGACAATGGTGCCGTGATTTTAAAAATGGCCGAACAAATGTCCATGACGAAGAGCGGAGTGGCAGGCCCAGTATCCAGACCGATGAAATCGTTTCACAAGTGGACCAAACACTGCGATCTGATCGTCGATTGACGGTTAGTGGCCTGGCTAACAAATTCCCTCAACTTGGACGCACTACTGTTTACAATATTGTCACAGAAAACCTCGCACACCGCAAATTGTGTGCAAGGTGGGTACCAAAAATGCTCACCGACCACCACAAAGAGCAAAGAATGTCTAGTGGACGAAAGTTTTTGGCACGTTATCAATAAGATGGAGATGATTTGTTTTCTCACATTGTTACTGGGAACGAGACGTGGGTATCCTACGCCAACCCAGAAACAAAACTGCAATAATAATAATAAATAATAATAATAAATTTTATTTATCCAAGAGACCATTTCGGTATAGGATTAGTTACAGAGAATAGAGCATATTGTTAGACTGATGCTCTGAAAATTTTATAATAATAATTACTATTTAATAAATAATAATAATAAAAACAACAAATAATTAACAAACACAGTATAAATACAATTTTAAAACAGCTGTTAAAATTATGATATCTGAGAAATTAAGACATAATAATCATAACACAGAGGCTTAATCTATGACATTGTTTATAAATTAGCATATATCTAAGTATTCATCTATCGAATAGAAAGGATGCTCTATTAGAAATTGTTTCATTTTGATTTTAAATTGCCTTATATTTTCAATACATTTTATATGACTGGGTATTTTGTTGTATAACTTTATTCCCATATATTTTGGACATTCCTCATATTTTGAGGTGTTATGTAATGGAATAGTTAACTGTTGACTTTCTCTAGTATCATAATTATGGTTGAAGTTGTTTAGCAAAAACTTGTGTAAATTATTTTTCATGTACATGACAATTTCTAATATATATATATATTTATTAATGTTGGAACACTGAGTTCTTTAAATAAGTTTCTACAGGGTGAATTCTTAGGTGCGCCCAGAATATAGCGAATTGCTTTTTTTCTGAAGTTTAAATATTCTTTGTATATGACAGGAAGAACCCCAAAATATGATTCCATAACTTGCTCTTGATATAAAATGAGCATGATAGTAACCCAATATAGTTGGTTTATTTGCTAATCTTGATAGTCTGTACAAAGCGTAACACGTGGAAGAAAGTTGTTTGGCCAATGCATTAACATGTACCTGCCAGTTTAGTGCATTATCTATATATATTCCTAAAAATTTAGTAGAACTTACTTGTTGTATAGTTTTGCCACCAGTTTTCATAAGATAACTTTTTTCATATGTAGAACGTCGCGGAGAAAATATGATGAATACAGTTTTTTCCAATGTTTAGAAACAATCTATTTGATTTGAAATGATTAGCGAATTTATTTAAGGCAATTTTCATATCAAATAAAACGTCTTCCAAATCTTTCCTAGCACATAAATAAGAGTTATCATCTGCAAACATTATCAAATAGTCATTAAAGAAATCTGGCAAATCATTAACATATAATAAAAATAATAGGGGACCAAGAACTGATCCTTGAGGAACACCAAAACGCAAATTTAATCTTTCAGAGTGCACTTTATTTACTTCCACTATTTGAGTTCGATTTGTAAGGTATGATGTTAACCATTCACCTACTTTACCTCTAAGCCCATAATGTTTTAATTTGTTAATAAGGATTTCATGATTTACTAAATCAAATGCTTTACTCAAATCCATAAATAATCCGACACATTTATTTTTCTGATCTAAGTTATCACCTAATTTATTTAAAAATGACATAATAGCAGTTTCTGTTGATAGTTTCTTCCTAAAACCATGCTGTGATTTAGAGATAATATCATATTTATTTGCAAACTCAATAATTCGATTAAATACAACACGCTCTAGTATTTTTGACAGAGTTGACAATAAATCCACTGGTCTGTAATTTTCAGCTAATGTAACATCTCCTTTTTTATACAATGGTATAACTTTTGCCGTCTTTAAAACTGTAGGAAATATACCATGTGAGAGAGATAAATTTATTAAATGAGTTAAGGGGTATACCAAATAGTTAACAGATTGTTTTATTAAATTAGAACTCAAGTTATCTAATCCAGAAGAATTCTTATTTTTTTAGTTGCATTATAACATTATAAACTTCGGTTTCCGTAACAGGTTTTAAGAACAAAGTGGGATAATTTTTGTTTTTGGTATTAATCTCCGGGGTATTATCACCTAATTCATCATTTAGTTTAGTTGGTAGTTCTACAAAATAATTATTTAAATGCTGGGCGATTACATATGGATCAGTAACTAAACTATTATTTATTTTTATTTCCTCTATTTGTTTTTTTATATTGCTCGTTGTTAAATTATTATTTATAATGGACCAAACTGCTTTTGATTTATTATTTGCTTTGATATAGATTGAATCATTGTAAAGTTTTTTAGCTGCAGTTAATACTTTCTTATATATTTTTTTATATTCATTATAGAAATTTGTATCATTCGAATTATTTGAGTGCGTCTTTACTTGATACAGTAGTTTTAGTTTTTGTGAAGATATTTTAATGCCTTGAGTTACCCATTTATTGTTTATTGCCGTAATATTTTTTATTTTTACTGATGGAAAACTAATTTCATGATGATAAGTTAATATATTAACAAAATTTGAATAACGATCTTCCACTGTTTCTGCTTTATACACATCTTCCCAAGTTTCATTATTTAATCGATAAAAAAACTGATCATAATTTTGTGCATTATAAAAACGAGTATAAACATGTTTACTATCATTATTGCCTAAGTTGAATTCACACTCCAGCAACTGTAAAGTGTGATCTGATATACCACTGTTTACAATTTTACAAGAAATATTATGATTATCAAAAGAATTTACACACATATAGTCGATACAGGTAGCACTGTCATGAGCTATTCTGGTTGGTTCAGTTATTGTCATATTTAAATTGTATGTCTGAAATATGTCATTTAACTCAAATTTCTCTTTAGAGTTTGAAAAATAGTCTATATTCAAATCACCACACACTACAACAAAATGATTATTTACAGTTTGACTTAATACAGTATCTATTATTCTAGAAAATTTGTTAAAATCACCTTGAGGTGATCTGTACATCGCTAATAATTTAATAGACTGTTTTTTATATTTTATTTCGACCCCAACTATTTCTATATCTTTTTCGACTGAATAATTAATAATATTGTTACATTCTTTAACACTAAATCCACTATTGGTTCTGTAAAATATTGCAACACCCCCATTTTTATATTGATTTCTGCAATATATCGCGGCTCTTATATACCCATTTATTTTTATTGCATTAATTTCTGACAATTTGAGCCAATGCTCTATCAGACATACAACATCGACCTCGTAAAATGTTAAAAGCATTTCCAGTTCCTCGATTTTATTTTTGACACACTGTATATTAAGATGCATTATTTTAAATTTCCTTATATCCTTCACTTTATTACTATTGCTTTTATTTTTATTATTGCCTTTATTTAATTGCTAGTCATCAACAGCTTGTTTAATCTTTTGCTTTTCTACTTCAACTTTTTTTATGTATACAGGACAAGATGTGTCAAAAATAGAATGATGGACATTTATATCTAATTTCGATTTCAATTTTATATCTAAACAATTCGCACATTTCACTGTTTCACTTTCACATTTCTCTGCTTTGTGCCCACTTTGTAAACACTTTAAGCACCTTTCTTCTTTTGTACATTTCTCTGCATGATGATTAAAACCCCCACACTTGAAGCATCTAAATAGTCCAATATATTCAAAGATCCTACATCTGGACCAATTAATGTATAAATACTTTTCTTCGGTTACTTTCTTAAATGTAATAGGATCACATTCTACAATTGCCATATACTTTGTTTTCATTTTCTTAAAAGCTTTTACTTCCATTTTGAATTGATTATGTAAGACATATGCATTTTGCTTAGTTATACAATCTACTAACTGTTCGGCCTCATAATTTTCTTCTATATCAATAATTTTAATACATGGATTTTTCAGAGATGGTGCTGATATATGATAATTTTTTAATTTTTTTTCCGCTGCTTTTTTAATTATTTCTTGTTCCTCCTTGGTTTTGCATTTTATAACAATACCGCCTTCTTTGATGTCTTTCATTTGTGTAATTCCCACTTCAAGTACTGCTGGTTTAAGATTTTTTTGGACTACTTCCTTAGTTTTCTTGCTCTCTTGCTTATTTTTAGGCTTAATGATTACTGCTTCTCCCGCTGCTACATTTGCATAAGTTTTCCTGTTCAAATCAATATTGTTATCAGCACAGCAATTATTTAAGTGTTTGTCGACTGTATTACGTAACTCACTAACTTGAGTTGTAAGATCATTTCTTAATTGACTTATTTCAGCATTTAGATTAATAATAAAATCAAAATGCACTAAGCAGATATCACAAAACCATTTTAATCCTTTGCAGTTCTGTAGCACAGAAAAAATCCTTGAATGATATACTCACGCATTTCAAATGAAATTTCTTTCGACAGTTTCCATTACATTCAATAGTATTTTCATTTTGATTGATCGTCAAATTACACTTCTCGCATTCCTCCATGGTATGGTAAAAATGTCATTAACACGGCTTTTTTTTTCACAGGCTATTCACAGGAATTTTATCTCTTCAAAAAAAACTCTATCAGTTTTATTGCCACAAAAGTAATATAACTGTTAATTTGTGAACGGGAACTACAATTTACTAAATGAGAATTATTTAAACTCAGGGCAGATGTACTACATACGTACTCGGCAAAGACTCGCCGAAGAATGCAGTGGCGACAAGAATCGATGCAGTGGCGACACTCATCTTCACCAAAACCGAAAAAGTTTAAGCAAACTCAGTACACAAGTCGAAAATTGATGGCTACAGTTTTTTTGGACAAAGACGGTGTTCTTTTGGTTGATTTCATGGAACGTGGGACAACAATTACAGCTGACGTGTACTGCGAAACGCTCAAAAAATTGAGACGTGCGATCCAAAACAAACGCCGCGGGAAACTGTCATCTGGCATAATCCTCCTCCACGATAACGCGCGTCCTCACACTGCTGCCAAAACCAATGAGAAAATTCAAGATTTTCGTTGGGAACTTTTGACCACCCACCGTACAGTCCCGACCTTGCACCTAGCGACTACTTCCTCTTCTTGCATTTTAAACAGTGGCTCGGTGGACAACGTTTTGAAACCGAAGAGGGACTCAAAAACGCCGTTGTCAACTGGTTCAACTCTCAGGCGGCAAGCTTCTATGCAGAGGGGTTAAAGAAGCTGGTGCAGCGGTACGAAAAATGCTTATAGGTGAACGTAGATTATGTAGAGAAGTAAAGTAAGATTGTACCTAACTAAATATGACAATAAAATTTGTTTCTTATGAGTACATTTTTTTCTGTGACCAAACGGCCCTTACTTTATGAACGCGCCTCGTACTTGCGGCGGCCTATATAATTTGCAATTGGTGTTCCCGTAATCCGTGGCGGCAGAAGCGAAGAGTGGGTGAGCGGGACTCCCCGGACGTCTGTCTGCAATCGTTCTTCACACGCGTAGCTAAATACTGTTTAGGGACGTTTGATTTACGTAATTAAATAATTCAAATTGAAGTCCTGGCCTGGGATTCCACATATTTTATTGCAGTCTAGTTCCCACCTCATGTTTAGGCGGTGGTGGCGTCTACTCAAGACAGAAGTTAACTTATCATATCCCCTTAATTCTGCAGTGTACGCATTATGGTGATTCGTACTGTATATGTATGTAAATTGTATTAAATCGACATGATTTTGGTCCAGGGACACGCTGTTTAATTTATGACATACTTTTAATGAACATCTAGTATACAGGCATGTTGATTTCTGAAGTGGGTGGTGCTGTATAATGTAACTGGATATAAACACGCAAACAGGATTTTCCGTGAAGTTCCGTACACATTATTTAATGCCATTTTCACGTCTGTCACCCCGTATTTAAACTCGACGAACAGCCCACATAATTAAATAAATCTGACAATCGAACGGAGACCTCCCGATAACCGAATATTACGCAAATTGTCTCGCTGGCAATCGTTTCGGAGCGTTTGCGTCATGGTCCACAGCAACGAAGTCAATTTTGTCCGTCGGGAAACCTAAAAAACATAAAATAGAATCACACATGTTACACTGTCAAGAGGGTGATTTGTTTTATTTTTTGTTCCTGTCCAGGACGTGTTATCGTAAAGAGGAAAACGTTATATTTTCTTATTGAGCCGTCAATAATATACACGGTGTCTCACCGCAGTGCGCCTATATTGATATGTCAAAAAATATGACTATAAAAAAATATCGATATTTGATATATGAGGTGTGTAAATTAAGTAATGAGACTGGCAACGTAGCGCCCTATCTAGGCACACTGCAAAAACGGAACTTGGAAGGGCGGTAGACTTGTTAGAGTCATTCGTTTGTTCTTTGTGACTACGGTTTTTGTAAACCGTTTTTTTTTTCTAGCGCGTTTTAAAAATGAGTGCCATTAATTTTGGGCGACGCTGTGCTATCAGGTTTTGCTTCAAACTTTTGCAAAACTTTAACATGCCTAGGGAGATAGTGTTTTTTTCAAGGAGCCCAGGTTTTTTCGGTAGTTTAAAGCATTCCCAGAAGGAAGAGAGTCAACTGAAGATGAACCACGCAGCGGAAGGCCTTCATCTTCAAGGACCGATGAAAATGTCGAAAGAATACGGGATCTTGTGCGTTCAGGTCGTCGGTTGACGACAAAAATGATCGGGGAACTGATCGAGTCAACTGAAGATGAACCACGCAGCGGAAGGCCTTCATCTTCAAGGACCGATGAAAATGTCGAAAGAATACGGGATCTTGTGCGTTCAGGTCGTCGGTTGACGACAAAAATGATCGGGGAAGAGTTAAATTTGAATCACACCACTGTTCATCAGATTTTAACTAACGAATTGGGGATGAGAAAAATCTGCGCTAAAATGGTTCCAAAAAACCTTTCGCAGGGATAAAAGGACATCAGGAGAGAAAGGTCTCCAAGACCCAAAAAAAGCCAGAATGAAAAAGTCGAAGATCAAATGCATGCTGATTTGCTTTTTTGATAGCCAGGGAATTGTCCACATATAGCTTGTGCCTCCAAGCCAAACAGTAAATCAACATTTTTACAGAGAGGTTCTAGAAAAACTTCGAAGAAGGGTCATGCGTGTGAGACCAAACATCAAGAACAACTGGATGTTACATCACGACAATACGCCCTATCACACAGCCATTTAAGTAAAGGAGTTTTTAGCCAATAAAAACATTCCTGTGGCTCCTCAGCCTCCTTATTCGCCTGACTTAAGTACTTGTGACTTCTTCTTATTCCCGAGATTGAAAATTCACCTCAAGGGACGTCATTTTGGAACCATAGAAAACATTCAAATGACTGTAAACAACCAGCTGAATCTCATCAGGTTTTGCTTCAGACTTGGACACAGCGCAACGGATACATCTGCAAAACTTCAGCACACCTACGGAGATAGTGTTTTTTCAAGAGTCCACGTTTTTTCGGTGGTTTAAGGCATTCTCAAAGGAACAGAGTCGATTGAAGGTGAACTACTCAGCGGAAGGCCTGCATCTTCAAGAACCGATGAAAATGTCGATAGAATACGGGATCTTGTGCGTTCAGGTCGTCGGTTGACGACAAGAATGATCGGCGAAGGGTTAAATTTGAATCACACCACTGTTCATCAAATTTTGACTAACGAATTGAGGATGAGAAAAATCTGCGATAAAAAGGTTCCAAAAAAAAACCTTCCGCAATCACAAAAGGACGTCAAGAGAGAAAAGTGTCTTGACTTTTTTGGAATCGATTGAAAATGATCCCCATTTAATGAAACGTTCCATTTATGAGACTTGGGTGTTTGTGTACGACCCGGAAACCAAGCATACATGCACCTATGTTTGCATGTATGAAAGTACGCTTCAAGACGCGTATTTAATGGGCGTCAAAATATTATAGTCAGAATTCCGAGAGTTTCGAAGCGGCAACGCTAAAACGATATATACGTCGCACAGTGAGAGATTTCGTGTTTTATTTTCCAAAAACCTAATATCTCGAGAACGAAACAAGATAATCCAATAATTCTTTTTTGGACGTTGAATCTAAGATCATGAAGAATAAATAAAAAATATTAAGAAAGTCCGTATATTAAAACCTAACCTATAAAACAATAAGGAATCTCAAAAAAAAACTTGAAAACTTAGTGTAAAATTTCAAATATCTCGATAACAAAACAAGATGGTCTGATAAATCTCTTTTTATTAGAAAGCTAATGTTTTAAGTAAAATATGAGAATTAAAAATAATTCCTGTGTATCGAAACCTAACCTTAAAAGTGATAGTAAATCTCGAAATACTTTAATACTTACAGTTAAATTTTAAATATCTCCAAAGTAAAACAAGATAGACTTGTCAATCTTTCTTAATAATGAAGCTGGAAGAGTAAGTGATACATAAAGACTATGAATGAAGTGTGATACATAAAGACTGTGTATTAAAACCTAACCTATTATAGAAAATCTTGAAATACTTGAATAATTCCGGTAGAATTTTAAATATCTCGATAACAAAACAAGATAGTCTGATAAATGTTTTACTATAATAAAGCTAATCTAGTCGGTATTATATAAAGATAATACATAATTTCTGTGTATCAAAACCTAACCTATAAAATGATAGGGAATCTCAAAAAAAACTTGAAAACTTAGTGTTAAATTTCAAACATCTCGATAACGAAACAAGATTGTCTGATAAATCTCTTTCTAATATGAAGCTAATATAGTAAGTAATATATAAGGATTATAAATAATCCCTGTGTATGAAAACATAACTTTAAAAGTGATGGGAAATCTCGAAATACTTTAATACTTACGATTAGCTTTTAAATATCTCCAAAGTAAAACATGA
Organism: Aromia moschata; assembly: GCA_029963805.1. NCBI lineage: Eukaryota > Metazoa > Arthropoda > Insecta > Coleoptera > Cerambycidae > Aromia > Aromia moschata. The sequence goes on along the minus strand of JAPWTK010000072.1, from coordinate 292,123 downwards.
TAGACTTGTCAATCTTGATGTCTTGATGAAGATGTAAGTGATATATAAAGACTATAAATGATTTCTGTATATAAAAGTATTTCGACATTTCCCATCACTTTTAAAGTTTGGTTTTGATACACAAAATTATGTATAATCCTATATATTACTTACTACATAAGCTTCATATTAGAAAGAGATTTATCACACTATCTTGTTTCGTTATCGATATATTTGAAATTCAATCGTAAAAATATTAAAGTATTTCGAGATTTCCATCACTTTTAAGGTTAGGTTTTTATACACATGGATTATTTATAATCCTTATATATTACTTACTACATTGGCTTTATAAATAAAGAGATTTATATTTGTTTTGTTTTGTTAACGAGGTATTTGAAATTTAACACTAAGTTTTTTTTGAGATTCCCTATCATTTTATAGGTTAGGTTTTAATACAAGAAATTATCTATTATCTTTGTATAATACCGACTAGATTAGCTTTATTATAGTAAAACATCAGACTATCTTGTTTTGTTATCGAGATATTTAAAATTTTACCGTAATTATTAAAGATTTTCTATAATAGGTTAGCTTTAATACACAGGAATCATTCATAGTCTTTATATATCATTACTCTTCCAGCTTCATTATTAAGAAAGATTGACAAGTCTATCTTGTTTTGCTTTGGAGATATTTAAAATTTAACTGTAAGCATTAAAGTATTTCGAGATTTACTATAACTTTTAAGGTTAGGTTTCGATACACAGGAATTATTTTTTATCCTCATATTTTACTTACAAGATGGTCTGATAAATTTGTTTTTATTAGAAGGCGAATGTTGGCTTTCTAATAAAAAGAGATTTATCAGACCATCTTATTTTGTTATCGAGATATTTGAAATTTTACACTAAGTTTTTCAAGTTTTTTGAGATTCCTTATTTTTTTTTTATAGGTTAGGTTTTTAATATACGGACTTTCTTAATATTTTTTTTTCTATTCTTCATGATCTTAGCTTCAATGTCCAAAAATAATTATTGGATTATCTTGTTTCGTTCTCGAGATATTAGGTTTTTTGGAAAATAAGAATACAACTCTCCAACTGTGCGTCGCGTCAAAAAAGGTGATCGCATAGAAAACATTATAAAACCGGCCCAAATTAATATTTTTCAAAATCTCAAAAAGTCTCGCAAACTTGAAGAGATTTATGCTTTTTTCTAGCTCAACCCGGTCAATATCGTACAATAAACAAAGAAATGGCGTCATTGTTAATTAAGGCTGGCAAAAAAAAATCGATCGTTAATTACTCTAAAAGTTATTAACAAATAGCAGTCCCTCCGAGAAATTTCATGATCATAGTCGCTCTATTTTCGAAGTAAAAAAAATAGTGAAAAAAAAAGCACTTTTTCAACTTCAGCAGTCGTTTGCGAAGTTAACTTGGAGACTTCGGGATAGGCTTAAAATTTTTGAAATTCAATAGGCTACAACTTTCTAAATGCATATGCTATATAAAATATGCCAAGGAACGGAGATATAAGCAAAAATGTGAAAAAAAGACTTTTTTTTCACAAATCGTTATTTCAAAAAATTAGCGGTCGGTTTCAGCTCTACGGACCCCGCGCATTGTGTTCTACGCAAAAAAATACATAGGAACCGTCAAAACTAGCCCTATATGTTTCAAGAACACATAATAGTCTCTGTCTACTGGACTATAGGTCCACCGCGGTGAAACACCCGCTATACAGGACGTCTGATTACCACGTATTCTAAAATTGATAGGAAAAAGATAATATCAAGTTTAATACCCTGTAATAAGTATCTCGACTATTTTTATTAAGTCTACCATTTTCACGGTAATGTTAATTAGCTTAATCTTTCTAATTACACTTCCATATTGTTATAAACTTTCATAATTTGATAACTATTTATGGCCGTCATTAGCCATTACCGGTTAAATATCTAGCTAAGTAATTACAAAAAAAAATGGGCGATTTTGTCTGGATACAGTTCGCTTTTGTTTCCGAAAATCTCAACTTTTTATTGCTAATAAATCGATGTAATATTCGTTCTTCACATTACCACACGTTCTAGTGTTTTATCAAATAAACTTATCATAGATAAAGTATCATACCGATGGCATATCGATCTTTTGGCAGGCAAATGAAAAATTATACGAAAGTTACAAAATTGATTAATTGCTAATATAAACCTCGTCTTCAATTTGAGTGACTCATTTAACCGTAAATTGTTATTTTTACATGCATTAATCTTACATAACAATCTAGTCAGTGTAAAAATGAACGGTAGACGCCACAAAAATATTATGTTATCGTCTTCTAATAGAATAATCGTAACGTAAACAATAAAAGAGAAACTGACATTTACTTTAAACAATGCACGACTTGAAAAATACATAATTAGAGTTGACCGAAATCTGCCGTGGGACATAGGCGTACGCATCATAATATAATACATGTTGAGATGGACTCCAGCTGGAGTCTAGTTATTATTGACTCTAAAAGGGGGCACTCTGGTCCACTCAGAGTCGTGACACTTGCTTTGCCCGGAAAGTAGTCCTGTGCCACGACGTTTATTTATGTAACTAGCTCTCTTCTCAGGGCATACTGTACCCCAGATTAGTGGTTAATAAATATTATTCAATTTGGTGGTAACAAAGAGCAAAAAGACTAGATAGTAGATTTTCTCGTTCCCTGGGGCTAGGACAATTAAAACACAGTGTTTTAAACACCAATAGACACTGTTTACTAAGACGAAACAGCACAGTCAGTTACAGGGGGTGTAATTCGGCCTTAACACCGATACGAAATACTCAAAAAACCTTAACTATGTAACCTTAACAAAGAAAACCACAAAGTATATCAGCGTACTCTCCGCAGGTAGCTACCGTTGGTTTACATTTATATACAAAAATGTTATAAGTGTTATAGGGCCGTAAAAGTAATAAATTACCAAACTATGTATAGACTGTGATGTAAAATAACAATATAATAACAATATTATACCGCGAAGTAAATTTCGATCGGAATGACACACTCACGTGACTGGAACAGTTGTTGTAATAAAAAAGGAATTATAAAAAGGGTGCCTCCGTAGTTCGGGTTCAATCCTCTGCAAGGGGACGTACAGCAAGCCTTGCCCTGGATTCCTACTTCGGGGGTGTAGGACTCGAACCAAGCGCTCGAAACTTGGCACAACAGCTCCACACTCTGGAGATCGTCAACTTAGAACTCATAACAAGGAACCTGTACTCCGGGATCCGTACCAAGGACCAATGACCCGTACCAAGGAACCCTCACCAAGGACCCTCACTCTGAGGGCACGGCACTTCTCCACAAACACCCAGTACAGCAATATCAATAGGTGACGCGTCAAGGGGGTAACGTGATTAGTGTAGATTCTGGTAACCTCAGAACTACGTTCACAACGTACAACTAGTCCGATGTTGGAAGACAACAATCCTCTGTAACTAATTTTATATCCTACAGAAATGTAGATTGAAACTCGACTCAACCAAACGAAAATATATGCCTCAACACAGCCAAGATTCAATTAACGGATCGAGCGTTTAAATCCCAATTAATGGATGCCAAAATGCAATTCTACGACTCGACGCGTGTAATAGCTACAGGAAATGAAAAATTAATGGCCGTCGTTCATCCAAAATTCGACAGGATGACCATAGACTATAGAAAACCGGCCAGAGTGCACACTGGCGAACCTGCAAGCACGGAACAACAGCGCCCTCACGCGGAACTAATAAGTTATTAAATATCAACAATTAGTGAAAGCCAGATACTCTACAGTAGCGCAAACTGAGCACGTAACAATGTAATACAAGAAAGTATCTAATAATATTATATATATAAAAAAACTGGACGTTTTCCACGAAACACCGAACTACTATAATTTTCGCGCGTTTCGCCAACTGAGTTGGCATCTTCAGCAAAAGATTAAAACTACATTCTAACCTACTCACTTGCACTATTTATACTTAATTTGTCGCCACGGTCCACTAAACCGTAACATCTGTTACTGTTTATCAGAGCAAACAGTGGACTGGTGGGTATCGGACCATTGTGCTTATTCATACTATTCTTTAAATCTAGGCAAAATAGATCTTTTTGTTTACCCAATATGCTTTTGATAACAGTCTTTAAAACTTATTTCGCATATTCCTGACTTTTCGTTATTGTCGATTGTGTCTTTGGGGTTACCCAAAAGCGTCTATAGTTTATTTTTAGAATTATAAACCAAATTGATATCAATATTTTTAAAAATGTATCTAGTCCGAGGGTGAATTTAGGTTCATATGGTAACGAAATAAATTTAGAATTGTCAGTATCTCTACGAAAAGTCGTGGAAGTGTACAGGGTTCTCTTAAATTGATGCTTCCTTATTAACTTATCTATTAAATGGACTGAGTAACCGTTATTCTTAGCTATATTCTTAATCAATTTGTTCTCATGTTCAAACCTCTCTTTGGTGTGAATCGTTGGTAATATATCTAAGAGTCGGGGTTTCTTTCCTATATACATCAAACTCTAACTTATTTTTCACTATTTCTAATAACTAATACATCTAAAAATGGTAGTTGTTCATTGTGTTCCATTTTACATGTAAATTTTATGGTAGGGAAACGGCTATTTAATTTAGCAACAAAATTATCTAAACTAACTGCTTTTGTATCAGATACCGCGAAGATATCGGTCACGTACCTGAACCAGACTCTACGTACCTGAACCAGACTCTTTGTTAGATTTCTAAATTAATTAGAAATGTAACAAACAGTAGACAGTTGGATGCTTTTGAAAGTTTAGAAATCATTAAATGTAACAGTAATATGAATAAGAACAATGGTCCGATACCCACCAGTCCACTGTTTTACAATATGGCGGCGAAACCGCGATATTGTTCTCGAAACAAAACTTATATCCATTAAAAAGCAATAGCAATGTATTTTTAATGGCCCGTAGACTTTGTTGAATGGCTTTGAACGGCTGTAACTCTTGAATCTTGCGTTTCCGCTTTGGAACTAGTACCATTCGACAGCATTTTGAAAACCCTTTTGAATGATATATACATATCTTATCAAGATCGGAGGGTTGGGCAATGCGAAAGTTTTACCGGATTATTTGCTTACAAGTTGCAACTCACTCAAGAGGTAAAGGAAAATGACCATCCACTTCGTTATCGCTTCTCCATGTAGGCTTTAAATGAGTTTGAAAATGACGCAGATTTCAATCGAAAAATCATTTTTCGGACGAAACTCATTTTCATATTGAAGGATATCCGTCAATATTAAAATTAACAGAACTGTAGGATTTGGGGTTCGAAAATCCACAAGTAGTCATGGAGAAGCCAATGCATCCTGCAAGAGTGACTGTTTGGTGTGGGTTTTGGAGTGGTGGCATCATTGGTCCGTACTTCTTCCAATTTGAAGATGGTAATATCGTTATAGTAAATGGAATGCTTTACAGAGACATGTTAACTGATTTTTTGTAGCCGCGATTGGACGATTTGGAATTGGACGAGCTTTGGTTCCAGCAGGATGGAGCAACATGTCACACAAGCCGTGAAACAATCGATATTTTGCACACTAAATTCGGTGTTATCAGTCGTTTTGAAGACATTAATTGGCCATCGCGCAGCTGAGATTTAACACGACTGCGTACGATACGTGTGCGAACTGGTAGTGGCATCTCTGGAACGTATTTGTTCCGGAACTCACGAAATGGCTGTTTATCGAGAACATTCAAGGGTACGTCACAAGCACTTAGAATTAACAGTAAGTCGAACATAAACTGAGGTGTCAAGGGCATACCCTCTTTTTTTATTTTTATATTTCAATCTCGTCTCTCCCTACAAAGCAGTTTTTCCTTACAGACTCCAGCGCCATCATAAAATAAATCTTCTAAATCACCGATAGGTTTGTTCACTTTGTCACCAAATGTAGTTTTTTGGGCGTTTGCACGTCTGACATTTTATTATTAAGATAATACTGACGCCGACGACATAAACACCTCGCACACACTACTAAAAATGCTAGTCTGCCAGACGGTCGGGCGAAACGACTGAAATCGATGACCCGCCCGACGCACGCCGCATTGCGGCACGATCGCCACCCCTATACACAATGCAATTGTTCTGATTTTAGAATATTATTAATAGCCTCTTCGAAAACTTGAACGGATCCTTGTCTACACATTGTACTGAAAATGTATAAATTAAATTTTCGTGTAAATATTGATGAATTGTACGTTGATGAGTCAGTATAGCATTTATGTTAAATGCGTTCGTATTTTGATTAATCTACCGGTATTGTCTTATATGTTGTAACTAAAGTTACTACGAGTATAATGTTAGCTGTAACATTCTTCATACATCGGGATAGTTGTTGTTTCGCGCATGTGGTTTCGCTAGTAAATACTGAACGACTGGTGTGCCAACTAGTTATGATTTCAAAGCTTTATTCGCATTAAGTATAGGATTAAGGTCGCTTTCAAGTCGCATTAGTTATTTTTTGTGACCAGTGAATGTACTTATCACGTAAGTTACCATTTCACATTATTCTCGTCATCAGAAACAAAACTGCCAGAAAAACATTTATTTGGAGACTCACATGGTAGCTTCACAGCAAAGTTCAAATACAGGATGTCTTGCAAAAACACGCCGTAAAACACAGTTTTGTTATTCAGCATCCAATTTTCAAAAATAAAAATAAAAAGAAATTAATGGCTTCAAAAATACTACAAAATGCCATCTCCTTAATTTTCATCAGCCAATAAGGTTGATCAAGGTCATCATATTTTTAGTCCGAAGGTAAAAGTAAGGTTTCTTTATTGTTTCTGATATAGGTATTTTATATATTTTTTGTTTGGAAATTGTGTTTTTAAAAAAGATTTATTTTACTTTACATACGTCCAGCACTGGACGTTGTATTACATGAGAAAATTAAGACTTAAGACTAACTGAATGAGTACATGACTTGTAACTTCTTACTGACTAACATGGTACATTTCACTTATATTTATAAGCTCGGGTTTGTTGACGTAAGCATAAGCGTTCTGTGGATCAAACTGCTATGCTTGCGTTTCTCACAAAGAGTGGTTTCAAAGGAAGTTGTTATCTTTTGACGTATCGGATTACGTCTACTACTGATAGTCATATTACATTGTATATTTTTGCATATAACAACTCCCCTTTTTAATAAAAAGTTGACGTCATACGTCGACTTTTATGATAATTCTGGTATATCTTCTTGTTGGAGATGGGGTCTTCTTCTTAGGAGGGTGTTGAGTCTTCTTAGTGTCTCGTTCGGGGGTGTGTCTTTGGATTTGTTGCAAAGACGGGTCTTGCATTTACAGGTGATGTAGAGGGCCAGGAGTCCAATCACGATGCTAATGGTTAAGTAGGTGGTCAAGGTGATGTGTTTCGTTATAAAGGGTTCATTAATTAACTTGTCTAAGTCTCTGGAGTATTGTTCCAATTTATGATTGGCTATATCCAGATTTTCAATGTTTAGATGGTCGAATTGGAGGGGTTCTAATTTTGGAAGTTGCAGTTTCTCTGGAATATCTCTGCAGCAATCATATGGTATAACTACAGGGTGAGAGTTATCCGTGATGTTGAAGGTATTACGGCTTTCGGCTTGTACCTTTGTTATGCCAACGAATGCGTAACAATCTGGTAGAAGTTTTAGTATTGAGTTCTTGTTGACTGTCGTTATCTTCGTGTCCATCTGGTTGCAATTTATGGTAATGTGGATTGGTTCGGAAACGATTACGAGCCAAACGTTGTTTTGTAGTTTTTGAACGTTATATCCTTGTCCATATACAAGGGAGCTGTCACAATTTTTGGGGATTTGTCTGGAGTTCTTCAATAATTGGGCCTCACATGCTGCGTTGCTATCGATCGGGTAGGCGTAAAGATCTGAACATAACTTCTTATGTGGGTCTATCTGCTTGCATGTGTTCAAGTTCTTGACGGGTATGTACATTAAAAGAATCATCATTCCGCGCAATGTATTTTTGTGAGAATGATAAAACGTGATGTAGACCAGTTCTATTGTCCAAAATAGGAATTGGGTATAAGTGGTAAAGGGTGTACAGCTGCTGTTCTACTAGTGGGATTCTTAATACAAAAATTAGGTCCGACTTTGTTTGAAATGCCTCTAATTCTATTATTTTCCAAATATTGTGCAATTTTTGAGTACTTTACTGGAAGGGGTAGATTGTTCTTTACAAGATTTTGGGATATCTCCTGAAGAGATAATCAAACCATCTGGCGTAATAATTGAAGAATGAATGATTTTTAAACGAGCAAAGGTTACTGAATTTAGGATGTCATTAAGATTATCCTGAAGGTATAGATAGCTTTCCATTAGTTTTTTCACAAATTTCTAGGAATTTTAATTTAGCTTCGACTAGGGCGATTTTATCTCCTAGTTGGTGAATAGCTCTTTCGATTCTGCCTATGTCTCGATTAAATATTTTTTCATCAATTGCTAATTTTTGAATGGTTTCATTGAAACTTTTTATGACCGAAGAGGTAACAGATATTTGATTTTTTTAGAAGGTTTTCAACTTGATTTTGATCTTGGTTTAATTTATTAATACTTTCTGTAAAATATTTACCATCGGCGGCGTCAAGATTACCAGTGATAGCCTTAAATATGCTGCCTATACCGTCCACTAAACCTCGTTTAAAGCGTCTAGTGTCTGTAAAGACTTCTTCAAGTTTTTCTTTAATAGAGTCTGAAATTTGAGTAAGCAAGGTAACATGGGTTTTAACTTCAGAGTGAAATTGTTGCATATTATGATAATCATGGTTAAGCATTTCTGTGATTGCATTCAAAATTCTGTTGTTATTGTTAAAGGTACGTTCGATGCTAGATAGATTTTTTGTGTACAAGAAGAGTCCATCTGTCATTGGAAATTATGATTCTTGTTTCATCATGATAGTAAACGCCTATTGTGTTGTTTATTGGGGTTATTTGGTACTGGGCTACGGCTGTTCCGATCAGCACAAAGAACCTGGAAAGATATTTTGACTTTAATTTTCGGAATATGGTTTAAGTCGATCGAAATTGACTTTGGTTTTTTGGGTTCAAAAGAGTAGCTGAATTTTTGTGGATTTCTACAATTTCAAAGGGACCGTTAAATTTGTTTTGAAGTTTATCTTTTATCTGCGATTCTTTAACATAAACTTTTTTCTCCGACTTGGTAATTTGGCTGGGTTTGAGAAACATGTTGGTCAAAACGAATTTTTTGCTTTTTCTTTTCGGGAATCGGTTTTTGCCCGTGCTAATTTATAATAATAAGATATTCGGTTGTTTAAGTCTCTTACATATTTTGTGATTAGTTCCTTTTGATTGTATAGAGTTTCTGGTGGTCTACTTGAAGTGTGTCCAAAGATTAACTCATAGGGTGTGAATCCGTGAGTTTTATTGACTGAGTTATTATAACAGACTATCGCGTAAGGGAGTATATTAAAGGGGTGTTCATCGGGATGTTCTGACATGTGTATTCGGATCATTTCTAAAAGAGTAGAATGAAAACGTTCTAAAGATCCGTTTGATTGAGGGTGTCCTACACTGGAATAAGTGAGCTTAATATCATATAATTTACATAGGTCTTTGATTATTGCGTTATCAAATTCTCTGCCATAATCGCAGTGAATTCGTAAAGGTGTTCCAAAGTGTTGAAAATACAATAATAAAGTATTTGCGACTGTTTTAGCTGTTTTATCGCCTATTGGATACGCTTGACTAAATTTTGTAAGCTCGTCCCTAATTGTGAGCGCGTAATTTTTTGTAGGAACTTCTAATATGTCAATATTTATTCTTTCGAATGGCGTTTTGGGTGTTTCTGTTATTACTAAGGGTGAGTCTAAATTTTTTCTACAAGCTTTTGTTTTTTGGCAAGTTTCACAATTTTTAATAAGGTTTTCGACATCTTTAGATAATCCTTTCCAATTATATTTTCCTCTAATGCGTCTAATAGTTTCGTTAATGCCACGGTGAATATTGGCTTTACCGGAATGATACTGTTCTAAAATAATAGGAATTTGATCGGCGTCAGGTATTTTGGTGATATCCTGACAAATTTTGAATTTTATGTCTTTTTCGGCGAAAACGAACGATAGTATTTCTAAAATTGGTAACTCAACGTTATTTTCCACACAGTATACTTCTGAAGGAAGGAATTTGTCCTGATCTCTATAAATTGCAGCGAATAAATGTTCGATTATTGTATCGGGATTATTCGGAAGAGGAATAATCAAATATTTTCTTTTTCTAACAGATTTGCTGGAAAAAGTGTTAATTTTGAGGTTTTCGAAATCTGCATTTTTCCTCGAAAAGATCTTCGATAATTTTGTTGTGAAGATCCATTAATTTGTCTTGCTGGAAAAGGCTTAGGATGTTTTTGTTTCCTTTGTCTAAAAGTTGTCCGTTTGAAAATTCAATTTTTGAGTAATCAATTAATGATTTTGATTTATATAAATTTATAAATGTGTCAAATTCTTGAAAAATGTTTTTTTGTTTCTGTTTCGTCGTTTTGTTCATTTTGTTCATCTTCATTATCTGAATTGATTTTTACTTTTGGTTGTATTGGATAAATAGAGGCGTGTGACAATTTTGTTTGCGACTGAAAATTTGAGGAATTTTGAAAATGGTTAATTTTGATTCTGGATAGAGCGTCTGCGTTTTTGTTGATTCTGCCTGGTTTGTACTCTATCTCGTAGTCATACTCTTCGAGTTTAAGTCGCCAACGTGCTAAGCGACTACCAGGGTCTTTTATGGAAAAGAGCCAGGTGAGAGGTCTATGATCAGTTATTAATTTGAACTTTCTACCGAAGATGTAAGGACGAAAGTGTTTTACAGCCCAAACTATGGCTAGGAGTTCTCTTTCTATTGTGGAATATTTTGTTTCCGCTTTACAGAGTGTTCGTGAGGCGAAAGCTATGGGTAGATCTTTGCCTACGGTACCTTGTGAAAGTACGGCACCTATCGCGTAAGCGCTTGCGTCTGTAGTTAATAAAAATGGTTCATCAAAATTCGGGTATATCAATACAGGGGTGGTAATAAGAGCTTGTTTTAGTTCCTCGAAAGATTTTTTGCATTCGGTATCGAAAATAAACGGGGTATCTTTTTGTAATAATTTGGTGAGAGGTTTGGAAATTTTGGCAAAATTGTCTATGAATCTTCTGTAATAGCCAGCGAGACCAAGAAAAGATTTTATTTCTTTTTGATTAGCTGGTTGAGGGAAATTTTGTATACATTCGATTTTTTGATGGATTAGGTTTTACACCGTCTTTCGTAATTAAATGACCTAAATAAGCTACTTCCTTCCGAAGGAATTCGCATTTATCTGGCTGAATTTTGAGGTTAGCTTTTTTGGAGACGTTTAAAAACTTCTGTGAGACGAGAGATATGATCTTGAATTGTAGGAGAATAAACTATTATGTCGTCCATATAGACTAGACATCTTTCGTTTTGTATTCCCATTAAAATGTTATCCATAACACGCTGAAACGTGGATGGAGCGTTTTTAAGCCCAAATGGAACCCGAACGAACTCAAAGTGTCCATTTTCAACGGTGAATGCGGTCTTTTGAATATCTTTAGAATCTATTTCAATTTGGTGGAACCCGGAAGCTAGATCTAATGTTGTAAAATATTGGCATTTGCCAAGCTGATCTAATAGGTCTGAAATGTTAGGCAAAGGGTATTTATCTCCGACAGTTAACTCATTAAGTTTCCTGTAGTCAACAACAACACGCCATTTTTGTTTCCCTGACGCGTCTAACTTTTTAGGGACTACCCAAATCGGTGAGGACCATGGGGAGTTTGAAGGTCTGACTATACCTTGTTCTAACATTTTAGATATTTGAGATTTTACCTCTTGCTTATGTATCTGCGGGTACCTGTAAGATTTGGTAAAAACTGGTTTCGCATCGTTAGTATCAATCGTGTGCTTTATTTCATTGGTAAAAGATAATTGATCGCCTTCAAGATAAAAAATATCCGAAAATTGTAAACAGAGTTGTGTTATTAATTCCTTTTCTTCTTCGTTTAGGTGATCTAGACGAAGTTGATTTTTTATTACTTCGCATCTGTCTATCGGGTATTCTAGATCACTCGTGAAATCACATTCGTTTAAATTATTTAGAGAGAAATTTTGAATTGGTTCTAATTTGATTTCCGAAAAATGTACAGTTTTTTGGCATTGCGTTTACATTTAGGACAGATGTAAAAAATTCGCCTTTTTCATTTACCTTAACTATTGCGTTGGGAAGGTGTACTTTTTCTATTTCTGTGGCTAACAGTATAGCCTCAGTGTTTACTAATTACATTTAAATTTCGAAATTTGTTCCGTGCGAGGGATCAATAGAAATTTGATTAGTAAATAAAGCATTATCTTGGCTGACTTGAATTTGAGGATTTTGTATTTCGTTAGTATTTTCTGTTGCCTTGAAGAGAGGGATTGTTTTGAAATTGGTTATTAATTGTTTGTTTTTTAAGTCTACTATACAATTGTAGTGTTCTAAGAAATCGGAGCCAATTAGTCCATCAAAGCCAATATCGAGATCGCAAATATAAACTTTATGGGGGTCATTAACAGTAAAAGGTACAAGTACTGATTCATTAATGTGAATTTTTTGATTAGTTATTCCTTGAATGGTGACATTTTCAGGGAATCTCCGATGGAATTTTTCGCAAGTTTTTGGTTTGAATATGCTTAGACCTGCTCCTGTATCAACAAGGAGTTTAAATGTATTTGTAGCATCTGTGATGTAATACAAATTTTTGAATTTACGGATAAAGAAACTTCTATAGGAAGGTTTGTTCCGGAAAATTTAGATTAGGGTCGAAACTGTCCAAATTTATTGCTCGAATTTGAGATTGTATGTCCGAAATGTTCGAATCCTGAATTTTGATATCCGGGGGATCTGTTTGAGGGTTGAACCTGACAGAAAATCCTGGTTTGGCTGTATGTATTGTTCTTCACTGTAATAATTGTCATTTCCAGAATTATTACCTGTATAATAATCCTGTTCTTCGGGGGGAACTATTAGCTGTATAATAGCTTTGGTTTTGATTGTAGTCGACACTATTATCGGTATAATAGTTTTCGTCATAACTATTAGCAGTATAATAGTTGTCTTCGTATGGATAATTTTGATTAGAATGCTGGTTTAAATGTAACGTTCTTCTATTTAGATTTGGTTTAAAATTCGGGTTTGGTTGAATTGCCGGGGGTCTCGAAGTTCCGAAATTTGGATTTGGTGTGATTACTGGAGGACGATTTTGATTATTTTGATTTTGTTGTGGGGGTACATACGGTCTTTGTTGTGGCTGATAATTTTGTTGGTAATTTTGAAATTGTGGTCTCGAAAAATTATTCGAATAAGAATTTTGGGGTGTTTGTTGTCTCTGACGACATTCGTTACTAGTATGTCCCATGCGTTTACAAAATGAACATTGCTTTGTTAGTTGGGGTGTGCTTGGTTTGCGAGGCTGCGAGTTAAAATTTTTATTCTGAAATTTTTTGGTTTTCAAAATAATTTAATTGCAATTCTCTCCTAATTCGTGATATGGCGGTTAGCATATCCGGAGGGTTGCTTGCCCTAATGACATGCCCTACTTTTGGTTCAAGACCAGTTAGTAGCGTATTTAAAGCCATCGACTCTGTAATTTGAACTTGTGCGTCTTTTTGTTCTACGGTTAAATGTTGCTTTTGAATGGAAGCGTGCATTTTTGCTTCGTGAGATTGCAACCTAGATATGAACGTTAGCGGCGATTCGTTAGGAAGCTGACGCATCCTCTGCAAATCTTGTATTAGAGCTGTTAAATCACGCGAATCTCCGAAATGACTTTCTAGGAGTAACTTAATTTCGTTCCAGGTTTCTGGATTTCTAGAATTTATCAATTCGGCTGCACGGCCTTTTAATTTGTTTTTGATATGGAGTGTTAAAAATACCTTCTGGTTTCCCACTGCCATCCCAAATGCAGTAGTACAAGAATTTAAAAAAGGTATTCAGGAAAATTTGATTTCCATCATACTCGGGAATTAGTGAAAATACTTCACTTAATTTATACGGCTCTACCACAGCAGTTGGTTGTTGGTTAGGCATTCTAGGCATGAATTTTGGCATACACTAATTATTTAATGATTTTTTGGAGAGTAGAACTGTTTTTCTTTCTTTCTTTAAGATTAAGCAAAGCGTGGTGATTCTTAAGTTGTACTTACAGAACTTTCCACATTGGTTTGTTGCGGCAGATGAAATCCGACTTCGTTAGCGTTGCTACACCGGGTGAGCGTCGTCTGCGTGTTCCTGGTGCCGAAGAGACCGTCTACTCGCTGATGCGTTGTTTTCTTTCTTGAGTTTTTCTTGAGCGTTTTTCTTCTTTTTTTCCACAAAGGTTTGGAAACCACCGCGATTAGTTAGGATGCCCGTGTTCTAAACGCGTTTGGAAATCCGTACGACTGCGCCAATTTTTTATATTTTTTGTTTGGAAATTGTGTTTTTAAAAAGATTTATTTTACTTTACATACGTCCAGCACTGGACGTTGTATTACATGAAAAATTAAGACTTAAGACTAACTGAATGAGTACATGACTTGTAACTTCTTACTGACTAACATGGTACATTTCACTTATATTTATAAGCTCGGGTTTGTTGACGTAAGCATAAGCGTTCTGTGAATCAAACTGCTATGCTTGCGTTTCTCACAAAGAGTGGTTTCAAAGGAAGTTGTTATCTTTTGACGTATCGGATTACGTCTACTACTGATAGTCATATTACATTGTATATTTTTGCATATAACAGGTATATATTTTTCTGGATTTAATGATGTATGACAATGGAGGCTACAGATCAATAAAGTACTAAAGTACATCAACTCTCAAAAAGGAAAATCTAACTTTGCCAACAGTGCATACCCTTGTACAATACGCCCATAGTAGAACGTAGTACAATAGTACAATACGCCCGTAGAACAATCATACCCGAGAGATATACATATGAGATAAACAAACACTAATCCAAAAACAAACAATAACAAACTGTAGCTACAAAATAAATGAGTTCAGTTTTAGGTTTTGCAGCCAGAAACAAAGCTACTTTTGGTGCATTAGATTTATTAACTAATGACGAAGATCGATACCTACCTACTGTTTAGTTCATTTGTACTAAAGATATATTTAATGGCCATACTGCAACAAATCGAATAGGGGGCTTGCTCTGATTCATATTTCATTATCAAGTAATACTTAAGATGATCAGCTTGATATTAACAAAAGGCCCAGTACTTTTTGGAACTGGTTATTCATTTAGTAATCATGGGTTTATTTAATCATAGAAGGTAACCAGCAGGAAGCAGAATGTACGAGGTGTGGCTATTACATAAATAACCGAACTGATGCCGCTACCAACGCGCTGCGAGCGTGTCGGCTCTCAATGGACGAAAACATTGGTAAATTAATCCGCGAAGATCGTCGTCTAAGCAACCGAGGGCTTAAATAACAGGAATCTCTCTTTAAATATCAGGAAGCTCTGAAATAACAGGAATCGACAAAAAATGTGTTCGCCAGATTTTGCATGAATCGTTCAACATGCGCAAAGTTTGCGCAAAAATGGTGACAATACTCTTCACTCCCGAGCAAAAGGAATTAAAAATTAACATTTGCACTGATATTCTAAACAACACTGACACTGATCCAGGCCTGGGGACAAGTTTCGAAAGTATGGAAGCGGTTAAAGCCAAAGCGACGGAGGTTCTGAACCAACTGACAGAAGCGGACTCCCAACACTGCTTTCAGCAATGAAAAAGCCGTACGGAGCGGTGTAGAGATCGCCAAGAGTAGTACATTGAAGGTGAAAAAAGTTTCTTCTGTAATTGGTAATGAATAAAAAGGTTATGACAGCAGTTCGGTTATTTAATAGCCACACCTTGTAGTTTCAGTTTCTAGATAGATTTCGCGATCATTAACAAAAATAGTGTATGTTGGGACCTTGTTGGTTATTTCAACGTTAAAACTCTGTATCAGACGATGCAAGTAATTAGTATTATTGTACCTTGAATATGTTTACACGTGCATTTGTTAACAAATTGGTATAATAGATGGTTGAGGAAAGATAAAACAGGTAAAAAGTAGATATAAATACCTCATTAACGAATTGTGTATACACGTAGGTACGAGGTGTGTAAATTAAGTAATGTGAGTTTTATTTTTTTATTTTTTTTTATTCGAATAGAATTACAATTCAGTTTGTCTTCTTCAAAATAACTTCCTTGGGAAGCCACACAGCGCTGGTAACGATTCTTACATTCCTCATAGCGGTGTTGGAACTCATTTATTGGAATAGCCTTCAGCTGGTCGGTTACAGCCGTTTAAATGTTTTCTATGTTCCCAAAATGACGTCTCTTGAGGTGATATTTCAATCTCGGGAAGAGAGAAAAAGTCACAAGGACTCAAGTCAGACGAATAAGGAGGCTGAGGAGCCACAAGAATATTTTTACTGGCTAAACACTCGTTTACTTAAATGACTGTGCGGCGAGGCGCATTGTCGTGATGCAACATCCAGTTGTTCTTGATGTTTGGTCTCACACGCATGACCCTTTCTGGAAGTTTTTCAAGAACCTCTCTGTAAAAGTGCTGATTTACTATTTGGCCTGGAGGTACAAACCCTTTGTGGACAATTCGCTGGCTATCCAAAAAGCAAATCAGCATGCATTTGATCTTCGAATTGCTCATTCTTGATCTTTTGAGTCTTGGAGAGCTTGAAGTGTGCCATTCCATGCTTTGGCGCTTGGTTTCGGGGTCGTACTCAAACACCCAAGTCTCATCACCAGTAATTATATGCTCCATAAAGTCGAGATCATTTTCAGTCGATTCCAAAAAGTCAAGACACCTTTCTCTCCTGATGTCCTTTTGTTCCTGCGAAAGGTTTTTGGAACCATTTTTGCGCAGATTTTTTCATCCCCAATTCGTTCGTCAAAATCTGACGAACAGTGGTGTGATTGAAATTTAACTCTTCTCCGATCATTGTCGTCAACCGACTATCTGAACGCACAAGATCCCTTATTCTATCGACATTTTCATCGGTTCTTGATGATGAAGGCCTTCCGCTGCATTGTTGATCTTCCATCAACTCTGTTCCTTCTGAAAATGAATTAAACCACCTAAAAACCAGGGCTCTTGAAAAAACACTGCCTCCGCTGTCAGCACACCGTTGCTTAAAATTATTGTCACTCATTTTTAAACGCACTAGAAAAAAAAACAGTTTACGCAAACAGTCACAAAGAACAAACAAATGACTCTAACAAGTTCAAACTTAGACTGAAGATGCATTACATGTTAACCTAACGCCCTTCCAAGCCCCATGTCCGCAATGTTGCTAGATCGGGAGCTACGTTGACAGTCTCATTACTTAATTCACACACCTCGTATGTACATTACGTATAGACATGCACTCTGGTAGGTGAATTAAATGTATATTTTTTCTTAAACCCTCATATAAACCTAGGTAAAATACAAAAATAAAATTGTCTTATCGGTAAGATATGGAACAACTTTGACATTTGTCCTTTTATTCCGCCGATCTATTTACAATCCAAGAGCTGGGAGAACCAAACATAGGTTGTAGTCTTCTGGAACCCAAAACTAATGAACCATCCAAAGAATCTGACTTTTTCTCTAATATTACTTCCATATTCCATATCTATATTTTGGTGAGAAAAAAAGTTTAATTTACAGGTATGTTAAACAAAATCGTTACTGCTTGAACAGGACTGAAATGTTCTGATAAAATTTTAAATGGTAGAATTAATTTAAGAATAAGAATTTTTATTTTTGGCCCAGTTATTTTAATGATTGCGTACGATTAAATTCAAGCAGTATGTGGTTGTGATCTGATTTTACATACGCTTTCCTTAAAAAAAATAAATATCGTCTTAGAAGCTCTCTTAATAATAAAGTGCAAATATTTGAATGGTGATAAAACTCCTAAATGATTTTGTATGTACGTAATATTTACTCAATATACCTTAAATTGTTTATATGTGCATAGCTATTGCGTAGTCGGATATAAACTTGCATTTTATAAATATTTTTGCCATAAAACCAGACTGTTCATCAGAAATCATGTAAAGAGGTTCCAAGACTTATCTCCAATACTCAAGTGAAGTATTTACTGAGAACATTGTGATAACTAGAGGCCAGATGTTAATAATAGATCCGTGTTTTACGAGGGGGCGTCTCCAGGATATCACTATTAGTGCGTTCCGAAATGTTAAATAAGTCATACACTTGTGATGGTGATTGTTGTAGCCCAACTAATCTAAGCCATATAGATTTATCGTGCAATTCCGAGACGATATTTTTTGTATGTCTTTACACAGTGGTGCTATATAAAATCGTCTAACAATTGTTTCTGCAGGTAAACTAATTTCGCGTACTTTCCACTCACAGCGTTCTGGCCAACTTGGAATTGAATCGGGATGATCTAATTTGGCGAATGGAATATTACACGCTACCGTCATTTTGACTAAATCCAAGTTAAATTGTCTTTGTCTGTCCCACACACTCACATTACCACTTACACGAGCTTTCTGTTTGTCTGTCCCGACGCTGTCCCGACATTTGTACAAGTTTATTTGACGTTTCATGCCCACAAATGATGGATCGATCAGAGCAGGTTAACTAATACTAAAAAAAGACGTATTTCTACTCTCGATCTTAAATTTGTAATCTTATTTAATTGTCAAAGCTGTTACGTTATGTGACAGCCATTATTTATTTTACAATTGTGACAGTCATTTGGCAAGTTTGACAACAATGTTTCGTTTCGAGCTTCAACACAACCGCTATTTGTATTTCTCTCGTTCATAGCCAGATTTGATGACGTGTTTTTTTTTTGGATGGCTCGATATCACAACATTTTCAGTCGCGTTAAGACCGATCCTGGCATCTATTATTAACCTACGGGCTCAAGTCATAACTAAGATAATATAGAGTAAGGTATTCTAATCCAGCAATGCATGAAGGGAAATGTGTCAAGCGGTCGCGCCGCCATACGTGTGTCTTGATAACTAACATATATTATACCTAAGCTACTTTTCGTTTCGTACAACTTTAAAAGTAAATCATATAATATTATTATTTAGTTTTGGTATTTAAATTACTAATTACAGCTAACAGACGAGGAAATTTAGCACAAAAAAGAGCCAAACCTCCAAAATTTCGGTACTAAGATGGATTTTGACGTAATTAGGCTCGTTGGATTCCTTGTAAAATTTAGAAAAAATGTTACCTATTTTTGTCATATAAAAATCAGAAACTGCATTACTGTACCTAAAAACGCATTTTTGGGGTGCAATTAAAAAAAAATCATAATTCGAGAATACATTGTCGAAACGGGCTGAATTTGGTTACTCGGGGAGTTTTTGGGGTCGCTAATAACGAATCTGATGTCATAAATTGACCCCGATGAACCTGGGGACCGGAACCCTGGTCACCAGGCCCATCCCCGAGGTTTTCCCTCGAATTCGGCCTGAAACTAAACGAAAATGGTTACTCGGGGGTTTTTGGGGTCGCTGATCATGAATACGTTGTTAGTTTTGTTGTCCGTTACACCTGGAGGACCAGGAACCCTGGTCGCCAGGCCCATTCGCCTCAAAATTCTCGGAATTGTGACTATAATATTTTGAAAGTACGCTTCAAGATGCGTATTTAAAAAAAATGGGCGTCAAGATATTACGGAATGGTGACTATTCCGAGAATTTCGAAGCGGCAACGCTAAAACATTCGTCGCGTCAAAAAAGGTAATCGCGTAGAAAACGTTATAAAACTAGCCCAAATTAATATTTTTCAAAATGTCAAAAAAGGCTTGTAAACTTGAGGAGATTTATGATTTTTCTAGCCCAACCCGGTCGATATCGTACAATAAACAAAGGTCGTCATGGCCATGTGACCATGGTACAAATGGCGTCATTGTTAATTAAGGCTTGCAAAAAAAATTCGATCGTTAATTACTCGAAAAGTTATTAACCGATCGAGCTGAATTTTTATTATGTAACTTCATACTATAAAGAGCAGTTTCTCCAAGAAATTTAATGTTCATAGTCGTCCTAGTTTCGAAGTAAAAAAATAGTAAAAAAAACAATTTTTCAACTTCAGCAGTCCTTTGCAAGATAACAATTGCACTTGAAGACTTCGGGTTGGGCTTAAAATTTTGTAAAATGTTTTTCAAAACCTTTTTTTGTGAAAAAAAGGTTTTTTTTTCACAAAATGTTAATTTAAGAAATTAGCGGACGGTTTCAGTTCTATGGACCCCACGCATTGTGTTCTACGCAAATACATAGAGAACCGTCAAAACTAGCCCTATATATACATATGTTTCAAGAACACATAATAGTCTCTACCGACTGGACTGGGTTGTGGTTTATATTTTGACACATACCTGTCGTAAGTAAAAAAAAGTCAGGAAAAAGTTAGGTAATTTGAGTTTTGAAGTAAAAGTATATCAAAATATTTTCAATGCTATAAAAGTTAATATTTATTTTATTCCATTGCAAAATTGACTTGCACATTGTCGTTTAACTTTTAATCTTTGAAATTTGTATTGAAAAGGTTCATCGGGGTCAACTTCTGACATCAGATTCGTGATCAGCGACTCCAAAAACCCCCGAGTAACCATTATCGTTTAGTTTCAGGCCGAATTCGAGGGGAAAACCTCGGGGATGGGCCTGGTGACCAGGGTTCCGGGTCGACCCCAAAAACCCCCGAGTAACCAAATTCAGCCCGTTTTTGATGATGATTGAAATGATTTTTTCTTTAATTGGCTGGAAATATTGCACCCCAAAAATGCATTTTTTAGGTGCAGTAATGCAGTTTCTGATTTCTATATGACAAAAATAGGTAACATTTTTTCTAAATTTTACAAGGAATTCAACGAGCCTAATTACGTCAAAATCCATCTTACTGCGGAAATTTTGGAGGAGGAATGCTAAATTTCCTCGTCTATAATTAATATTATTTGTAATGAAAAAATAATTTTTTCGACGTTGATTTATTTTTTTTTAATAATTTTTTTGCTCTGGGAGTTGCATGAATGTAGCTTAGGCATTAGTTAGTTTTCAAGACACACGTGTGGCGACCTCTTGACACATTTCCCATCATGCATTTCAGGATTAGAATACCTTACTCTATATTATCTTAGTCATAACTAGAAGCCGGTGACGCGGTTGCAGTGACGTCGAATACAGGGTCGGCTTGAGGACGTATATAACTGTTCTTATACAAAATATTTTGTTGTCAACCTGATGACTGGAGACAATATAAAGATGGAACTAGAAGCCGCATAATCCCTATAAGTATGGAGACATCCAAAAAAAACGTCATCAAAGTCGGCCGAGAAAAAAAAGACGAATTTCTAGTCTTGATCGAATTTATAACCTTATTTACTTGTCAAGACTGTCACATCATATGACAGCCATTGTTTATTTTACAAATTGTGACAGTCACTTGTCAAAAGTTTGACATAACCGAAAAGTTTAGACATGACCGCTATTTCCATCTCTCTCGTTCATAGCCAGAGTTGATGACGTTTTTTTTATGTCTCTATATTACTCAGCACAATTATTTTAATATGGAACATAGTAAATACTTCCATAGGTAATAAATAATGCTTCTAGAAGTGTTAGAATATTGTGAACAGAAATGAGCGACGTTGACCATATCTTTAATTTTTGCTTTCAAAGAGGCGTCACGTTGATTTTTTTACAATAAAAAAGGGCAAGAAATAAGTTTTGTCTACTCCTGCCGTTTCTTGCCAATAAATTTGTAAAATCTGAACCAATTCCCAAAAGCGACACATTGATGTATTCGCTACGAAAAAGGGCTTTGAAACGATTAATGAGGTTATGGGGATGAACATATCAAGATGACTTGAAATGTCATCTCAATCCCTCCGAGAACAAAAATCGACGTATCGTAACGAATTCTAAAATTTGCGGATCTCTACTTACAGGGGGTGGTAAGTTTTCAAACAAATACAGTGTAAATTGTGTTCAAACGAGACTTGTCTACATGAATAAAATAAAAAAAGTAGTTTTTGCACTTTCTTCTAGACATACATACATATGTATATGTTTATAATTTAATATGACGACAAATATTATATGCAGCATAATTACAGTTAACATTTTTAGAACACGGTACTCTTATAACAATGCTGCCTTACAACAAAATTCCATTAACGTAATTGGCGTAAATAGTAGATATGCATCCACTCCACTAGGTAGATGTAGAAGTATCTAACGAAGTTTTCTATATAATTCATTTTTGTGATTGAGATTGATGGATATTTTTTTTAGTAGTATGAACTCTTGTAAATAACCTAAAATATATACATATATCGAGTATATCAGAATGACGTTAACATGTGATCTCCGTTATTTGAAAATATACGAACAAGAAGAAAAACAAAACTGCAAATGGCTCGAAAAACTGCATCCTATTATAGTTCAAATACGTGTTGCGCCTTACAACACTAAGAAGTCCCCCCCCCCCCAAGTATTTTTTTTTAAATAGCATTCACAACTAAAATTACTCCACACTTTTTTTTCCTGTACTGTGATATAACATACTTGGTATTTAAAAGTAATTTTAGTGGTTATATTAAGTTATATTGCAAAGTAAATAAAACATTTTTACACCCTCATGTTATTGTTATGATTCACACATTATCTCGAAACTGGTGACTCTCTGTGGGTGAATAGCGATATATTTTCCTAACAATTAAAGCTACTCTTTTATTACGATTTTTTAATGTGCATTTAAGTTTCCACAAATTGCCAGTTGAGTTTCCATAAATTATCAATAACTGTTCCATATGTTCAGGAGTTCAACAGTGGTACTATGTAAAATCGTCTAACAGTTGTTTCTGCAGGTAAACTAACTTTGCGTATTCACAGCGTTCTGGACAACTTGAACTGAACTCAGAATGATCTAATTTGGCGAATGGAATATTACACGCTAACGTCATTTTGGCTAAATCCAATTTAAATTGTCTTTGTCTGTCTCGCGCACTCACACCACCACTTACACGAGCTTTATGTTTGTAAAAGCATGCTGAAAAACATATGTTTTTATGTGCCACGTCAGTACACTGTCACACGGTACAACGCAGTTCACTGTCATTAAAGGCCAGTTTCGCAAATTTTTTTTATCCAACTCTCCATCGTAACATGTGACGGACGCTCTCCCGATTTTTTACAAACTTATTCAACGTTTCATGCACACGAATGATGGATCGATCAGCGCAGGTTAACTAATACTAAAAAAATACGTCATCAAAGTTGGTCCAGCAAAAAAAGACGTATTTGTATTCTTGATTTTATATTCATATTTAATTGTCAAGGCTGTTATATG
Source organism: Aromia moschata (assembly GCA_029963805.1). NCBI lineage: Eukaryota > Metazoa > Arthropoda > Insecta > Coleoptera > Cerambycidae > Aromia > Aromia moschata. The sequence continues at coordinate 268,685 of JAPWTK010000072.1, read as the reverse complement.
ACAGCCATTATTTATTTTACAATAGTGACAGTCATTTGACAAAAGTTCATAGCCAGATTTGATGACGTGTTTTTTTTTGGATGGCTTGTTATAACAATATTGCACTTACAATTACAATATAGCAGTCACGTTAAGACCGGTCCTGGAATCTATTATTAACCTACGTGCTGTAATGATAATAATCAAACCCTTAAAAATAGATTTCAATTTTTTTAGGTTTTAGTATTATGACTGTTGTTATAAAATGTTATAGTTTATTCAAATGGCGTGCTATTCAGCTCAATATAACAAGAAAATAACAACTGACCTTCATCTGAAGCCAGTGCACATTAATATTGACTTAGTGAAGATATATTTCACTATTTCATTTTTTCTATTTTCACCAATTTTACTATACAGGGTGTTAGAAAAGTACTGGAACAGCAGGATAACACGCCAGGAGTGCATTTTGGAAAAAAATGTTTTATACAAAAGTTTTAGGATTTTTCCCCGGATATCCTTAGGTGACCTAGAATTTCACTTTGAACATGACCTTCAAGATCATTTGAAGGTCAAGGTCGTTTTTTCAAATAGGAACACCTATTTTTGACCCCAGAATCAAAAGGAGCGGAAAAAATTACAGTCACATACGACCTTGATTAGCCTCATTTCAAATTGTGGAGGTCACCACCCCGAAGTCAATCTCATAATATCGTGGGAAAATGATTCTTCGCAAACAAGAGAGACAATGTCACAAAAGGTTTATTCCTGGTTATCCATTAATAACCTCGAATTTGACATTCACCATGTCCCTCAAGATCATTTCAAGGTCAAGGTCATTTTTATAAACGTGGAGCTGCATATTCTTGAGCCCGAAAATGAAGAAGGGAGAAAATTCGAGATAACGATAATAATCTTCTCATCAGAAGGTCACTCCAAAGTGAAACGTACAAAATTTACCAATGAGGGTGGTGACCTCCACAATTTGAAATGGGGGTAATCAAGGTCGGATCCGACTGTAATTTTTGGTAAAACCAAATCGCTTTTATTTAATTTTTGCATAAAAAAAGTGCGTTCATTTTTCGTTCGCATTCGTTCGTTCGTTCATCATTTTTTCGAACCGGTTTTTTTAAATAACTTTTTTTAATTTTGGTTTTACATTTTTGGCCGTTGCATATTTGAAAACTGGCATTCAAAACACGCATGCGCTGCTGTCGCCGTAAGCTGGCTAGCGCGTGCCGCACCCAGCGCTGTTCTTTCGTAAACAATTATGTCAACTTAATTTATGCGAAATGATTTTAAATATTTTTTTTAAGAAAGTAAAAGTCTGAGATCTATTTCGTGTAAAAATGAAGTAAGTTAAAAAAAAATTCTCGGCTCCCCTAAGGTCGTAGGACCTTCATTTTTTTAAATGCGTGTTTTGAATGTCAGTTTTCAAATATGCAACGGCCAAAAATGTAAAACCAAAAATTAAAAAAGTTATTCGAAAAAAAACCGGTTCGAAAAAATGATAAAATTTTACAACACATTTTTTTATGCAAAAAATTAAATGAAAACGATTTGATTTTTTTAATAACATGAAAGTACAAGTCTTCGTGAATAAAATGAGCCCATGATCGTTTCTGTACGATAATTTTTGCCTCTATAAAAGCTGAATTTTGAAAACGTCTTTTTTTTAAATCGTTTTAACTCGAAAAAATAAAACTTTTTTAATTCTTTGGAAAAAGGATAATTTTCCTTGTCTTGGGCTATACTTGTAGTTAACAACAAGTATGTTCAAACAAAATTGTAATTTATACAGCAAAAATACGAAAACGATTTTTGACGTTTTTTTTTTTTAATTATTCTCAAATGTTTATGAACCGATTTTTTTTCGTTCAAATTTCATTCGACGCGCATTTTTAAGACCTACAACTTTCTAATTTAACTTTCTTGTGTAGGACTTGAAGCTTTTTTTAATTTGCCAAAAACCGTTTTTTTGACTTTTGCGAATTTTTTTGGTTATGTTCGCCATTAAAACTCGCGTAGCAAAAAACGCCATCTTTCTTAGAATTTCTTTCTCTGTACGACTATATTTTTTGTTTGCTGATAACAATTAGTGACCAATTAACATGGGGGCTTTCGCTCGTTGATTGGACTAATTCTATTACTAACAAAACGCATTGTTTCAGAACTTCGACTCTCTCCAGGCATTGAAGAAATGAAGATTTGGAGTAAATCGTCAGCGTCAACTACTTTAGAAGATTCCTCGACGCATCAGGACTGCGCAACTTTTCAAGTGACCGATCCTTCGCGATATATCCCACAGATCCGAGTGTAGTTTCCGCGGCAGTGTTCCCTAGTACCCCGAAACTATGCCTAGCCACTCCTTGTGCGACCTGGACGATTTCAGGAACGAATACAAGAACATCCACGGCTACCTGAGCCTGACCGTGTGCGTTTTCGGTTCGATCGCAAACGTCTTCAACATATGCGTCCTCAGGACCAAGCAGATGCGCTCCCCGACCAACTTCATCCTGATCGGACTGGCCGTGGCCGACCTCCTCGTGATGCTGGAGTACATCCCGTTCACTGTCCACAGGAACGTCGACCCCAACAGGAAGTTCGTGCAGCACTTCACCTACCCGTGGGCCTGCTTCTACAAGTTCCACGCCTACATCACCATCGTGCTCCATTCGATAGCGTGCTTCCTCACCATCATCCTGGCCGTCTGGAGGTACACCTACGTGTCGAAGGTGCAGGCGCACGGCATCTGCTCCAGTCTCAGGCACACCGTCATAGTGATCATCGCCACCTACGTCACGTGCCCCTTGCTGTGCTTTCCGCTCTTCGCCATCTTCGAGATCGTGCCTTACAACCACACCTGCAAGCCGAACGGCGAGTGGGTGCTGGAGAAGGACGTACCCCTCTACGAGAACAAGCTGAACCTCACCAAGATGGTGATGTACGTGACCAGCTTGAAGGACCCGCACAACCTGAGCATCTGGCTGTACAGCTTCCTGATGAAGATGGTGCCCTGCGTGCTGCTGACGGCGCTCACGTACAAGATCATCACCGCGCTGGTGGAGACGCGGAGGCGGCGCATGAAGCTGCTGACCTCCAACAGCGCGCTGGAGGAGCTGCACGGGAAGACGAAGCCGAACACCGTCCAGCTGTACAAGGAGAACCAGGCGGACAGGACGACGAGGATGCTGCTCGCGGTGCTGATCCTCTTCCTCATCACCGAAGTGCCGCAGGTGATCATTGGCATCGGGGAGATCGGCTCCGCGCTCGGCGAGTCGTTCTTGGAGGAGTGCTACAAGAATTTAGGTGAGTGATCGTCTACATTATTACTGTGATTGTTCAATATAACCTGCAATTAAAACCCATAAACGCCCACAGGACAGAATTTCAACATTGAAGTTCGAGTTGATGTCGTTCAATGAATTTGAGAAAAACAAAGTTCCAAACTACCTTTTCCTATTTTTTTGAGGGTGCTCTTTCAAATGGTGACGGTTAAAAAATTCTTAAAAAACATTTAACCATGGAACAATTAAAATTAATCCAAAAAAACTTAATTTTTTCGCTTGCATTTTTTTTAATGACTTTTCGTTCCCTTTTCATTTTTTTATGACGATTTGAATAGGTTTACTATTCAAATCGTTGCCTCGATGTCTAAACTTAAAATAAATACAGTTCGTAAGGTCTAAAAAATTGTTACTAAAACAAAATGGCGGCCTAATTGAATTTTTTTCAAAACCGAATTTTTTTCTTGAAAACGATAGACTTTATCAAAAATATTCATTGGTCAAAGAATACTCTCAAATTTCAAAATGTTTCGAAACAATTTTCGATTTCTTTAAAAATCGTGAAATCGAAATTTTGAAAAACTTCTGAAAATCTGAATAAATTTAATAACATTATTTGACCAATTTTAAAACATGATATTAGAAAATTTTTGATAAAGTCTATCGTTTTTCGAGAAAAAAAATCGTAAATCCTTGAAAAAAAAATTTCAATTAGGCCGCCATTTTGTTTTAGTAACAATGTTTTAGGCCTTACTAACTTTTTTTATTTTAAGTTTAGACATCGAGGCCACGATCTGAATAGGTTTAGGTCATAAAAAAAATGAAAGGAAACGAAATCATTAAAAGAAAAAAAATGCAAGCAAAAAATGAATTTTTTGGATTAATCATGGTTAAATATTTTTTTTAGTTTTAGAGTTTTTTAACCATCGCCATTTGAAAGAGCACCTTCAAAAACATCCTCACAACTTCAAATTCATTGAACGACATCAACTCGAACTTCAATGTCGAAATTCTGTCCTGTGAGCTTTAATGGGTTAAATACACAGTACCTCTGACCAAACTTGGTGGATTACATGTTTTTGGGGTCGCTGAATCCGAATTCGAAGCCCGTTTTACCCCATCACGTCACACTTTTTGTATCCTCAATAAAATGGGGAAAAATGTCAAAAAAACGACAAAAAATACTCTAGAACCCAATCAAACCTCATAACCCAGTACTATAATAACTTCATACCTCTAATCCCATAACCTTCACAATCAAGAAGCCCCAAAGACCCCAATTAACCATATACCCCCACACTACGAACTCGATTGTGACAAAATTCAATGTCATTTGAAATCACAAAGACTGCAACATTCAGGTAAATTTTCATCGGTATCCGATCGATAGAACTTTAGTTATGGTGTGTCAAAGCAAGTCATTTTCTTCAAACTTGTACTCCCACGCAATCGATCCAATCTCCGCAACGTCGAAAATACATATGGGTACTAAGGTCAATATCCAGGATCATGATTTTTTATCATGACCTTATGTATTTTTCGACGCTGAATTCGAATCTAACCCCAAAAAAGTCAATACACCCTCAAAATTTTGAGATAGGGGTAAGAAATGAAAATTTGACCAAATACCCCCTTCAACCCCTGTTATCTTCGATTTTTCACCTCTGGGGTAGATTTCCTGCTTTTGGCATATTGAAATTTGAAATTAGCAACCTCGAAAACCCCCAGAAATATATTCTTGGAATAAAAATTGCGTATTTTGTCAAATTTTCATTTTTTACCCCTATCTCAAAATTTTGAGGGTGTATTGACTTTTTTGAGGTTGGATTCGAATTCAGCGTCGAAAAATACGTAGGGGTACTAAGGTCAATATCAAGGATCATGATTTTTTTGTGTAGCTGTGTAATCCAAACAGTACCTTTTTTTGGATTAAGAATGTCAATAATCTTCAAAACCAACGATACCTACGAATATTATTAGTACAGTATGCATTGCAATGGCAGACTTTATACTGCTTTGAATCGTTTTAAATGTTTTCAGATCACTCAATTACGGGAGTGAATCAAAAACTTCGATAATATAAATTTTTTTGGATATCAAAATGTTTCTCTCAAAATCGGCATATATGTACATGTAGGCGTAAAATATCATTAGGAACCTAATTTCTTAGTGACATTTTTCGACATATTAACAATTTAGGTCATTTTCTAAAGGTTTTTTTTTAGAAAACACAAATCTGACAGTTGCCAGATATTAGCTGGTAACTGAGTGCATTTTAAGTTATTTTGGAAACAGAAGTGATGTCACCAAAAGTTTTTTTTTATCAAACTCTGATCTTAAAAAAAATCCCATATGGTTCCAACTTTATGGCGGACACGGTGGCAAAAATAGTCCCTCATAATTTTCAAAACATTCTATATGAAAAAATGTCCTAGATAAAAAGTTTTTCATCAGCTTATTTGCCATGTTTATGTCAACATGAAATATTTTAGTCTTTCTGCGTCTGGTTGTTATGGAGACCAATTTTATTTGTTATGTAACCGTATCAAAATTTTAGTACACAGTAAAGAGCAAAAAAATGATCTTTCAGATAATTAGAGAAAGCCTACGAGTTGCCATTAAAAAAATAAAGTTGGTCTCCATAACAACCAAACTCGAAAAAACAAAATTATTTCAAATTGACATAAATATGGCAAATAAAGTGGTGAAAAACTTTTATTAGGGACATTTTTTCATATACAAGTTTATTAAAAAGTTACAGGCATTATGTGCAACTTTTTCCACGCTGTATGTATATTACTTACTTTTTGATAACCATGTAGTTTTTTTTGGAAGCTGCCGTTTTCGTAGCAATGAAATCAAGATAGCTTATCTTATGTATAGGCAGGAAAATCAATTTTCCCTCAGTAAACTGTTTTATTGACAAAATACGGACGATTTCAGAAAAATATCATTTAAATGATTCATGTTGTTGCAGTGGCGGCTCGACAGGGTAGGCAGAGGAGGCAGTGCCTCCCCTGTTTTATAAACCTACTATACTTTAATTTTATTTAATAAAATTAAAATTTAATATACTACCTTTATACTTAAAATACTTTAATTACCTTTCATTATTAAATTCATATATCGGGTAAAAATATTAATTTCTGAGAATAAAAATATTAATAAACATATTTCATAGGAGTTTCTGCACTATTATTTGCAACATATTAACCCTCATAAACGACCCAGCGCCTAGCCGATCGCCGTGGTGGCAAGCCTCCGATGCCAATGTTTTCACATATGCATATACGGAATAGGGGGGCTTCGCGCTTCGCGATCCTACGTTGCTAATATGCGTTACTAACAAATTTAACCCTTAACTCCAGTGGCATTAAAGGTCATTTAAAAAACTACATAGCAGAAGCAAACACGCCCACCTCCCACCTCTTACACGTGACAGCACAGAAAGCGAGTTATTTGATTTCATGAACCTAACCTAACCTAACCTACAAAATTTAATATCTTTTACTGTTCTGTGACATGGAAATTTTTGTTGGAAAGTGCCGTTATTCTTTTCGGGTTTTTTTTTTAGTGTTTTGAGTGGTATAGGAGGGTAATAATAATTGAAAGTGTACCATATTACTTACGTAAGTTATTACTTGAACGTGTTATTTAATTAACTATACAAAATTATAATGGAGGTACCTAACTGGCGAGTGTAGCAGTTTGTTTCATTAAAATAACAATACGAGTTGCCATGCCACTCAAATAAATATTCGAACCTGCAATGATACTGTTTAGTATCATATAAAGTACAAATTAAGTCTTATGAGGATAAATTATTTGTTAAATATTTAAGAGTACCACTGCCAGATCTAAGTAAAACTTTAATTAATAAGGGTAAGCCGGATCGTAGTTTTGTTAATACGAGCTATGATAAATACAAATGGCTAAGTGGTTCTTTAACTTCAAATAAATTATTGATTTGGCCGTGTATATTATTTTTAAATCGTGGAGAAGATGCTTGGACAAAGTCTGGATTTAATAAAATCTTAAAACTTTATCTCGTTCAGGTGACACATTCAAAAAGTCAGGAACATATTAGTTGTGTTTGTAAATTACATCTTTTAGGAAACCAAAATGACTAATTCAGCCCGTCAAATCGAAATTGACGCAGTCCAGACAAGAATTCGTATTTTATTTCACTGCATCTTTTAATTGTAAAATAATTTGACGGAAACTCTACACTTTCCCGATGGTTTTGCTGAACCAACAAAATATATTAGGTACATTATGTTATGCATATTCCTAACAATGTTTACCATCACAAAAATCCGCCACTGTGTTGTTGGCTTATATCCAGAGCTACGCCTTTCTGCTCTGCCTGTGATAAAAACCGTTGTTTTCAACATCAAAATATGAACAGATGGTTTTCCAGCCGCAGGTAATTGATTGCCATAGAAACCCTTGTATTATGGAACACCTAAAATGTCCTCAGCGCCCGCTGTTATTTTTAAATCTAACAGGAAATTAAAAGGAAGCAGTAAGTAAACACTGCAGGTGAACGAATTTATCGCGCGAAAAGATTTAGGAGAACAATAAGTCACAGAGAACGGTGTTTTCTGTAAACACCGGGACATTGACGAATGACCCCGAGTTAACGAGGAGAGTTTCCGCACGGCTGCACCGAACACGCGGTCGGCAGACGGTTTGAATGCACTGGCGTCATTGCACATATGACGCGAAATGACGGGCGATCCGTAGATTGATCACTTCACGGTTCATTAGTGCACTTAGGAGTTACAATGTCAGGGTTGTGAGTAAAATCCATAGATTAATAGTAGATTCCAGGACCGGTCTTAACGCAAGTGGAATACTGTTATATTTGCAACATTAATAAAGTACAGGGTGAAGTGGGTACTGGAACCTTCGGCGTAGAAACAAAAAACTAAAAAAGAAGAGTCGAGAAAAGTATAGTAGTTCGGTGTTTCTGTTCGGTTAGCTGTTGGTTCCAAGTTAATATGGAGTCTAATATTACTCCAAGATATTTCACTTCCCCCCGACAGCTGTATAGGGGGAGAGGGAGGCACAGTGATACATTTTTTGTCGTGATTATGATTTTGTCCAAGACAAAATACTTGTCGCCATCTTCTTATTTTAGGCTTACAGGCTATGTATTTGTCTGTCATATGATACTCTATTTAAAACAAAAATAAAAACGAGTTTGGAGTTTTTGTAACTTTTTTAATGTTTACATTTGCATCAAACTACCTCTCTGGTGGGGTAAATTGATACAGTGCTGGGGAACATTGATACACATACAATACACTAGAGAAAAAAGTAATAGTGTAGTACAATATTTACTGAATTATAAGATTAGGAACTGTTGGAAAATAAAAAGATCTATTTTGATGAAGTGTACCACCAGCAGCAATGGATTTGGGCAGTTTGAATACGACATCTCCTCGAAGCACTAAACTGATGTCCTGAAAGTTAGGAAAAATAAATGTCTTATGCCAATTTTTCTTTTCCGTAAAAAATTTACCTCTATTTCATGGTCATTATAAATCGTGACAATTTGTCAAAACAAAGTGTACGGCTGTTTTCCTTGTTAAAAACTTGAAAACAACTAAATCGCCTACATTTAATTAATCATCACAAAACAATGGTAGTTCTTCATCACTAACATCGTTAATTGAATCAGATAAGCTCATTTCCACTTCACTGTCACTTTCGGATGAACTTGGAACATTTCGGACCGTTTCTTTAATATTATACATATTTCACCTTCTTGGTTACTTGCTTAATTTTTTTCATATTTCTTTTCTTAGCGATGTCCTCTAATCGTGCTTTTCCTGGTGTTGTGGTGTAAATACGAGATTTTCTCGCCTCTGCATAGTTGTTTGTATAACTTGTATGTTTAGAGTGATATATTCTGATTTGGTTTCCGCCCGCAGCTTCTTCTTCGTGCCCAGATTGATCTGAAACCTCTAGATTCGCATTTTTTTGATTATTTCTATACTTTTCAATTCTATGTTGAAGTGTAGAGGGTTTTAAACCATGATCAGCAGCTGAAACTCTAATTGATTTGTTATTTTTAATAACATCGTTTATTGCAGTCTTTATAGCTCCTTCGTCAATGAATGCTCTTTGTAATAAGTACGTACCATTTTACGTACTTAACCTGAAACAAGTAACATGTCCTCGTATAACTTATTGAATCTTGTTTATACGAATAAAATAATACATTTGTAAATTGCAGAGGTATAATGATACACTGTAGAGGCACATTGATACACTGCATCAATGTACCCCAAATGCACTCTGACAGAAATAATCACTAGTGACATATTTAACCTTACAGTATATACACTTGGTTGCAAACAATGTTTAAATAATACTTACATTTACGAATTGTGACACAAGCAGCACTCTATTGCTACCACATTGGTCATAACACACACATGTAAAAAGCATTAAAAACTACTTTCTCGCGCCAAAATAAACTAAACACATGTAACTTTACTCTCACTCGTTTTACCGTTACTAAATTTTCATGACAAGTAGCCCACACTAGTGCCATCTTTGAGGTAATAGGTTGAAACAAATGGACTTCTTCTGCCGCGAAATTTTAAATGCGTATTAATACGCCTCGTGTATCAATATACCTCTCTCTCCCCTATGCCTTTTAGTGGTTTAGTGATCCTAGCCCTTCCAATTTCCTTCTTCTGGTGAATGCTATGATGGTTGTTTTGGATGGACTAATTGTTAGTCCCTCTTCATTCGTCCATCTGCTTACCACATTCAGGCCCTTTTGCAACTGGTCTCTGAATGTGTTATTGAATTTTCCTTGGGCGAGTATGACAATGTCATCTGCTCTAACTCTACTCCACTACGAGGTTCCAGGGTAGGGGCGATAGAACCCCCCCCCCCATCCTCGTCCGACCCGAGCCACCAGAGTCTTTTCATTATAGACGTGTATATTAGTCTGCTTTTAAGCATGCCGTTTATTCACCTGCAGCTAGTTGCATCAATTCTTTTTCTCTTCAATGCACTGCTTATTGAATCTGGTGATGTTTTATCTAACGCTCCCTGAATGTCCAAGAAGGTACCTCCTTATGTTCCAGAGCATATTGTGTTTTTTCAACCAGCTTATGTAATGCTGTTTTTGTCGATACTCCTGGTCTATATGCGTATTGTTCCTGATGTAGCGGTCGATTGGCCAGTACATCATGTGTATCCAGTAGTTTTTCTAGAGTCTTGAGTACAAAGAACATAAGAGGTATTGGTCTCAGAGATTTAGCATCTTCCTGTTCGGTTTTCCCAGGTTTCGATATGAAGCTAACTCTGGTTGTTTTGTTCTCCATATTTTTGATATGTATCCTAAGGCTAGGCTACTCCTAAGTATCATACTGATTCTGTGGTGAAGCAGGTCTGGTCCTTCCTGTAACATTTTCGGATAAATGCCGTCCGTTCCCGGCGATGTATAGGGTTTGAGTGTGCTTATTGCCCATTTTACTTTGTCGACATTTACCACATTCTTTGCAACCTGCCAGCCTTCCCTAGATGCCCTTAGTGTGTTCTCCGGTTCTGTGTTCTGACAGTCCTCTAGTGCTAGGTTGGTTAATTTTGAGCCTGGGAAGTGGACTCTATGTACAAAGGTTTTGTGTTATTTTTTTTTATTTGACTTTTTTTTGTCAAATCTTGAATGTTTAGAAAGTTATGGTCGATTTATTATTTAGTGCCCTATCTGTTTTTCTCGTAAGCTGCTAGCTAAATGAATATAATTTCTGTATAAAAATGTATCAGTTTACCTGCTTTTACTAAAAATTAAGACGGAAATAAAAAACACAGCTTAATGATGCTCAGCCTTGCGTCGCCGAATTTTTTTTTAGCAAAATACCTACACCTGTTTTTTTCTTATTTCCTTTATTTCAAAAGTTATGGCCGATTTCTTAATGAATTATTCTATTGTTAATATTGCAAAATTTGGAATTGAATTTTCTGACACTATTGCTCGTTCAACATATACATAATACATAAACAAATATGTTTTTATTTATAACAAAAAATATATGTATGTATTAAACCTAGGTTTTGATAGCTGAAATATTGTATAATTTATAACAAACAAATATCTTTAGATACCTATCTCAACGATAAATAATATACATACATATGCTACTTAAATATTAATAACTTAATATGAGTAAATAAAAAAATATGAGTAAAAAACAACAATGAGAAAAAATTAAAAATTAATTATTTAATAAATGTTCAATATACATATGTACATTGTTATTTAAGCATAACTCGTAACGTTTTCTTAGTTCATTAGAAGTTACTTTTCTGAAAATATTTCCACCTAATTCAAATCAAAACACAAATTGTTTTGTGCACAGCCCATTTTATGCACAGCCGTTTTGTGCACAGCACAATAATAACAATTACTTTCTAAATAAATAGGTATATATTTATGTACCTACCAAAATCCAAATTAGTTAAACCAAAATCTATTCTTCACACATACTTTTACAGTTAAATCCTGGGAGTTTTAAAAATTGAATATGGTTTATTACCCAGTTCTTATTTGCATTAGAAGTCCTCAATGCTGTGAAATTTAGAAATGGGCTATTTAGTAGATTGATAATGTTTTTAAGTGGATGTTTTATAATACTAAATAAGCTCTTGGGGATCGGACATAATTTTTGAAATAATGAAAATAAGAGTTCAAAAAATCAATTTACAAATTATAAAGAAGGTTTATTGTTAAAAAAAAAACCGGGAGTCCCGATGCTTAGCATCGTTTTCTATTAACGTCTGTAGCGAGCTATATTTTTTATTTCTGTCTTAAAAGGCAGAAGCTTCTGACTTTAGTTTTCTAAACTTTAATTTAAGAAACTAAACTTAGTTTAGTTTCTTCAATTTTTGTTTTACCATGTGTGACAGTGTACTGATGTCGTATGTAAAACAGATGTTTTGCAACATGTTGCTACAGACAAACATAAAGCTTGTGTAAGTGGTGGTGTGAGTGCGCGAAACAGACAGACAATTTAACTTGGATTTAGTGAAAATGATATAAACAAATACAAACTTGTGCCCGCTTGTAGTAGCCTGAACTATCTTGCAGTTACCTCAGCGTCTTGTAAAATAATGTATGTCTCATAAAATAAAATGGCTAACATTCAGACTTGGATTTAGTCAAAATAATGGTAGCGTGTAATATCAAACAAAGAAAGTTAAAAGACAGAATATAGATAACGTAGTGGTTGGGGAACTGGATGAGGCAAGAGCAGTGGAAGTGTATTTGATAGATTCAAGGGTGTTGGAAGACACAAATACGGAAACAATTAGTGAGTGTGTGACTAGCAGTCTAGTTACTATGGGGCGAGGACAACTTTGAAGTAAATAAACGTCATGTATTGCCGCCGTCTGTATTACTGTTGGATGCGACGGATGCTGACCGTGGCTGACCGACTCCTAAAAAGTACATATACTTACATTTAATTGATAATTTATGGAAACTCGAGTGGCAGTACAGACACGTTATAGCGTCCATTATGCTTTAGTTATGAGTAGAGACATAAATCAGGAGAGTCGCAACAGGGTCGGACTCAGGCCACTATTATTACTAGGGTTCACCAAAGAGGCTTATTTTGGCTCAGGGTCGCACAAGCCCACAGGCAGTGCTAGTTAAAAATCCCTAAACGAACGTAAGCTTCTTTAGTAGTGCTAACAGTGACGTTACAGTGACAACAACTTAACCCATTAACGCCCAAACGGACACAATTTTTCGTCTTTTTTGGAGCGTCAATCTCGAAGGGAAATTAACGACTTCACTCAATAAAAACCACTTATCCTAATATTTTCGGATGTGATCTTTCGATTTCTGGAGTCAGAATTGTGATTAAATGCTCTAGAAAAAAATATGGCTGACTTCATGGAGAAAAGTACTAAACATTTTTTATTTTTTTATACATTTTTTTTATTCCAAAAAGTACTCTAACCTACTCCGGATTGTGGAGGGAGGTGGAGGCAATAGTTGGAGTTGATGATAGAATTTTTTTGCCGACCTCAACTGACTCTAATCTTTTCAAAATGGCGGATATTGCATAAAATCTTATGAAATATGAATTTTTCTCTAGTATTAACGAGAAAATAATGTTATTGTGAGTTTTTCTTGATCCACAGTCATTTTCCTCAATCAAAATAATACTACAGAATATATTTGACTAAATTTTCAATTTTCAATGATGGCGGATTCAAAATGGCTTTTGAATGGATGGATTTCTCAGAACTGGCGCGTTTTTCATTATAAAAAGTAATTAGGAGTTTGTAATTATACTTTTCTCATGTCATTTCATGTTTTAGTAACATTTTGAGTTATTCCTGGTGAAAAGTCTGAAATTCAAGATGGCGGATTCAATATGGCGGACATCATTCTTGAAAATTCCAAATTTGAAAACGGAAAAATTACATTCATATTTTACGTAGAATTCTGATGGAAAATGTCCTCTCAAACTTTTTCATAAAAATGCGTTCTATCTGAGTAAAAAATTATTTGTCATTCTAACCTCAAACCGAGTTTTTTTCCGGTGTTGAGGTTCTCATGATGAAATCATGAGAATTATATATTATGCACTTAGGGATGCTCGGGCGCATTGAAGAATTTTTTTTCAATTCTAAGTGCATAATATATAATTCTCATGATTTCATCATGATAACCTCAACACCGGAAGAAAAACCTCGTTTTGAGGTTAGAATGACAAATAATGTTTTACTCAGATAGAACGCATTTTTATGAAAAATATTGAGAGGACATTTTCCATCAGAATTCTACGTAAAATATGACATTTTTCCATTTTCAAATTTTGAATTTTCAAGAATGATGTCCGCTATATTGAATCCGCCATCTTGGATTTCAGACTTTTCATAATAATAACTCAAAATGTTACTGAAACATGAAATTACATAGGAAAAGTATAATTACAAACTCCTATTTACTTTTTATAACGAAAAACGCGCCATTTCTTGAGAAATTCGGCCGCCATTTTGAATCCGCCATCATTGAAAATTGAAAATTTAGTCAAATATATTCTTTACTATTGTTTTGATTGAGGAAAAAATGACTGTGGATCAAGAAAAATTCACAATAACATTATTTTCTCGTTAATACTAGAGAAAAATTCATATTTCATGAGATTTTCATGCAATGTCCGCCATTTTGAAAAGATTAAAGTGAGTTGAGGTCGGCAAAAAAAAAATCCTATCATCAACTCCAACTATTGCCTCCACCTCCCTCCACAATCCGGAGTAGGTTAGAGTACTTTTTGGACTCTATCTGGAAAAAAAATCATATAAAAAAAGGAATCCCCCAAATTTTCAGTACTTTTCTCTATAAAGTCAGCCATATTTTTTGTTCTAGAGCATTTACTCACAATTCTGATCCCGGAAATCGAAAGATCACATCCGAAAACATTAGGATAAGCGGTTTTTATTGAGTGAATTGAATGAATTAATTTCCCTTCGAGATTGACGCTCCAAAAAGGACGATAAACTGTGTCCGTTTGGGCGTTAATGGGTTAAATAGGATCCTATGGCAAGTGACACTTCGTTTGAAAAATAATTAAAAGACCTATTCGGTCATACTAAATTTGTTTGTGTGATCAATTTCAATTGATCGTTCAACTAATACAAATTCAAAAGGCCGCCTGCATAATTGTCAAAAAAGTTGACTTTGTTTACTTTGTTATGTTTTTTATATGTGTTTTTACCTTGAATTTTAGTTGAATTATTGTTTAACGAGACAATTACGTGTCTAAATAAGCAAAATGGTGCGTGCTCTAACTAACACAGTAGCAGCTATCTTAATACTTTGATAAAGTGGAAACAATTTTCAAGCAGTGGAAATTTTAATGAGAGGTACCCTGATCGCTCTTATTTGAGGGAGCTTCTTTATAAGTTTGAAACAAGAGGTAGGTACAAACGATCTGGTCAACCAAAAATTTCTACTTGTAAATCAGTCAAAGTACACAGGGCGTTGACAAAAACAAATTTCGCCCATAATAAATAGTGCATCAACTTTCAGATGCCGACTCCAACCCAAACTGGAATTCTGTGAAAATATGTCCAGTAAAATTTGCCACTAGTCAGACTAGTAAAAACAATTTGTTTTAGTGACGAAAGTACTTTTTAGCTCAATGGAAATGTTAACACACAAAATGTGAGGTACTGGAGTGACACAAATCCTCACTTGTTTCTTGAAAAACATACACCGTTTCTAGCAACAGTAAAATAAATAAATTGGCAGATATTCTGGAAAACCACAGAGTTGGAACATTTTTTTGAATACTAACTTAACCGGTGAAGTGGAGATGTGAAGATATTACAAAACGCAATATTATCTAAATTCTGGAAGCCACTCCACTTGAATTTAGTAACTTGGAAATAACGTTCCAACAAGATGGCTCCTGCACACAATTATTTTGTGGTAAGATGTTATCTGGATGAGGAATATTAGTCCAGTAGGCAGGGAGCTAGAATCATCAAAAACTGTTCTTGAAATATACGAGTATAGGGCTAGTTTTGACGGTGCCCTATGTATTTTTTGCGTAGAACACAATGCGCGTGGTCCGTAGAGCTGAAACCGTCCGCTAATTTTTTTTAATTAACAATTTGTGAAAAAAAAAACGATCCTTGGCATATTTTATATAGCATATGCATTTAAGAAGTTGTAGCCTACTGAATTTCCAAAATTTTAAGTCCAACCCGAAGTATCCAATGTTAACTTGCAAATGACTGCTGAAGTTGAAAAAGTGCTTTTTTTCACCATTTTTTTACTTCGAAAATAGGGCGACTATGATCACTATGAAATTGGAGGGACTGCTGTTTGTAGTATGAAGTTACAAAAAAATTTCAGCTCGATCCGTTAATAACTTTTCGAGTAATTAACGATCGAATTTTTTTGTAAGCCTTAATTAACAATGACGCCAATTCTTTGTTTATTGTCCGATATTGACAGGGTTGGGCTAGAAAAATCATAAATCTCTTCAAGGCTGCGAGACTTTTTGAGATTTTGAAAAATATTAATTTGGGCCAGTTTTATAACGTTTTCTACGCGACTATCTTTTTTTGATACGAATTTTAAGTGTTATAGATATTCTGTCCCCGATATTGATAGCTGGTAAACGGGTTTTGCAGCCAAAAAAACAGAAAAGTCAGAAAGTTCCAAAAAAGTCTAAAAAACTTTAAGATCTCCCTAATATTTTATGTTACGGCCCTTTTTTACTAAAGCAGGTGGACACCTTCTTTACACCATCCATCATTTAATGTGATTTAAAGTTTATTCAAAGATTACTGAATTTTCATTTTATTTCGTTAATAATTCGTCACTAAATTATAAGTTACTTGTTAAACTTCAGTCTAGATTGGCACTAAAATATTAAAGACAGAGTCGGACAGTGATAAGAAATTGCTTATATAAGGAATACTTTATGAAAAAGTACATAATTTCAGTAAAAACTAGTAAAACATAAGTCTACCAGAAGGATATGCAACCCGTGTAACGTTAGGATCCTCAGAATTGCCTGCTTTATATAGTACAGGGACTCTAATAAATTAGTTCTATATCGCTCAGTCGCTATTTGACCGGCAGCGGAGTGTGCTAATGTGTTAAGTTTTTTAAAAAACAGGTGATTTTGTTGGTAAGGTGATGTATTGTACTTGTAGTTTTTAATGCTGATTAATATAATGCAGCGATCCGTATCACTTGCTTATAGACTCTTGAGTGTATACCGGACTTAAAAGTGGATGCGCTTGCTATATTGTATAGCGTGCGAAAAACGTTTAAGAGGGTGGCATAAACAAAATTGTTATGATCATTTAAGAATCATAACAGATAAAACAACGCAATAACAGCGTGATATTCCAAAATCGAAAATTTTTGGAAGACAGAGGTTTACCTAGCGCAGTGTGCTTCCATAAAAAATGTGTACTGAAAGTTCATAAGGGGAGCATAGTAAACAGTAAAAAATAAATAAACTACGCGCAGAAATTAAGAGAATGCTAAAAATACCTTTTCAACTTAAAAGAATGAACATCGGAACGAAAAATCGATCCTCACATTGATTTTTAGCACAAACGACAATTTCAATCATTCTGAGCACTATGAAAGAAAAATCGCAGCGCTTTGAAACTATCATGGTTTCTTTGGTATACTTTAAGGTTGAAAAGTTGTAGTCAATATCCTTAGTCTATCCATTATTTGCAAAGTTATGTCAAGTTATGCGAATATTCCTAATTATGCATTTGTTTACCTCTTTTTCAATCAACAATTTCATTTTGATTTTTTTTTTTAGGAAAAAACAATCATTACTGCTTATAAAGCATGCGTTGTAGTTTTCAAAATCCTACTTGAATTTTTTTTTGCTTTGAAGCGATAACTCAGAGAAAAATCATCGCACAGGGATCGAAAATAGGTCAAATTAAAGAGAATTTAATTGTCTAAAATAACAAGTTATCGAAAAAATTGAGGTCCGTAGACCTCTAAAAAAAACAAGCAAGCATTTCGAAAACTTTTTTTCGATGGTTTTCTTATGATTACTGAAAAACTGCTAAAGCTAAAAAAATTTAAACACAAGATCCAAAAACTATAAACTTGGAGCTTTATTTTCATTTTTTCCTTTTACCTACGACCATTTTTCCCCAAGTTACAGCTCCTTGAAAATCACCTAAAAATTTTGGATTTTTTTATATCCCTTAATTCCTGCGCCTAGTGTACGAGGTGTGGCTATTGAATAACCGAACTGCTGTCATAACACTTTTTATTCGTTACCAATTACAGTAGCAACTTTTTGGCCTTCAATGTACTCCCCTTGGCGATATTTACACCGCTCCATACAACTTTTTCATTGTTGAAAGCAGTGCTGGAAGTCCGCTTCTGTCAGCTGGTTCAGAACCTCCGTCGCTTTTGCTTTAACCGCTTCCACACTTTCATCACAAGTAATTACCGTGTTTAAGAGGCCTGGATCAGTGTCAATGTTGTTTAGAATGTCAGCGCAAATGTTCATTCTTGATTCCTTTTGCTCGGGAGTGAGGAGTTTTGGCACCATTTTTGGGCAAACTTTGCACATGTTGAACGATTCATGCAAAATCTGGCGAACACATTCTTTGTCGATTCCTGTTATTTCAGCAAGCCCTCGGATGCTCAGACGAGGATCTTCGCGGATTCATTTACCAATTTTTTCATGTTTTCGTCCGTTTTTGACGTTGAGGGACGTCCGGGGCGCTTATCGTCTTTGGTCGTTTCCCTTCCCTCTTTAAACCATTTAAACCATTCAAAAACTTGTGTGCGGGATAAACATTCATTCCCGCACACTTCTTTTAACATTGCATTAGCTTCTGTAAAAGTTTCCCCAGTTTAACAAAAAACTTTAGATTAACCCGTTGCTCCATCTGAACACTTTTTCGACGCGTCACTGGTGCGTAGACTAAATCAAACGACTGTTACAGTCAAACTGAGCGACCCACTGGCTTGTCCAGCGAGCTCAGGGTGGGGAAGGTATTACCAGACACAGCAACATTTCGGTTAGTTAATAGGCCACACCTCGTATATCAATGACACGTACATGTGTTAACCCTTTAACGCCCAAGTGCACTGTCAAGAGACATGAACTTAGAGGCTCATATTATTTTCGTATTTCTCACAGTGATGTGCATTTACTAAGTGCGGCCCTGACTTTTATAGTTTAATGCAGATTTTATAGAGGGTGTTGATACAAAACCCGTCCGAAAAAACTTGTTTGACAAGCAGACACACTTTCGAATTTTGCCAAATAACCAGATAATGAGACAGCCAGATAATACCACTAAACGGTTGCGTGCTTCAAAGGAGGAAGCATGTCTAATAATAGTTTCAATTAATCGGTTTTGTTTAGCTTGGCGACTAAAGGAGCGTATTAAAGGTAAATATTTAATGCACACGCTGTACTAATTGTGGAGACGTGGGCTTATTATTCAAATACATATTTCCTTAGTAAATATTTGATGCTTTCAAGTCGGATCTGTGTGATTCCATTAACTGTGAACGGGATTTTTTGATTATTATTTTTTAACTCGATAAACAGACACTTGCATAAAATTGAAGATGAAGTAAGAAATGTGTGTTTGTTTGAAAACAGTGTAAATGACTTTAGCGTTCTGTAATTGGGCCCTTTGATCTAACGAATTTCTTAACGAGCATTGACGTATGTATGTTATTCAATCTTTCAGGAAATATAACAGTAACAACATTTTATGTTACAAAGTTTAAAGGCCTAAATGTTTCTGTTTTTTTTGCTTGCTTTTTTAGTCAGTATCTGTTTGATTTCTTGTTTGTTTTTTCAGTACTAATCATTCACGGAAACAACTGGATATACGAGGTGTATAAATTAAGTAATGAGGCTGGCAACGTAGCGCCCGATCTAGCAACACTGCGGAGACGGGACTTGAAAGGGCGGTAGACTAACATGTAATGCACCTACAGTAGAAGTTTGAACTTGTTAGAGTCATTTGTTTGTTCATTGTGACTGCTTTCGTAAACCGGTTTTTTTCTAGTGCGTTTTAAAAATAAGTGATATTAATTTTAAGCAACGGTGTGCTATCAGGTTTTGCTTCAGACTTGGACACAGCGCAACGGATACTTTTGCAAAACTTCAACACGGCTAGGGAGACGGTGTTTTTTCAAGAGCCCAGGTTTTTCGGTGGTTTAAGGCATTCTCAGAAGGAAGAAAGCCGATTGAAGATGAACCACACAGCGGAATGCCTTCATCTTCAAGAACCGATGAAAATGTCGAAAGAATACGGGATCTTGTGCGTTCAGATCGTCGGTTGACAACAAGAATGATCGAGGAAGAGTTAAATTTGAATCACACCACTGCTCATCAGATCTTGACTAATGAATTGGAGATGAGAAAAATATGCGCAAAAAATTCTTCTAAAAAAACCATTCGCAGGAACAAAAGGAGATCAGGAGAGAAAGGTGTCTTGACTTTTTTGGAATCGATTGAAAATTATCCCCGTTTTATGGAACGTGTCATTACAGGTGTTGAGACTTGGGTGTTTGAGTACGACCCCGGAACCAAGCGCCAAAGCATGAGATTACACACTTCAAGCTCTCCGACACCCAAAAAAGCAAGAATGAGCAAGTCGAAAATCAAATGCATGCTGGTTTGCTTTCTTGATAGCCAGAGAATTGTCCACAAAGAATTTGTATCTCCAGGTCAAATAGTAAATCAACACTTTCACAGAGAGGTTCTTGAAACACTTCGAAAAAGGAATCCCAGACCAGGACTTCAAATTGCATTATTTAATTACGTAAATCAAACGTCCCTAAACAGTATTTTGCTATGCATGTTAAGAACGACTATACATAGACGACAGACGTCCCGGGAGTCCTGCTCTCTTCACTTCTGCCGCCACGGATTACGGGAACGCCAATTGAAATTTATATAGGCCGCCGCAAGCACATATATTGCAGGTGTTTAGTATTCGGTTTTAGGTGTTTTGCTGTTGTGATCATCGCGGTACGGAATGAATAAATATCGAATATTAAGAGAAAAGCCTTTATTATTAATTATGTCGCAGATTCCGTACGCATATAAATTACAAAATATAATCAAAGATATTTGTCAGTTAATCAAAAACAATAATCAAAAACAAGCTGTCATCAACAAGTTGTCAGTGCTGAAATAATAATTTCGATCAGGTCAATTCCGACGTAAATTGTAATGCTTTGTAAGAATATGGCCTTCGACTTTTTTAAAAATTAAAAATTACGATTTATTCGGCAAAAGAAATCTAAACTTGAATTTCTTTATGAAACAGGTAATCCCCGGGTTCTATACCAGAAAAATTCGCGTCCTCGAAGTAAATTGCTTTATATTATTTTTAAAAAAATGTTGGCAAAACAAATTGGCGGCCGAAAGAAAAATATGTTTTGTATAAAATTCATAATGTATAAATTCATTTTGTATAAAATTCATAACTACGGACTTTGCTACACATGTTCTAACAATAAATATGTCTTAGAATCGATTGCAAAACGCTCTCATTTTTTTTTCAGATTTGTTAAATAACGTTTTTAGAAATTTCGATTTCGTGATTTTTTGGAACGATCAAAAAATCGTCTCTAAAAATCCTAAAAGGAGTATACTTCAACAAATTCTTTTTTGTTCTTGAGAAATGTTTACAAAAATGTGTAGTTTTCGACAAAAAAAAAAACTATTAAACTTTAAATACATATATATGGTATATGCGAATTAACGTTTTTAAAATCAATTTTTGAAAAATTCTAAGGCCATAATCTGAAAAAGCATGGAATTTTACGTCGGAATTAATCTGATAGGAATTTTTTCAGCTCCTATAACATTGAAAATAAGCTGGCTGAAAACTGTTTACAAAATCAGGACATTTGGGATTTATGTATGTTGACAATGACCATTTTACTGGTGTTTGTCACAGATGCAGTATGTATATGATATATACAGTAAGCGGCAGCCTAATGCGTACATAGGTGGATATTAACAACATATTAAATGATACATTTTTATGTCATAGTTAGGCGAATTTACTTGAGCCGGCGGAGCTTGGTTTTAGTGGAGGTGTTTAGCGGAACTAAAGAGCAACGTTGCGGCGAGTCGTAGCTCAGGTCAGAATCGGGCTCAGGTCACTATTATTGCAAAGCGATGCACAGAAAATACATCAGAATACATTAGTGAATATTCGAATAAACGTATTATGAAGCGTACTATTGCACGACGGTATTTAGGTGTGGTAATGTCAGTGGTCACGAAAAATGAAACTTAAAAGGATTTACCAATTAAAACTCATAAATTGTTTGATACAAAGAGTAACATTACTTTTTAACTAGCGTATGATATTTTGCAGGGCATATTTTTGCAACTTTTTTCGTCTTTTGTTCAACAGTTGCAGTTTTATTACAGCTGATTGTGTGTTACTTAATTAATTTTACCTTTAATCTGACGAAATATTGGATATCTTCCTTGTCTCAAAACAGGTATTATGGGAGCAGGAATTCGGAACAGGTATACCCTGGAAAAACGAGTCTTCCTTCAAGAGCAGACCTGTTCCAAATATCCGTTTGGCAGGTATAAAAATTTGGCAAGTAAGACTCGAATATTTTGTTGGTTTAATTTTATGGTTGTTGGTTTATATTTTGTTGGTAAAATTGATGAAGTAAATTCTAATCAATTGTAAGGAAACCGCAATTGTCTAACAAGAGACGAAGAAAGCAATAGTGTACTGCCAACACCGACTTGTGATCTATGGCAACAACACGGATCCTGTACACCTCACTTTTATAACTGGTCATTAAAAATCTAACTGTCATTATAACTTTATAACTTGTGAATCAAATTTCTTCGCGTTTTAGGTCGAAATTTTATGAGCTTCGTGGGTAAGTTCTTTTTAAGTGCCATGTTTCGGGACCACTCACATTACCACACCCAAATACGGCTCCATTTTGTGATAGTTAGCCCCTTAGTACGTTTTAATTTTCTGTGAACTATCGTTTTGTAATAATAATGACCCGAGTCCGCCTCTGTTGATATTCGCCGAAATCTGACGTAATCACCATGTTCATGTTAGTATCATCTGCGCATGTCAAATTCAAACTGCGACAGCGCTCGGGGACTCGCCTATTGGGAATTTTTTTATTAAAATGGCTTTAATATCCCTTACAAACCGACCACCAAAGTGCCATTTAATTATTTGAACTTTTTGGTCAATGTGATAAATATTAATTTTTAGTAGTAGTGCTTCTACAATACGCTCCTAATAACGCACTTTTCTAATCAGGCACTAGACCAGAATAAAATATACAGGTGCGTCCAAAAAGTAATGCGACCAATTTTTTTCTGACGCGACTGTACGCCGAAGCGCCGCCGCGCTGGGCGGGAATGATGGAGGGGGTTCTAAGCATCAAGCGGAACCATGAGTCAGTCGGCTCTGAGTCTCTGAGCTCCGGAGCGAGTAGCACGAGCATTCCCGTACACCTCTGCAAAGCGTCGCACAGTGGGGCCGATTCTCGAAAAGCTGGCCAAAAGTCGAAAAATTAAGATATTTACTTGAAACTTGGTAAATAGGGGTTTTTGGGGTCGCTGATAACGAATTTCAAGTCAAAATTAAAAAAAAAAACAAAATGGCGGCTATAAAATACTAAAAATCATATCCATAAATCGTAATTTTTATCGATTTTATGTTTAATTTTATACACATACGTTTTCAAAGTCGCTGGTTAGTAATCTGAAATCAAAAAAAAAAACCAAAAACAAAATGGCGGCTACGAAATAATAAAAAGCATATCTATAAACAGTTATTTTTATTTAATTTATGTGAAACGTGGAATTTACAGGTTTTCGGGGTCGCAAATAACGAATCTGGAAACAAAATGAATAGCAGATGTAAAATGACGAATACAAAATTTCTAAAATCCATTATTTTTATTTATTTTATGAAAAAAACTTAAACAATCATGAAAAAACGTAACAAATAAATTAAGAACATAAGTACATAAGTACATTAAAAACAAAGTAGCAGTTAATGGCAGCTAATTTTTACAAAGTTTGTTACATAATAATATAAATTCCTTGAAGCTTTAGCCCACCGTGACTTAAACTGGTTTTTGAAAGTAGCAATTTTCATATTTAAACTTCTAATATTTTTGTCACCACAGTTTGTCTTTGCAATGATTTTTTTCTTTTAAAAATCTGAACTGACTCTCAAAGTCATTACAGTCAGAATCGCACAGCATATTGCAAAGTTCTCGTCGTGTTATAAATATCAAATGGGAGGTCGATCCTGAAAATAAAATTTCTTATAGTCTCTCTCAATTTGAAAGTGCATATAAAAAAACATTGAATAAAAAAAAATGGCGCAACAATCCGCAAAATTTTATTTCAGTTGCCAGAAATGTAATAAATAAGCTATCTACCAAAACTATTTGAAACACTTTTCATAATAATAGGATCTTTAGCGGGGCTATATTAAGGAAACAATAAATTTTAAACATTTAATTTAAACAATCAATGAATAACTAGCATCAAATGTCTTGTTTAAATGTTATTTATACATACCTGAAGATGAAGGCTCCATGCTAAAATAATAATTTTTATTTTTTAAAACAACGGTTTAGAAATTTTGTATGTTTAATGTGCGGTCCGCAATACTCCACTGTTCACGAACGAATGCTTACTTTGAAGGACTATTATACGGTACCTAGCTATCAATAAACACAATATCGGTAATTTTTGTGTACTTTCGTTAGCATTAAGTTGATAACGCGCGCAATTATGCCTGCTAAATGAGTTTGATTTTTTGAATAAATGCCGCTTTTCTTTGTCTCTGGCCCCCACTGTGCGTCGCGTCGAAGCCTACGATGGAGAAAAGTTTGGAGCAACGCTACGCTATTAAGTTTTGTTTCAAACTCGGCAAGTCGGCTTCGGAGATCTATCCAATGCTTCAGCAGGCCTATGGTAATGAGTGCTTGTCCAAATCTCAAGTTTACCGCTGGTACAAAGCTTTTAAGGAGGGCTGGGAAGACGTCGAAGACGAGGCCCGGTCTGGGTTGTCCACCACTAGTTCGTACCTACTGGGAAAACAGTGAATGCCGCTTTATACGTGGGAAGTCCTCAAAAGACTAAAACAGAGGGTCAAACGCGTCCGTTCGGCCATCAAGGACCGTTGGCGCTTGCACCACGACAATGCGCCCAGCCACACTGCGTTCGTCGTCGGCGACTACCCGAACCGGAACAACGTGACAGTGGTCCCCCAGCCACCGTACAGCCCCGACGTGTCCCCGACTGACACGTCGGGGCTGTACGGTGGCTGGGACGGGTTTTTTGTTTTCTCGCATCAAAAGAACGCTGAAAGGTCGAGATTTGGACTCGATTCCCAACATCACGGCAGTTACGACGCGCACGTTAAAGAACATCCCGGAACAAGCCTTCCAGGACGCCTTCCTGGATTGGAAAACTCGTCTCCAGCGGTGCATTGACGCTCAAGTTTCCTATTTTGAAGAATTCTAAGGAATTGTAGCTTTCAGCTCAATAAATTTCTTTTTCTGGACTTGGTCGCATTACTTTTTGGATGCACCCTGTAAAATGGTATTTCAAATTTTAACTCAAACAGCCCTACTAACAGACCGGATGCCTTTCATACGCCTGCGCTAGCGACTAGATCGCGATTGGTTCTCACCTCATGTTTACAATGCTCAATAAAGAAGTTAAATTATCAATTGCTCTTCATTCGGCTATGTACGCATTAGGGTGCCGCTTACTGTAGAATAGACAATAATATACACGGTGGAGACTTTAACTGGAATATATTCGCTAGCGGGGTGGTGAATTATTTTTCAAAAAATTCCCGAGACACGTCAACTTTTAAATGTATTTACCTACATTTTGCAAGTAATATGAAAAATATAGCCCTTCAGGGGTGGCTGAAACCACCCTCGACATGATTTTTACAAATGCAACCCTATGGCTTGTGACCCCTCATTGTAAAGCTGGTGGAAAGAGGAATCCAACGCACTGATCAAATTTTAATTTTTAGTATGTTTGTAGGGTTGCATACAATTAAAACAATTTAAAAATTAAATTTATTTTCAACGTAACAATTGTTCAAAATGTGCACCATTCACTTGTTGGCAGCATCCCAGTCTGTGGTAGGTTTCGTCCCTTACATTATGCAACATTTGCGGTGTTATTTTTCCGATTTCCTCTCTTATCCTTTCCTGCAGATCTGCTATGTTGTTGGGTTTCTGAATGTAAACCCTACTTTTAAGATGTCCCCACAAAAAGAAATCCAGTGGTGTAAGATCTGGAGATCTTGCTGGCCACTCAATATTACCTCGCCTCCCAATCCACCCACCGGGAAAAATTCTGTCCAGATACTGACGAACAATGGCATCATAGTGTGGTGGAGCCCCATCTTGCTGAAACCATAACCTCTCGTCGGTCAAGTTAGGGTTTAAGGGGTTTGGAAATAAATTACATAGCACTGGCATTAGTTCGTGCTGGAGTAAACGCAAGTATCTTGCTCCATTAAGAGTGTCATCAAAGAAAAATGGTCCTACAATTCTATCTTGTATTATTCCGGCCCACACATTAGTTTTCTGTGGGCGCTGAGTATGAAGTTCCCTCATCCAATGGGGGGTTCTCTTCAGCCCAGTAACGACAATTTTGGCGATTTACGTGCCCATTTAATGTAAAAGTAGCCTCGTCAGAGAAAACTATCCACTCTAAAGATAACTGGTTTTGATCAATACAAGTCATCAATAAATCGCAAAATTCCACTCGTCGATCTGGATCATCTTCAAGTAGCTCTTGAACAGCTTGCATTTTATATGGGCGTTTTTTCTCATATTTAAGTATTTTTAAAACTGTTTTGTGATTAAGATTACTATCACGGGCCAGTTGACGGGCTGAAGTGATTGGATTTTCTTCTAGAGCAAGCAACAAATTCAATTTCGTGTCGTCATCAACAACAGCCTGCCTCTTACTCGGTACTTTCCTGATATGACCCATCTCTCGATAGTGTGCCTCAATTTTACTAATGGTACCTTGATTTAGTGGTGGCAAGTCAGGATGCGTTTCTCGAAACAAGCGAACAACTTCGCATTGAGTTTGCACCCTATCACCATATCCAATCATCATCAAAATTTCGATTTTTAGTGATTCAGTTAAATAAGACATGTTCACCAATTTGAAATAACACTTCGTTTCAAACTCTGAATACAGCATACAAACTAAATTACTCTTTGCGGCCGTGTAAAAACACTAGCAAAAAATAACAAATATCAGTTGTGGCAAAAAAGTGCTTGGAATTTTTTGTGGGGACATATGAAAAGTAAGGTTTACATTCCAAAACTAAACAACACACATTTTGAATACGAAATTGTTGCGTTAAAAATAAATTAAACTACCCTACAAACATACTAAAAATTAAAATTTGATCAGTGCGTTGGATTCCTCTTTCCACCAGCTTTACAATGAGGGGTCACAAGCCATAGGGTTGCATTTGAAAAAATCATGTCGAGGGTGGTTTCAGCCACCCCTGAAGGGCTATATTTTTCACATTACTTGCAAAATGTAGGTAAATACATTTAAAAGTTGACGTGTCTCGGGAATTTTTTGAAAAATCATTCACCACCCCGCTAGCGAATATATTCCAGTTAAAGTCTCCACCGTGTATGTATTTTTGTAAGTGTCTCTACCATATTTTAATTGTTTATTGCTTTCCTGAGTTCGGTCCTGATTCACCACGAGCTTATTATTGCACCCTATTACATACAAAGAAAGGTCCACTTTAGAAAACAGTTTGTATAGGTGTTACCAAAAGTGGCATCGATTACAGCAAATGTTTCTCAACAGCGGTATCCACTCGTATTTGTCTGGGTAAACAGACTGGAAGAGCATTCTAAAGAACGACGACGCGCCCTCGTAAAAACTGAATGCAGTCATTTGGGCCTATTTATAGAGGTGAACGCGTGACATTTGACGCCGCGCCACCATCAAACAGCTCGAAACCGATAAACATTTTAAGGGCCCTCTAATATGATTTTTATTATATTCGGTCGATGGATCGCTGTCCAAACAAAAACGTCGCTCTTCCGGCGATTTTTTTGTTTGCTGATAACGCGGAGTGTATGTGGGATTAATTGGATATATTAAAAGCGCATTATCTAACTGACTGCGCGCCATCCACTCCACTGATAGGGGACGCGTACGGTCGTTTATAAAAAAAGTTTGCGATTGACGTCGACAGTTCGGAGGAAACGAATTAATTCGTAGTAAAATCGAAATCAGGTAGATTTTAGTTTTAAACTGAAATGCACCTGATTTTTTGAAATCTACCTGATTTTTTGTAATCTACCCGATTTGAAAACAAGTTTTTCAGTTAAAAATTCTAGTGAGTTCATTGACAATATCAAAAATATCCAATTGCAAGAAGGTGAAATTTTGGTCTCGTTCGGTGTATGTATGCTCATTGTTTCCAAGTGTCTCAATCCCGCAAACTTTGGACTACCTCAGGGAATCACTCAAATTGAAACGTTTAGACTATAAAATTATAGACATCCAAAAAAAGTCATCAACTCTGGCTATGAACGAGAGAGATGGATATAGCGGTCAAGTCTAAATAAAGAATAGAAAAATTAAGAATAGAAATACATATTTTTTTCTCGGCCAACTTTGGTGACGGTTTTTTTGGATGTCTCTATATTAAGGAATACATTCGGCTTACTAGTATAGAGACATCCAAAAAAAAAACGTCATCAAAGTTGGCCAAGAAAAAAAGACGTATTTCTATTCTTATTCGAATTTATAACCTTATTTACTTGTCAAAACTGTCACATCATATGACAGTTATTGTTTATTTTACAAATTGTGACAGTCACTTGTCAAAAGTTTGACATAACTGAAAAGCTTAGACATGAGTGCTATTTCTATCTCTCTCGTTCATAGCCAGAGTTGATGACGTTTTTTTTGGATGTCTCCATATTTGTATGAGTCGTCAAAATTGTTTTCAGTATAATGGTGAATATTTTCAACAATATGAGGGGAACGGCAATGGGTAACTCCTTGTCACCTTTCATTGCAAATATTTTTATGAGTAAATTTGAGACAGAAGTAAAAGATAAATTCGAGGATTTCCCTAGAGTCTGGTTCAGGTATATGGACGATATCTTCGTAGTATTTGATGCAAAAGCAATTAGTTTAGATAATTTTGTTGCTAAATTAAACAACCGTTTCCCTACCATACAATTTACATATGAAATGGAACACAGTTAACTACCATTTTGAGATGTATTAGTTATTAGAAATAGTGAAAATAAGTTAGAGTTTGATGTATATAGGAAAGAAACCGCGACTCTTAGATACATTTCCAACGATTCACACTACCCTTTTCAATATAAAATGGAAATTTTTAATTTTCTAATTCACCGTTTGTTACATTTCCCCCTCAGTAACAAGAAGTTTGAACATGAGAAACAGTTAATTAAGAATATAGCTAAGAATAACGGTTACTCAGTCCATTTAATAGATAAGTTAATAAGGAAGCATAAATTTAAGAGAACCTTGTACAATTCCACGACTTTTCGCAGAGATACTGACAATTCCAAATCTGTCGTTACCAGATGAACCTAAATTCACCCGCGGACTAGATGAAATTTTTAAAAATATTAATATCAATTTGGTTTATAATTCCAAATAAAAACTACAGACGCTTTTGGGTGACCCCAAAGACAAAATCGACAATAACGAAAAGTCAGGAATATACGAAATAAGCTGTAAAGACTGTGATCAAAAGTATATTGGGCAAACAAAAAAAATATCTATTTTGACTAGATTTAAAGAGCACATGGCTCATTTGAAATATGGCGGAACGGAAAAGTCTTGTGTTGCCCAACACGCTTTTGACAACAACCATAGGATAGACATAAATAATTTAAAATTAATTATAAATGTAACAAACAGTAGACAGTTGGATGCTTTCGAAAGTTTAGAAATCATTAAGTGTAACAGTAGTATGAATAAGGACAATGGTCCGATACCCACCAGTCCACTGTTTGCTCTGATAAACAAAGACAGTTACGGTTCAGTGAACAAATTTAGTATAAACAGTGGAAGTGTGTAGGTTAGAATTTGGTTTTAATCTTCTCCTGAAGATGCCAACTTAGTTGACGAAACACGCGTCGAGAAAAGTATAGTAGTTCGGTGTTTCGTGGAAACGTCCAGTTTTTTTGTTTCCACGCCGAAGGTTCCAGTACCCACTCCAGAATTTTAAACTGAGATAAAAAAAATTGTATTCTTCATTTGGGGCCGTATTTCGCGAGTTCGTCTTTCACGCACTAATAATGCTGTGTAATATTCACTATTGGCCCTTTTTCCCTTTTCAAGATGAATAATTATACCATGCGCAGCACATAACCTTCCCAGCCGACTTTTGTGTTTTTGGTCGTTTTAGATGTGACTCCGGAGTGTAGTGATGGATCCATGTTTCATCCATTGTCACATATCGCATGAAAAAATCATCTTTATTTCGCCTAAACAGGTCCAAACAGCGCTGTAAATCATCAACCCTTTGTTTTTTTTTTTTACCAAAAATAGAAGAAAGGAAAAAAAGGAATCAAAAACTGCTGGTTTAGCCATTGATGAAGCAGTTTTTGGTTCTGTAAGGTACGAGACAAAAATATTTCGATATCTGGAACTTTACTAAAACAAAAGGCACTAAGAGCAGCCCAAAATTTGTAACTATCTGACTTTAAGGCTTCCAATGGTTGGTTGGAGATATTTTTTTGTTGGAGGTTTTGTCTCCTTAAAACATTTGCATTAAGAAATGATAAGTGTTGAGGAGGGTATCTGCAAAGAAAAGACTGACTGACGAAGAAAAGACTGACTTTTCTGTTTTGTTCAAAAATGGAAGTAAATAAACAATGTCTTTAGTTATTGGTAAGAGTAAAAAGTCACGATATTGTAAAGGGGCAGATGTGGATAAATTGCCATTAGAGTGGGTCTATAATAAGAAATACTGGATGACCTTGGATATTATATCTGCATAGTTAAAAGTTTTGACATAACTTGGAGAAAAACATTACAGTAGTTAGTGCATTAATATGGATTTCAGCGGCTTGGAAGACAGTATCGCCAGTAACAGTAAAAACACTGTTTCGTAAAATGTTATTTGATATGAATCCTATTCAAAATTTCCCCAGGAATACGGGAAAAATAGTTTTGATGCGATTAAAAGTCGGGAACATTTGTTTATTTAACAATTTTAAAAGAATAGCATTTTTTTGTTTTTTTGCTTATATCTTTTGCTTCTAGAGCTCGTAAGCAACTTTTACGGCCACCAACTTTTTCGTCATCTTTCCTACAAGATACAGAGATGAGAGCGCAAAACCAGCGCTAGCTTGGAAAATGGCAGTTTCTTGATTTTTTTTTTTGCAAAACTATATAAGATATCTCAAAAACGTTTTGGTCACTGTATAACATAATACTTAAAGCACATATGTTAATTTTTTTCAAGTTGAAATTGGCTGTAATTTCAAAAAACGTCAAAACATGCTATCTTGGCTTCCGAGAAAGGTAGAGTAACTTTTTTTTAAATGTGTGTTTTTTTACGATGATTAAAATGCCACTGGTTTGAAAAAAAAATATTAAAAAATGGTCGAGATATTTGCAATTGTTTAAATTGAAAAATTGTTTTTTTTCTTGACAAAACGTTAAAAATTAAAAAAAATATTTTTTTTTTGTATTAAATTATATATTGTGCTAATTTCAATGTGTTCACCGAGGCTAAATTACGATATATTGTGGCATACTTTTGCAATAAGATCTCAAAGTTTCACTTTAAAAAAATAATTTACAAAAAACTAAGCAATATTTTGCAAATCCGCAAAGCGTTTTTTATTGAGGTAGTTGAGAGCTATAAATTCTCATAACATCAAAATTAATTGAGCAGATTTTGTTTTACGTTACTCTAAAGATTTTCGATCTAAAAAATATTTTTTGCGATTTTTGGCAAATTGTTTATAATAAACAATAAAAAAAAATCGATTTGCAAAATGGCCTGTCTTGTCGGAAATTTGATGACAAAAAAAGTTGGTGGCCGTAAAAGTTGCCTACGAGCTCTAGAAGCAAATATATAAGCAAAATATCAAAAAAAAAAACTTCCCGACTTTTAATCGCATCAAAACTATTTTTCCCGTATTCCTGGGGAAATTGTGCATAGGAATCAGTTATTTTTTTCTACCAGAAAATGCACTCAAATCGTATTTTTTTGAGCTTCGGGACATGGACTAATATGTACATATATGCGACAGTGATATATGTAAGTGAGAGTGATATATACATATAGATAATATACCATTAGCGTTTTTATTTCCAAGTCTTAGTCTTACTTTTGTAGGTTTAGGAACATATTCGTTCATTGATAGTGATTTAATAACTGCGAATACAAATGTTTATATTATTGATTGCCTTGAAGAAGCCAGCGATCCAATCAAAACTGAAGTTGAAGAAGTGGAAATGGCACAAAAAAGATTATAAGATCTTGAAAACTGTTCTTTAAGTTCTAGCAATGTAAACATCTTTAAAGATATTTGAAGTCAATTCGAAAAACGCAATCATTGCCAAATGCCTAAAAATTATGTTACACTATTCAAAATTCGTGTTACCTCAACCTAACTTACCAGAAATAATAATTAAAGTAGTAGTAGGTTATGGTCATTCATCGAAATTGTGTAAGAAGAGGGTACATTTTTCACCCTTGAAGGCTGTGTGGATAGCATTAAATAAATCGAAAAGAATCAACAATTTTTATTCCATCTGGAGTCTGGGGAGATTTCAGTTTAATTATTTTAGTATGAAAGAATTTCCATAACAAAACCGGAAATTGCGGATGAATTATCTTTATCCAGAGAGGAGGTTATTCAAATTTATTTTCGTATGAAATTTCGTGGTTAAGATTAAATATTAACTCCGCGGGGGCGAGTAAGCAAGCGTAAAATGAAGAATGTTAGCGCAAGAGGGCCGGATGTGTTATTTTATCCGGAAATAATCGGACTGTTGCACGCAGTATTTTCATGATATGAAATTATTTCTATGTCGAAACATCAAGAATTTCGTTAATATTTAAGGAATGGGTATTGAGATCCTACGCCTTTAAGCACGCAGTCTAACGATTTTTTTTACTAAAAAACTGGACATTTTCCACGAAACACCGAACTACTACACTTTTCTCGACGCACGTTTCGCCAACCAAGTTGGCATCTTCAGAAGATTAAAACTTTTAATTAAAAGAATCTTTAGAATTAAAAAAACTTTAGAATTAGAATTAAAAGAAAGAAAACTTTAGAATTAAAAGTTTTAATCTTCTCCTGAAGATGCCAACTTGGTTGGCGAAACGCGCGTCGAGAAAAGTGTAGTAGTTCGGTGTTTCGTGGAAAACGTCCAGTTTTTTGTTTCTACGCCGAAGGTTCCAGTACCCACTCCAGGATTTTTTTTACTAATGAATTACGGGGTGTCAATGAAACCATACATAGGTATAACTCGTGGAAAGTCATATATCTGACTTTCGACGGCTCGTAACTCGCTTGGAGTTGATTTTTTGGACCTTGGTGCCATGAAAACTTTTGTTCAGGGAGATTCAAAGTACAACATATTTTAACCCCAGAAAAATTGGCCTGGAACCAAAATCCATATGATTGGTGCGGGGTCCTTTATCGTTTCGGCTAAAAATCACCGTAACAAGCGATTTTTCGATTTTTATGCATTTTTTCAACCAATATGATATTTTTGGCGACAATCCATGTTTTTTTGCTCAAAAACATTACTCGTTAGAAAAAAATCGAAAAAAAAAACTTATTTTGAAAAAATTTTTCAAGAATTTTCCGGAAAAAGAAATTCTTTTTTTTTCGAAAATTTCGTAAATTTTCGAAAATTTCGGAAAATTCTTGAAAAAAAAATTTTTTCAAAATGTTTTTTTTTTCGATTTTTTCCAACGAGTAATTTTTTTGAGCAAAAAAAACATGGATTGTCGCCAAAAAATATCATATTGGTTGAAAAAAATGCATAAAAAATCGAAAAAATGCTTGTTACGGTGATTTTTGGCCTAAACGATAAATTTAAACCTTCGGGGCACTAAGAAAAAAAAAATCGCAGCGCTTTGCAACTTTGAGGGTTTTTTGGGGACACTTTGAGGTTAAAAAATTACCGACGATATCCTTCGTTCATCCACTATATCCAAAGTTATACCAAATTTTCCAAATATCCTTAAATTCGCACCTTTTTTAACTTTTTTTAGCCAACATCATCGCTTCAAAAAAAATTTTTATCAATCGCCACTGATTGTGTTTTATATATAATGTTTTGCAGTTTCCAAAACCCTACCTCCATTTTCTGTACGATCATTAGTTCCCGAGTAATTGATTGTCAAAGTT
The DNA here is from genome assembly GCA_029963805.1 of Aromia moschata. Classification (NCBI taxonomy): domain Eukaryota; kingdom Metazoa; phylum Arthropoda; class Insecta; order Coleoptera; family Cerambycidae; genus Aromia; species Aromia moschata. The sequence goes on along the minus strand of JAPWTK010000072.1, from coordinate 234,437 downwards.
GAAAAGGACTTGTTTGCTTTGATCGACGATAACTCCGCGGCAAATCATCGTACGAAGCTCGTTAAGAGGTCAAATTAAAACTGATTAAATTGTCTAAAAGAACTTTATATTCGCATGATGAAAAAAAAATTTTTGAAGTCCACAGACCATTTTTAAAGACGAGCAAAAATTTTGAATTTTTTTTTTTGTTGGTTTTCGGATGATTACGTGAGAACCGCTCTCGCCAAAATGTTTAAGTCTAGATCTGAAAACTAGACACTTGAGGCTACAATTTCCTTTTGTTTTTATTTTCTCTACGACCATTTTTCTCCGAGTTAGCCCTTGTTGAAAATCACCCAAAAATTTTTATTTTTTTTTTAATATCCTTTAATTTTTGTTACTAGTGTATATATCAGAGATAAAGTACAACGCATTAGGGAAAATTCTTCATTTTTCTGAAGATTCTTCAGTATTTTGCTGAAGATTGAAAGGGGACAGAGCAATTCTGACACCGGATTCATGTTCACTGGGAAAAATACCTAGGAAACCATATGTCGCATATACATTTCAGACGACTTTTTTTGTGTGTGGCGGTGTCCTTAATATATATGAAGATAGGCTGAAGCCTGAAGATAGATCGTGCAATTTTGATACCGGTTCCGTGTTCAGCAGGAAAAAATCATCGGTGATTTCGAAGATTAATTTTGATGATGGCGCGACCGTAATGTATAGAGTCTGTAAAGAAAAACTGCTGTCTAGGCTATGTAAATAGTGTGAAACACAAAAAAGAAGGTATGCCCTTGAGTACTCAGTTTATGTTCGACCTACTTTTAATGCTAAGTGCCTTTGATGTACCCCTGAATGTATTCGATAAACAACCACTTCGTGAGTTCTGGAACGAATATGTTGCAGAGATGCCGTTACCAGGTCGCACAACGTTACGCAACTGTCGACCAACTGTACGCATTGACTTGCTGAAGAGGATTAAGTGTATTAAAAAGTAAATGGTTGTGGTTATGTATTGACAAGACACAAGTAAAAAAACATTATATTCTAAATGTTATAGTACGTGTACTGGACCCTCGAAAATATACAGGCCCACTGTTACTAGCTAGTAAAAGACAGTAATGGCAATACAATTACGAGGGTTGTGTTGGAGACCCTCGAACAATTTGAACCACAAAACATCTAAATAGAAGAAGGGCAATCTCCATAGATAAGGAGGGAAGCACGCATCGGGGCCGCCATATGCACCAATAATGCGCATGCGCGACGCTAAATAGAAATGCCTAGCCGTGCATTGGCATCGCCAACTTCATTTTACAATTCAATTTTTCATACAGCAAACTCGTTACTGCATAAAAAATTGACTTGTAACCATACCCCACTTCCGTTCATTCCGATTTTATCATTCAAGGTGGAATAAATGAAAACAATTTTCTTGAAATTATTTATTTCTACAATTATAAACATTTAAAACAATACAGTATCAAAACATATTGACATAGTAAACAAAAATTATTTGAAAACAAGAAAAGTCAAAGGAGATTAAAATAAGAAAATTTTCACATCGAGATTAGGTTGTATGTAACTTGGACATACCTGCTGGACATCGTGAACATACTTCCTTTTGGTGAAGTAGAACGCTTGTTGTTGCATGGCTCTATACAATGAAGAACACTCCAAAAACATAACACAGCTCCACAAAAAAAAATATATAAAAAATTCCCCCGGGGTCTGAATAGGTGTACTATATGTTTTTGGGGACGCTGAATCCGAATCCGATGTCTATTTAACTCCATGTCATAAGGATTTTTCATGACCTCAAAAAAAACTGCTTAATAATGAAATGTCTCGATAACTCTAGCTCACTAACTCCATGAAAATTGAAAACCATAAAAAATAAAACCCCACACACCTTAATCCTTCAACATCTTTCCCCCACAACGCCACAACCCCATAACCTAATAACCCTATAACCCCGTAACCCAGAAAATGAGTAAAAACGACACTTGTTGTCTTAGCTCTCGTGAGTGTCTTAGCCCTGACGCTTCGTGTCTACGAGCTAGATGTAGTAATTGAGACCTAAAACTACATTTCTATCGATTCTACAACACCATAACCCCATAACCTATTAATCCTATACCATAACCTAATAACCCAATAACCACATAACCCAAAAAATTTGTGATTACAGCCCTGTCTGAGGGCCGTATGTAGTACTTGAGATTTGACACTCCATTTTCTTCGATCCTACAGGTCCTTAATCCTATAATTTTACAACCCGACAGCTGCAAAATCCAAGGAGAATACTGCTCAAATTAACTTAAAATTTGCAACCACTCCTTTGATACATCACATAAACCGGGAACCAACAGGTACAGTGAAAATGTCGGTTTGGTGTAAGAAGATCACAATTAGAGGTCCATTTAAAAATAGTACTGCTTTGTAGTCCATGCGAAATGGGTATTACTCCGAATTGGCCCATTGTTGTACCAAATCGACATTAACAGTAACAAATAAATTCCTTCATCAGGCCCGCAGACAACGAGCGTCATGGCTGTAATGCTTACAAATGTCGTTATCACAATTTTTTTGGGTTATGTGGTTATTGGGTTATTAGGTTATGGTATAGGATTAATAGGTTATGGGGTGAAGGTATTGTAGAATCGATAGAAATGTAGTTTTAGGTCTCGATTACTACATCTAGCTCGTAGACACGAAGCGTCAGGGCTAAGACACTCACAAGTGTCGTTTTTACTCATTTTCTGGGTTACGGGGTTATAGGGTTATTAGGTTATGGGGTTGTGGCGTTGTGGGGGAAAGATGTTGAAGGATTAAGGTGTGTGCGGTTTTATTTTTTATGGTTTTCAATTTTCATGGAGTTATAGAGCTAGAGTTATCGAGACATTTCATTATTTAGCGGTTTTTTTTTGAGGTTATGAAAAATCCTTATTCAGCGTCTCCAAAAACATATAGTACACCTACTCAGACCCCGAGTAGGTGTTTTTTCTATTTTTTTTTTTTTGTGGAGCTCTGTAATATTTCATTAGGTACAATTTTAAGGTTCAAACGATGAAACGAAACGAAAGAAATTTCTGTTTTTTAACATGTACACATGCTCATTTACAAGACTATTTCATATTAAGAGTAAATCAGAAGGAACTTTGCTAAACCTAACAATTAATTAAATTACACGTACCTTTTCATTCTTTTCATGCACATCTTCAAGGGCATAGCCAGGGGAGGGGGCGATGGGGGCGATCGCCCCCCCCAAATGGTCAAGTAAAAACAAAAACAGTCGGAGGATTGCGCTTGCCGTTGCCTCCAATGACCTTTTTTTGCTTTTTTTGTTTAATCTGCATTGGACCGCCCCCCCACCCCCCCCAAAGAAAAATACTGGCTACGCCCTTGTATTTTAGAGATTATTATCCTATTAGAGCAAATCTTCCACATGTCTCAAAGTTATATAGGGTAGAATGCCCAATTGTTGGCACTTTAAGCCTAAAGTTTCACTTTTTTTATAATAGAATGACTTTTTTTATTAAATATGATAAAGTATCAATTTTAGTAGGTCAAAATGTATTTGATATAAAATAATTATCGTTTATTATGCCTACAAATAGTCGAAAATTAGTAAAATCTCATGAATTTTAATTTTCTTCATAAAACCCAATTATTGTTAGCACTCAAATACTAATTATTGGCAGGAGAATATATGCTAGTTATTGGCACCCCATTTATTGTTGGCAGCCCAATTGTTGACATGGTAGACATTTAAGGGATTAATAATAAAATAAACAAAGTATGTACCTATTTTTATTTGTTACTTTTTTTGTTATTAAATCACAACTGAAAGATAATGCACGATTTACATATGAAAAATTCTTTGAATAACCCTTTTTTTTTCTAAACAAAGAGCGTGGTATGTTCTGTTACATTTCTGACACCTAATTTCCGTATTACAGAAAATTATAGTCCGTGTACAAATAAAACATAAACCTTGGTAAACAAAGAAGTTTTTTGATTCGTCATTTCTGCATCTCGTCATAGAACCATCGTTGCAAAATAATTTTCTTTTGTGACTTTCAGTGTTGGAATTGGTTTCTTTTAAAATTACTTCTGAAACTAATATCAGCTTAACAGGTGAACTATTACCTTCAACTTTGCTATTTGTATTTGTCTCAATAAAAGTTTTTACTATCATATTAATTCTCATTTATGTCTGTTTCTAATATTTTATTTAGCGTTTCTGTCCTCATTTTCTTGTATTTATTTCCATGGAACATTCTTGTTTGTCTAAGATATTTTCATTTCTATTATAGCCTTTTATCTTGTTTTTGTTTCTTTGGCGAACTAGCGTCTTGCTCTCTTCAACTTATTTTCCTATTTTCTCTCTCTCTCTTTCTCTTTTTGCTACTTCTTTTTCCTCGAGGATTTTTTTATATGCTGATGAAACTAAAACAAATGATGTACTTTCCGAATTTCGGTTACCTTTTCTATCAGGAGTTTTTGGTTTTTGAAGGAAGTCCAAGATACTTTTCTTTTCTTTTCTCTCCTCCTCAAACTCCTTTTGTTTAGACTGAAGTGGTAATGCAACTGAGGTTTCGTCCTTACGTTTCTCAGTTTCTGTTCTTCTTTTAATGTAACGTTTTGGAATATGTTTATTTTGCAGTGTTTCTTCACTGTATCGCTTTTTGGAATTTCTTTGGAAGTATTTGTTGGCATCTAGAGAAAATAAGAAGTAGGATACTTTGAAGGTGTTTTTTGCTGAAAAAATAGTTATTTCTAGTTATTTCTTTCCAAGTTTAAAAAAAACTTGGGAAGGTGTAACTTACCTGGATAATAAAAATAATAAAACGTATAATTTGTATTGATAATTGTATTTAATTAAGAAATCATAGAGTAAACTGTTTAGTTGTTTTCTAAATAACGAAGTCTAATATTGTTTGTGTTCATTTCAATGATTGTTGTGTGAAAATTGAGGTGTGCCAATAATTAGTCATCTTATTTATTCGAATAAATCTAGTTGTTGGCATACGGGCCAATTATTGGAAATTAACGTTTTCATCATACCAATTATTGGCACCCTAAAAAAACCTCACAACATTTGCACAATCTTGTATTTAACCTCTGATTAATACTTAATACAGATTTAATTTTAATTAAAGAAATACCTGCAACAGTCGCTTATTACCTAAACTATCAAATATCATAATTTTTGAGGTACACTTCTTACGTATACACACTATATACGTATCGTAACATGAAATTGTCTGTATCTTTTTTTTAACAAAACATACTCAATACTTTGGCGGAATATTTAAAAAATTGAACAAAACCTACTAATGTGCCAATCATTGGTCAGATGCCAACAATTGGGTATTTTACCCTATGACTATTCAAAAAAATTGTCCTAAAAAAAAACAACCATTTAACGCCTTAGAAACATCTAAAATAAGCATACCATCATAGCAAAAATATTATAAAAAATGTGTTCGACACATTTATATACCTAAAAATTATTCTGAACGTAAGATAATTATTATATGTTAACGTGAGCCATTTTTTTCAAGCACCATTCCACCAGACGTTTCTTAGATGTCTATTTTGAATTTGGTAAACTGTATCAAGCATTCATAAACCTGTGTATTTATTTTCTCAGATTTCACCCTCTTTAAATTCCACTTTACACGTTATCCTTTTTTTTTTTTCAATTTTCCATTTAAATATTTTCCAGTTTTTATACTTTTTCCTAAAAAACGTAAAAAGGCTTCACACAAGTTATAAAGTAAAATTAAAGTTACCGTTCTCTAAGTACGTTTACCTATCCTAACAAATTATCGTGAGGATTGAGAAATTCAGAAAAAAAAAGAATAAGAAACAGAGTGCCACCGTTTCTAAAACAACATATTAACCCACTACTTAATATACAGGGTGGCACACTATTAAGGGGCCACAGCGAATCTACAGATTCTGGGGAAAAAATATTACGATTTAATCAAACTTACCTTAGTCCAAAAGATACAGGGTGTCAAAGTTATAATTTTATTTTCGGTTTTCGTAACTAACTCCTTTAGAAAACACTTTTTTTCCACAAAAAAAGGTTATTAAGGGCACTTGAGGGTGACGTAAATTGTAGAGGGCGCCCTCTACATCATTCTGAACACATAAAAAATGGTGTTTTCTGCGTTTTAAAATATTCATGTTTTTTGTAGAAATAGATATATTCAATATCTATTTCTCCATTATTGATTGACAGAAAAGATATACCCTTTAAATATCGCTTACATTGATCGTTTTAGAGAAATTTACGTTTAAAGGGATCAATGCAACAACTTAATTTTTTCCTTTGATTTACATAAAAATTTAAAAAAAAATAAAGAAAAAATTGAAATAAAATGTACCAACATTTAAGTGCAATTATCTCGAAAATCATCCACTCTATGGGTTTCCAACAATAGTAGATGATCTACGTAAAATAAACTGCTCTTCAAAATCAGTTTTACACTTTTTAGATTAGCGCCATTTGCGTTCGAGCTATTCGAGTTAGATACTTGCGATTTTTAATTTTCGGTAGCCTATAGGGTTGGTTTGAATGCCTCTAAGGCGCTACGTTGTGACTTGTCGCCGTCCACACCCCAAAAAAGCAACCCCATGTCGAAATTTGAATTCGCAAGATTTTAACGCCAAATTTAGAGACCTACAGAATCGACAAAGAAGGATGCAGTTGGATAAAAACTCCATTCTGACACGCATTAAGACCTCCTTAACAGGTTCTGTGTATTTGGTCGCTGTCCCATCTCTTCAACCCATTTCCAGACCCTCCTAAGCCATACTGTTGCATTTACGCAGGGTTTTGCGTGGTTTAACTCCTGTTGGGCAAATCCATTAATCATAATACTGCCTAATAAATTTGTGTGGTTCCACCCCTGTTAAACGCTGCGTGGAATGTCGTTTTGTCTCGAATTCATGTCATGGCATTACTTGAAGGCTCTCGAAGTTGGAGGAACACACTACGGACGGCCAATTGAACGCCAAAAGTGATATTCCAACTCCAACCCCCCCCTGAAAATTTGCCGCCTTAAAGAGGTAAACAAGTCTTGATGAAATCCTCCTTTGCATCTCATCACCCTCTTTTTTTGAATGGATGAAAATGTCTGAAAGAGGACTCGTCACATAGGTGGAATCTTTCTTTGCAGTTGTGTGGTTCGACAGTGGCCAAATTCGCTAGAGATGCTTAGTACGCGCGACAAGTGTTCACTGTGACGTGGGCTCATGAATCCTTGACTGGACTACCACCTACGAGGCAAACCGCCCAAAAAACACCCCAGCACCTTTTTTCTCTAATTTTATGAGCGAAAGCGTGTTTGGGTGGCCTAACTCGGAGGCTCCAACCCAGTCGATGAGCCTTCATGAGCCCAAGTTACAGTGAGCACTTGCTGCATCTCTTACTAATTTTGCGATTGTCGATTCACACAAGTGCAAAAGAAGGTTCCGCCTAGCCAACGAGCCTTCTTTCCTGTCGATAAATGATAAAAAACTTACACCATTTTCTACCTGTATGTATTCAGAATGCCGCAAAGAGCACCCCTGTACAACTTGAATCGAAATTATTGATAATACAAATTAAAATTCCTCCCCTCAAAAAACCCTAATCACCAAATTTTGTAAAAATAAATTGTTTTTTTAACGTTAAAAAGTAATTTACGGAAATTGAAAATAAAATTATAACTTTGACACCCTGTATATTGGTTACCAATAACGTTTGGACTAAGGTAAGTTTGATTAAATCGTAATATTTTACCCCAATAATCTGTAATTTCTTGGTGGCTCCTTCATAATGTGGAATACCCTGTATATAAATCTAAATTCAATTTTTAAAATGTAAGGTAAACGTATAACTCAGAAGGCAACTTCAAGCGTGAAACAAATTATGTCACTTACCGTGGGATAGTTGATTATAACATTTATAACTTAAAATGAACCATAAGCCACAAATTACACTCAAATTATCACAAATAATATTTTCTGTTTCGTTGCCGCAATTCGTAAAAAGAAAGTGGATAGAATAAAAGTTCCTACCTTGAAAATGCTACTCCTGCTCGTTCGAGACCTACCTGCAATACAAAAAATATATAATATAAAGGGTGCTTCAGATCCTGTGATTCACATCCTGTCCTGAGTTTATCAAAAATTAAATTTTAAATGACTGATGTAAAACATTGATTTGCTGCATAAATAAAAATGGTTTTTTTTTAATTTTGGAAACTATGCCTCCTATTTTATTATGAGCAGTATTTTTGTTTAACATAGAGGACAATTTTTTAGGAAAATCTTACTTTTTTTCAGAATTCTAAATAGAATACTCACAAAAATTCTCAAAAAAATAACTACCTTTATCTGCTATCCCCGTTGCCTTATCGTCAATGGCCTCTTCTTCGTGTGGATGTCGCATGAAAATGCTCCATCCTCTTCGCAAACCAGCGAATGCCTCACAGGATAACCTATTGCCTTTCTGTGGGCCGCAGCCCGCGGAAATCGTTTATGCAATAGGGCCTTAACACTCGTAATATCTCAGCAATTCCGAGAAATTGCAGCTATATTGACGAGATACTCGTCCTTCGACAACACTTCGCTGGAATGCCCCATCTGTGTTCCTGAAATTGAAATGTCTCATTTAGGTCTTTATAAGAATGGTTTATTCAGATTTTCAGTCAATTTTCATTGTTATTAAAAGAAAAAAGGAGAAAAAGATAACCCTCATGCAAGTACTGTAATAAAAAACTTTACAACTGGTGTACACAGTGCCGTGCCTAAGGGGGGAGTTTCCAGATCCATCCCCCCCACTGTCCTTATTAAAAGTAAAAAAAAAACAGTAGTAGCTTTTGTTGTACGCCCACCCTCATCATGCGATAAATTCGTATAGTCAACTCACCCAGCCAAAATTTATGGGCACGCCACTGGCAATACACATTTAATTTATTTCATTTTTACCTTTGTAACACATCCATATGGATCATCCGTTTGCTGTGTCCCTGCATAATAAACTGCAAAATGCTGAATGGGTTCAAAAACCGCAGACTTGCCGTTGTGTTGTCCAAAAATGCACGGGGCTAGGTATGCAGTTTGCCGCAAGGTTTTATTTCTGAAATTAAGTCGTTATGCATAAGAATGACTTCAAAGTTTAACAAAGGCTTAATGAAGATCAATTATCAAATTAAAATTGAATTTTGTTATTCAAGTGCATTTTTTTTCTGGATATTTTCATAACGGGTCTTTTTATACCGGGTGTCCCACAACTACCTAGACAAGCATTATCTCGAAAATGGTTTCGCATAGAAAGAAATATTAAATAGAAAAGTTCTACTGGGTATTTAAAAAAATGGATGCATTCATATTATAATCAAATACATAAAGTGCTTCAAAAATGCCGCAGGTAATCCAACTTTAATTACTTCCACATCTACGTAGTGGAGTGGAAATATAGTATTCATGAAACATTTTCCATATAGAACAGTCTGGTGTAAAAATATACCTACAGGACGTTCCATTTGAAAAAAATTAGTTGAATAATCTGTGCAAATTTTTAAGCACCCAGTAGTTTTGATTATAAAATACATAGTTTTATGCATTTTTATAAAATATAATAAATTTTCAATTTAACATTTCTTTCTTTCTAACCATTTTCTCCTAACCATTTTCGAGATACTACCTGACTAAGTAATAGGACACCAGGTATACATTTATTATATCTATACCTGGGCCACCCGGTATACAACATATGTTATTTTATTGTACTCAGTGGAAAATATACGTTCTATTTCCTGCTCGAAAAGTATGGGTTACAATTTAAAAAACACGTCTATAACTTGATAACTCGAAAAGTGGTTGGGAAAAAATTTTGAAAATGTATGCAAAATATGGAGAAGGCAAAAGTAAAGTAGAGCTGTATCGACGTTTTTTAAAAAATCAGCCATAATGAAATTATGAGTTTTATTCCAGGCCTGTCGTTTCCTAAAGGTTCCGAAGTTATTACATGAAATTGAATGAAAAATTTGATGAGATGTTTGAAAAAAATTGTTTGGGTAGTAGGTACCCATTTCATTTTGGCACGGCGCAAGACCATAAGGTGATCTACTCTTTGTTTCTAACAGATATTCGATATGCTATCGATAGTGCTATACCAAGCGTTCAATTTAGTATGTTACATTTTCCCAACTTCAAATAACTTGTTTAGTTCAAATATACAAACAACTTATATTTTTTCAGTCCGATTATTTAATTTTCAGTTCTCACTGTGACAAATTGTTTGTCCATCGCATTTGTTCAGAGTGTTTTTTTCTTTTTAGAAGTATATAAATAACTTTAAAACCAAAAATGTATGAATAACTTGAAAAACTTAAAACCAAAAGTATTTGCGAATTTTGTTGCTCTAACACTCATTATTTAGATATTGAGAAAAAGATAACTAAAAGCTAGACAACTTGGACAGAAAAGATATAGGGTGTTCCATTTGAAGCAAACAGATTATTTTGATTTGATGTTGGTAAAATGTAACATACTAAATTGAACACCTGGTATAGCACTATCGATTTTTTTTAGTTGTAATGAGTTATACATAAGCACTACTTTTCTTGCGCCGTACCAAAAATGAAATAAATACCTACTACCCAAAGAAAAATATATAACGGACGCTCAGAATTATATGAACAACCTGTATGGCAAAAATTTAAAAACCCTGACAAAAAATAGAGGAGACAACCTCACATTTTACCATTTTTTATGAAACGATTCTCTACGCCAAATACGAATTAAAAACTCACCCTGTATAGTAATAATAATGTGATATTACTTGTATTCATAGATCTACTGTGTGTTCTAATTAAGACTGTTTTAAAATATTTCCCCTCAATCAAAACTTTTTAAATTGGAATTCTTTTTTAGAGAAAATTTTTGTTTTTCTGAAAGGTTTTTAATTCAAATTCTATTGTTTATTTTTCTGAAGAAGAAATTGGAGTGAAGCATATTTTTTTAAATACATTTTAGTATCTACATCGTAATTATAAAAACAGGGCTTTTTAATATGTACAAAAATTAAGTGATACTACGGAAAGGTTGAGTGCCACTGCTTCGGGTTGTACTTTAATACCTAACATTGTTTTACAAAAATTCGATTTCTAAAATGCACCCTGCATGACAATTAACCAGGACAATGCAAAATAATATCTCTCTGGGTTTAACTACTGTTTAATTTCTTTATTTCTTCGTGTTTATTATGTTCCTTTTATTATAAACACTTTTTCCAAAATTTATATACTTGTTATTGTAGAACAATTTTAAAAATTCAAAGTTTTAGGTCCGCTTATTTTTAAGTCAAATATTTGTTTTGATTACCCAATATAATTTTTTAATGGCCGTATACCTCAAACCGAAGAAAACAAAATAAAACTAAATTTTCAACAAAATAATTTTAAATTTAGAAAAAAATTGTTCTTTAAACAAAATAATCTTAAAAACATACCTACATACGTACAATGTTTTCAAGCTTGACCGTAGATCTGTCTTGTATTCACAGGTTAGTTATTTTACAGTAAATTAGTTAGTTATTTTTTATTATACATAGTTTAATATATAGTTTATTAGTAACTTATTTTACAGTAGAATTTTTGTTGGTAAATTTTGATTAAAAATGTTGATGATGATTTTTTTCAACACGATTTCAACGGGCATTATTATAAATAATAACATATAAAAACCTGTGGTTAATCTTAAAAGGACACTGTACCTAAAACCCTGTTTTTATTAAAATTAAATTATAAATTCTCAATCATTGTAGTGATGTTTTTTTTCCGAGTATTCCGTAGTTCTTAGGTATACTTATCTAGCCATTTTTAAGTCACATTTTTTTGCAGAGAGTTTATCATACTCGTAGGACCTATGTATATGTTACGCGTAGATTAAAAACACTATTGTCCTTTATAAAAAAATGTACCATCAATTTAAATGACAAATTTAAGCCTTAAATACTCCAAACTGTTCATTTATATACTTAAATTGTACAAGAAACTCATAGAAAATTCAAACTTAACTTCATAGAAAACTCTACTACCAATACACATTTATTTTGATACTTATAGAAGCTAAACACATTGAATTAAACAGATATTAATATGTATGTAGCTTAGTACCTAATACCTAAACAAGTAAATTCACAAATTATTATTTAGTTATTTATTACCTGTTTTGTGAAATAAGCGAGTTAAAATTACGTATGTTTCTATGTCCTACGTGCCTGCACATGCCAGTTAAAAAACTACGTAACAAGAAAAACTTACCTCCTCATGCCACCTGTTAACTGCATCTTAGGTAGGTATATGTATGTATGTATATCGATGTCACAAAGAGTCTCCATTCTCCATTAGAACAAAATTGTTCCACTCAAATGTTGACCTTAAAAATAAACAGAAAGAAATTCAACAAATCGTCAATAACATTAAAAACAATTATTAAAACGCAGACATCTTGTGACGTATTTTTCAAAGCTTACTCGAAAACTTCGTACCATATCTCAACAATGCAACGAAGCGAGAAATCTATGCAAATATACGCAAAAATATCGATTCATTTGGGAAGTAAATCCCAACAAAATAGTTTTCATAACACTTACAAGAACATTTTGATCATCAGCTATCATCGGCCATCGCAATTTTCGCAAATATTTTCGGCTATGACGCGTTTAATTATGCAGCAAATAGCGTAGGTACACCACTCACATTGTCTTAGGCGATACTGGTCACACGTCCCTTCCCGTTTGCCCACGAAACTTTTTGCGAACAGTTGAATAACGCTGCCTATTATTGGTGGAATAATTGGTGCATTTTTATTGTTGAGGTAGGAGGATAGGGTTACCAAGAAATGCGACTAGACTAGATTTCGGGAAACTGCTTGTTCATGGAAACCTCATATGTCTGCGATTTTAGAGAGGGTTGAAAATTAATAGCTCCTAAATAATTTTTAATGCATATATATGAAATTGATCATAGTCTTTTAAATAATAAATAATTAATGTTTTTATTTATTTTGTTTTTGTACGAATAAATTTTCGTCCAATATTCTAATATTTTAAAATAACCCTATTGAGTTATAATTCATGCTAGGTATGAGATTTGTGTATGAAACTAATCTAAATTAATATTTCTGCTCCAGTATGCATACCTACAGTATACAGACGTTTTAAAATATTTAACTTTTATTTGGATAAAATAATCGGAATACAAAATTTTCAACGTAGCTAAAGAATAATGAGTAGATATGTATGTATTTTACTATTACCCATAGAAGATCGTGTCAAAAATGTAAATGAAATGCTTTATAGTGACCTTAAGACTACATATATTTTTTATAGGAGGTTAAAAATAACAAAATGAAGAATTTATTTTTTCAGTGTGTCAGTTTTATTTCCTATCATTGTTTTTTAAAATAACGTGTAGGTACTTCCAACTTTTCATTCCAATTCTTTATTGGAACAATGAAAAATAAATGGAGAGGTATACATTGTTTTCTTTCTTTTTTTGAACTGTTTATTAAATATACACGGTGGAGACTTTAACTGGAATATATTCGCTAGCGGGGTAGTGAATGATTTTTCTAAAAATTCCCGAGACACGTCAACTTTTAAATGTATTTACCTACATTTTGCAAGTAATATGAAAAATATAGCCCTTCAGGGGTGGCTGAAACCACCCTCGACTTGATTTTTTCCAATGCAACTCTATGGCTTCTGACCCCTCATTGTAAAGCCGGTGGAAAGAGGAATGCAACGCACTGATCAAATTTTAATTTTTAGTATGTTTGTAGGGTTGCATACAACAATTAAAAAATGTAATTTAAAATTAAATTTATTTTCAACGTAACAATTGTTCAAAATGTGCACCATTCACTTGTTGGCAGCATCCCAGTCTGTGGTAGGTTTCGTCCCTTACATTATGCAACATTTGCGGTGTTATTTTTCCGATTTCCTCTCTTATCCTTTCCTGCAGATCTGCTATGTTGTTGGGTTTCTGAATGTAAACCCTACTTTTAAGATGTCCCCACAAAAAGAAATCCAGTGGTGTAAGATCTGGAGATCTTGCTGGCCACTCAATATTACCTCGCCTCCCAATCCACCTACCGGGAAAAATTCTGTCCAGATACTGACGAACAATGGCAGCATAGTGTGGTGGAGCCCCATCTTGCTGAAACCATAACCTCTCGTCGGTCAAGTTAGGGTTTAAGGGGTTTGGAAATAAATGACATAGCACTGGCATTAGTTCGTGCTGGAGTAAACGCAAGTATCTTGCTCCATTAAGAGTGTCATCAAAGAAAAATGGTCCTACAATTCTATCTTGTATTATTCCGGCCCACACATTAGTTTTCTGTGGGCGCTGAGTATGAAGTTCCCTCATCCAATGGAGGTTCTCTTCAGCCCAGTAACGACAATTTTGGCGATTTACGTGCCCATTTAATGTAAAAGTAGCCTCGTCAGAGAAAACTATCCACTCTAAAGATAACTGGTTTTGATCAATACAAGTCATCAATAAATCGCAAAATTCCACTCGTCGATCTGGATCATCTTCTAGTAGCTCTTGAACAGCTTGCATTTTATAGGGGCGTTTTTTCTCATATTTAAGTATTTTTAAAACTGTTTTGTGATTAAGATTACTATCAGGGGCCAGTTGACGGGCTGGAGTGATTGGATTTTCTTCTAGAGCAAGCAACAAATTCAACTTCGTGTCGTCATCAACAACAGCCTGCCTCTTACTCGGTACTTTCCTGACATGACCCATCTCTCGATATTGTTCCTCAATTTTACTAATGGTACCTTGATTTAGTGCTGGCAAGTCAGGATGCGTTTCTCGAAACAAGCGAACAACTTCGCATTGAGTTCGCGCCCTATCACCATATCTAATCATCAAAATTTCGATTTTTAGTGATTCAGTTAAATAAGACATTTTCACCAATTTGAAATAACACTTCGTTTCAAACTCTGAATACAGCATACAAACTAAATTACTCTTTGCGGCCGTGTAAAAACACTAGCAAAAAATAACAAATATCAGTTGTGGCAAAAAATTGCTTGGAATTTTTTGTGGGGACATATGAAAAGTAAGGTTTACATTCCAAAACTAAACAACACACATTTTGAGTACGAAATTGTTGCGTTAAAAATAAATTAAACTATAAAATTACGTTTTAATTGTATGCAACCCTACAAACATACTAAAAATTAACATAATTAACATAATTAAAATTTGATCAGTGCGTTGGATTCCTCTTTCCACCAGCTTTACAATGAGGGGTCACAGGCCATAGGGTTGCATTTGAAAAAATCATGTCGAGGGTGGTTTCAGCCACCCCTGAAGGGCTATATTTTTCACATTACTTGCAAAATGTAGGTAAATACATTTAAAAGTTGAGGTGTCTCGGGAATTTTTTGAAAAATCATTCACCACCCCGATAGCGAATATATTCCAGTTAAAGTCTCCACCGTGTAGAGAGCTTCACAGTGGGTGGCTTACTAAACGTTTTGAGAAAACTGTAAATAATACGGGGCTGAAAATTTGTATGTGGAGGTTTTCGGGGGTATCCTACATATCTAAAATAATGGCGACTTTCTGGCACTTCCGGATATACAGGATGTGAACACTAACCTCGTTATTTTAAATAGGCATGCTATATTGTTTATGCCATATTTGGTTTCTTTCCACTCGTTAAATTAAAGTAACTTTAATAACAATTGTCTATCTCTAAAACGAACGGTTTTCGAAACGAGTATCGAGGTAACATTATTTGTGTTTCTCCAGTCCATAAACTGTCCATATATTTTTTCATAGGTAGTTTTTTATTTCTTTGGTAATATATTCTCGATTGCATTTGTCGCCTTTTCTCGAATATCTGGAGAAGTGGAAGATAATTCTTCACTATCATTTATGTTGTAATCGGACATGGTTTTTGATTTAAATATTCTTAAAAGTTGCGAACTTTAATATAATAAATAATAAAGAAGCGAACTTTCGTAAACAACAACTGTCAAAGTCAAATCATAAATCAATTTTCGCATTTTCGCAAAAGGCTACTTGATTGAAAAAAAACATGGAATTTGATTGACTGTGAAATCTGTATCATAATGAAAATTTGTATTATAATGAACCTTATTATGAAACATGCAGAAGACATATAATTTGAAGATTATAAAATGGTCGTAGAAGAAATGTATATTGATTTAAACGTAGAATACGCCAAAAAATTGGACGTTTTCCACGAAACACCGAACTACAATACTTTTCTCGATGCGCGTTCGCCAAGTTGGCATCTTCAGGAGAATATTAAAATTAAATTCTAACCTACGACTAACCTACACACTTGCTCTATTTATACTTAATTCGCCGTCACGGTTCACTGAACCGTAACATATGTCTTTGTTTATCAGGGCGAACAGTGGACTGTTGATTATTGAACCATTAGTCCAATCAACGAGCGAAAGCTCCCATGTAAATTGGTCACTAATTGTTATCAGCAAACAAAAAAATATGGTCGTATAGAGAAAAGAATTCAAAGAAAGATAGCGTTTTTTGCGACTCGAGTTTTAATGGCGAACATAACCAAAAAAATTCGCAAAAGTCAAAAAAAACATTTTTTGCAAATAAAAAAAAGCTTCAAGTCCTACACAAAAAAATTAAATCAGAAAGTTATAGGTCTTAAAAATGCGCGTCGAATGATATGTGAACGAAAAAAAATCGGTTCATACACATTTGAGAAAAATTAAAAAAAAAGGCAAAATTCGCGTTTTCGTATTTTTGCTGCATACATTCCAATTTAGTTTGAACAGACTTTTTGTTAACTAGAAATACAGCCCAAGACATGACCCTTTTTTTAAAAATTCAAAAAAAATTATTTTTTCGAGTTATAACGATTTAAAAAAAAAGACGTTTTCAAAAATCAGCTTTTACAGAGGTAAAAATGATTTTACAGAAACGATCGTGGGCTCATTTTATTCACGAAGACTTGTACTTTCATGGTATTAAAAAACCAAATTGCTTTTATTTAATTTTTGCATAAAAAAAATGTGTTGTAAAATTGTATCATTTTTTTCGAACTGGTTTTTTTTCGAATAACTTTTTTAATTTTGGTTTTACATTTTTGGCCGTTGCATGTTTTAAAACTGGCATTGAAAAGACGCATTTAAAAAAAATGAAGGTCCTACGACTTTAGGGAGCCGAGATAATTATTATTATTATTTTTTTTAATTCCTGACAGCGTCCGATTGAGTTCATTTTTACACTTTTCTTTCTTAAAAAAATATTTCAAATCATTTCGCATAAATTAAGTTGACATAATTGTTTGCGAAAGAACAGCGTTGGGTGCGGCACGCGCTAGCCAACACACGGCGACAGAGTGGACGAACACTCCGCTTGAGTGCATCGAAAACTAAACACGATTCCAAATCGATCGCGCTCTCAAAATTATCTTCCTCAGCGTAAAAAAAAATATATCTCGGCTCCCTGAGGTCGTGGGACCTTAATTTTTTTTTAAATGCGTGTTTTGACTGGCAGTTATCAAATATGCAATATCCAAAAATGTAAAACCAAAATTAAAACAGTTATTCGAAAAAAACCGGTTCGAAAAAAATGATACAATTTTACAACGCATTTTTTATGCAAAAATTAAATAAAAGCGATTTGTTTTTTTAATAGCATGAAAGTCTTCGCGAATAAAGTGAGCCCACGATCATTTCTGTACGATCATTTTTGCCTCTGTAAAAGCTGATTTTTGAAAACGTCTTTTTTTTTAAATCGTTATAACTCGAAAAATTAAAAGTTTTTTGAATTCTTGAAAAAAAGGGTCATTTTCCGCTTGTCTTGGGCTGTATTTCTGGTTAACAAGAAGTCTGTTCAAACAAAATTGGAATTTATACAGCAAAAATACGAAAACGCGATTTTTGACGTTTTTTTTTTTTAAATTTTCTCAAATGTTTATGAACCGATTTTTTTCGTTCACATCTCATTCGACACGCATTTTTGAGACATACAACTTTCTAATTTAACTTTCTTGTGTAGGACTTGAAGCTTTTTTTTATTTGCAAAAAAAAAAACGTTTTTTTGACTTTTTGCGAATTTTTTTGGTTATGTTCGCCATTAAAACTCGAGTCGCAAAAAACGCTATCTTTCTTATAATTTTTTTCTCTATACGACCATATTTTTTGTTTGCTGATAACAATTAGTGACCGGTTTTCTCCCCGTTGATTGGGCTACTTGTTCATATTACTGTTATATTTTATGATTTCTAAACTTTCAAAAACATACAACTGTCTACTGTTTGCTACAATTCTAATTAACTTTAAATTACTTTTGTCTGTCCTATTGTTGTTTTCAAAAGCATGTTGGGCAAAAGAAGATTTTTCCGTTCGGCCATATTTTAAATGAGCCATGTGTTCTTTAAATCTAGTCAAAAGTAATCTTTTTTGTAAATAAAAGTATAGTAGTTCGGTGTGTCGTGGAAAACGTCCAGTTTTTTTGTTTCTACGCCTAAGGTTCCAGTACCCACGCCAGGAAGTAGAACACGCCACTAAAATATTTAGAAAAGGCTAGTTTCGGGATTCCTTGTATATAGTAATCATTGTTTTGTGCAACTATGAAATCATTTTGATCCCTATTTTGCCAAATGGACTCGTTAAGTACATGCTGAAAAGTCAATTACAGTGGAGACAGCAGCGTCCGCATTTGTGGCATAGCTCACGCATAGGTCTGTGGTTACGTCACGGAAAAAGAGCGACTTCGTCCCAATTCCAGGGACTCTCTAGGGAAATTACCTGGTGAAGTCGTTACAGTTACATAAAGCAGTACAAGGTTATTTTGTAATATGGACTCTTAATCCAAGAAATATCAATGTCGAGATATCTGTTTCGAATTCACTTTTTTGTTAATTACATTTAAAAATAGTTATATATACACGTATTACTAAGTAATCGTAGTAATATCGTAGTAATGTATCATTGTATTGTTCTCAACAGCCTAGACATACAGGGTGTCCGGAAATTGAGTGTACGTAAGGCAATACCTGATATTCCCTGACCAAAAAAAAAAACGTTTTAGACCAACTTGCAAACAGCCTATGTAATTTCGTTTATCTACTTACTAAAGGGTGGACCATCAGATGGTTTCTTTTTAAAATTGCTATTAAAACTATATCGTTGAATATGTTTAAATGATTGTTGCTTTATTCAAGACAGGACGCCTTCCCATTATTTATGAAAAACAATTTCAGTTAAATGGCCGCCGCGGCTGGCTTGGCAGTAGTTCATTCTTTTCATCCAATTTTGCAGTACATTTTCGATTATTTGTGGCTCTATTGCACGAATAACTCGATTGATGCTTTCCTTCAGTGCGTCAATTGTTTGTGGATCGTTGGAGTAACAATCCTTAACATATCCCCATAAAATAGTCCAACGGTGTTAAATCGAAGCTGCGCGATGGCCAATTAATGTCTCCAAAACGGCTGATAACCCCAAATCCTACAGTTATGTTTATTAACATGTCCTCCAAGACGGAAATGAGCTTCGTCCGAAAAAATGATTTTTCGATTGAAATCGGTGTCATTTTCACTCATTTAAAGCCCACACGGAGAAGCGATAACGAAGTGGATGGTCATTTTCCTTTATACCTAAGTAAGTTGCAACTGGTAGGCAAATAATCCGAGGTCTTTATGCAATATTCTCCTCAGAAAAGTGCGACTGACATTAAGTTGTTGTGGTCTGTGATGAGTTGAGGTTCTTGGGTTTTCACGCACTCTTTGGGAAACAGCAGCAATTCTTTCAACTGTGCGCACCGGACGAGCACGTGGATGATTTCTGTTATCCATAAGCATGCCAGTTTCACGAACTTTCCTTAAGAACTTTCTTACACCAGGCGCTAACGGAGCTTCATTTCGACCAAAAACTGTTCTCAATTTTCTCACTGTTTCTGCAACACAGCATTCACTTTGGAAATAATTGTTATTAAATATTTTATTATTAATATTTCCCAACGTTGTTCAAGCATAAAACGATCCATTTCTTACAGCGGAGGTTAGACACCACATATATGTCAAATGTCAAGCGCGTCAGTGTCGGCAATGTAGAAATAACACTCAGTTTAAAAAGAAACCAATAGATGGCCCACCCAATAGAAGGCCTCATAGTTCCGGAAAAATATTAGTATTTCTTTAATAACGCTACAACGCGACTATTAATTTTGATCATTTTTGTAATACGGCTTTAGGCCAACAATTGACCTTTTTCGATCCTTTAATTGAATTGACCCTCATGAACAATATGACGTTTATGACCTTCATGATCATAATATAGGTTATATAACCTTTGTGACCAGTATGACCTTTATGACCTTTTCATTTTCAGACTGTGTTTCATATAGAGTAAAGTTTACTGTTTTCCTTTTTCAACGTAACTACAGTGAAACTGAAATTTTAAGCAGCTAACATTACTTTAAACAGGTGTGAAACAATTTTAAAATATCTAATAGGGATATTAGATTGATGTGAAAATAGCGAAATAAGACAGAACGATTCACTGATGCTGGGTACAGTCAAAGTTCCGGCGAGTCGAAACAGAGTCGGACTCAGGTCACTAGTTCGAGAAGGCGATAGTTCGCAGAAAATACATCATAATACAATGGTGAATATTCGAATAAACGTACTAGGAAGCTAACTATTACATGCCGGGGTGGTATTTAGGTGTGGTAATGTCAGGTGTCACGTAAAATTAAACAAAGGATTTCCACCATCCACAAAAACTCATAAAATGTTTAATACATAAAGTAAGATTACTTTTTCTAGCGTATGATTTTTTGCAGAGCATAATTTTGCAACTGTTTTCATCTCTTGTTAAACAATTGCAGTTTTATTACAGCTAAATTTGTGTTAGTTAATGTATTTTACCTTTGATCTGACGGAATATTAGTCTCACTTGTCAACAGCATATCTATCAAAACATATATTTTAGGAGCATGTATTTGGATATTAGGTATACAGGTATACCTTTAGAACAGGAACACATCATACCTTATTGTAAAATTCTAGATTACGTCGCTACGCCGAGGTATCCAGAATTTTATGATAATAAGTACGATGTGTTCATATTTTTAAGGCTTGGCTCAACTATAACAACTATTTTAAGGCTTGGCTCAACTATATAATCAACTATAAAAAATTGGCAAGTGAGACTTGAATATTCCATCGTTTAAAGGTAAAATTCATTAAGTAATACCAAATCAATTGTAAGAAAACTGCAATTAACAAAGGATGAAAAAAGTTACAATAATATGGGTCATTATGCCACATACCTAAATGTAACATAATTTTTTTGTATTAAAAAGTAAAATTTCTTTTATTTTTAAATCTTCGTTAAATAACTTTTTTATTTCTTGTTTTTAGGAAATCGCAGATTTTTAAAGAACATACATGACATTAATCCATAAGTTTTACCTTTAAATCGATTATTTATTAAGTAATGAGTTTATCTTACGTACTAGCGAACCCATATTTGCTTGTACAACTGTAAGGATATTACCAGCTAATTTCCTTACCAGGTTGATGTAACCTTCAATTTTTAACGAAAACTATTAAAAAACGCAATTTTTTTCAAGATTCTTTTTTTTTAATCGCGACGTGTACTTGAAGGAAACGCAATGAGAACAATTTAATTTTCTCATTTTTGAGGTTACAATAACTAGATACTCTCCAAAAAAATCAGCAGTATCATTATAACTAAAATCTTTGATGGTTGCTATTGTTGAATGATGAAAAACGTTAATTATTACGAGATTATTAAAAATGGGTGGGATGTTGTCCATAATACAAGTACTCGGATAGGAGAAATGAAAAGAAATTTCGATAAAATCGGTATGTAGGAAGGAACCTGTTAAAAAAATCGATAAAAGTGCCGAAAACCGGTTTTTTGCGGATTAAGGGACGAAAAATATTTTTTTTTCGTAACACAAAAAATAGCATGTTGTAGCGCTTGAAAAAACTAAGAATATTAGTTTTTTGTGATCAAAATTGGTTAGGAAGTTTTTGCACAAAAAAATAAAAACCGATGAAAAATGCCCATTTTTTTAAATCGAATTACAAGGGTTCTAATGGTCGCAGAAACTTCTGCTTTAGCTTAATTTGTAGCTTCTGGTCGTGTCTATCCGCAATAAAAATTTAATGCAAAAATAATGAGAACTTTTTACATAAATCGAAAAAAAACTAAGAAAAAGGCGCGCTGAAATCGTCGCTGCCGGACTCCAAGGTAGCTATGGCGCGGCGTTGCCACATTTACTTCGTGGCTTGTTTAAAGTCGGTTGTGGCTTAACGTGTTACTTTTCGACGGGCAGGTAGATAGGGAAAGACAGCCGAAAATTTGTGCGAAATTGAAAACGAAGCGAGCGCTCGGCATTCCGGGCCTTACGGGACGCTTTATTGGACGATTTCGCAGCTTAACAGCCCATTTGCTCGCGCTAAGCTGTGCCTATGAGTCTGTTAAAGCCGCCTATTTAGTCCTCTGAGTCGATATTACTCGCCCTAATAGTTCGTCATTAAGCGATAATTATAGTTTACACAGCGGAAAGGCAGTGGAGGTTCGTTTAAAAAAGTCTGGAATATAAAAATCCTTCCCAAGATTTCGAACCGTTGCGCAATGGTAAAAAATCACAAAATTCATATTGCGTATAAAAAAGTTAAAATTTACCCAGATACCCCCATTTTAAGACGCCCCCACATGCGGAAAAATGACAGATTTACCTTGACAAAAATACTGAAGTTTCAAAACTGATTTTTAGTCAAAATTCCTGAAGTGGGCCACTTAAAATCGATGTGTTGAACTTTATATTTCTTTTTTAGGGATATTGAAGGTTTATATTTCAAAATTAATGTCCTAAAATGTTTTTGCAAAATTTTTTATTTTACAAAAATTATAAACAAATTACTCTTTAATTAAGGTTTTTTTTGAAAATGCGATTATTCAGCGAGTATTTATAAAACTACGAAATTTTAATGGCAGATACAAGAATAATAGGAGAATACGACAGTATATTCACTTTATAAAAAAAAACAAATATTTATTTAGATATATATTTTTTTTAATTAACAAAGGTAAATTAAACAATGTTCTCGGCTAGGTAGGAAATTTTTTTTAGATTTTATTCCTTTATTCTTAGCTAACGATCCCCGCAAAAAATTGTAATTTTCAGAAAAACAAAAGTTATGAATTTTTTAGATATAATAACGTAATTTATAAATATATATTATAAATATAACTGCTACAATTTTTAAAAACGAAATTCTGAGCAAGAAATGTAAAGAAAGTATATTACTTCTCAGATGGGGCTGGATCACAATATAAAAATCGATTCAATTTGCTGAATTTGTTATACCGCGAAGAAGACTTTGGTATTAAAGCTGAGTGGTGACTTTTTTGCTACTGCTCATGGCAAAAGAGCTTGTGACGGCATTGGTGGGTGTGTAAAAAGAAGCGCTTACCGCGCAAGTTTGCAAAATAAAACTGTAGTAACATCGGGAAATCTGTATGAATGAACTTTTGTTTTTCTGAAGATTACGATTAAGATTGAATTTTTTTTGCGGGGATCGTAACTTAAGGATAAAGGAATAAAACCTAAAAAAATCATCCTACCTAGCCGAGAACATTGTTTAATTTACCTTTGTTTATTAAAAATTAATTTTTTATAAATAAATATTTGTTTTTTTATAAAGTGAATATACTATCTTATTCTCCTATTATTCTTGTATCTGCCATTAAAATTTCGAAGTTTTATAAAATACTCGCTGAATAATCGCATTTTCAAAAAAACCTTACCTAAAAAGTAATTTTTTTATAACTGTTGCAAAATAAAAAATTTTGCAAAAACATTTTAGGACATTAATTTTGAAATATAAACCTTCAATATTCCTAAAAAAAAATATATAAAATTCAACACATCGATTAAAGTCCACATCAGGAATTTTGACTCTTTATGGATTTCTGTTCACTTTTATATACTTATGTCACTTAAAATATTGGAAAATAAGTGAGTGAAGCGTGAATAGATGTAGATTTGTATGCCTGATTTTGATCTCTTGCGTTGAGCAAAATATTGATTTGTCGCATCAAACAATACAGAGTTAAGCCACTGAGAGGTTTTATTAACAAACTTATCGAAATTTAGTTTATTGTCTGTCCGTTTCTAAAACAATTTTAACTCCTTGACTGCCGAGAACAAAGATCTTCGTTTTTTTTCGACTTGGCCCAAACTGTCGGAAAATTACAAATATCTGTCCTATAAGTAAATGCTCTACTAACGCCTAGTAATGTGTAAAATGTAATCAACATGTGTTTTTCTATATTTTTT
Source organism: Aromia moschata (assembly GCA_029963805.1). NCBI lineage: Eukaryota > Metazoa > Arthropoda > Insecta > Coleoptera > Cerambycidae > Aromia > Aromia moschata. Next base: position 210,036 of record JAPWTK010000072.1, on the reverse strand, counting down.
GGGGTTGTTGAACATAATCCCGGGTTTACTGGGTTCTACAGGGTTTGTCCGGAAAGTAATGTCAATGATTTTTTTTGCCGAGACTGTACGCGCCAGCCCGCGCTTTACGTGCTGAGATTGTGGTGGGGGGATCTGGCAACAAGATCCAACAAGCGTCAGTTGGCTACCGGTCGTTGTAGCGGTCGCATCACTCGTTCTTTGAGAGTCGTTACAGTGACCCGGTGCAAGAAAAAATACAACGTTCGCTTGAGCAACGGATGGCGATCAAGTTTTGTGTGAAACTGGAGAATAGTGCTGCGGAAACCATTCCAATGTTGAAGAAGGCTTTCGGCGTCGATTGTCTTTCGGACAGGCGAATTTTCCGGTGGTACAAGGCCTTCGCAGAAGGTCGGGAAGATGTCAACGACGAGAACCGCGCTGGACGGCCATCAACCTCCAGTTCCGACGACAATGTGAAACGTGTGCGTGACTTGTTGAACACTGACCGTCGAAAATCAAAAAAGCGAGGCGCGTCGAAACCTGCCAAGAACTTTTGGACACCTGCGAAGACAACCCCGCTTTCCTTGATGACGTCATTACCGGGGACGAAAGTTGGGTCTTTGAATACGATCCGGAGACGAAGAGGCAAAGTGCGGAATGGCACACGTCGAACTCCCCTCGCTCCAAGAAGGCCAGGATGTCCAGGTCAAAGATCAAGACAATGCTGATTGTCTTTTTTGATTGCCGGGGATTGGTCCATCATGAGTTCGTTTCGCAGGGGACAACCGTAACCGGAAAGTTTTACGTCGGGGTGCTGAAGCGGCTGAAACGCAGGGTGAATCGCGTCCGCCCAGACATCTCAAAATCCCGGAAGCTTCACCACGACAACGCGCCTTCGCACACCTGCTTCCTCGTCGCCGATTACCTCGTCAAGGTAGGCATCACCGTTGTTCCCCAGTCTCCCTACAGCCCCGATGTGGCCCCCCCAGACTTTTTTCTGTTTCCGCGCCTCAAAACCCCAATGAAAGGACAGCATTTTGGGTCATTCAGAAGGCTTGCACCGACGCTTTAAAGGCGATTCCGGAAAACGACTACCGTGCGGCTTTTGATGCGTGGAAGACCCACTGGAACCGATGTGTGGACGCAGGAGGAATGTATTTTGAAAGTTTCTAACGATTTGTACACATAGAACCAATAAAAACCATTTTTCAAAGCTCACTGACATTACTTTCCGGACAAACTCCCGGTTTTGGGTGTATTTTTCACCCAAAACAGACTAGAACTCTAAGGAAATGACCATTTTTTCATTTTTTTTTTTTAATATTTCTCCTCATACACTCAAGTTATCTGCCTCATTTAAACAGTTATTTTGACAAGCTGTATTGTTTCTGAGGCATTTTGACCCGCTGAGCATTGTCAAAATTTGGGCCAAGTGCTCATAAAGACCAATATTGGGGGGAAATTGCCCCAAAAAATTACTAAATTTATGACTGTTTTGATTTCTGTTCGGACTCTTAAAGTTTGTATATTGGAAAGCTCTAGAATGGTGCTTTATGAGATTTTACGTCAAAATTTAAACTTTATGATAATTTGGCATGAGTAAGACAAATTCAGGTAACACCATTGATGATCGGTGGGTCAAAATTCGTTTTATAATATATGATTGAATATATATGATTGATATATAAATATCAATAATTATGTTTGATAAAAGTTCAGCAAAATGTCGTTTTAACCATATTTGGGGCAATTTCTTCCCAAAAATTCAGCGGGTCAAAAATGAGATGTCTAGTTAAAGTTGTCACAGTTTCCAAGTTCGACAGTTGGATCCACATTTCAAGAAATTACCGTATGACATTTTATTGATATATAAATATCAATAATTATGTTTGATAAAAGTTCAGCAAAATGTCGTTTTAACCATATTTGGGGCAATTTCTTCCCAAAATTCAGCGGGTCAAAAATGAGATGTCTAGTTAAAGTTGTCACAGTTTCCAAGTTCGACAGTTGGATCCACATTTCAAGAAATTACCGTAACAGTCGAGGGTTTAAAATAAAACCTTAAGTTTTTGAGTTTAAGTTTAATCATTTTATAGAATCTTCTGGTAGAGTAATCCTTGCCCTTTAAACACGTAAATATAATTTCAAATATCATTATGACCTCGTATCAATGACAATAGTACGTCAAAAACTAAAACTATAAATAATATATACAAGTTAGTCATTTGTCTCTAAAAGCTTTAAGGAATTTCATAAAACTAGATGGTATCGCCATCTATTCACACTTGAGACATTAAAGCGATGAGGCCTATTTCTCCTCGTAAGAGTGGTCAATACCTGTATGTATATTATTTAACCAAAGACGCCGAGAAGGGGTTAACTGCGGAAAACTACCGTGTACGCTCTTTAAAATAGGCAACTAGCTATATTAATTTTCAAAAATTTTAAAAGAACGCTCGATTCTACATAAAAAAGTACTCTTGTTTAGGTCGTCTAAATCTATCAGTTTTTGAGTTATTTACATTTAAAAGGTTCAATGTATTTTGTTATGATTTTTTTATTCTTAAAATATGAAAAAAGTACGGAGAAGCAATCAAAGCAACTGTACATAACAATAACAATTATTGGTAATAGTGACAATGACAAACTTCAAATTATTGAGACATGTCAGAATAAAATTTAAACTTCGAACACGCTGTATCTCTTAAACCAGCGACATTGGTATAAGGCATGTTGATCTCAATAATAATATTTTGGTGTCTGGTATCTCCAGTTTAGTGTTGGCCCATTCTTACTGACTCACCCGGTATATAAAATGTCTTATTACTCTTTCACTCAGATTTTTTTTCTTCATTCAAATAGTTCTGGAGTTACTGCAGTTTTTTTTTTTCAATATCTTTCGCTTTTAATCCTTAGCTGAAACAGACAAAAATGATAATATCTTTACAGTAATCTTAAATTACTAAAACTTACATCGATAAAAATATCGTCATCCTCAGCAAAATGAAGAAAACAACGAACAGACTCTTACATATTTACTAACTTTCCTATCTTCCGTTTTAATTTTTTAATATTCAAGTCTTGCGTCTATTGCATTCCTTTTCACCAAATTTATGCACAATGGAAACTTGATGTTTTCTTTCATCAGGAAATATATGAGATAAAAAAATAACTGGACTTTTCCACTAAACACCGAACTACTATACTTTTCTCGACGCGCGTTTCGTCAACTAAGTTGTCATCTTCAGGAGAAGAATTGAACTAAATTCTAACCTACACACTCGCGTTATTTATACTTAATTTGCCGCCACGGGTCACTGAACCGTAATATCTGTCTTTGTTTATCAGGGCAAACAGTGGATTGGTGGGTATTGGACCGTAGTCCTTATTAATATTACTGTTACACTGAATGATTTCTAAACATTCAAAAGCATGCAACTGTCTACTGCTTGTTACATTTCTAATTAATTTTAAATTATTTCTGTCCATCGGTTGTTGTCAAAAACATTTTGGGCAATAACAGATTTTTCCGTTCTGCCATATTTCAAATGAGCCATGTGTTCTTTAAATCACGTCAAAATAGATATTTTTGTTTGCCCAATATACTTTTGATCAGAGTCTTTATAAACTATTTCGTATATTCCTGACTTTTCGTTATTTTTGATTTTGTCTTTGGGGTTTCCCAAAAGCATATGTAGTTTATTTTTAGAATTATAAACCAAACTGATATTAATATTTTTAAAAACATTATCTAGTCCGCGGGTGAATTTAGGTTCATATAGTAACGAAACAAATTTCATAGTGTAAGTATCTCTACGAAAAGTTGTGAAACTGTACAGGGTTCTCTTAAATGTATGCTTTGTTATTAACGTATCTATTAAATGGACTGAGTAACCGCTATTCTTAGCATACCAGAAAGTGACTCAGGCATTTGAGGAGTGGAAAAAACGTTATAACTAGTGTATCGAAGCGGAATAGTGCTACTTTGAATAGTATTAAAGATTTTTTTACCTATCTGCTATATATATTTTTTATTGCATTTGTCCTACTACTTCTGGCTCAGACCTTGTATATTACATCGCCTTTTTTATAAAGAATATTTCGTTTGTTTATTTTATTTTCTATTAAAGTTCCAATAAAACAATCCTTTATTTGTTTGCATTTATACTTATCACTAATAAATGACAATTACTTGATTGACTTGTTAAAATTTTATGAAATTAAATATTTTAATATTTTTAATAATTAAATTAAAACTTTAAAGATAATACTGGTTGTTTTGGGGATAACAGCGGTAAGCGGATATTGCCGCAAGCGATTGCGGCGTCCGTTCTGGCGGTTCACCTAGGGAAATTGAGAGCCGCAGTGAAAGGGTTAAACAACTTTTTGCGTTATCAGTATCAAATTTATGAAATTGGGTTATTTAGTGTGTTTTCTGGTGTTTGTGATCGATGATTCTACCGTAGTTTACAAAGAAAATCAGTCATAGTCCACAGTACGTGACCCTTTTTTTGGAATTATTAATAACGGGCTGTTTTTTCGTAAGTAACCTCAGTTTGATGAGACGCCCACAACCTGTCAATGACAATTCTCAACAGTGGCATTTTACGAAGTGTTAAAGTGGAAAACGTGTCAACCGCATGATAATATAAGTTTGCTTAATAACAATTAGCTTCCTAGTTGAATTCGAGGATATTCATACAAAATACTAGGAAAAACGTTTGTCCTACAAATTTGATAGTTTTGCGGAAGGGTCCTACACTATCAACATGTTAAAATGAGCAGGTCATAAAAATGATTAATAACCGAATGAATTTTTTACTCCTGCTTACTAAATAATTGGGTAATGCAATGGTAATATCGTCCTACAAATCGGTTGACATAATTCCTTAGTCCTACGTTCGAAAGTTGTCGAGTTCATGAGGACATTTGTTTGATTGATAACTGTAGGACAGTGATAGTGTCGCTAGTCCGACAAAAATAATAAAAAATAACATTATTACTTAAGGGGGGGGATAGCAATTAGAATTTAGAAAAAATCTATGTTTGTTTTATTCAGAAAATGGTTGTATACAATTCCAAGAAAATTCCTGTAAAATTTTAGAATGAAATTAGAACCCAGAGTTATGGTACCTTTTACAGCGAGCGCGCGTTAAGGTCGGCGCTGCAAGTATACGAAAATCTGAGCATTCGGTGGGGGGGGGAGCGCTCTCGTTTTTTCTTTCTATTCCCCCACTTTCTGGCTATTGGAAGACCTTGAAAGTTGGCAACATTGGGATGTTTTGAAAATATTGTGTGAATGCGAAACCTTAAGTCCATGCTTTCTTATAATTTATTCCAGTTTTCTGTTCTACAAACTTTAAACGCATTTTCCCACAACTTGTGTTTTTTCAACTTACGTAGAAATCTACGCAAAAACTATCCAACCGATCTTGCTGAAATTTTGCACACACATTCCGTATGTAATTGGGAAGTGTATACATACGAGATACCTAATTGATTAAAACATATTTTTAAAAAAGTATTTATTTATAACAACAAAAAAAACAGTCAAAAAATAGGTCATTTACATTGATTGGCCGCAAATTTACGAAAACGTCTCGAAAAAAAATTTTTCGATTTTTTACGAAAAAAATTGTCTTTTAAATTGCCTGCCGAATAAACCCTACCCCCCCTTCATTTTTTTTCATGATCTCATTATTTTTTAAATTATGCAGATTTTATTTCTTATTTTGTTTTTCTTTTATTATAAAAGTAAAAAATATTACAAAATTTGTTTTCATGTAAAAAATGTGAAAATAACTAATCTTCATCTCAATCATCGGAGGATGCCTCATTTATACTAATTATATCATCGTCGTCCTCTTGATAATTATCATTAAGTATCGTCAGAATCTGTAAAGAATATTTTTTATATTTTTAGTGATTGTGTAAATTTTTAGTAATCTAGTAAATGAATTTTTCATCATTATTTGCCAATATTTTTGTAGGACGGGAGTACAATTGTGTTCTACACTTCAATATCAATTGAAAAAAATAAAAATGAGGTTGTTATCAATCGAACAAATGTCCTCATGAAGTCGACAACTTTCGAGCGTAGGACTAAGGAATTATACCACTGGATTTGTAGGACGATATTACCATTGCATTACACAATTATTTAGTAAGCGGCGAAAAAAAATTCAGTCGGTTATTACTCATTTTTATGACCTGCCCATTTTAACATGTTGACAGTGTAGGACCCTTCTGCAAAACTGTCAAATTTGTAGGACAAACGTTTTTCCGAGTATTTTGTATGAATATCTTCGAATTCAACTAAGAAGCTAATTGTTATTAACCCGTTTCGGCCCAGAATGCCACTCGAAGCATATCGCTCTTCGGTGCCTCAGAACTGTTCCTATTCGCGACAGAAAAATTTTTAGGGGACATATTTTGAAAGATAAAGACTTGCCCTTTCCGATGGTGTCAATTAAATTTGTCTAAAAAATTGTTAAATAGGCAAAAAAACAATATTTTTACAAAAAAAACACGATTTTTTTTAAATCAATTTCTCAAGGGATTTTGGGTCTGCCATGGACCTGGAACCTCAGTAACCTGTGGAATAAATGTCTAAACTTAAAAGATGCATTGTTTAAATATCGATTTTTCTCCCCCTGTGCATCCAAAATGGCACCTCAACTGCAAAATTTTTGCAAAAAACTTCAAAGCCTGTTTATACGAAAATGACGCACTTTTTTAAAAAATTGCCAAGAATAAAAAGTTCTTAAAATCACCTTAAAATCACTTAAAGAATACGCTGGAATTTTTTTCAGAGTTTTTTGAGATTTTTTTAATTTTGCACTTGTCAATTTTTGCAAAATTAAAAAAAAAATCGTAATCAGTTTATTCTAGTCGTGCAAATATTTCAAAGTTACAACTACTAGTTTTTTAATACATGAAAATAGAACCAATACTTTACCTTCATTAGCGTGTTTTTTCTTTCGTTTTATATCATTTGAAGATAAACAATAGATTTACTGTGAAATGTATTGCCCCTCTCATAAAAACATGTGTGTATGAAAACGAAATTTAAACATCAATTTTCTTTAAAAACTACGGCCCAGTATTTCTAAGATTTTATTACAATAAATATAAAGTTCATGGTTGGCAAATGATAGATGTGCGAATATATCGAACTTTTTCCATAATACGATTTTAATTTGATCTTTAACGCTGTTTTTCTCGAAAACATTGCACTTTTACGAAAAATGATCAAGAATAAAAAAGTTCTTAAAATCACTCAAATAATATGCTGGAATTTAGAATTTTTTGAACGATTTTTTGAATTTTGCAAAAATTGACAAAGTGCAAAATTAAAAAAAATCGCTCAAAAAATTCCAGCGTATTATTTAAGTGATTTTAAGAACTTTTTATTCTTGACAATTTTTTAAAAAAAGGGCGTCATTTTCGTATAAACAGACTTTGAAGTTTTTTGCAAAAAATTTTGCAGTTGAGGTGCACAGAGGAGAAAAAATCGATATTTAAACAATGCATCCTTTAAGCTTAGACATTTATTCCACAGGTTACTGAGGTTCCAGGTCCATGGCAGACCCAAAATCCCTTGAAAAATTGATTTAAAAAAAAATGTTGTCGAAAAAATCGTGTTTTTTTGTAAAAAATACTGTTTTTTTGCCTATTTAACAATTTTTTAGACAAATTTAATTAACACCATCTGAAAGGGCAAGCCTTTATCTTTCAAAATATGTCCCCTAAAAATTTTTCTGTCGCGAATAGAAAAAGTTCTGAGGCACCGAAGAGCGATATGCTTCGAGTGGCATTCTGGGCCGAAACGGGTTAATAAAACTTATATTATCATGCGTTTGACACGTTTTCCACTTTAACACTTCGTAAAATGCCACTGTTCAGAATTGTCATTGACAGGTTGTGGGCGTCTCATCAAACTGAAGCTACTTACGAAAAATCAGCCCGTTATTAATAATTCCAAAAAAGGGTCACGTACTGTGGACTATCATAATGGGACAACCTAATTAGCGCTGCAATCATCTTGATAGACAGAGGCCAGATACTTTTACTACTGGTTAGAATTATTATTAAATATTCGATTAGCGGTTTAAATATACGAACGTATATCTCTATGTCCTGATTAGATTAACCTATGTTTAATTGTGAGCTTGTCCTTTACCAAATTTCACTGTTCCCAAAAATAGTCATTAAGGCTTGGTTAACTCGGTTATTTACCATTTTACTATACAAACGACCGTGTATTGCTAATGTTGTTATATTGTTAATAGTACCTAGTAATTTTCTTTATTTATTATAAATTTGTTTACACATACACCTGTATTTTCAGGACTTATTTGAGGATGAGGACGAAGAAATTGTCGATTTGTTGTTTCGTCAACGTTAAGCCTTATAGGTTTATCGTGCAATTCCGAGACGATATTTTTGTATGTCCTCACACAGTGGTGCTATGTAAAATCGTCTAACAGTTATTCCTGCAAGTAAACTAACTTCGGGTACTTTCTACTTTCAGCATTCTGAACAACTAGAACTGAACTCTTGATGATTTAATTTATCGAATGGAAAATTTCACACTACCGTCATTTTGACTTCAACATGGACATTTTGAGTCCAAGTTAAATAGTCTTGTCTCGCCCACTCACACGACCACTTACCCGATCTTTATGTTTGTCTGTACCAACATGCTGAAAAACATGTTTTTACGTACCACGTCAGTACAGGTTAACAAATACAAAACAAATACGTCATCAAAGTTGGCCGAGCAAAAAAAGACGTATTTCTATTTTTCATCTTAAATTTATAACCTTATTTAGTTGTCAAGGTTATATTATTTAACAGACATTATTTATTTTACAATTGTGATAGTCACTTGGCAATAGTTTGACAACAACAATATTTCGTTTCGAGTTTCGACATAACCGCTATTTGTATTTCTCTCGTTCATAGTAAGTTTTTTTTATTACTTGTAATATTCCAGTCGCATTATGACCGTTTCTGGAATCTATTATTAACGACTATATGTTTGGACAAACGCATTTTTTTCAAAATAATTATTCACTGTCATTCAAAAATTTACAACCACGCTTTAAAAACCTAAAATATATAAAATTACATACATTTGCAAGATAATATAATGCTGAAAATTATTACTAGCTTGAATTTGTTATGAATTTGTGGCCAAAAATATAAAAATCTGCTAAATGTTCGGACCTGTCGAGAAACCTGTCGAGAAAAGTCATATTTCACAGGTGATTTCTGGTAGTTTTTGCGAATATTCGTTATTTTTAAACAAAAATGGGCTGTGGACGTGCGACTGATCAAAAATTGCGGCAGCCATTGTAAAAAAATACTGCAGTGGCAAAAAAATCCGCGAAGTTACGGAAGAATTGTGCTTTGAAAAGTCTTCTGTTGGGGACATATTATTAAAGCATTACCGCGAGACTGGAAATTTGGATGTAAAAGGTAAAAGTGCTGGAAGACCCAGACTTGTTACTGAAAGAATCCAAAGATTGTTGGTGAAAATTTGCAAAAAAAGTCCACGGAACACCTTAAAGGATATAACAGCGCAATGGAACTCTGAAACAGGAGAAAGGTTATCCCGGGAATGTTGCAGAAAATACATTCATTACTCTAGGCTCAGTTTTTATAAGGTATTACTATTTTATTTTTCAAATTTTTAAATTTTCAATTTTCATAAATGATCGGCTAAAGAAAAGCCTTTATTACCTGAGGCACAAAAAAAATCGACTGAATTGGGCCAAATCGAAGGTATCGTGGACCATAGAAGACTGGTCAAAAGTAATTTTCAGTGACGAGTCCAAATTTGGTGTTTGCGTAGGCGATCATAGAAAAAGAGTAATAAGGACAAAAAGTGAAGTCTTTCATAAGGACTGCCTTAAATGAACCGTAAAATTCCCGAAGGGTGTCATGATTTGAGGATGTACGTCCGCTAAAGGTTTGGGACAGTATGAGGTCATAGAGGGTACCGTCAACGCTGACAAATATATACAAATACTTACGAATAGCTTATTACCGACTGTTCAGGATATGTACCCATACAATAATTTCATAATATAAAAATGTGGCATAAGATAAAAATGGTTTTGAGAGATGATCCTCAAGGAACGGTCTCTACTTTAAAGGCAAAAATCGGCGAAATTTGGGACACCTTTTCACCAGAACTCTGTCGAGGCTTGGTTGAAACAATGCCTGCAAGAATTCGGGCCGTAATTAAGGCAAAAGGTGACGTAACATCTTATTAATACTTAAAATATTTTTTCCGAACATTGGTTGCCAGTTATTTTGTTACATTTTATTTGTTCTGTTAAGTTGTGACATTATTAATTTGTTTTTTTGAAAACATTAATTAAAATATAATTTTAAATTCATTAAGTTCTTATATAGGGTGTCCTCTAATTAATGGTACACATCAAAACCACATATTTCTTATGTCAAAATATTAGTAATTAACCAAACATACCTTGTCCAAAAGTTGATTATAACCAAGATACAGGGTGTCAAAGTTGAAATTTGGTTTTCCTTTTTTTTTTCAATAAATTCTGAATAAATAGGAATAATGGCACGAAATTAGATTCGGTGGTTTTTTGAGGCGAGAAAGTCTAATTCGTTCATACATTTGACGTCACTAATAGAGGGTGCCACCTATAGCACATCGAGCTTGTTTCAAAGGATACAACTATTTTGCGGTTCACTGTATCGCTTTGACTATTAAAGCCATCGATTCTTCTACATTTTTTACGTAAAAAGGGCCACTTTGTTGGAGTCTCTAGGATTAACCGTTTTCGAGATATTTACATTTGAAATTTCCTACGTGTCGTTAATCTTGATTCAGAGATAAATCGTTTTTTAAAGTAGGCCTTGTCTGAAACAAAATTAGAATAAAAACGAAATAAATTTGTTTACTGTCAAAGTCAAACTTTCACGTCTAGAATTTGCCCTTTTTTGTCGTCTTCAACAAATTGCTGACCCGAAGTTGTTAAACAAAGTACTGTTTACAGATGAAGCAACATTTACACGTAGAGGCGTAGGCGTTTTTAACTAGGAATAAACGTGCGTGGGATTTAGAAAATCCACACTTAGTATGCGAACGGCATTTCCAACACGAGTTTAAGATTAACGTTTGGTGTAGTGTTACTGATAATAATTTATTGGGTCCATTAGAACTACCAACTAATTTGAACTGCGAGTTATACCTCGATTTTCTGCAAACTCAGTTACACAATTACTTAGATGATCTTCCCCTACAGTTAAGACAAAATATGCTATTCATGCAGGATGGAGCTCCGGCACACTTTTCTAGACTTATAAGACAATATCTAAATACCACTCTTCCTGATCGCTGGATAGGTCGTGGAAGCCAGATGCCTTGGCCAGCTCGAAGCCCTGATTTTAATCCACTTGATTTCTGTGTATGGAGTTATATGAAATCGCTGGTGTATGAGCACGAAATCAACACACGAGAAGAGTTATGGCAGAAAATTAACAATGATGCGGTATCGCTTCGAAACGAAGAGTTATTTTTTAAAATTAGACGGTCGTTCAATAAACGAGTACCCAAGTGTATTGAGGTAAACGGACATCACTTTGAACATTTATTGCCGAAAGTAGACATGTTTATCAATTAATACTTCCGTCATTGTTATGATTGAAATAAAATATGTAATAATACATATTTAGCAAGTAAACATGTATTTATAGTAAAACTCTTGACTCTTCTTTGACAAAATCATCTCTCTGATGGATTTAATAATATTAAAGAGAACTTACTTTCTTGTAGTGTTACTTTCTTAATTATTCACATAAAATTCGTATTAGACTTATGGTACTTAATTTTCCGACTAATACAATAATATGAAATTTTCAATGTTTTTAATAAGCGCACAGATGAATTGAGACGCAAATATCCCGAAAACGGTTAATCCTAGCGACTCCAACAAAGTGGACGTCTTTGAGTGGATTTTTTACGTAAAAAATGTAGAAGAATCGATGTCTTTAATAGTCAAAGCGATACAGTGAACCGCAAAATAGTTGTGTCCTTTGAAACAAGCTCGGTGTGCTATAGGTGGCGTCCTCTATTAGTGACGTCAAATGTATGAACGAATTTGATTTTCTCGCCTCAAAAAAACCCCGAATTTCTAATTTCGTGCCATTATTCCTATTTATTCAGAATGTATTGAAAACAAAAGGATAATCAAATTTCAACTTTGACACCCTGTATCTTAGTTATTATCAACTTTTGGACTAAGGTATGTTTGGTTAATTACTATTATTTTGACATAAGAAATATGTGGTTTTGATGTGTACCATTAATTAGAGGACACCCTGTATACTGTCAGCTGCATTAGTCAAATTTTGCTTCATTAAACATAAAAACAGGCTAATACGCGAAAAATGCGTTTGTCGGACATATAGTTGTTAGGGCTCGTAGTAATAAGGAGCCACTTAACAAATTTTGACCCAAGTATGAATGACCTCCCCATAAAACTGACCACCACAAAAATGTTTTGCACTACGCGTCGCGTCGCCTCCGATCGATCGGCAATTTATCATTGGCCGCGCTCCAATTTCGGAGCAGCGACTCCCGTCACGTTAAACGCTTATTCCGTATTAATCAAGCATAAGGCCCTTTCGGTTGAGTCCCTTGGATTCGGCATGCCGCAAGTCTTCGTGCGGCGCGGATTAACATTAGCCGAAATAGGCGACGTAAATCACTGAATTTTCTTGCCAACTCGGAGCGCGACACGCTTAGCAATTAATAATTAATTTCCATTAGTCACGTACAGCAATGCTAAGCAAAGACGACTTGATCAGTCGGAGTGCGTACTTTACCATAAAATAAGCAAGGAATTAATTACATACTTCCACATCCACGTAGTAGAGTGGAAGTGCATTTAGTATCACTTGAAACAGTGGCGGCTTGTCAGGGGAGGCAGAGGAAGCAGTGCCTCCCCTGTGAAAATTACAAATAAGTTTTTTTTCTATAAACCTACCTACCTGTAATACTTGAATTACCTTTCGTTTTTAAATTCATATATCGGGTAAAAAATTAATTTCTAAAAATAAAAATATTAATAAACATATATACTAATGAAAAAAATTAAGGGGTCAAAAAATGTTTCCGAGTTTTTAGTGATTTTTCAGAAAGCTGTATCTCAGTGAAAAATGATCTTATCGAGGTCTAAAAAAAGCATTTTGAAGCTTCAAGTTTCTAGTTTTGAGATATTTCGGTAAAAAAATTTTTAGAGCTACATGTTTCGCTCAATTTTAGGAAGTAGTGTGAGAAGAAAATTTTGCGAATTTGTTTGCTTTTTTTTCAAGTCAACGAGCTTCGGAGCTTCGTCAAAGAGAGAAAAAAATTTTTCTAACTTAGCCATGCTATGGACCGGATAGCTTGTTTATTCAGCTTCAATTTGCTTTTTCTTAAATCTCGATACGACCATTTGTTGCTGATATATCGAACTTCAAATCAAAAAGGACTCTTTTGTCTTTGATCGACGATATCTCAGCAACCAACGGTGCACAGAAAATCTAAGGGCAGTTCTGAAAATTGGATTATACCCCCTACAAGGTTCTGCGGCGATTTTTGAGGAGAATTTTTTTTTATCCTTGGCATGAATTTGAAAAGCAGGAAAAAACGGGTAATTGATGGTTTTTCAGAACATCAACGGATGAAATTCAAATTTTCATGAAATTATTAATGTTGTGTGTGCCTTTTACAGTTGAATATACCCCCAAAAACCATGCAAAGTTACATTACGATCTAACGAACTGTTTTCTTTTTGCAAACGGTCAAACTTTGGAAAAAATTAAAGCATCAGGTTTTTTGAGCTTAAACATGTCCTGATCATGGCTAAAGTGAAAAAAAAAAATTCGAACTTACTCACGATTTTTTCCGCAAATACCGTTGAAATTTACAAAAATAAAAAAAAAAAACAAAATTTTTTTTTGAAAATTGAAAAAGAAAATTTTTAAGGGCTTCCAAAACTTGAAAAAATTTTGATTTTCACTACCGTCGGCATTAGCATTACCCAAAGCGTACCACGTGGAGGTTGTACGATCGGATTTGCTGTTTTTTTAGGTGTTCAGTTACCACGAAAATCGATCAGAAGTTTGTCTCCTAAGCAAGTATGAATCAGGGTCGAAACGCGATTTGGACCATCAACTTTAATTTAAATTAAATTAAAAATTGATGGTCAAAAATATCAGACAAACAGACCTAAACACACACACACATACACAGACGTGTGTGTGTAAAAAGCGTAAATTCCAAAAAAGGTATTCCACTCTTCATCATTCGAAGAATAAGTTTCACTTCGGTCATCACTTATTATTTCTACCGCCAGAACCGTTCCTTGATACCACTTGTTTTCGTTCCACATTTTTACTTTACCGCCTACAAATATTCTTTTTTCTTCGGCTTTTAGTTCTGCTGAAGACACAACATTTTTGCTACCATCACTCCACATAACTAGCACATCCATTTTAACTAGATTGTATCACTTAATATGAGAAATAACCGGCGTGAAATATACAACGTAAAGAACTGAATATAGGTTATATTTACTACTAATGAAATTATACACGACACGTGGTTCACACAAACTAAGGTATCGTAACATGTTACTTTGTGTAGTTCATACAAACTAATTTATCTTAACTTACGTTACTTTGTGTGGCCTGCAATGAAACAAATGGTAAGATACGTTTTACGCGCAGTTGCTGGTTCTCCAAAAGTATAATGAATACAGATACAATACATTGTCTGGTGAAAGAGCACCAAAAATTATGCCTATAGGTCGCGTAACTCAATTTTTGAAATTTTGTCAGATACGATACTTTGTCTGGAGACCGACGATATTTTCAAATATCGTCTAACTCAGAAACACCCCTGGAAATAGCAACAAGAATTATTGGTTTTCATTCATTTACTATCAGAAACGTCCACGAGATATTCCTTCAGGGGTATCTGCCACCGTTCATAGTGCAGACACATATGAAATATAAAATGAAATTACACTCGAACCCCTCTTAATTCACCAAATCCGTGCATCATCACCTCGCTTAAGTAGCGAAATTTAGTCTCGCTTAAGTCGCGATCATAACGTCAACTTCTTCGTGTTTTAGCTGCAAAAAAGAAATATTTAGAGATATACCACAGCACTTGTTATAACGAAAAATGAGCCAACTGAACAAAAAAATAAACGTAAGTATACCCAGTCGTGCGTGACAAAGTTCAATTTTCCACTTGAATGAATATTTTAAAGGTTAAATATTTTTAAAAGACACCTAACCAATTTTAAAGGTTAGGTGTTCATATTTAATGTATTACACAATAATTTTTTTCAAAAAAAAAAATGTATTCATGCGAGAATCCAATTTCTAAACGTAGTTCTAAAACTTTTACAGGCGGCGACTTAACCGGGACGGTTTCGCGACATAATAGAGGGAATCGTGGTGAAATAAGAGAGGATGTGAATTAAGCGAAGGTGAATTAAGAGGGGTTCGAGTGTATATTATTATTCAAAACTCAATCTTACATTGATATCAGAATCGGGGGTACATTTTTAAGGGGTGTCAACCCCAAAGCCTTTTTTCGGGATCAACGACCTCCAAAAAGCAAATACTAGTATGTTTCGTTGGAATTTAAGAATGATTGTATAGCCTATGGAGATCGTCTTATAAAGGGTGATTCAAATTGAATTTCCACATTACAATCTAAAATATTTTTGATACGCCACTGTATTTGTCAACGGTAACGTCAGATTTGTAAACTAGAAACATAAACAAAAATAGTCATGGAGCAATATACGACCGAACAACGTGTTAAAATTCTCCAAGCCTATTATGAAAATGACCGATCGAGGAAACGTGCATTTCGTGCTTTACGTGAATATTTTGGCGCGCAAAATCGACCTTCTGAGAAGACAATTTGGAATGTGGCCAAAAAATTCGAGCAAACTGGATCCGTAGCTAACATCAAAACCCCTCGGCATGCTCGTAGAGGTCGTTCGGAACAAAATATTGCCATTGTTCGCGAAAGTGTGACCGAAAATCCAAACACATCGATTCGTCATCGATCGCAGCAAGTGGGCCTTACGTATTCCACTACACAGCGAATTTTAACAAAAGATTTGCAGTTACACCCATACAAACTCCAAATAACACAGGAATTGAAGCCTCGAGACCATCAACAGCGCCGTGTGTTTGCAGAATGGATCCGAGAACAAGGGGTAAATTTTGGAATGAAAATCATCTTTAGCGATGAGGCACATTTTCACGTTGGTGGCTTCGTAAACAAGCACAAATGCCGCATTTGGGGAGTGGAAAATCCAATAGAGATTGTTCAAACGGCAATGCATCCTCAAAAGGTGACTGTTTGGTGTGCTTCTTGGTCCGGAGGCGTAATTGGCCCATTTTTTTTCGAGGATCATGCGGAGAACGCTGTTACGATTACTGGCGTTTGCTAACATGATAACAGATTTTTTCTGGGAGCAGTTGGAAGTTATGGGCATCGAAGATCTCTGGTTTCAACAGGACGGTGCCACCTGCCACACAGCAGGAGAAACAATACAATTACTGCGCGGCAAGTTTCCAGGTCGCATTATTTCACGTAACGGCGACACCAATTGGCCGCCGCGCTCATGTGATTTAACCCCCGCAATTTTTTTCTTTGGGGGTATCTGAAAAGCAGAGTGTACAAGAATAAACCGAACACCATTGCAGATCTGAAACAGGAGATCAGACGCGAAATAGCCGGCATAGAACCTGATTTGTGCCGCAGAGTAATCGAAAATTTTCAAAAACGGATTACGTCATGCCACGTGAGCCACGGCGGTCATTTACATGATATCATCTTTCATACATAATTGTAATGAACTAACCTCAAAGGGCAAATAAATATTGTTTATATTTTTCAACTTCTCCGTGTTCTTTTTAATACCTTTTATGTGGAAATCCAAATTGAATCACCTTTTATAAGATCTTCTGGCGCACCTAAGGTTAATTAGGTTTAGAAAGATATAAGTTTGGCCCGACCTCCGGAGCCACCCTGTATACTGTTCAGCGTACGCCGGGCAATGTGACTAATTTTCTGCTTTCTGCCTCTCACAGGTGACGTGATGGACATGATGGCCCTGACCAACTCCGCCATCAACTTCATCCTCTACTGCACGATGTCGCGTCAGTTCCGGGTGACCTTCCGGGAGATCTTCCGGATGCAGGAGGTCGCGCATTTTTTTTCGTTCGGGAGGCGCCGGAGGCAGCGCCGACGACCACTTGACCGCCGAGACGAAGATGTCGCTGGTGTAGCAGCGGGGGCGGCGGCGGCGGCGACGGCACTCCGGCAGCCGGCAGACGGACGAGACTGAGCTCGAGACGACGCATTGTGATATTAGCATAGTGGAGGACGAGATCGCGTCCGAACGGACTAAACGGGGCGGTTCGGAAGGGGCGTGGAAGTCGTGAATTTGTCGAAAATACTAGTCCAATAGGCAGGGAGCTAAAATAATCAAAAAGTGTTCTTGATACATATAGGGCTAGTTTTGACGGTTCTCTATGTATTGTAACGTTTTATTTATTTCGGGTTCGTGAGGGGTGAAAAATTAAAATCGCACTTTTAAACTAACGCTATTTATTTAATAAATACAACTACGGACTAAACACTACGTAACTACACTAATTTATTTTTATACAATTTATATTAGAGCGTTGTACGGAGAGCGCGCCGTTCACATGATTCAAATAGAGACTACTGTCCCGCGTCGAGTGCGGGCATTTTATATGCATCCTGGATGGCTTCCAGTAAAGGCCGGATGAACCCAGATCAGTATAGAAGCTCTCCCGAAGGTACGAGGCGCCTTCCGCCCGCATCGGCCGTCGGTGAGTCACCCTTGTTTACCGGTGGCGAAATCATAGCCCGGCGGCTAATCTCAGGCGGCGACATCATAGCCCGGCGGCTAGCCTCAGGCGGTACGACTCGGCGGATTCCGCAACAGTATTTTTTGCGTAGAACACAATATGCGCGGAGTCCGTAGAACTGAAACCGTCCGCTAATTTTGTAAATTAACAATTTGTGAAAAAAATAAATATATTTTTTTTCACATTTTCGCTTATATATCCGTTCCTTGGCATATTTTATATAGCATATGCATTTGAGAAGTTGTAGCCTATTGAATTTCCAAAGTGTTAAGCCCTCCCCGAGGTCTCCAAGTGCTACTGTTACCTTTCAAATGATTGCTGAAGTTGAAAAAAGTACTTTTTTTACACTATTTTTTTACTTCGAAAGTAGGGCGACTATGATCATGAAATTTGGAGGGACTGCTACTTGTAGTATGAAGCTACAAAAAAAAATCAGCTCGATCCGTTAATCACTTTTCGAGTAATTAACGATCGAATTTTTTTGCAAGCCTTAATCAACAATTACGCCATTTCTTTGTTTATTGTACGATATTGACCGGGTTGGGCTAGCAAGATAAAGATAAACAAAGAAATGGCGTCATTGTTACTCGAAAAGTTATTAACGGATCTAGCTGAAATTTTGTAACTTACTAAAATAAAATTAAAATACTACAAATAGCAGTCCTTCCAAGAAATTTCATGATCATAATCGCCCTACTTTCGAAGTAAAAAAATAGTGAAGAAAACACATTTTCAACTTCAGCAATCATTTGCAAGTTAACAATAGCACTTGGAGACCTGGGCTTAACTTTTGGAACTTACTTTTTGGGCTTAAAATTTTGGAAATTAAATAGACAACAACTTCTTAATTACATACATATGTATATGCTATACACGGTGTCAATTTGTATTTGTATCAAAAACGAACATCATGTAATATTGCGTAAACTAATGACAGTATCAAAATTTGGCGAAACACGTCAATTTATATATCAAGGGGGACAAGTTTTGAGGCATTTGTTGTCGTATTACTTTCAACCCCCTAACCCCCGGGCACCTACCCCTAATATTTTAAATGACAACCCCTAGTTAACCTCATGAATGTCTGGAATGTATTTAATTTCTAACTTGAAATAATGCAACTTCTAAAAGTATGATAATGAAATACTCAAACTCTCACGTTCAATTGAATCTGGTTGAGTTTTGAATACAACTGATTTCAAGTGACCCCATAGGAAGAAATCGAGAGGTGTCAGATCTGGTGACCTAGGTGGCCATTCAACCACTCTCTTACTGAGCGCACATAATGAGGAGGTGCTCCATCCTATTGGAAGTGCAGCAAATGTTCATCTAGAGCAATATTTCCATTGGCGTCTCTTTGATTTTCCACCTCATGAATTATAAGAGGCTCTATAGCTCTGTCTAACATTTCGGCATAGATTTCACCATTTAGTTCACCACGAGGTTCGAAGACGGCCAAAAAATTTAAATTATTTCGTATTTTGTAGCGGTGAAATGTCAATAAACGAAAGAATTTGGTACCTAGTTTTTCAGCAAATATTTTTAAATGAATGATGTGACTGACATGACGGGTCAGTGACTGCTAACCTCTTTTAAAAGTTGCATTATGTAAATTTAGAAAATAAATACATTTCACATATTCGTTGTATAAGAAACTCAAAAATGGCAAAAGAAATAGGAGTTGCCATTTAAAATTTTAGGGGTAGGTGCCTTAGGGGTCAGGGTGTTGAAAGTAATACGACAACAAATGCCATAAATAAAACAAATGCCATAAAAAAAAAACAAATAAATTGATGTATTTCGCCAAATTTTGATACTCATTAGTTTAGGCAAAATTAAATGCTGTTCGCTTTCAAATTGACACCGTGTATAATATATGCCAAGGAACAGAGACATAAGCGAAAATGTGAAAAAAGACGTTTTTTTTTTCACAAATCGTTAATCTAAAAAATTAGCGGACGGTTTCAGCTCAACGGAACCCACGCATTGTGTTCTACGCAAAAAAAAAACAAAGTAAACCGTCAAAACTAACCCTATATGTTTCAAGAACACATAAAAGT
Source organism: Aromia moschata (assembly GCA_029963805.1). NCBI lineage: Eukaryota > Metazoa > Arthropoda > Insecta > Coleoptera > Cerambycidae > Aromia > Aromia moschata. The sequence continues at coordinate 190,039 of JAPWTK010000072.1, read as the reverse complement.
CTCTGCCTACTGGACTGTACGGGGGTTCCGAAAATCGATGCAAATATACACTCAGCCAAAAAATTAAGGGGGCAGAACGATTTCTAAATTGTTTAGTGATCTTTGAAAGGCTGTTACTTCGTGAATAACACAGGTCTACAAAACCTTTTTTTTTTCTATATCTGTGGGGAATTTGGCGACCTTCTTCTCTATTAGTTTTTGTTTTTTTTTGAGTTTAGGTCCGGGAATGAACAACAAATAGTTGATTTTTGCCAACGTTTCAGAGATTTAGGTTTTTCTCCTTCTTCAGGGCTTATTTTTTTTCTGCTCTAACTGCTTCTGAAATAAACCTATCAAATCTGAAGTATTTTTTTGTGCTGAAACCGAATTTTTAGTAGATTCTCAGTAAATCCCGATTTTTTGTTGTCAAAATCGTTTTTATGCGAAATATATTTTTTTAAATATTAATCATTTATTAACCAAACATGTCATTTTCTCAAGTATTTTTAAGTGCTGAATACGATACCGTTGTCAAAATTTGTGCTAGATCCTTCTATTTCCTATAAAATGAGAATTTATGGTGAAAACAGACCAAAAATGGAAGAATTTGTGTTTTTCAAGAAAGTATTACCTGACATGTCATTTCCGAAGTATGTTTACGATCATTTCTTCTCAGTAAAATTCCCTATAAATTTATATTACTTCAGAAATATTTACTGGGTCGTAAGGATTCCGACTTTCTTATCTATGTTGTACTTTCTGATCAAGGCCCGAAGTAGCTGATTCCAGGAAACCTGCAATAGAAAGCAGATTGGCAAAGCAAGCTGGCAGCAACAATAAATACATTTTCAGAAGCAATCGAACCTTTATTTTTATGTTAACCAGGATAATTTTAACATTATATTAATTGTAGTAGAACCATTTCAACTTTTCAAAATAATTTTTGATGTCATGATCATGAGATCTAGCACAAATGTTGACAACGATATCGTATTCAGCGCGTAAACACACTTCGGAAATGACATGTCTGGTCATACGTTCTTGAAAAACACAAATTCTTCCATTTTTCGGCTGTTTTTCACCCTAAATTCTCATTTTATAGGAAATGGAAGGGTATCGCACACATTTTGAGAAATGGATTGTATTCAACGCTTAAAAATACTGCAAAAATGACATGTCTGGTTACAAAATGATTAATATTTAAAAAAAATTCGCATAAAAAGTTAAAAATTCGGTTTCAGCACAAAAAAATACTTCGGATTTGATAGATTTCGTTCCTGGAGCAGAAAAAAACATTTTCTTTGTAGACCTGTGTAATGGTCGTATCAAGTTTTTTTTTTTTAAATCATCTTGAAGCTTGAAATGTCTAGTTTTGAAATCTTGATGAAAACAATTTTTGTGCATTACTCTCCTAATCAATAGAAATAACACAAAGGATGCAACATCTTCTACAATATTATCTTTTTTTTGTTCATCTTTTTTATCTTCATTACTATAAAAGATATACTATTTTATTTAAAGCATAATAAATTCTCTAAATTAACTCACGCGTTATGAGCATCTCTGTAATCAATTTCACACCAAGTTCAACACCTACGTGATTAAATTTATTGATTAAGTATTAGGCATCGTTGGAACGAGAAATCAGAATACTTTTGAAATGGCACAACATCAAAATGGCTGCCAATTCTGGACATATTGTATAATTATAATTATAAATAAATAATTCACCACTAGAATTTTATAATATGAATTAATTTGACTATCAGTGGTTAGTCTACGAATGATTGATAGAGAAATTATATAAAAGACAGTCTACCCTAATTGAGAAGTTTTATGAAGACACAGCATCTTTAACTATATAAATGTCTGCAATTTATAAGAATAACAAACAATAATTGAGTCTAATGCATATGTAAATACACCAAACAGAAAAGTCAACACCTACTGTCTGTACCTAGCTTATTTTTTTGTCTATAATAGTATTGTAATTAATATTTATATATAAAATAAAATATTTTCTATAATATATGACTAATAAAAAACGTAGTGGTTTTTTTTCGAAATATCTCACTATTACCGTTTCTACACAAAAACAAAAATCATACTGAAATTGTTTTATTCTTATGGATATTTACATTTTTTATGTATAGTAAATATGATAGTAAGTATAACACAGCTACACAAGAAAAATCATGATCCTGGATATTGACCTTGGCATCCATATGTATTTTTCGATGCTAAATTCGAATCCAACCTCAATACACCCTCAAAATTTTGAGATACAGTGATAAAATAGGGTAAAATCAACCCTGATATATGATGACAAGAAGTACGTGGAGAAATTACTCCTGATTATGAATTAGTTTGCATAGGTTGGTTGTTTTAGATATAACTATTGTCATGAGAAGAAATTTATTCTGAGGGTGAAAATCGAGTAAACTACGGGTTGAAAGGGGTAAGAAATGAAAATTTGACAAAATACTCAATTTTTATTCCAAGAATATATTTCTGGGGGTTTCGAGGTTGCTGATTTCAAATTTCAACATGCCAAAAGCAAAAAAATGTACCCCAGAGGTGAAAATAGAGTGTAACAGGGGTGCGAAAATTTGTTTGTGATAAAATACACAACTTTTATTCCAAAATTATATTTCCTGGGGTTCTGGAGGTTGCTGATTTCAAATTTTTACATGTCCATAGCATGAAATTTGTTTCAAGTGTGAAAATTGAGCAAAATAGAGGTTGAAAGGGGTGCACAACGTTAATTAAACAATATACGCAACTTTTACGCCAAAAGTCTGTTTCCAGGTGGTTTTGAGGTTGATGCTTTCAAATCTCAATATGCCAAGAACAGAATATTTATTGCGGACATGAAAATCCTGTATAAAAGAGTGTAAATTTGATAAATCACGGAATTTTTTCATTTTTATTTTCATGTCCGCAAAAAAATATTCTGTTCTTGGCATATTGAGATTTGAAAACAGCTTTCGGCGTAAAAATTGCGTATATTGTTTAATTAACGTTGTGCACCCCTTTCAACCTCTATCGAATCAAAAACGCGTGTTCGGGTGAACTGCTCAGATTGCTCGGATCGCTCCGAGGCGTATTCCCGAACGAATCTATTCAAACGACCACTTTACGACCGTCGCCAATTTCAGTTCTTCTCTTCAAAACTTCTTCTCTCTGGACTTCTCTTGAAGTTGGTAGTAATACGAAGAAATTTCCGCAGCTAATGTCAGAGCGAATGAAGCTACCAACTTTAAGAGAAAAACCGTATTTTTTTCGAGAATTAATTCTTCCATTCTTTCGTTTGCTCAAGCTTGAATAACCCTTAAACTACTACATTGTTGAGAAACAAGCACATACCATAGAGATTTGTATTACTAGCCGATTATACCACGACTATACCCAACTCCAAAGTATGATGCCAACGTTACAAGTACGTGTACGAACGTCGGACACTATAGTTCACTCGATTCTATTTTATTCAGGAGGAAAAATACATGGAAATATATCCTTGCGACTATCAGATTTGATGATTTTCATAGTTTTTTGAGCGTATCGAACGTTTTCAGTGATTTTTAACATGTAAATCCCATAAGAAACTTCCGGCGCTTTGCGGCACGGGAAAAAAGGTTCCTATCGCGGCAGTTTTGGTTTCCGCACAAGTTTTTAGGTACCCAGAACTGATTTTCACACGGCCCGCTGAGAAAAAACGAAAAAAAAAATATATTAAGGTCCACCCTAGTAGTCACATCATGAGCGTTGTTAATAATGTACATACATACATATAACCTGTATTAATATGCAGACAGCAGTTTGGGTTAGATTTTCTCAATGAAATATTATTACATATGTCTGTTATTTATATTCGCAACATCACAGTGCTAGGGCAATTTATTTTACGCGACAGCAAACCGGATAATAAGTATATTTTATGCGTTTTTTGCATCTCACTAAGTTCAAATGGCATACACAGAAATGCCGACAATTCATTTAACAATAATTGTACATGTCGCGTTAAAATTTAATGACACTCACACTGGTGTCAACATAGCACCAATGAAATCGTGCCCTTGCATGACAATTGCATAAATAAAAGCTCATTTTGATGATGCAATCATACAGGCACACAAAAAAAAGTAAATAAAAGCCGAGTGCTAGAAGGCAGATCTATTTATTCCCATGCATTTTGACCCCCCTGAACACATATCCGATGTCCGTTTTGTCCGATTAGCTTTTGAATTGTTTCCAACCTCAAAAAAAACCTTAAGAATACCCGAAAAATCTCAAACAAGTAAATAAGAAGCCTAAATGAGGTGATCACTGTATATATCTATATATAGTGATCACTATATACAGTGAGGTCCATAAGTAACGGATAAATTCATTATCTACGTAATTTACAATTTATGAGTAAAATCCTGAAACACGTCAATTTCTAATTCTAGAATGACATTTTTTGAGCATAATTTTATACCTCCCCCTCCAACCCCCTTGGAGTAACAGCTACCCCTTAATATTTAAATGGAACGAGGGTGCGTGTGAGCTCATTTGAAAGGGTTCTTAATTATCTATTCAGCAATATAGGGTTTTTTAATTTTGTATATTTTTCATCAAGAAAATTAAATTTGATGATTTCAAAATTATTGTCATGAAATGTATACAATCCAGTGCCTATGTAGCAAATATCTGTCAAATCTGACGTTTTTAGTTAATTTTGTGTCAACATTCAACTTAAATGTATCGGTTTCCCCTAATACGCTGCGCAAAATACCCAACAAAAAGAAAGAAGTAAAAAGGGTTTCTTTTTACATATCAGAAAAAAATATACATTTAAATTTCTTTATTTGCTACATCTGTGAAAACTTATTATTCTATTATGTTATTTATCGCTGTTTTTTTTTTTGATGAAGCAACATTCGTCTTAGTAAACATAGTCAACAAACACAACTGTAGATACTGGAGTACAGAAAATCCACATTGGATGATGGAGGCCAATACTCAATATCCTGAGAAGGTGAACGTTTGGGCTGGAATTATAAATTCTCAAATTATCGGACCATATTTCTTTGATGACACATTAACTGGCGCGCGTTACTTGGATTTCTTGCAAAATTTCTTAGTTCCAGAGTTAAGAATGCTTTTCCCAGATGATGACAACCCCAATGAAATTGATAGAAATATTTGGTTTCAGCAGGACGAAGCCACACCACATTTTTCATTGGAAGTAAGAGCCTATCTGAATCAAGTGTTTCCCAAGAGATGGATCTGTAGACGCGGTGAAATTGAGTGGCCTGCTCGTTCTCCCGATTTGACCCCGCTTGACTATTTTTATGGGGTTACTTAAAACCGAAAGTCTACTTCAACAGATCAAATAACGTAGAAGATTTAAAAGACAGAATAAGGCAATAAATTTATCAAATCACCCCGGAAACAATACAAAATGTTTTAGAAGAATTTCAGCAACGCCTCCATTATTGTCAAGAAGCAACGGGTGCCCAGTTTGAAAATTTGATTTCAACTGTTCTTCTGTTCTGTTTCATGTTTTTTTCTTTGCTTATTAACATTAAAAATGTAATATTTTTCAATAAAAAAAATTATAGAAATTAAAAAAATCTTATGTTGCCTGGATGGAGAATTCAAAACCCGTTCAAATGAGCTATCACACGCACCCTCGTTCCATTTAAAAATTTTAAAGGGGTAGCTGTCACTCCAAGACGGTTGGAGAGGGAGGTTAAATTATGCTCAAAAAAATGTCATTCTACGTAGAATTAATAATTGACGTGTTTCAGGATTTTACTCATAAATTGTAAATTACGTAGATAATGAATTTATCCGTTACTTATGGACCTCACTGTATGTAATTTGAGGTACCAAAGCTGAATATGAGGTCACAATTAGCTGATCAGTTATGAAAACACACCTTAAGAATGCTCGAAAAATCTCAAACAAGTAAATAAGAAGCTTAAATGAGGTGATCACTATATATATCTATATATAGTGATCACTATTTCTGTAATTTGATGCACCAAAACTGAATATGAGGTCACAATTAGCTGATCAGTTATGAATTTTGACATAACCTAAAAAAAAAAAACACCTAAAAATGCCGAAAAATCCAAAACAAACAGATTAAAAGCTTAAACCAAAAATGTTAAACCTAACATAACCTGAGACAAGAACTGTTAAATTCCTAAGGCAAGAACTATTAAGGTTTAGAGTTATTTGTGTAAAGTTATTGCCTTATGTTTTGTTAGATCTAGAGTTCTTGGTTTAAAGTTCTTTGTGTAAAATGATTGCCTTGGTTTAATAGATTCGATGTTCGAATTATCGAAAAGAAATCAACGATAAAATAAAAAATATTTCTTACTATCTAAATAACATATTCTAAGACAATAACTTTACACAAAGAACTGTAAATCAAGTACTCTAAACCTTAATAGTTCTTGCCAAAACTTAACAGTTCTCGTCTTAATTTATAATAGGTTTATGTTTTTTTTATTTGACGTTCTTGTCTCAACTTATGTTAGGTTAAGACTTCTTGTTTAAAGTTCTTGGTATAAAGCTCTTGTCTTAGGTTATGTTAGGTTTGAATCTTTTGGTTAAAGATTGTAAATTATTTGCTTTGGATTTTTGGTCATTTTTTAGGTGCTTTTGAAGGGATGACTCAGAAAGATTTCCTGAGGTTGGATGAACTCTTTTTGACTGAAACTGAGTCGTCTGTCTCCTTAAAATACACTTTTGCGTCCCATCACCCTGTTTTTTTTATCACCTCCAAAACATTTTTGAGTGGATGAAAATTCCTCCCAACAAAAAGTCAAACCACGCAAAATCCAGCGTAAATGCAAATGGGTGACTTACGGGTTTGGAAATGGGTTGCAAAGATGGTACAGTGACCAAATACACAGAACTTATTGAGGAGGTTTTAATGTGTGCCGACATGAAGTTTTTACCCGATAATCCATCCTGTAGGTCTCTGAAATTGCTGTCAAAATCTTGCGAATTCAAATTTCGACATGGGGTTGCTTTTTGGGGTGTGGGCGACGAAGTCACAACGTGGCGTCTTCAGGGCGTTAAAACCAACCCTGTAGGCTACCGAAAATTAAAAACCGCATGTCTCTAACTCGAATAGAACGCAAATGGCGCTAATCTAAAAAATGTTACGCTAATTTTGACGAGCAGTTTATCTTGAACCTCATCGACGAAGTTAGAATTCATTTTCGGTACATCTGGAAATGCCAGAAAGTCACCATTATTTTAGATGTGTTTAGATCCTTAAAAACCCCAAGAAACACATTTTCAGCTCTATATTATTTATTAGGACGTCCGTTATTTACCAACTTGGTTTTTTTTTCGCAGCGCCCCCTAAATTTTTAGTTTAAGACCTAAAAAAAATTATCAGACCCATATAAGCCCTTAATATTCATATTAAACCCTGCCACAAAGACGATACATTTCCGATTTAAATAACATGGGGTTTCGGCACGTTTTACATTTAATTTTTTTTTCTCCTGAGCAAGTTAATATACAGCGATGAGAGACACATATTTTTGTAGGAACTTGAACGTTCTACAAAAAAGCTCTCTTATGATTTTTCAATAAATTCAATTGTTTAAAAGTTATTCAAGGTTGAATTTGAACTTATAGTAATTTTTTATATTTTTTTTACTTTGCCGCAAAATTATCATTATGTACATATATATAAAAGTAAATTGTTTATTGCGAAAAATATCTAATTTTACCTGTATTATAGGTAGAGTTATTGTAAAAAATTCAGATAATTAAAAAATAATGTGACGACGATTTGAGTTAAGTTCAAAATTTTACAATTTATCGGGAAAAATGTGACAGATTAAACAAATTTTTTAGCATATTGATTAACAAAATTTATACACTGTATACGTTCCTTTTTGGTATACATTGTATACGTTCCATTCTCGTATACTGCACCTTTAGCCGCAACTGCTCCGAATGAAGATCTTGAATTCATTAAAGCAGTATACAAATATCGAACAATCGATCAACGATTATATTATCGGAAGCAGTTTTAGCAAAATTCAGAAACCATTTATGGTATTTGAGTTCCGAAGCAGCGACTTCTTTTTTTCGAGGAAAATATCTCTTCTGACGTAAAGCGAAAAATGGTGGAGGCTTTGAGATCAAGTGATGAGGATCAGTTTGGCTTTCATAAACACTTTATTTTAAATTCAGATGTTTTTAAATGGTTTCTCAACAAAAACGTTGATTGGTTTTATTAATTCTAACTCTGTTAAATTTTTTGAAAGATTTGGTTTTGATACAAACTTTCCTCAATTAGATGGTAGTACATGGTCAGATAATCCAGATTATTTGAGAGGGTTAAACCACTACGAGTGGTCAATGATACTGCAGAGGGAGCTGTCAAATTGACTGAAGACTATATTAATACTCCAGCTAAGCACGAAGATCAAAAACAATATGTTATTCAAATTGTGAGTAAAAAAAAATTCCAAATGCCACCAAAGAATGTTTAATAAAATAAATTTTGTAAATCAATATGTTAAATCTGTCACATTTTTCCCGATCAATTGCAAAATTTTGACCTTAACTCAAATAGTCAGTCACATTATTTTTTTAATTATCTGATTTTTTTACAATAATTTTACCTATAATACAGGTAAAATTAGATATTTTTCGCAATAAACAATTTACTTTTATATAGATAATGATAATTTTGCGGTCAAAGTAAAAAAATCTAAAAAATTACTATAAGTTCAAATTCAACCTTGAATAACTTTTAAACAATTGAATTTATCGAAAAATCACAAGAGAGCTTTTTTGTAGAGCGTTCAATTTCCTACAAAAAATATGTGTCTCTCATCGCTGTATATTAACTTGCTCAGGAGAAAAAAAAATTAAATGTAAAACGTGCCGAAACCCCATGATATTTAAATGGGAAATGTATCGTCTTTGTGGCAGGGTTTAATATGAATATTAAGGGCTTATATGGGTCTGATAATTTTTATTAGGTCATAAACTAAACATTTAGGGGGCGCTGCGAAAAAAAAAACAAGTTGGTAAATAACGGACACCCTATTATTGTTAGTTCTCCCAAAACGTTTAATAGGCCACTCACATAGAAGCACCCTATATATGTTATTATAGATAATAATATTGTAGATAAATAAAATAAAATTGTCTAATAAAAAAAGTTTTAGTTATGAAAGTGAATTATTTTTGTGGAGTATCTGATCGTTGTAAAAAAAATAGTATGTGCAACTTGTGTAAAAAAGTGTTTCTGGAATTCTCTATACGGGTTCTCAAACAAATATTCACTTCTCTTTCAAAAAATGCATTTTATGGCACCAGTTACATAAGTAACTAATATTTAATAGCATCACCGATGACGCTATTATGATATAATGAATGAAGTGATACCACCACTCAATTATATTGATATAAAAACTATAACGGAGTGTTTTAATGAATTTTAAACACTCTTGATATTTGTCGTTATGCACTTGGCAGCAGCAAATCCTAAGTTGCTCTGTTGTATTACTTGATATTTATTGACAATTTGAAATTATCTGGACCTTACATTGGCTTTAATAGTGGTTTGTGTCTTTTTTGAGCTTCAAACTTTTATCTTGTATTGAAAAACTGTTATTTTCAGAACAATCAGTGTTACTGGTTGTCAGACTTCCATTTGCGAAACGTCAAAACAGTTAAGCAGTGCGGCCAACAGTTAGTAACATCTTTAATACGCAAGAACGAGACACTAATGGTCCACTGCTACCATTGACAGCTATTAGAAAGATAACACTAGCAGACAAAATTTAAAAATGTCGTGTCTTTTGGATAGGATTCTTCAAGTACCATGTATTTTTGCATGCTGAAACTGAATTTGATATTAAAAAACACGTCCACTGTATGGATGTTGCGCAAAAGACGATTTTGCGTAGAAGACGAGTGACAACAAAAAATTCTAACTATATCCACTGGAGACGATTCTGGGACCTGGTGGTAGGATAATAGTCATGCATCATGCAAATTGAAAAGTTTTTCCATTGTTTTTTGATATGTTGTAGCCATATTTCATACAAGAAAATGTATCTGAGTCGCAGATACAGAGGAAAATGAACTACAAGTGGCAAAAATCATGTTTCGTGTCATTTATTTAGTGTCATATCTGTGAATCTGTCTGTCTGTCTGTCTGTGTGTTTGTTTGCCTGTGTTCTTGTTTCTGTTTATTCTCCACACCTCGGCCAATCATATGTGTACTAATTTTTCTGCTTACCACTTTTCCTCTTTTTTTTTGACTGCTCACTTTTCCTCTTTTTCCTTGCTGATCATCTTCTTTCATTAACTGATCTGATAGTAATGATAGTGCATTACTATGACCCTACCATCATGTCCCAGAAACGTCTCCAGTGACAATAGGTAGAATAATCCCTTTTTGTCACTCATATAATCGTCTTTTATGCAAAATCTACACGGTGAACGCGTTTCTTAATATCAAATTCAGTTTCAGCATGCAAAAATATTTCGAAATTGAGGCATCCTATCCACAAGATACGACATTTTTTAATTTTGTCGGCCAGTGTAATTTAAATGTAACATTAAAATATTAGTTAAAGCTACAGTCCAATTTATTGTTTTAGCGTTAGCCCTAAACTTGAATGTGTCTACCTATGGTTAATTCTATATCACGAAAAGCAAAACACAATGAACTTTTAAAATCCCCTAGAAAGCGCAATCCTACCAGTATGGTTAGAAATACTGTCTTCGCGTCGGTTTTTATTTTGTATGAAGTGTATAAAAGTGGTAAGAAGTGTAAAGAAAGAAACACAACTCTCGTTTGCACCAATACGCGGGGCTCACTCGCATATCGTGCCATATTTATTAAATAAACATTTAACAATGCCTTATTACTACAACTTTTGACCCTGTTAATAATAATGATCGTACAGGGTGTCTCAGTGTACGTGTATGCTGAATTTATTTAAGTCAACATCGAGTTAGAAAGCGGGAAAACCAAAATCGTAGCTAGTTCTTTACTCCAGAAACCTAAAACGAAAAACAAATACAATGTCAACAGCTGAAGACTAACTATGATTATTTGTTTACAAGTAAAACAATGTATTATCTGTCGAAGCCTGCTTGGTTGAGAAGACAAAAAATATGTTTGAAAATTATTTCAAACCAGACACAAGACAAATACAGTTTCAAAGTCCAGGAATTTTCAGTCAAAACCTTTTTCATAGGTACAACGTTATTTCTACAGGGTGTTCCGTCTAAGACCGTTTTATTCCATGATTATGTTATTAAAAACTGTTTCGAATAAAAGTCGATCAAAAATATGTGGTGTAGATTTGTAAAATATTTCTAATCATATAAGGTACTCTATTTCATGTGATCATTATACAACTTCGTTATTTTAAATAAAATATATTGTATATTTGTATGTTTTTGGACACCCCACTAAATTTTAGGTCGATTTTATTAATATAACCTATGATACCCATAATTGACCATTTTGGAGATATTATTCGACTGTTTTTGAAAAATATACCGATGGAAGCGTTCTCATTACTTCTAAATGGCGTATAAACAAAAAAGTTAGACACGTGTTGTTTGAACGAATCGTCACGAATTACTCTATTACTTTCATTGTAAATAATTTCGTTCAAATATCTTGCTTCATTGTATCAAATATTGGAATCTGTTTCGGAACTTTTTTTACCGTTGGAATGACCCTCATTGACTCATACCATTGAATGAAAAATTACATTCAATTGTTTTAACTGATATAAGGTTTTCCGCATCTTCATAAATTTTCGAGAAAACGTCGACTATTTTCCAAAGTTCGTGAGTAACAAGAAGAGTTAAAAGAAACCAGTAGGCCTTGACAATATTATTCGGAAAATATTATTAAAAAAAAATAAATAAATACGAGGAACATTGCACACATTACCAAGTTTCCTTTCAGAGTTCGAAATTTATTCTGTTTTGATGAACGACCATTAGCTAGTTTTTTCTAGAGTAACTCCTCGAAAGGCTATTGTGATATTACGATACATATTTTCCCTAGTTGTTGGTAGAGCAAATTGCAAAGTTTATTTTTATAGATCCCCATAAAAAAAGGTCACCATTTGTAAGATGTGGGGACCTTGGATACATTTCTAAATCTGTATATAAAATGGCTTATGTAATGTGTTTTTTTCTATTGTATTTTTTATCGTCCATCTTATTTTTTAATTTTTATTATAATTCTATTATTTTATTATTTTCGTTTGTGTTTCGTTCTTACTACCTACGTTTTGTGTTCGTTGTTGTCAATAAATGCTGTTAATAATATTGTCAAAGCTCACTTGCTTCATTTAAGTCACCAACTTTTGCAAAAGACGTTTTTTTTTTTTCGAAAACTGATAGAGATAAATATAGACAGCTAGATATAAATGATAACACCGGCACACACGCAAAAAAAAATTCTGAACCCGAGGTCCGACATGTCAATTCTTATGTATTTTGATGCGTTGAATATGAATCCGTTATCCGTTTTGCTCTCACCAGTTTTCTACAAAACGCCAATTTTGGGTCAAAATTGACCAAGAAAATATCAAAGTCTATTTTTTGTACCGTATACTCCAGATATATCGTTTCTGGAGTATTTTTAAACGCTGAAAATGATTCCGTAGTCCAAATTTACTTCTGGCCCTTCATTAACCTAAAAAAAGGTCAAATTTTGGGCCAAAATTGACCAAAAAGATACCAAAGTATATTTTTTGTACCATTTACTCCAGACATATAATTTCCGGAGTATTTTCAACCGCTGTGAAGGATTCCGTAGTCCAAATTTACTTTTCATTATTCAGTTTCCTACAAACCCCCCAATTTCGGGATACAATTTAGCAAACAAGACTTTGAAATCTGTTCTATTTACAATTTGTTTACGACATATCATTTTCAAAGTAAGAATTGAATACATTGTTTATTTGGGTACGTTATAGAAGAGAATTAATTGATTTTATAAGAAATAGTTCTTAGTGGATGACTTCTTTATCAAACCAAAACAACCAGTATAGATTCATTTTATTTATTTTTGTTTCTAAAAAATCTAAAAGTTCTTCAATTCAGTGACTTGTTAATCTTTGGAAATTCATGCAACGAATGAATAATGAATAACGTTTTTCATCTTTCAAAATATCTTTTTTTTCACAATTACATACTTTACATGTTTAGAAGATTCTGTTTTTTCTTTTGTTTTATTTGTTTTTATAGGTCATGTCTAAGAGATGGTTTTTTCCAAGTACAATTTTGTGCTGGCTATTTAAACCGAGACTGCGCAGATTTTTTTCATCTCTGCACAGTTATATGACTGGGAAATAATTTCAACATAAAGTGGTCTGCAATCAACTTTAGCTTTTTAACTACATTTAAAAGATTCGTTTTTTCATTGGTATAATTTTGAGTCAAAAGCCATTAGTAACCAAAATAGAAAGGCAAAGTAATTTGGAATTTTTTTGACCATTTTGACCCAAAGTTGTGCTCTTTTTGGGTTACTGAAGTGTCACAAGTAAATTTGGACTACGGAATCCTTTTCAGTGGTTAAAAATACCGCGGAAACAATATATCTGGAGTGAACGGTACAAAAAATAGACTTTGGTATTTTCTTGGGCAATTGTGACCCAAACTTGCGGTTTTGTGGAAAACTGGTGGGTGATGGAGCAAAACGGACATCGGATTCGTATTCAGTGCATCAAAATGCATAAGAATTAACATGTCAGACCTCGGGTTCAGAAAGTTTTATTTTTGTATGCAGGTGTAATTTAAGTTAAATTTATAAGGTGTCATTTAATAAAAAAAAGTTATTGCTCTTGAAAAATGGGTAGATAAGTTTCAGCGCATGTCTCTAATTTGTTTAGTTTAGACTCTATTTAGAAATAGTTAGTACGCTGTCATCGTCATTAAAAAAAAATAGTTGAATATACAGAAGAGATGGGTTTTAACTAACACGTACTGTTGCCAAAGCCGACCTAAAATTTAGTGGGGTTTTCAAAAATGTAAAAACCTATAAGATGTTCAATTTAAAGTAAAGAAATTGTGCAGTGGTCCCATGAAACAGAGCACCCTGTATGATCAAAAATATTCTACAAATGTGCACCGCACAATTTCGAGCAACTTTTATTTGACATATTTTTTTTTTCAAATTACAATAACAGAATTACGGAAGAAAGCGCCTTAGGTGGAACGCCCTGTGTAACATACTGTATTTGGAACTACATATGTATGATGGTTAAGCGGGGTTACACAATGGCGACAGTCAAAATATTGCGTTCAGATCCAAGCGCAGTTCGTGAACTAAACTAGTGCGAACAATTAAGGGAGCAAGAAAAAATTGTGGATTTTTTAGTGATTTTTGAAGGGCTGTATTTATGTGAAAAATGGTCGCATCGAGATGATAAAAAAAGCATTTTAAAGCTCCAAGATTCTAGTTTTCAGATCTCTTGGCCAAACATTTTTAGGAGCGACAGTTATCGAGCAATTCTAAGGAATAACACGAAAAAAATTTTTTGAAATTTGTTTGCGTTTTCTTTCTCGGTCTACGGGCTTGAAAAAATTTTTTTACAGTAAAACCATGATATAGACCTGATATCCTGTTTATTCAGCTTCAATTTGCTTTTTTAAATTCTTCTCTACGTTAATTTGTCCCGCAGATATCCAACTTTGAATGCAAAAGGATATTTTTGGCTTTAACCATCGATATCTCAGCAACTAGTCATCGGACAGAAAATTGAATGGCAGTTTCAGAATCTGGAATAAATCTACAAGGCTATATCATGAAAAAAAAATGTTTTTCATCCTCAATATTAATCTGAAAAAAAGTGAAAAAAGTGACTTTTTCACTTGTTTTACAAAAGTCGACCGCATCTTTGCGAATATTAATGGGGTCTAATGTTTGTACGAATTTGTATACCTCAATGTACCTTCAATAGTCCTGCAAATCGGCAGATCGATCTATCGAATGGTTTCCCCAGATCGTTTGAACAAAATTTCAGAAAAAAATAAAGCAGCAAAATTTACGTTTCTGAGCACCCTGTAACTGACGTAAAAATAGAAAATTAAATTTTTTTTCCACTTTTCACAATCGGGCATCTTTTACCCATTGAATTTGAAAAAGAAAAGTGTTTTTCAATTTTTGAAAAAAAAAATTATTTGAAAAATTTTGGAATTTTTTTTTCAATATTTAACAAATTAAGACAACATTTTCTAAATAATCTCTCACACACACCCGTTCTTAAGCACAAAAAGAAGCGTACATCCGATCTTTTCAAAAATTGAAAAAAAAAATTGTTTCTTCATTTTCAAATTCAATGGGTAAAAGATGCCCAATTGTGAAAAAAAGTGGAAAAAAAAAATTAATTTTCTATTTTTACGTCAGTTACAGGGTGCTCAGAAACGTAAATTTTGCTGCTTTATTTTTTTTCTGAAATTTTGATCAAACGGTCTGGGGAAACCATTCGATATATCGATCTGCCGATTTGCAGGACTATTGAAGGTACATTGAGGTATACAAATTCGTACAAACATTAGACTCCCCATTAATATTCGCAAATATGCGGTCGACAGCAAAACAAGTGAAAAAGTCATGTTTTTTCACTTTTTTTCAGGTTATTATTGAGGACGAAAAAAATTTTTTTTTCAAGAAGACATAACATAGCCTTGTAGGAAATTTATTCCAGATTCTGAAACTGCCATTCAATTTTCTGTCCGATGACTAGTTGCTGAGATATCGATGGTTAAAGCCAAAAGAATCCTTTTGCATTCAAAGTCGGATATCTCTGGGACAAATTAACGTAGAGGAAAATTTAAAAAAGGAAATTGAAGCTAAATAAACAGGCTATCAGGTCTGTACCAGGGTTTTGCTGTGAAAAAATTTTGCAAGCCCGTGGACCAAGAAAGAGCACGCAAAAATTTGCAATTTTTTTTTTGTGTTATTCCTTAGAATTGCTCGATAACTGTCGCTTATAAAAATTTTCGGCCAAGAGATCTGAAAACTAAAATCTTGGAGCTTCAAAATGCTTTTTTTATCATATCGATACGACCATTTTTCACATAAATACATCCCTTCGAAAATCACTAAGGAATTTACAATATTTTTTGCTCCCTTAATTGCTTGCAGTAGTTTATGTCGAACTTCGTAGACAAACACCCTGTGAACATGCGCGAGACACCCCGTGTAACAGTCGCAGTCCGCATTAGATCTCGACGAAGGTGTTGACCGTTTGCAGGGAGATCCACTGCTCCTTCGTGTTCTTGCAGCAGAGTATGTAGGGGAAGAAGCTCGCTTTGAACACCTCCCGGAACTTCTGGGACATGATGCAGTACAGGATGAAGTTGATCGCCGAATTGGTCAGGGTGAAAATGTCCAGCAAGTCGCCTGAAAAAAAATATAAACAGGGATTAGTGGTATAAACATAAACTGCTCGTCAAAATTAGCGTAACACTTTTTAGATGAGCGCCATTTTCGTTCTGTTTGAGCTAGAGACTTGCGGTTTGAAAATAGGTAGCGTATAGGGTTGTTTTTAATGTCCCAAAGTCGCTAAACTGTTATTTAAAGGGTTCGCCGTCCACACCCCAAAAACTAACCCCATGTCGAAATTTAAATTCGCAAGATTTTTACGCCAACTTCAGAGTCATACAAGATGGACTAAAAATGGGGCTGTCGGGTAAAAATCCTATTCTGGCAGACATTACGACCTCGCCAACAAGTCCTGAGCATTTGGTCGCTGCCTCACCCTTTCAACCCATTTCCAGCCCCCGAGATTCATCTCTCTGCAGTTATGCTGAGTTTAACATGCTCTGACCACTGGTTGGCGGTTGCATTGATCCAAATGCTGCTAAAATAAATTGGTCTGGAGTATGACAACCAATTTTCACCCGCAGACCATCGCAACACCTACCCCCAACCACCCCCTTTGGTCCCACCACTGTTGGAGGCTACGTTTAATCTCTAATTCATGTCCTAACATCACATGTATCTCGAAGTTGCCTGGACTCCCAACTTTCCCAACACCTGGAAGGTAGGCCACCCTTACAACACCTGTCCAGTGTCACGTAATTTTTTGGAGTTTTTGCTCCGTCTTACATTTGAACTCTGTAACCGAAAGTTTGGTTTTTCTGTTAATGTTAAACAATGTATTCTCCTTCAACAAATTCCTAAAGCACAACTAAAAGCTGAAAAAGGTTTTCGCTGGCAAAATTTGTGCAAAACCCACCCTTCCGTCACCCTATTTGCCGTGACACTGGACAGGTGTCCTTAGGGGTGGCCTACCTTCCAGGCGTTGAAAAAGTCGGGCGTTCGCTTGCCCAAGCTGCAAGGAACACTACTCGCGCTCACCGAGCGTCTCTCTCACCGATTTCACCATTATCGATTCGCACAAGTGTAAGGGAAGGTTGCACCTACCCAACGAACTCTCATTTAAGAATTTTCGTCCACTCAAAATGTTTTTGCAGGGTGTTAAAAAAAAGAGGGTGCTGGAACACAAAGAAGGATTTGAAAGAAACGAACTACTCGGAGTGGGCCGGAATGGGTTCAAGCTTACTCAAGAACTCTTTGTAAGTCATCCTACGTGTAGAGACCTGCTTATATCCCCACAACGTTGCAAATTTGCAAGGGGTAGCTTGGAGGGTGGAATTTTACTTCTGGCGCTCAATCGACGGTTCTCAGTGAGTCCAGTCAACTTCGAGATACTTCATATGATTTTTTTTCCCTTCCGATGTGTCTGGTTTGGGGTTTGTTTTGCCTCCAACACTGCAGCCTTCAGGTATTGTATTTCCAGTTTACATCGTTATTTCATGTGAATAGGTTTGTTACCTTTATGAGGTTTAGTAGCCTTTTCACAAGATTTTTCTTTGGAAAGGCCTCCTGGGGGTTTTCTATTCCCAGAAGACCGTATCTCCAGTGTGTTAGTGCTGGGCACTCTAGTATAATGTGTCGGGATGTTTCCTCCTCCTCATTACACAGTCTACAAATAGGTTCATCTGAGTGTATGCCCATTCTGTGTAGATGTTTCCTAAGGTGACAATGCCCGGTTATGAGTCCTGTGACAAGCCTTATCTGATTTCTACTCAATCGCAGAATCTCGTCTGTCAGTACTTTTGATGGTGTCTTTACCATCAATTTACTGTCTGTTTGTCCTGGTATGTGGTTCCAGTAAGACTGGTGTTCTTTATTTTTCCACCGAGTCAGCCAGAGCCTCACTGAGGACTTTGGTATACCACACATTGGTTCAGGTCCAATGAGTGTCGTTGCAGAGCCCTTTCTCGCTAGGGTATCTGCTTCTTCGTTGCCTTCGACCCCTTTATGTCCTAGTACCCATTTAAGTGTTACCTTGTTATGGTTTGCCAGAGCTCGGAGGGTTTCTAGGCAATCCCAGACCAGTTTTGATTTTATTTTTTTACATGCTAAAGCTTGTAGGGCACTTCATGTGATGCTAGGACATGAATTAGAGACCAAACGACTGCCCACGTAGCGTCCAACAGTGGTAGAACTAGAGGGGGTGGATGGGGGGGTAGGTGTTGCGATGGTCTGGAGGGATGTTGTGAATGTGAATGGTCTCCAGGTGAAAATGGGTTGTGACACTCCAGACCAATTGATTTTAGCAGCATTTGGATCAATGAAACCGCGAACCAGTGGTCAGAGCTTGTTAAACCCAGCATAACTGCAGAGGAATGAATCACAGGGGCTGGAAATGGGTTGAAAGGGTGAGGCAGCGACCAAATGCTCAGGACTTTTTGGGGAGGTCGTAATGTGTGCCAGAATAGGGTTTTTACCCGACAGGTAAAAACCCTATTTTTACCTGTCGGGTAAAAACTGCAGAGGGATGAATCACACGGGCTGGAAATGGGTTGAAAGGGTGAGGCAGCGACCAAATGCTCAGGACTTGTTGGGGAGGTCGTAATGTGTGCCAGAATAGGATTTTTACCCGACAGCGTCCTTCTTAGTCTGTCTTGTAGGACTCTGAAGTTGGCGTCAAAATCTTGCGAATTCAAATTTCGATATAGAGTTGTTTTTTTGGGTGTGGACAGCGAACCGTTTAAGTCACAGTGTAGCGTCTTCGGGAAATTAAAAACAACCCTATAGGCTACCGGAATTTTCAAACCGCAAGTCCCTTGCTCAAACATAAACAAAATGGCGCTCGAAAAGTGTTACGCTAATTTTGACGAGCAGTTTATAATAATTAAGGCCCGGGAAAGTATGCTGTCACGCAGAGCAGGCACTATACAACTCTGTGATAATTAAAGTATAAATCGTATTCTTTAAGCGCATATTTCTTGCCCCTGTATACCCACACCACTGTCTGTGCGTAGAATGTTATCCCGAATGAAGTCTTCGCGGGAACCGGTGACGCCCTAATACACTTTCCCCGAAAGGCAGCGAGCTATTCCGATAATTACCTGCCGGCGCGGCGGTGTAAACGGGTCGACCGTCGCATTAAAAACAATTTTTGTCGCGGGTTAGTCGCGACAACATATTGTTACGAACGCTGGGCCAGTCCGCCCCTGCCTGCTTCGATGATCCAGCCCACCGCGCGTCGATGACGTAAGCGGGCAGCGGCCGCGTCGAAAGATCCCGGCGGCTTTGCCCGATTGTTCGGGAGATGGAAACGCCGGGAAGCTTCTCGCAGAGACGCGATACTTCTATAGGTGGATATAACGCGGGGTTTCGACGCGGGACGATTCAGTTCCTATTTTTGAATATCGGCGCGCTCTCCATACAACGCTCTAATATAAATTGTATAAAAATTAATTAGTGTAATTAAATAGGTTAGTCCGTAGTTGTAATAATTAAATAAATAGTGTTAGTTTAAAAGTGCGAGTTTAATTTTTCACACCTCACGAACCCGAAATAAATAAAACGTTACATTGGTGTCAGGTGTTGCGTGTGAAAAAAAACAATAATAAAAACATTTAAATAAATAAATTCGCGATAAATAAATTAAGTGAAATGGCTTCAAGACAGGTGTTTTTGAAGGACCTTAAAGTGGCGGATTTGAAAAGAGAACTCGAAGAACGGGAGTGTGAAACCACCGGGAAAAAGGCCGATCTGCAAAATAGACTAAGAGAAGTTCTGGAAAAAGACGGTGAAAATCCCGACACATTTTTATTCGACATTGCTGGAGATATAAATTCGGCGTTGCAAAGTTTGGAAAATAAATTATTAGAAAATGCCACCAAAATGCAACAGGAACTCCAGGAATCGTCTGGAAGCTTAGAGAAAAATCTAGAAGAGAAACTCTTAGAAAATGCCACCCAAATGCAACAGAAATTGGAAGAAACGTCTGGAAACTTAAGAGGGATGGAGCAAAGGTTGGTCGAAAATTCTGATAACTTAAGAGGGATGGAGCAAAAGTTGGTCGAAAATTCCACTAAGATGGAACAGAAACTAATAGAAAATATGGATCAAAAACTACTGGAAAATTATACAACTTTAGAAAAGAAAATTACGGAAAATTCTAGTTGTCTCCAGAAACAAATGGACGGCAAATTTGGGGAAATAGAAAATAAATTAGTTGCCGTAGAAGAAGAATTCCAGAATAAGTTTCTAGAAGTAGAGAGAAAAATCGCAACGCTGAGTTTAGGAAGTGGGGAACAACAACAAGTGGTCAATACCGCTCTGAAGTCACCTGGTAGCGACATCGACAGGTTGAGTAAAGTCGAGTTGAGCAGTCCCGTGGAAATCTCGAAAATTCGTATGAAACCACCACAGTTTGATGGTAAGAGCTCATGGGTCAATTATCTACGACAATTTGAGGCTGCAGCGAAGGCAAATGGTTGGTTGTTGGCAGAGAAGGCTACAGCGCTGACATTAGCACTACGTGGAGATGCCACGGATATATTACAGACGCTTTCGCTTGAAGAACAAGAGGACTACCATCAACTCGTCCGACATCTGGAAATGCGTTATGGTCAGTCTCATCTCGAGCATGTCTACCACTCGCAGTTGAAGAACCGCTATCAGAAAAGTAACGAATCACTGCAGGAATTTGAAGCGGACATAGCGCGGTTAGTTCGTTTGGCATATTCATCTACGCCGGAGAACGTCATGGAACGACTAGCCGTGCAGGCGTTTTTAGACGGGCTGCGTGATACTGAGACCCGTCAAGCTCTGACTCTCGCTCGTCCCAGCAAGTTGGTGGATGCTTTGGCGCGAGCTTTGGAATTCGAAGCTGCTAAACAGAGTTGCAGAGGTCAAGCGAAGGTCCGTAGGATGGAGGAAGGTGTTGAAGAAGGAACCTGCAATGAAGCAGAAATTAGGCGAGTCGTCGAGGGCATGTTGGAAAAGAGGCAAATTCGGTGCTGGAATTGCGGTAAGGTTGGACATGTCCGTAGTCGCTGCCCTAGAAATAAGGAAACGTCACCCTCGTCGGAAAACTAAATGAGGTTGACCGTAAGGGGCAATCGTCAACCTCTAAAAAGCAAGCCCCAAAGAAAATTGCACGAGTCGCATCTCTTCAACACCCGTCTAATAGTGTTTTTGTCGATGGACTAGTCGATGGAAAAGAGAGACTGTTGCTATTAGATACGGGTGCAACCAGAACTATCATTAGACCAGATATTGTTGGAACAGCAGCAAGAATTACTCCGACCAGCTGGCGACTACGTACTGCAACTGGAGATCCCGCTACCATTCGCGGTGAGACCAATGTCACGATTGTCATTGGAAACGTGTCGTTTGAACATCGAGCACTGGTAGCTGAAATTGAGGATGAACTCATTCTTGGAATGGACATTATGAACACCAAGGGATTTAAACTGGACTTCAAGAATAATGTTCTGAAAATAAATGGTGAGGAAATCATACTACATCGAAAGACGGAGGAAACAATTCGAGTTGTCCTGGCAGAGGATACGGCAGTGCCAGAACGAAGTGAAATGATCTTGGACGCTCATTTGGACGGTAACCCGTGTGTTGGAAACATAATGATGTTTGAGCCAAGATCCAAGATAGCTGTAGGAAAAGCTCTGTTGCTGACCGAGAAAACAGTGCCGGTGAGAATAATGAACCTTAATCACCACCCAGTAAATCTAAGAAAAGGAATCGTTTTAGGGTACTGTTCTTCGGTTTCCTCCGTCATTCGAAAATTAGATGCTCAAGAAAATTCAGTTAAGAAGATTACAGGCGAGTTAGCAAACCTCCTATCATCTTCCTCAAGATCCTTGAGAAGTGATCAAACGACGAAGCTAAGGAGTCTGATTAGTAATCTGATTATAATCTGATTATCTGATTATGATAATAGTCTGATTAGTACGCAGACATTTTCGATGATGGGCAAGGTAGAAAGGGCAGGACAAATGTAATCCGACACAAAATCGACACGGGCGACGCTCGGCCCATCCGACAAACAGCAAGAAGATTGCCATTAGCCAAACGCGAGGAAGCCGATAAAATCGTGCAGGACATGGAAAAAGATGGAGTCATTGAACCATCTAATAGTCCGTGGGCTTCACCAATTGTATTGGTAAAGAAGAAAGATGGCTCTACCAGATTTTGTGTGGATTACCGTCAATTAAACAACGTGACAAAGAAAGACAGCTATCCATTGCCTAGAATCGATGACACCTTGGATACTCTATCAGGATCAAAGATTTTCTCAACCCTAGATTTGAAGAGTGGATATTGGCAAGTAGAGTTGGCACACCGGGATCGAGAGAAAACTGCGTTTACTCTGGGTACAGGACTATGGCAGTTTACCGTAATGCCGTTTGGATTATGTAACGCTCCGGCAACCTTCGAGAGGCTGATGGAAACTGTGTTAAAAGGACTCTCTTGGAAGACATGTCTTGTATACCTCGACGACATCATCGTGGTTGGAAAATCCTTTGAGGATCACATGAAAAATCTGGAGGAGGTCTTTCAACGTTTGCGAACCTCTGGCCTAAAGCTTAGCCCGAAAAAGTGTCATCTATTCCAGAAGGAAGTGAGGTATCTGGGCCATGTTGTTTCCAGTCAAGGAGTGGCAGTGGATGACCAGAAGATCAAAACAGTGCGAGAGTGGCCAGTACCCGGCAATAAGCATGATCTACGAAGTTTCCTCGGGTTATGCACTTACTATCGTCGATATGTGCCCGGATTTGCCAATATTGCCAAGCCACTGACTCGACTCACGGAAGGAGAAAGACGGTTCCAATGGGACGATGAATGCAGTGAAGCGTTTCGACATTTAAAGGAAGCGTTGACGAGTGCACCTATTCTGAGCTATCCTCTCCCAGATGGAAAATTTATTTTGGATACCGATGCCAGTAATGTAGGTTTGGGAGCAGTTTTGTCTCAGATTCAGGACGGCCAAGAGAAGGTTATTGGATACTTCAGTAAAACCTTGTCGAAACCTGAGCGAAACTACTGTGTTACCAGGCGGGAGCTACTGGCGGTAGTGAAATCTGTCGAACACTTCTATAAATACCTGTATGGGAGGAAATTCTTGCTGAGAACGGACCATGCGGCGCTAAAATGGCTTCTACAGTTCAAGAATCCTGAAGGACAGGTAGCCAGGTGGATAGAGCGACTCCAAGAATTTGATTTCGACACCGAACATCGTGCAGGCAAAGTTCACCGCAACGCTGATGCGCTATCCAGAAGACCCTGCTTTGAGGATTGCAAACATTGTCAGCGGGCAGAAGAAAAGGACATCTTAGTATACAGAACGACGGCGGTGAACGATGATTGGCTGTCGGAAAAGGTTTTGAAAGACCAAGAGAATGACCCGAATCTGAAACCAATTGTGAATTGGAAGAAAGAAGATCGGAAACCCACTTGGGAGGAGGTGTCACGGTATTCACCAACCGTAAAGTCATACTGGGCTCAGTGGAATTCCCTCGTCTTAAGCGACGGACTCTTAAAACGCGTTCTGGAGAAATCAGATGGTACCGAAGAGTGAAAACAACTGATAGTCCCCAGAAACAGAGTGCCAGAGGTATTGGAGGAGATCCACAATGGAAGCACTGGCGGACACCTGGGAGTAACAAAGACGCTGGGAAAAGTTAGGGAGCGTTTCTACTGGGTGAACTGCACTACTGACGTGAAGGAGTGGTGCAAGAAATGCGTGGTGTGCGCTGCAAGTAATGGTCCGCAACGGCACCCGAAGGCTCCAATGCGACAATACAACGTGGGTAGTCCGTTTGAAAGAATTGCCATCGATGTAGCAGGTCCGTTTCCGGAAACAGATAATGGAAATAAATACATCGTCGTCGTGATGGATTATTTCAGCAAATGGGTAGAAGCGTATGCCCTTCCAAACCAAGAGGCTTCTACTGTGGCGGACGCTCTCATCAAGGACTGGATTTGTCGATTTGGTGTACCTCTGGAATTACATTCGGACCAGGGGAGAAATTTCGAGTCGATTCTGTTTCAGAATGTGTGCCGTACACTCGACATCCGTAAGACGAGGACAACTGCACTGCATCCGCAGTCAGATGGAATGGTGGAGCGAATGAATAGGACCATCAACCGGTACTTATCCAAAGTAGTCTCTGACCACCAGAGGGACTGGGACCAGTTTCTCCACCTGTTCATACTAGCCTACCGGTCGTCAGTCCACGAAACAACTGGGCAAACACCCGCAAGCATCGTCATGGGCCGTGAACTGCGTCTACCCTGTGACCTGAAGTTCGGCTGTACACCAGGGGACGACGTGGCTGGAGAGGACTACGTCAGTACTCTACGCCAGAGAATGGACGACATCCACGAACGAGTCCGTTCAAATATCCAGGGCGCCAGCGACCGCATTAAAGGAGACCTACGACATCAACGCCAACGATGGCAGGTACCAGCCCGGCAACCAAGTCTGGTTATATAACCCACAACGTCGTCGTGGGTTATCTCCAAAACTTCAAAGCTCCTGGGAAGGTCCGTATGAGGTCGTCACCCGGATTAACGATGTAGTCTACCGAATCCAGAAGTTGCCAAGAGGAAAACCTAGGGTGGTCCATTTCAACCGTTTAGCCCCTTTCGCCGGAAGCAATGACGAACAAGCTGAAGCCAGAGTTCGACACGTCAGTCCACCAGACGGCGAGCTCTCCTTCGAGGAATTCATGTCGCTTCATTCGAACGGCCAGAAAGCTCGCTACGGTGTAACGCGAGAAGAACCACGTGACCTGTTCCAGACTCCTGCTGACTTCTGTCTTGCTCACTGTGTGGCAGCGGACCTCCGAATGTCCCGAGGGATTGCACTTACCTTCAAGAAGGCGTTTGGACAGTTGGAGGAGTTACGCAGACAAAGACCAGAGGTTGGGCGAGTCCTTCAAATCACGGCGGCCGAGCAGGAGAAAGAGAGGTCCGTTTTTTATTTGGTGACCAAGCAGCTATCGCACCACAAACCAACTTATCAAACTGTCTGGGACACACTAGTCGAACTGAGGGATATGCTCTTGTCCCAGAACATAAGCAGTTTGGCGATACCGAAGATAGCCAGCGGACTAGATGGCCTGGATTGGAGGGTGATAAGGAGTATGCTAGAAGTCCTTTTCCGGTTTACTGGAATTGAGATTCTGGTATGCTGTTACAACCCCAGGAGATCGCTCAACGAGAAGACTGTAGACTGCTTCTTCTACCAGACCTCCCGATGCAAGAATGGGTCATTCTGCAGGTATCGACACGGACCAGAGGACGATACAATTCGAGACGAAATGTCTTTAAGGAGGGGGCAGTGTTACGAACGCTGGGCCAGTCCGCCCCTGCCTGCTTCGATGATCCAGCCCACCGCGCGTCGATGACGTAAGCGGGCAGCGGCCGCGTCGAAAGATCCCGGCGGCTTTGCCCGATTGTTCGGGAGATGGAAACGCCGGGAAGCTTCTCGCAGAGACGCGATACTTCTATAGGTGGATATAACGCGGGGTTTCGACGCGGGACGATTCAGTTCCTATTTTTGAATATCGGCGCGCTCTCCGTACAACGCTCTAATATAAATTGTATAAAAATAAATTAGTGTAGTTAAATAGGTTAGTCCGTAGTTGTAATAATTAAATAAATAGTGTTAGTTTAAAAGTGCGAGTTTAATTTTTCACACCTCACGAACCCGAAATAAATAAAACGTTACAATATAATAATTCATGTATAGTCCTTCTATTCTGAATTGAAAATGATAAATACGCCTGGGGAACAAAAAAAGCGGTGCTGCTTTCTGATTCCATGGGCGTGCATATATCTTTTATAAATTCGAAAATTGTGAAATTATTTTTTTTCGTTCAAATGCATACAAAACTCTTAATTTTTGTGATATAATTTTCTGTAAATAATGCTCATTTAGCCAGACAATCTCAAAAAATTGTCTGTTGTAATAAACCTAACTGAAATACACGTCACTGGCGTCTTAAACAAGTAAGAATTCCTAATGTCGTAAATCATTTTACTGACGTCGTAAAAATTTTATGGCACAGTGGACCGAATAAGTATTTAACGAATATATTCGACGCAAACCACAATACTCTAATGGGTCACTGTGGCAAATCGTTGGCCGGTGTTAGGCCGGTGTTAGCAAAAAGCGAAACGTTGCCGGCTCTTCAAAATTTGCTTAGAGTATAGTAATATACATAAAGTTGTTTTAATTTATAATTATTTTTTCCAGCAATTTTAAACGCTTTATTTTAATGCTAACTAATAAATTTATATCTTAGAATTATTGAGATTTACGACTATTCGTGAAGCGTTGTCATTTCTACCCTGTTTAGAGAGTGTTTTTTAAAGCTAAGGATTGATTTTGGGGGTGTACGATTTTCTCTGACTTCGGATTCGGATTCAGCGTCGAAAATTACATAAGGGATACAGTTGTCTCGATAGCAGTTCCAATTTTTTTTTGTGGGGCTGTGTAATCAATTACTTTGGAAATAATGAATATACAGAAAACTAAAGCAAGATTTTGAAGACTGCAAAGTAGCCTTTACAAGTTATAGCGATTGGTTTTTCTATTTTTTTTTTTTTTTTCGAAGCGAAATTGTTGCTTGAAAAAGAGGTAAAAAATTGCATAATTAGGAATATTTACATAACTTGGAATACCTTTATAAATAATGGATAGACTAAGCATATTCACTGCAATTTTTCAACACTAAAGTACCCCAAAGAACCCCTGACAGTTTCAAAGCGCTGCGATTTTTCTTCATAGAACTCGGAATGGTTGAAATTGTCGTTTATGCTAAAAATCAATATAAGGGTCGGCTTTTTATTCGTTTATTTAAGTTAAAAAGGTTTTTTTTAGCAATAATCCATATTTTCATTATCAAAAAAACATTGTAAAAAAGTGTGAAAGTATTGTAAAAAAATGTTAAAATTGTAGCTCTTTGCAAATTGCCTAAAAATTTGGATTTTTTTTTTGTATCCTTTAATTTCTGTGCCTAATGTAAAGTTTACAATAGTTCTTCCTACAATTTGTTTCTTGTAGTGTACCCTCCTGCTGAGATATCAGGCCTCAAAGAGGAATCTTGAACTTTACTTTTTTTAGTAAGATCTTTTATACTCCTGTGTTTATTTTAATAATTTTTGGGTATTTGTTGTATTTCACAAAAACTTTTTTAATTTTTTTCTAGAACATTGCCGTATACTTATCGGACACCCTATATATTCTACGCTGTAACTTCTACTTCACAGTAATCATCAATATTATTAGTAGGTCTAGTTAATAGTAAGTCACATTTCATTTTAATAAATTCGATTGGGCTGGAATGAACTTTTCAATTTGCAATTTATAATTTACTGCGTTTGAAAACACAATTCACTTAATCCAAACGCAACCGCAAAAGTAAATATGTATGTAACCAATTAAAATACATTTTAACGATCAAAGTGGAATTTATTTTAGGTTTTTGATTAAAGTGTCAGCTACCATATACAAATATACGTACTAGGAATTGATTAAAACTTCACTCTGAAAAAGTTATTCGTTGCCTTTATATGTTGACGCTGCTCTGGTCAAATGTTTTCCGAATATGTAAAATTTCGATAATCCCTTAAAAGCGAGAGCTTAGTTATTTATGCATGATGTCCTGTTCAGTTTTACATGAAAGCGCCCATAAATACATATTGGGATTAACATACAGTATGTCCCCGGATCGAGTATAAAAGGGGAAAACATTTTTTATTTCTCAGAAAAAAGTCACTCTTGATGATTTGCCCTGCTTGATTTCAAACCCCCAAAACGCAAATTACTTTTTATATAACTCAAACGGTTCTCGATATAATACCATTTTTCTTCATAATTTGGACTTAAAAAAATTCTAGTAGGCGGATTTCATTGCAAGATATCACTGACAACTGCTGACACCTAACAAGTCAGTATAACTTCAAATCGAATCTTCGTCATTTTGCTACTATTTATATGCTATAATATTGACTCTAGAACAAAGAATTTATTTGATTCAATGCTACGGAACTGTGGAAGAGTGCTATCGTCTTGTTATTAATAAATTTAATGAAAAATACCCGGAAGTTAGCATTTCTAATATCGGAGCGAAGAAGTTGGTGACCAAGTTCTTAGAAACAGGCTCTGTTTTAGATATTAAAAAAATAAAAAAAAATGAATGAAGATGATGCTGCTTCAGTTCTTGCCCTCCATTCCGTGAGAGAAGTTCCAAGATTATCACTTAGAAGAAGGGCAATTGAAACTGAAATAAGTAAATCGCATTTACAAAGAATTTTCAAGCAGAACCATCAACCAGATTTTACCATTTAAACCAAAATTCAGGCACACCTTAGAGGAGGGCGATGAAGTCAAACGTTTGGATTTTTGTTTGGAGATGGGCAACAGAGTTTTAAATGACGTAGGATCTCATAACCGAATTTTGTTCTCCGATGAATCTACTTTTTCAACAAACGGCGTCGTTTCCTCTCAGCATTGCCGGTATTGGAGTGAAACAAATCCCCACTTTACTATTTATTGTCGAAGACAATATTTCAAAAAAGTTAATGTGTGGTGTGCGGTTTCTTATACAAATGGCATTATTGGTCCATATTTTTTCAAAGAAAATTTAAATCGTAATACACATTTGGAGATGCTACAATTTTTTTTAACAGATAAACTTGATGAACTTCCTTTAAGTTATCGAACGAGATTGTTTTTCCAACAAGATTGGTGCCCTGCTCATCATGCCGTTACTGTCCGTAATTGGCTCAATTTCGAATTTAATGAACACTGGATAGGAAGGGATGATCCCATTTTATGGCCGCCGAGAAGCCCGGATCTGACAATATTGGACTTCTATTTATGGAGACGTTTAAAGCAAATTGTTTATCGTGAACCACCAGAAAATGATGAAGAGCAATTAAAAAGTATTCGAAATGCAGTCAAGTCCTTGTCAATTGCGGAAATTAGAAATAGTTTTAACGAATTTAGAGCTCGAATTGAAAGTGCAACAAACGGAGGGGCATTATTTGAATTTAAAAAAAAATCTGGTTTATTTTTTATTTCAATTTATAATCAGTTGTTTAATTCAATGATTAAAACATGAAACTAAGTAATTCGAATCTTTTTTTTTAGCTAACTAATTAATTGAGTTTCTATAGCATATATTATCCTAGACAACGAAATTATTGGGTTAAATCCGCCAACTAGAATTACTTATAAAATTTTGTGAGTCCAAATTATGAAGAAAAATGGTATTATCTCGAGAACCGTTTAAGTTATATAAAAAGTAATTTGCGTTTTGGGGGTTTGAAATCAAGCAGGACAAATCATCAAGAGTGACTTTTTCTAAGAAATCAAAAACACAAAATTGTTTCCTCTTTTAAACTCAATCCGGGGACATACTGTATATAATCTGTTGATAAAAATAAGGTTCTTGCTTCTTCCTTCCGTATGTTTTATTACCTACGAGATACGAGGGGTGTCACAGAAGACAGTATGCCCATTACAAAATCAATATTGTGAGTCTGCTTTAATGCAGAAGTACGAGGTGTGTAAATTAAGTAATGAGACTGGCAACGTAGCGCCCGATCTAGCAACATTGCGGAGACGGGACTTGAAGGGCGGTAGGTTAACATGTAATGCACCTTCAGTACAAGTTTGAACTTGTTACAGTCATTTGTTTGTTCTTTGTGACTGTTTTCGTAAACCGTTTTTTTCTAGTGCGTTTTAAAAATGAGTAATATTAATTTTGAGCAACGGTGTGCTATCAGGTTTTGCTTCAGACTTGGACACAGCGCAAAGGATACTTTTGCAAAACTTCAACACGCCTACGGACACAGTGTTTTTTTCAAGAGCTCAGGTTTTTTGGTGATTTAAGGCATTCTCAGAAGGAAGAGAGCCAATTGAAGATGAACCACGCAGCGGAAAGCCTATATCTTCAAGAACCGATGAAAATGTCGATAGAATATGGGATCTTGTGCGTTCAGATCGTCGGTTGACGACAAGAATGATCTGGGAAGAGTTCAATTTGAATCACACCACTGTTCATCAGATTTTGGCTAACGAATTGGGGATGAAAAAAATCAGCGCAAAAATGGTTCCAAAAACCTTTCGCAGGAAAAAAAGCACACAGGAGAGAAAGGTGTCTTGACTTTTTGGAATCTATTGAAAAAGATTTCCACCTTATGAAGAACAACTGGAAGTTGCATCACGACAATGCGCCTAGTCACACAACAATTTCAGTAAACTAGTTTTTAGCCAGTAAAAACATTCTTGTGGCTTCTCAGCCTCCTTATTCGCCTGACTCGAGTCCTTGTGACTCTCTTCTCTTCCCGAGATTAAAAAGTCACCTCAACGGACGTCATTTTGGAACCACATTCAAACGGCTGTAACCGACCAGCTGAAGGCTATTCCAGTATATGAGTTCCAGCACTGCTATGAGGAATGATGGAACCGTCTCCAGCGCTGTGTGACTTCCCAAGAGACAATACTGAATTGTAGTTCTATTCGAATAAAAAAATTTAAAACAATAAGTCTCATTACTTAATTTACACACACTTCGTAGGTTAAGGTCAAAAAATAATTCTGAAGAGGTTTGTCTTGCCTATCAGGATTATATGCAGTTTAACAGATTTGGCCAAGTATATATCATTATACGTACGCCTATGTATGTCCCGCGGCAAATTTCAGTCAACTCTAATTACACAGCACCACAAAAAAAAAATAAGTGAAATATACCTCTGACCAAACTTGGTGGATTACATGTTTTTGGGGTCGCTGAATCCGAATCCGAAGCCCGGTTTTGCCCCATCACGTCACAATTTTTTTTGTATCCTCAATAAGCTGCGGAAAAATGGCAAGAAACGACAAAAAATACTCTAGAACCCAATCAAACCTCATAACCCAATACCTCAATAACTTCATACCTCTAATCCCATAGCCCTCACAATCAATAAGCCCCAAAGATCCCAATTAACCATATAACCTCAAACCAAAGTTGTGCAGTCATCCGAAACGGGTATTTTAGCCAAAAATGGCCAAAAAAATGTCGAAAAACCGCTTCATAAATGGTTGCAAAATTTCTACCAGGCAGGCCAGACCCCTAATAACCCAATAACCCAATGGCCCATTTTATAAGTTAATAAATTCGAAACACCACGCTATTAGTCCGATTGCGACCAAATTCAATAGCACTTGAAACCACATTAAATGGTAACTACCCCGTAATCCATCGGGTCAGTCCTAAAATTTAACTGTAAAGAATACTTTCGAGCACCAATATTTACGCAAAATTTAATCTCAATCCGATCGTTACAACGCGATGCGTTGAAATCTGCGTACACACGAACGTACATACTGATGTACGTACATACGTACATACATACATATGGGGCATTTCACACCAAGTGAGGTCAAAAAAAAATTCTGTTTGAAACATATCACAATCGATAGTACTTGCTAAAAAACTAACTTCCCTAAAAAAAACCTTCCTTTTATTTTTTGAGCCATAGGGAGAGGGATGGTGAGGGAGAGAAAATACAGATTTCCGTTTCGACTCTAAAATTTCAATCTTTCTCCGTAAGAAAATGAAAAAAAATTAAAAAGAAGGTTGCAATGATTTTCGATGTGTTTTTTTTTTGCGTAGAATACGATAAAAATATTTTCAAAATTCTTGGGAGTTTTCACCCTTATTTTTGAGGATTGAAATTTTAAAATCGAAATTTCGAAAAGTATGACGATTTTTTTTTCATTTTTTTTTAATTCCTTTCTTTTTTTTGTACTTTCGATTAATTTTTAATTCATAATGGGTGTCGACCAGTAACTGGCCCAAAAAAACTGCCCAAAGGTGAAAAAACATGGTTTTAACATATTTTCTCATCCTGTAAGATAGTAAATGGCAAGTGAATAATATATTCCAAGGTTTTTAGGGTCGCTGATTACGAATTTAACGTCAGATTTTCAAAAAACAAAATGGCGGATCCAGTATGGTAGTCAACTTTTAAAAAATGACTAAATTTTGAAATTTAAAAAATACCATCGGATTCTACGGGAAATGTACTACGTTAGATTCGTCAGATCGTCGTCGTAGGTCGTAGATCAGCGACCCCAAAAACCTTGGAATATATTATTCACTTGCCATTTACTATCTCACAGGATGAGAAAATACGCTAAAACCACGTTTTTTCACCTTTGGGCCGTTTTTTGGGCCAGTTCCTGGTCGACGCCCATTATGATTTAAAAATTAATCGAAAGTACAAAAAAAAGAAAGAAATTAAAAAAAAATTGAAAAAAAAAATCGTGTCATGCTTTTCGAAATTTCGATTTTAAACTTTCAATCCTCAAAATAAGGGTGAAAACTATCCCCAATAATTTTGAAAATATTTTTATCGTATTCTACGGTAAAAAACACACCGAAAACCATTGCAACCTTCTTTTTTAATTTTTTTTCATTTTTTTTATTGAGAAAGATTGAAATTTTAGAGTCGAAACGAAAATTTGTATTCTCTCACCCTCACCATCCCTCTCCTTGTGGCTCAAAAAATCTAAAATTTTAGGGAAGTTAGTTTTTTAGCAAGTACTATCGATTGTGATTTGTTTCAAACAGATTTTTTTTTAGCTAAACTAAACCTCACTTAGTTGGCGTGAAATGCCCCATATGTACATAGTGCGTGTAATATAATATTTATATAGAGACATCCAAAAAAAACGTCATCAACTCTGGCTATCAACGAGAGAGATGGAAATAGCGGTCATGTCTAAGCTTTTCGGTTATGTCAAACTTTTGACAAGCGACTGTCACAATTTGTAAAATAAACAATGGCTGTTATATGATATGACAGTCTTGACAAGTAAATAAGGTTATAAATTCGATTAAGAATAGAAATACGTCTTTTTTTCTCGGCCAACTTTGATGACGTTTTTTTTTTGGATGTCTCTATATAATAGTATTTACTAAATATTCTAGCTAATTCAGAAGTCGTGAGAGGCTAAAGTTCGAAGTATTTCGAGCTGTGAGAGAATAAAGAACTCACGTTAATCGAGAACTTCGAAACTTGAGGCAAAGGGAGTCACAAGAATCAAGCACTATAATATCGTAGTGGTATTGTGGGTTAAAGGGGTTCTGGATAGAGTTGGGCAGAATCGGATGATTTTAAAAGTCGGAATTTTGCATTTGGGAATGTTTTTAAAATCGGAATATATTCCGATTATTTTACATTCCGAAAACGACGACGAAACGCTACGTCTAGTTTCTTATGGAAATGAGCGCTGGGCATGCAAGTATCAAAAGGTGTCTTTGTTTGGCTTATGAACCACACTACTATAATAAATATAATAACATTAATAACATACTAGTTCATTTTGTAAGTTTACATGTTATGACCGGCGGCATATTATTTTCTAAATTAAAAAATAATAATAATCAGAGTGGCTGGACGGGCAGAAAATATTTTGTATTTATCCCAAATACATATCAGTCTCATTGCCATATTATTATAGTATTAACAAAAACACTGGCGATTCAGTCGATTGAATTAGGGGCATGGGTAGCCGAGTGGGTTAAAGCGCCGTCTTTCCAGTCGCGATACCTCTGTGCGCGTTGTTCAAGTCCCGGTCGGGGTAGCGATTTTTAATTTTCTCGCTTTCTCCGTCAGGGGCTTGATATGCAACCACTAATACACTAGTGTATAGGTGTGGATGCATAGATGCCAATCCAACCGCACATGCCCTAGATTTGGTAATATACTGAGTTTTCTGGGTTTCCTCAGAACTGTAAAGCAAATGCGTTACCGAAATAATCTTAAGTCGCTCCCAGTGGGCCATGGCAAATAATAATAATAGCCACTCCTTCCCGCACAGGTCCATGAGAGGACCTAAGGGGTTACTCTTCGGAGTAATTATAGGGTGAGTATTATTATTATTATTAAATGGAGCTCCTGTTCAATAAAAATTATTTGTTAAATACTGGGCAACCGAGATATTTTATCTCGGTTGCCCAGCATCATCAATGCCTTCTGAACGAGTATTTTCTAAATCGGGACAATTAACAAATACAAGACGAAATCCTCTACATTCTAAAAATTTAGACAAAATAATTTTTTTTGAATAGTTATTTTGCCAATCCATTTTAAGCTTATTTTATTTGTTATTATTTGTAATTATTGTTTAACTTTTAATTATTGATAAAAAGTAAGTTTTGTTTTAACAAATGAGTTATTTTTTCTCCCACGTTAATATTTTGATTATATACATTTAAAATTCATTTTATTGTATTATTTTAAATCTTTCCTTTTAATTATAATTATTCAATCAGCTGAGAGCGCGTAAAAATAACAGCTGGCAACTAGATAACTAACTAAACCGAGCCCGTACCTCGTTCGTATCCCCGAAATTCGGAATGTGGAATGTTAAAAGAAATTAATTCCTCGGTCAAAACTTCCCGCAACCGGCAATCGGCGATTCAGCGTCTCGGTAAGAACGGATAGGAAGGACGATTGAGTGGAAACTGGAAAGCAAAAGCTATCGGCATCCGCCGCATTTCACATTTCGGAATGTTCGGTAACAATCGGAACCTTCCGATTATTTTAAGAATCGGAAACTTTCCGATTTCACATTCCGAATAGAATCAACACTAGTTCTGGCCTTTGCTTTGGCTCAGCTGCCTAATTCCAGACATGGATGAGTCTGAGATTCGGGATGTGTGTCGCCCCTGTGGCATTTCGGAGTTATTAACTTACTAGCGACCCGCCCCGGCTTCGCACGGGTGCAATGCTGATACTAAATACACTCAACATCCACATTTCCGAACTTTTACGTTCCGCAGACTTCCACATTTCCGAACTCGCGTCACCACGGGATTACCGAACTGCTGGCGCATGCGCAAAGGGTTTTTCTGGCTCATTCTAGTACTTTTCTTTGTTTTTCGAGGTTTTTATGCAAATGTAATACATACATACATGTGTACATGTTAATAAAAGAACGTTTTTCTAAACAAAAAAAAAATGTCAGGTGCAAAGGAGAGAGTGATGCAGGTAATTATTTTGTAATTCAAAGTAAAGGTTTGTTTTATTGAACATTTTGTTGACGTAACCTATAATAATTTAAAACTGAAATGAAAAATGATATATGAAAACTGAAAAGAAAATATGTATTTTTAAGAAAACCGTGATACAAAACAAACATTATTGTACTGTTTATTTGTAGAGAAAAGAGCCTGTGAAGAGGCTAACCTTGGAGCAAAAGCTGGATTTGATAAATCACGCAAAAAATGGTGTTAAAAATGTTGATCTATGTAAGATGTACAATATTTGTAAATCGTCAGTGGCAGAAATTCTTGGAAAAAAAGAAATTTACTTTGAAAAAACTGAAAGAAAGACGAAAATTGAGTTGACGGATTGACACAATAAAGTGCACCGGTACTTATGATACGCTATTTGAAAGAAGTGTTTTTCACTGGTTTGTACAAAGAAGAACTCTTGTCTCCGGTGTTTTGTTTGCTGAATTCTGTGACAATCGAAATGTTTGATAACAATCGCAGTATTGTGTTTACATTTTTTTCTCATTAAAAATTTCGCGGTTTTTTGTCGTCAACCAATCAGCGACAAGTTCGGTTATGTGGAAGTACATGTTCGGAAATATCCTGAGAAAAAGTTCGGAAATATCGTGAGTTCGGAAATTTGGAGTTCGGATATGTGGATGTTGAGTGTATAAAAATGGTTATTGTGGGATAGACATATACCATCGCGGACTTTTTTGTAGACCTTTTTAAGCTGGACAATACTGTAGTACATTATTTTAATCTATCTCGTAGGGTTCAGCCAGCGTTTGTGGAAAAAAATGTGTTTATTTACGACATCACATTAGAAACCTCTAAAATGATCAGTGTTTCTCTACTATATTATGCATATATTATACATATAAACCTTCCTCTTGATTCACTCTATCTATTAAAGAACCGCATCAAAATCCGTTGCGTAGTTTTAAAGATCTAAGCATACATGCAGTTTGCCCTGGTAGAAATCCTCCATTTTTCGACCATTCATGAAGCGATTTTTCTACCATTTTTTGGCCATTTATTGCTAAAATACCCGTTTTGGATGATTGCACAACTTTGGTTTGAGGTTATATGGTTAATTGTCTTTGAGGCTTATTTATTGTGAGGGCTATGGGATTAGAGGTATGAAGTTATTGAAGTATTGGGTAATGAGGTTTGATTGGGTCCTGGAGTATTTTTTGTCGTTTTTTTGCGATTTTTCCGCAGCTTATTGAGGATAAAAAAATATATGACGTGATGGAGCATTCGGATTCAGCGACCCCAAAAACATATAATCCACCAAGTTTGGTCAGAGGTATATTTCACTTTTTTTTTTGTGGTGCTGTGTTATCAATCAGCAACTATTGGAGTAAGGTAAGTTTACTTATGACTTATGGTAAACCCTTTATAGCCCAAATGTCAATGTCAATACTAAAATCCACCCTGATTAAGTAAAAATGATACCTAATAGAAAACCTTACGGTCCTATATTTAACCCCGGTATTGAAAATCCATTAGTTTAATGGTCTACTCCTGTCAAGGCCACGCTCGAGGCATGTCTCTCCGTATATATATTCAGATGAGGGCTGATACATATTTTATTTAAGAATTTTTACTTATTAGCGTCGCGATACGCTCGAGTGGGTGGTTGGGAAAATCGATGTTGCCACTACAAGCGACAGAAGGACATACTCAAATTGAATTTTCCAGGTCCTTGTATTTCCCAATTACTTTTATACGGCGAATTTAATTTTTTCGCGAAGCTTAATGAATACGAAGCATAATACTCGAGTACAGGGTATCCAATTTTCGCTACTTTTGCGGGATAACTCAGTTAAAGATAGAGAGTTGCGGTTAACACATTCCTGTCCTACATCTTTGTGAAACGAAATATGCCATAAATAGAATTTTCGTAGCCCTTTTAATTTTTGAGGTACCTACAGGGCGAAACTGATTTTACACTTTTCGGACACCCCCTCTAACTCACTCGTTTCTTATCTTATTGGAAATGTAATAAATTAATAATAAAAAAAAATAAAAACAAGCTTATAAATTTCTAAAAATGCTCTAAAAAGAAGAGAATAAACTTTAAATTGAATCAAACCCATCAATTTATTACATTACACAATTTATATGATATAAAAACATGTCACGAGATTTACTTGTGTAAATGTATTTACCTATTTTATAAAATACATACTTTTTTCTTAGATTTTTTTATGTCAAGATTAAGTTACATAATTATTACATTCTTGTTTATCTACACAAGTAAATCTCGTAACAAGCTTTTATATCATATAAATTGTGTAATGTAATAAATTGATGGGTTTAATTTAATTTAAAGTTTATTTTCTTCTTTTTTAGAGCATTTAAATAAAAGCTTGTTTTTAATTTTTTTTATTATTAATTGATTTTTTATTTTTTAGTTATCGTCGTGGTTTTGTATCTAAATGTTTCTCAATCTGTTCATACTATCCCTAACCTATACCAAGTTATAACTTTAATATTGGTGGCCATCTTGTTTGTCGCCATTTTGAATTTTTTTCACCGCCGCTAGAATTTGCCTAGGGTATAGGTTGATATTAATTAAGACACGACCTCGCTAAGTCTTACTGTTTAGCCGGGCAGTAGTGCACCATCTCCTCGAAGGGTTGAACACAAACGTCAGTTTATTCGTATTCTTCTTAGCAAACCCTTTCATTTGATACCCACATTATGGGAGTGCTTAAAAATAACTAGTCCGCCATATTGGGTGGTCCGCCATATTGGATTTAGAGTGGTCATTTTATTTTTTGTCTTCTTCTCAGCAAACCCTTTCATTTGATACCTATATCATCGGAGTACACAAAAAATAACTAGTCTGCCATCTTGGACGATCCGCCATATTGGATTTAAAGTAGAGTCGTTTTATTATTTTTTTTCGTATTCTTCTCAGCAAACCCTTTCATTTGATACCCATATCATGGAAGTGCACAAAAAATTACTAGTCCGTCATCTTGGGCGGTCCGCCATATTGGATTTAGAGTAAATTCATTTTATTTTCTTTTTTCTTCTCAGCAAACCCTTTCATTTGATACCCATATCATGGGAGTGCACAAAAAATAACTTGTCCGTCATATTGGGCGGTCCGCCATATTGGATTTAGAGTAAATATATTTTATTTTCTTATTTCTTCTCAGAAAACCCTTTCATTTTATACCCATATCATGGGAGTGCGCAAAAAATAACTAGTACGCCATCTTAGACCGTCCGCCATTTTAAATTTAGAATGACATAACTTAGCTAACCACACATTGTCATCCAAACCAAACGTGTATGCAAAATTTCATCTCAATCGGTTGAGGATCACTACTTTAAAATTCAGTTGCAAGATTTGACCCGAACATACATACATACATTGCAAGCTAAATAAAAGCTTGTAAAAACGGACATCCATACAATTTTTTATGTAGAATCCAGTGGCGTAGTCAGCTCTTGTCTCCCCTCATCCGTTTTCTCAGAATAAAAATCATACGTTTTCTATGGAACACCCTATACATTTTAATTTGGTTGAATTAAGTTATAAAATTGTTTAAGCATTTCAAAAATATGTCACTGCTGGCAAGTTTTCTTAGCAATAAGCTCACAATTTGAATATCTCTGCATTAAGAGGGGAATACCCTTTACTATTTCCAAAAAATCGATTTTTTGTTTTTTGAAATATTGACAATATATTAAGAGAATGCTAGCAAGAGGAAAAATCTAATTATTGAATATTTACGAAGTTATCGCACAGGAGCTCTACCTCATACCACAGTACTGTAAACTAGCGAGTCAGGTAGCCGGAGCGCTTGGGGGTGGAGTAACATTTCTTTCACAATAGGTACCTTTTGTGAAGAAAACAAACTCTTTCAATGAGAGATTTTTGTCTATACTATTATCGTAAGGATATACCTAAAGTTTTAAAGATATCGCGTAATTACATTCCTTTTTTGGGGTAAACATTGTCGAAATGTTGAACATTTAATTAAATAGCCTACTTAATTTCTAGTTTTATCATTATTTATAATTTCATAGGTTTATCCTTCCCCTGCACATGTCAGTAACTGAAAAAAATGTTTTTTGGTTTCCGATCAATAGAAAAATTATGACAAATGCAGCACTTTTCGATGTCACGCCACAGACGCCTGAAGGAATACCTTGTAATGCCTGTAAAGCCGCCATTTTGTTTTTTTTTTTTTTTTTTTAAGGAAAAAATGTTTTTCTACTCTCCAAAGTTGTACTAAAATAATGTTAAAACTTTAAAATGGTGTGATTATTTTATCACCTTTAAAAAAAATCATAAAGAAGACTCAATTTCGGGCGTCCAAAGGGTTTTCCCCACTAAAAAATAAAAACAAATTCAAACAGAACAAAAATGTTCGTACTATAAATACTCGACAAAAAAATTAATTTCTTAAACTATCTATTGCATCTAAGACAACATACTTGGGATTGAAAATCTTTAATCATTTGCCTGAAGAAATTACGTTAAGCAAAAACATAAACATACTTAAATGTAGTTTAAAATGTTTTTTAACAAGTAGCTGTTTTTATAATTTATTTGAATATTTTTTTCGTAGTTTCTAGGCAGGAAGCTAGTTGTTTTAGGTTTAAGATTGACTATTGCCATACATTTTGTAAAATTTCATTTTGGTAAAATAAAAAACAAATAAAACTTTTTTTAGAGAAATGATATTTGACAAAACTTGTCTTTAAATTCCCAGTAGGCTTTAGTTTATAATAAATTAAAAATCTAATGTGACAGTAAATACACAGGACTTCAGATTTTAGTTTCCAATTTTATGAACCAATTTTATAGCAATAACCAAAATTTGTAGTAAATATCCCAAAATTGCGATTTCAATATTTTCATTGTCAACAACTGGTCTATTTCTATGTACTACAGGTTTAACGGATCCAAAGCTTTGCAGTTTTCTATAATACGTTTAACAGTATTTGGCGCTGGTTTCTTTTTCTGCGGATATCGCGTTGCAAATGTATTACATATTCTGGGAATAGCTTTATCACATTCTCCATAAATAATAAATTTTAAATAATCTTCATTTGTATAATTTAAGCGTCCTGGCATGATTATTAATAATAATTTTCAAACGGTAAGTGACAGTTGTGTAAACAAACATAGCAATCGATGTTTTCAACATGGCCATTTTCGTCATGGCCAAGTAAGAATAGCTGCACTTAAAATCCGCAGCAAAATCGCCACATAAAAATTTAAATTGGCAATATTTTCAAAACTACAAATTTTTAGAATAAACAACCTTATACAAACTTACCCTTATTTTTAATGCTAAATAAAATAAAATTATGAAAATTGGGGGTTTCCATTTGAAAAAATGGATTTTTGGCATTTTTCTCTATTTCATTACTTATCTCATTTTTTTAACACCCTGTAATTATAGTTATACAGAATATTACAAAAAATCTATTAAAGTGGATCCTTTTCAACAAGGAATCCGACCCAAATTGAATAATAAAGGCTTTCTTACAGGAAAAATTGGTAATTAAATATCTTAGGGCCTGCATACTTCATTTTAGACATAAAAACTTAAATATCTCAAAACCGCTTAAACTTAGGTATATGACATTATACATGAAATATTCTTAGAATATACCATATAATCTAAAAATGTATTAATATACGGGGCATTCCATTTAAAATAACAAAGTTGACATCTACTTCCGGTATAACCAGTATAACCAGTGTCAGTGTTGATCTATTTTAGGAAGAAAAATAGTGTATCGTATTTACATAAAACATTTTCGAAAAACAGCTTGAACAAGCCGAAAAATGATCGTAGAGCATTTTTCCTGGGCTTAAATTATCCGTCATTAAATTCCCTACGAATACATTGTCGTGACTTGTGGGAGGTTCATTCAATCGGCTGAAAAACGCGTATGAAAATCAAGCGTCGCGTTGCTTCGAGCGCTCGGGTAAGCGAGTGGACGCGTGGTGGGGAAGCCTCTCCCGCCACAGACTTCTGTCAGCACATCTGCGGCGGGAAAAAACTTTCCCCACCACGCGTCCACTTCCCCCTTCACTCGCTTACCCGAGCGCTCGAAGCAACGCGACGCTTGATTTTCAAACGCGTTTTTCAGCCGATTGAATGAACCTCTCCCACAAGTCACGATAATGGATTTGTACGGAATTTAATGACGAGTAATTTAAGCCCAGGAAAAATTCTCTACGAGCATTTTTCGGCTTGTTCAAGCCGTTTTTCGAAAAGACCTTTTTTTTAGTTTGTTTTTTTTCGATTTATGCAAAAAGTTCTTATTATTTTTGCATGAAATTTTGATGAATTGATGAAATTGATGAAAAAACGATTTCATACTTCATTGCAATGCAATTGATGCATACTTCATTTTAGACATAAAAACTTAAATATCTCAAAACCGCTTAAACTTAGGTATAGGACATTATAAATGAAATATTCTTAGAATATACCATATAATCTAAAAATGTATTAATATACGGGGCATTCCATTTAAAATAACAAAGTTGACATCTACTTCCGGTATAACCAGTATAACCAGTGTCAGTGTTGATCTATTTTAGGAAGAAAAAATAGTGTATCGTATTTACATAATACATCGAAAAATAGTACATCGTATATATCAAGGAGGTCTCTCTGCAAATCGGTATGTTAAAATTTTAAAAGATGCTCTGTCTGTGTTCATAGATAAAGTCCCTTATCGTCAGGATGCTGGATGCTGAAACGCGCGTCGAGAAAAGTATAGTAGTTTGGTGTTGGTTTGGTGTCGTGGGGAACGTCCAGTTTTTTGTTTCTACGCCGACGCGACGGTTGCAGAGAAGGTTGAGAAAACTTACCAATAGTGACATATTTTTTAAATGCTTAAAAAAATACTTCTAGTCCAGGCTAGATAATTTATTTTTTGAAAAGAGTCCCGAATAAGGTTTTTCGGCGCGATAATTAGGTAAAAAATGGTAGAAATTGATTGTGTATGTTTTGGATAAAATCGGTAGGTGTAGGAACCTTGGTAAAAAAATCGATACAAGTGCCAAAAATCGTTTTTTTTGCAGATTAAGGGACAAAAAATATTTTTTTTTCGTAAAACAAAAAATAGCACATTGTAGCGCTTGAAAAAAC
This sequence comes from Aromia moschata, assembly GCA_029963805.1. NCBI lineage: Eukaryota > Metazoa > Arthropoda > Insecta > Coleoptera > Cerambycidae > Aromia > Aromia moschata. The sequence goes on along the minus strand of JAPWTK010000072.1, from coordinate 147,503 downwards.
GATTTGATGATCAAAATTGCTTCAGAAGTTTTTTGCACAAAAAATAAAAATCGAAGAAAAATGCCCATTTTTTGAATTACAAGGGTTCTAATCGTTGCAGAAACTTCTGCTTTGGCTTAAATTGTAGCTTTTGGTCGTGTCCATCTGCAGTAAAAATTTCATGCAACAATAATAAGAACTTTTTGCATAAATCGAAAAAAACTAAAAAAAAGGTATTTTCGAAAAACAGCTTGAACAAGCCGAAAATTGATCGTAGAGCATTTTTCCTGGGCTTAAATTATTCGTCATTAAATTCCCTACGAATACGTTGTCGTGACTTGTGGGAGGTTCATTCAATCGGCTGAAAAACGCGTTTGAAAATCAAGCGTCGCGTTGCTTCGAGCGCTCGGGTAAGCGAGTGGAAGCTCTCTCGCCGCAGACTTCTATCAGCGCATCTGCGGCGGGAGAGGCATCCCCCACCACGTGTCCACTTCCCCTTCACTCGCTTACCCGAGCGCTCGAAGCAACGCGACGCTTGATTTTCAAACGCGTTTTTCAGCCGATTGAATAAACCTCTCCCACAAGTCACTCTACGAGCATTTTTCGGCTTGTTTAAGCCGTTTTTCGAAAAGACCTTTTTTTATTTATTTTTTTCGATTTATGCAAAAAGTTCTTATTATTTTTGCATGAAATTTTGATGAATTGATGAAAGTGATGAAAAACCATGAATTTTTACTGCAGATAGGCACGACGGAAAGCTACAATTTAAGCCGAAGTAGAAGTTTCTGCGACCATTAGAACCCTTGTAATTCAATTTCAAAAATGGGCATTTTTCATCGGTTTTTATTTTTTGTGCAAAAACTTCTGAACCGATTTTGATCACCAAAAACTCATTATTTTCATTTTTTCAAGCGCTACAACGTGTTATTTTTTGTTTTACGAAAACAATTATTTTTCGTCCATTAATCCGCAAAAAAATGGGTTTCGGCCCTTTTTATCGATTTTTTTGCTAAGGTTCCTACATACCGATTTTATCCAAAACATACACAATCAATTTCTACTATTTTCTACCTAATTATCGCGCCGAGAAACCTTATTCAGGACTCTTTTTAAAAAATGAACACTTTTCTGCTATATTGCCTGGATTATTCATTCAACCAAGTATTTTGTAGTTTGATTTATTTTTCTATGGTCTCATCGATTTTTTGGAAAAATACATTTGTATGTAACCGCTAACACTGGCAATAATAATTTTGCCACAACTTTGTTCACATTGAGAACCAATTTGAGGGTCTGCTGATTACATTTGTGTAATCAAATTTTGATTAAAAAAAATCGCTAAACAAATATAATTTGTTTACTTTTTAACAAGAAAAAAAAACGGTAGTAGGCTTTGAAAATTAAAATGTCATCTTGAGTTTTTTGCAAACGCGCAGATTTTTTTTATGCTCTATCTATTAAAAAAGTCTCGTTCAAATCGGATAATAAATAATGTTTTTACACTAGTGTTTCCATTCTTAATGGGTCACCCTGTATGTATTTAGGTACAAGTGTAGATGATACATGATAAATGTAGGCCAGATATATAGCACATTCAAATTGACAACAGTTTTATTAACCCATTAACGCCCAAACGGACACAATTTTTCGTCCTTTTTGGAGCGTCAATCTCGAAGGGAAATTAATGAATTCACTTAATAAAAACCACTTATCCTAATGTTTTCGGATGTGATCTTTCGATTTCCTAGAAAAAGAAATATGGCTGACTTTATGGAGAAAAGTATTGAAAATTTGGGCGTTTTTTTATATTTTTTTTAGTCCAAAAAGTACTCTAACCTGCTTCGGATTGTGGAGGGAGGTGGAGGAATTAGTTGGAGTTGATGATAGGATTTTTTTTGCCGACGTCAACGGACTCTAATCTTTTCAAAATGGCGGACATTGCATAAAATCTCATGAAATATGAAGTTTTCTCTAGTATTAACGAGAAAATAATATTATTGTGAGTTTTTCTTGATCCACAGTAATTTTCCTCAATCAAAACAATACTACAGAATATATTTGACTAAATTTTCAATTTTCAATGATGGCGGATTCAAAATGGCGGCCGGATTTCTCAAGAAATGCCACGTTTTTCATTATAAAAAGTAAATAGGGGTTATACTTTTCCTATGTCATTTCATGTTTTAGTAACATTTTCAATTATTCCTGGTGAAAAAAGTCTCAAATCTAAGATGGCGGATTCAATATCGTGGATATCATTCTTGAAAATTCAAAATTTGAATACGGAAAAATTACAGTCATATTTTATGTAGAATTCTGATAGAAAATGTCCTCTCAATCTTTTTCATGAAAATGCATTCCATCTGAGTAAAAAATTATTTGTCATTCTAACCACAAAACGAGGTTTTTTTTCCGGTGTTAAGGTTCTCATGATGAAATCATAGAGAATTATGTATAGGGATTTAGGCGCATTGAATTTTTTTTTTTTGGAACTTCTCCGCATATGAATAGAAAATATGTATTTTGAATAAGGGCGCATTGACGATTTTTTTTTCCGGAACTTCCTCGCATATTTATTCAAAGTATAGTACGTAGAACGTAGTTTCTGGTGGGTGTGAGAAAAAATCGTGTGCATCACGAGAAACAAGTAGTCTGTGTACTTCCGGCGTGTAGTTTGCGCCCGAGCATCCCTAAGTGCATAATATATAATTCTCATGATTTCATCATGAGAACCTCAACACCGGAAAAAAACACGTTTTGTGGTTGGAATGACAAATAATTGTTTACTCAGATAGAACGCATTTTTATGAAAAAGTTTGAGAGGACATTTTCCATCAGAATTCGACGTAAAATATGACTGCAATTTTTCCGTTTTCAAATTTTAAATTTTCAAGAATGATGTTATGATTCCATATTGAATCCGCCATCTTGGATTTCAGACTTTTTTTCACCTATTTCTTTTTATAGGTAATGAAAAAATGCGCCATTTCTTGAGAAATCCGGCCGCCATTTTGAATCCGCCATCATTGAAAATTGAAACTTTAGTCAAATATATTCTGTAGTATTGTTTGATTGAGGAAAATGACTGTGGATCAAGAAAAACTCACAATAACATTATGCTCTCGTTTTATGCAATGTCCGCCATTTTGAAAAGATTAGAGTCAGTTGAGGTAGGCAAAAAAAATCCTATCATCAACTCCAACTATTGCCTCCACTTCCCTCCACAATCCGGAGTAGGTTAGAGTACTTTTTGGACCAAAAAAAATAAATAAACAAAAAAACACATTTTCAGTACTTTTCTCCATAAAGACAGACATACTTTTTTTCTAGAGCATTTAATCACAATTATGACCCCGGAAATCGAAAGATCACAACCGAAAACATTAGGATAAGTGGTTTTTATTGGAGTGAATTCATTAATTTCCTTTCGAGATTGACGCTCCAAAAAGGACGAAAAATTGAGTCCGTTTGGGCGTTAATGGGTTAAAGTAACTCAAAGTATTATATTGAAATAAATAAATAATTATATACAGTGCCATCCATAAAGTTTGCACCATATGGGAAAAAAATTGTGTTTGCATTTAAGAAATTCTTTTGACCGTCAGTTGTTTGGGCATGTGGGCATGTCTTTAAACTAAAATAGCGCTAATCAAACCCAAGTTCATAATATACGAATAGCATATGAAAATTTGAAATCGACAAAAGAGTAAACTACCTTTATTTTCAACTCTAGAGAAAAATATTGTTTATTATAACTCTGTAAAAACATATGCCCTAATATGAAGTTTAAGTGTAGTATGGTGAAAAAGCGGTTTCTAACATTTTTTTCAACTTACCCTCATCTCGAAATTCGAACGAAATCGCTCATCATTAAAATCGTAATTTCTGGAGACTCTTCTCCAAGAAAAATATAAGACACACAGATACGTAAAATAAACATTATTGAAGAAAAGTTGCTTTAAAAAAGGACGCCCTTCGAGTTTTCTGTTAATAATATTTCTATTTGTGTAATATACTAATGTTTATTTACTTGTTACTTTTACTGTTTCTTCTATTTTCACATGTGATGTTTTCAGAATCCTAATAGTTAATGTTATTTTAGATTTCTTTCTCTATTTTTTGTATGTTTCATTTGATGTGTATTTATAGTAAGTTTCATGTGATGTTTTGCAACATTAAATGTGTTTCTCTTCATTAATATCCTGCTGTCGTATTGCTTTGTTAAATTAAAATTATTTCCACCTTATAGAAGTTATATTTTTGAAAAAAATCTATTAAAAATGATATTCTAAACATAAAATAAAATGTGCACCAAAAATTCATTTATTCCTTGCTGACCTTTTTATAATTGAGTTATTCTTTGCCATTTACATTGTTTTGAACAATAACAATATTGTTCTTGGAGAGTCCCCAGAAAATACGATTTTAATGATGGGCGATTTCGTTCGAATTGCGATACGAGGGTAAGTTGAAAAAATGTCAGAAACTGCATTTTCACCATACTACACTTAAACTTCATATTGGGGCTAATCTTTTATGAAGGAATAACTTTTCTTTATAATATTTTTCTCTAAGGTTGAAAATAATGGTGGTTTACTCTTGGGTCGACTTCACATTTTCGTATGCTACTCGTGTAATATGAACTTTTTACTAGGATTGATGGGTGCCACTTTAGTTTAAAGACATGCCCGAACAACTGACGGTCAAAACAATTTCTTAAATAAATAAATAAAAAAAAAACTGGACTGGACTGGACGAAGAAAAAACTTTTCTCGACGCGCGTTTCGCCAACCAAGTTGGCATCTTCAGGAGAAGATTAAAACTAAATTCTAGCCTACACACTTGCACTATTTATACTAAATTTATTGCCACGGTTCACTGAACCGTAACTGTCTTTGTTTATCAAAGCAAACAGTGGACTGGTGGGTATCGGACCATTGTCCTTATTCATACTACTGTTACACTTCATGATTTCTAAACTTTCAAAAGCATCCAACTGTCTACTGTTTGTTACATTTCTAATTAATTTTAAATTATTTATGTCTATCCTATGGTTGTTATCAAAATAGTGTTGGGCAACACAAGATTTTTTCTGTTTTGCCATATTTCAAATGAGCCATGTATTCTTCAAATCTAGTCAAAATATATATTTTTGTTTGCCCAATATACTTCTGATCACAATCTTTACAACTTATTTCGTATATTCCTGACTTTTTCGTTATTGTCGATTTTGTCTTTGGGGTTACCCAAAACCGTCTGTAGTTTATTTTTAGAATTATAAACCAAATTGATATTAATATTTTTTAAAATTGTATCTAGTCCGAGGGTGAATTTAGGTTCATATGGTAACGAAGCAAATTTCGAATTGTCAGTATCTCTACGAAATGTCGTAGAATTGTACAGGGTTCTCTTAAATGTATGCTTCCTTATTAACTTATCTATTAAATGGCATTAATTTATTGGCAACAAAATTATCTAAACTAATTGCTTTTGTATCAAATAACGCGAAGATATCGTCCACATACCTGACACAAACTCTAGGGAAATACTCGAATTTATCTTTTACTTCTGTCTCAAATTTACTCATAAAAATATTTGCAATGAAAGGTGACAAGGAGTTACCCATTGCCGTTCCCTCATGTTGTTGAAAATATTCACCATTATATTGAAAACAATTTTGATTCATACAAATACTAGTGAGCCGAATGTATTCCTTAATAATTTTATCGTCTAAACCATTTAATTCGAGTAATTCCCTGAGGTAGTCCAAAGTTTGCGGGATTGGGATACTTGTAAACAATGAGCATACATCAAACGAAACCAAAATTTCATCTTCTTGGAATTGGATATTTTTGATATTGTCAATAAACTCACTAGAATTTTTACTGAAAAACTTGTTTGTGCAATAGGCAAATTTTCGAACTCGTTTTTCGAATTTTTGGTAAACAATACAATTTAGGTATTACCTACTGGATTTGACAATTGTAATTTTGTCTCAGTGAAGGAGTAATAAGGTTGTTACATTCTTTTAAAGATTTTTTAACTTCCGTTGCCATTTTTGGCAAATGATTTTTTGACAATTTATTGTTAAGGACCACTATTAATTAAATTGTCGACTCTTTCAAAATAATCATTTTTGTCTAAGATAACAACCTTATTTCCCTTGTCAGCTTTTAAATAAAAACAGCCCTTCTCTCGTAATTGTTTGACAAGGTTTTTGTCTTTCTTGACATTTTTGGTATTAGTTTTATTTTTAACAATGTTGGAACTAATTTGTTTTCTAACTGCTTCTCTGTCCTCTTTCCAGTACCCACTCCAATTTCTTAAATGCCAACACAAAATTTTTTCCCATATGATGCAAACCTTATGGATGGCACTGTACCTACATATGTATTAACATTTTGTAGGATAAACTTTACTTTTGACAGCTGTAGTGCAACGGGGCATTATACTGACTGTAAGTCGCTGACAATGTTCGGTGGAGATGCGGTTACAGTTTCTTCTGCATAACATTCCAGAATTTGTGCATATTTGAATATTTATGAGACCCTACTGCAATAACAAGGTTCCCGCAACTTCTCGTAGTTAATTCTCTCGATTAATATCCGGTCTTTGGTGAAGCCCGTGAAAATTTTTAATTGTTTGTCCTGAAACAACGTTTCAATACCGCGTGTTTCGGGACATTAGTAACCGAATGGTTTTTTTCATCGGTGGAAGGTTATTTAAACGTCGTATAAAATAGATTTATACTCATACTAATCTGGAAAAATACACTAAGCGCAGAAATTAAGGAGTATATTATAAAAAAAATTACAGATTTTTAGGTGATTTTCAGAGAGCTGTAACTTGGGAAAAACAGTTGTAGAGAAAATAAAATAAAAGGAAATTTAAACTTCAAGTTTCTAGTTTTTAGATCTTGAGTTTAAATTTTTAGCGTCAGCAGTTTTGAAGTAATCATAAGAAAACCATCGAAAACATTTTTTCTCAAAATTTTGACTTGTACTTTAACCCATTAACGCCCAAACGGACATAATTTTTCGTCCTTTTTGGAGCGACAATCTCGAAGGGAAATTAATTAATTCACTCAATAAAAACCACTTCTCTTAATGTTTTCGGATGTGATCTTTCGATTTCCGGGAATTGTGATTAAATGCTCTAGAAAAAAATATGGCTGACTATGGAGAAAAGTACTGAAAATTTGGGGATTTTTTTATATATTTTTTTTAGTCCAAAAAGTACTCTAACCTACTCCGGATTGAGGAGGGAGGTGGAGGCAATAGTTGGAGTTGATGATAGGATATTTCTTGCCGACCTCAGCTGTCTCTAATCTTTTCAAAATGGCGGACATTACATAAAATCTCATGAAATATAAATTTTTCTCTAGTATTAACGAGAAAATAATGTTGTTGTGAGTTTTTCTTGATCCACGGTCATTTTCCTCAACCAAAATAATACTACAGAATATATTTGATTCGAAATATACTACAGAATAATTTTCGATTTTTAATGATGACGGATTCAAAATGGCCGCCGGATTTCTCAAGAAATGGCGCGTTTTTCATTATAAAAAGTAAATAGAAGTTTGTAATTATACTTTTCCTATGTCATTTCATGTTTTAGTAACATTTTAAGTTATTCCTGGTGAAAAAAGTCTGAAATCCAAGATGTCGGATTCAGTATGGCAGACATCATTCTTGAAAATTCAAAATTTGAAAACGGAAAAATTACAGTTATATTTTACGTAGAATTCTGATGGAAATTGTCCTCTCAATCTTTTTCATAAAAATGCGTTATATCTGAGTAAAAACTTATTTGTCATTCTAACCTCAAAACGAGGTTTTTTTTCCGGTATTGAGGTTCTCATGATGAAATCATAAAATTATATATTATGCACTTAGTTTTCAAAGTAATCGATTTTTCACTTTTTAGTAATTTTTTTTATGTTTATTAACAATAATCAATATATTTTTTTTAACAATAACCATATATTTATTATCAGAAAGCGTTAATTATCTAGAAAAAAATGATATAAAAATCAGTTTTTTAATATATCCACAATGCTTCACAATCGTAAAAAAAATCATTTAAGGCCGTGGCATATCAAAGAAAAAATGTTCAGATATGGATAAGTTTTTGGATTAATTTTAAATAGAACTGAGGATATTGACTGCAACTTTTCAACCCTAAAGAATCTCTGAGTTTCAAAGCGCAGCGATTTTTCTGTCATAGTACTCGGAACGATTGAAATTGTAGTTTGTACTAAAAATCAATGTAATCGATTTTTCACTTTTTATTCATTTTTATAAATTGAAAATATTTTTTTAACAAAAATCCATATATTTATTATCAAAAAACGTTAATTATTTAGAAAAAAAATTAAAAAAAAAAACCTTTTTCAGTTTTTTTTAATATGCACAATGTTTCACAATCGTCAAAAAAAATCGTTTGAGGCCGTGACATGTCATAGAAAAAATTTTTAAATATCAGAAACGTTTTTTGATCAGTTTTAAACAAAACAGTTTTTTTTAATGAAAACTTGTGATTGAAATTTTTTTAATGTAAACGATTTGAATTCAAGTGAAACGTGATGGAATGGGGGGGTATATTAAGTTGTTTTAATTAATTTTTAAATTGACATTTAAAACTAAGAAAAAACTAAGTCAAAAATGATCTACAGTCAAAAAAATCAAACGACTTTTTTTATATGATTGTGAAGCATTGTGGATATGTTAAAAATTTTGGGATTTTTTATATTCCATAATCACTAGGCGCAGAAAGCGTCTAGTGTATATTATTTAAGCACTAGTGCCTAAATATAAAATTTAAAAATGTAATAATATACAAGGTATTCCATTTAAAAAAGATGTAATGGATTTTTTTGAGCACACCCTGTGTACAGAATTGTGGTATACATATAAATAATAATAAACAGGCGCAATCCTGCATCTTTTATTTTATATTTGTCATATTGAATGAAATAACACCCCAGTCAAAAATAATTAAAAAACCCGTACGTAATACGAAGTGTGGCTATTAAATAACCGAACTGCTGCCATAACACTTTTTATTCGCTGCCAATTACAGTAGCAACTATTATGCCTTCAATGTACTCACCTTGACGATCTCTACACCGCTCCATACGACTTTTCCAATGTTGAAAGCAGTGCTGGAACTCCACTTCTGTCAGATGGTTCAGAACCTCCGTCGCTTTTGCTTTAACCGCTTCCACACTTTGGAATCTTATCATCACAAGTAATCACCGTGTCTAACAAGCCTGGATCAGGTGTCAATGTTGTTTAGAATGTCAGCGCAAATGTTCATTCTTGATTCCTTTTGCTCGGGAGTGAGGAGTTTTGGCACCATTTTTGCGCAAACTTTGCGCATGTTGAACGATTCATGCAAAATCTGGCGAACACATTCTTTGTCGATTCCTGTTATTTCAGCAAGCAAGCGAGTTTTTCAATGTTTTCAATTTTTTTCCATGTCTTTGTCCGTTTTTGACGTTGAGGGCCATCCGTGGCGCGGATCGTCTTCGGTCGTTTCACGTCCCTCTTTAAACCGTTTAAATCATTCCAAAACTTGTGTGTGTGTGATAAAAAGTTAATTCCTGTACACTGCTTTTTACATTGCATAAGCTTCTGTAAAAGTTTTCCTCAGTTCAACAAGAAACTTGCGATTAACTCGTTACTCCATCTGAACACTAACATTTTTTCGACGCGTCACTGGTGCGTAGACTAATTCAAAGACTGCTACAGTCAAACTAAACGACCCACTGACTTGTCTAGCAAACTCAGGGTGGAGAAAGTATCATCAGACACAGTTCTGTTCAAACTTGTCGCGACACGCTCGCAGAACGCTGGTAGCTGCATCAGTTCGGTTATTTAATAGCCACACCTCGTATATCGCACTATCGATCTCGTGTCATCATGTGAAATGTAACTATCCTCATTTCTCTGGTCACTGAATCGTAACACGAAAACAAACATGTTGTTGCCGGCAGTGGCGGTGCGTGATATTTCAGTTAGCCATATCTTGAAAACGACGCATGGGACCCACTTCACTTTTAGGTGATGACTATACACCTCTTACAGAAAGGATTTATAGTGAAAAAATCGTCAGCGAAGTTTGCGAAAAAATTTTCAAAAACACTGGAGCCCTCCCTGGGTTCTCAGTAACGCTCTGTGGGATATTTGCAGTATATTTTTTTCCTGAATCTAGAAACAAATATAAGTGGACGTTTTTCGATTTGTTGCAAAATATTTTTTTTTCAAAAAGTTATGGCCATTTTAATTTTAATTTTATAGGAACATTTTGTTTCCCAAAATTAAAATGGCCATAACTTTTTGAAACAAAAATATTTTGTAACAAATCGAAAAACGTCTCCTTATATTTGTTTCTAGTTTATGAAAAAAAATATACTGCAAATATTCCACAGAGCGTTACTGAGAACCCAGGGAGTGCTCCAGTGTTTTTGAAAATTTTTTCGCAAACTTTGCTGACGGTTTTTTCACTATAAATCCTTTCTGTAAGAGGTATAGTCATCACCCTAAAAGTGAAGTGGGTCCGCATGCGTCGTTTTCAAGATATGGCTAACTGAAATATCACGCACCGCCACTGGTGCCGGTGGAACATTTCACACGCGCAAACCAATAACACAAAGAAGCGTAGGTCTATAAAACGACATGAGTCTCACACTTTAAAGAATAAAAATACCTCGTGAAATGGAACGCTGATACGCCAATTAATAAATACATAATATAAAACAACAGATACACAGGGTGTTCCATTTTTTGGGTATGTTTGGAATTTTATTGATCGATGCAACCTAATTTTCATGTTTTGTTATATCCTCTCTAAATTTAGCCTTTAGCATTTGCTAAATTGTTGTACCGTGTGTTGTTTACCGTTCCGCCAGATGTTTCCTTAAAATGTATGAAAATTGTCTTGGTTCCATCTTGAGGATTGTCCCGTCCATTATGGAGGAATCTAAGAAACTGGCTGGAACCATTAACCAAACGGATAGATCGAGCCAGCTGCGTGGCCTCCAGGATCCCCAGACCTAAATCCATTATATTATTTTACCTAGGGATATTTGTTGCAACATAGCTTCAAGAGTATATTTGTAGAATGGCAGAACTGCCGCTCAACGACCATGCTTGAGAGCGGCAGCAGGGCTTATTGGTGGATTATCTTTGCAAGCCGATTGTGCCTGCCGAAATATGCTGCCTCTGCCAGTGCAGACCACCCCTCACCCTCCTGTTATATGTTCTATAGTTTCGCCTACAGATCTATATTTCCTAACAAATCTTCGACGACGTTCCTCGGAATATTCTTCTGGAAATTTCTCGTTTTTATAACCCTGTCCTGAACAGTTGTCAAGAAGCCTTCGGTTTCGGGGTACAGATAACCATCGATAAGCCAATTTACTGAATTGTCATTGTCGATGTAGTCTGGAAGTTGCATTTTGGAAAACGGCCCTGTAGATCATGTGTATGGAGCTCCAGTTCCGTTGGTATGTCGACCGGAAATAGTTCACATCCAAGACTCAAAAGATACCCTTAATACTACTTCTTAAGGAAGCTTCTTGATTAAGGCAAAGGTTTTTGAATTGTAACCTACATACTTGCACTATTTATACTAAATCTCGCTGAACCGTTCTCGTTCACTGAACCGTAACATATGTCTTTGTTTCATCTGTCTATCCTATGGTTGTTGTCAAAAGCGTGTTGGGCAACACAAGATTTTTCCGTTCTACCATATTTCAAATGAGCCATGTGTTCTTTAAATCTAGTCAAAGCAGATCTTTATGTTTGCCGAATATACTTTTGATCACAGTCTTTACAACTTATTTCGTATATTCCTGACTTTTCGTTATTGTCGATATTGTTTTTGGGGTTGCCCAAAAGCGTCTGTAGTTTATTTTTAGAATTATAAGCCAAATTGATATTGATATTTTTAAAAATTTTATCTAGTCGGCTGGTGAATTTAGGTTAATATGGTAACGAAACAAATTTCGAATTGTCAGTATCTCTGTGAAAAGTCGTGGAATTGTACAGGGTTCTCTTAAATTTATGCTTACTTATTAACGTATCTATTAAATGGACTGAGTAACCGTTATTCTTAGCTATATAATTAATTAATTGTTTCTCATGTTCAAACCTCTCTTTACTGAGGGACAAATTTAACAAACGGTGAATTAGAAAATTAAAACTTTTTTATGTTGAAAATGGTGGTGTGAATCGTTGGGAATATATCTAAGAGTCGCGGTTTCTTTCCTATATACATCAAACTTATTTTCAGTAAAAATAAGCGGACTAGATAAAATTTTTAAGAACATTAATATCAATTTGGTTTATAATTCTAAAAATAAACTACAGACGCTTTTGAGCAACCCCAAAGACAAAATCATTATCAGACATAAATAATTTAAAATTAATTAGAAATGTAAGAAACAGTAGATAGTTGGATGCTTTTGAAAGTTTAGAAATCATTAAGTGTAACAGTAGTCTGAATAAGGACGGTGGTCCGATACCCACCAGTCCACTGTTTGCTCTGATAAACAAAGACATATGTTACGGTTCAGTGAACCGTGGCAACATATCTAAGAGTCGCGGTTTCTTTCCTATATACATCAAACTCTAACTTAATTTCAGTGAAAATAAGCGGACTAGATACAATTTTTAAAGATGTTAATATCAATTTGGTTTACAATTCTAAAAATAAACTACAGACGCTTTTGAGCAACCCCAAAGGCAAAATCATTATCAGACATAAATAATTTAAAATGAATTAGAAATGTAAGAAACCGTAGACAATTGGATGCTATTGAAAGTTTAGAAATCATTGAGTGTAACAGTAGTATGAATAAGGACAATGGTCCGATACCCACCAGTCCACTGTTTGCCCTGATAAACAAAGACGGTTACGATTCAGTGAACCGTGACAACAAATTTAGTATAAATAGTGCAAGTGTGTAGGTTAGAATTTAGTTTCAATCTTCTCCTGAAGATGCCAACTTAGTTGTCGAAACGCGCGTCGAGAAAAGTATAGTAGTTCGGCGTTTCGTGGAAAACGGCCAGTTTTTTTAGATGTTAGTTTTGATTGCTATTAATCAAAACTGTATTAAATCAATTATTAGTTGTACATTTGATTACTGACAAAGCCTCCTGGTAAGTCGGTGAAGCTTCTCAAGGTGAGTAATGGACCATTTCATGATTCCGAAGGAAGATGTCAGTACTGGGACAGTCTACGAGTTGATGGCTTTGATGAGATTGTCTCCAGATAAAAGCGTATTCATCAATTTTGTCACGCGGTTCTTACATTTCTCTTGGAAATCTCCTTTCGGCTGTGTGTGATTGATCTTGACCATTCCCGTCTAACCAGGTATTGCTCTTTCAGTGGGAATTGATGGATGTCAGCATATACCCTGGGTTTTTATGATCTGCTTCCTTCACAATACCTAGTGTGGAGTATTTATCCAGGTCAAAGGAGATTCTGATATCATCCCTAAACCTCTTGGTAGTGTTAATGAAGGACTGGAGTTTTGCATTGCTCATAATTATTAAATAGTGTAAAGACCAAATCAGTACACTGGATTTCCCCGTTTCAGAACGCATACTCTGTGACCTCTGTGAATTGATTTATGCTTTCACACAATGACAGAAATCATATTTCTCGTATAGATCCAAATAAGGCCGATTCGTTTTATTTGGCATTCCTCTCGTTCACACTCGGGAACCATAAATCTCCTTAATCCGGATCAGATATAATGCGCAGCGAGAAAAGAATGGATATACGTATATACACGGTGGAGACTTTAACTGGAATATATTCGCTAGCGGGGTGGTGAATGATTTTTCAAAAAATTCCCGGGACACTTCAACTTTTAAATGTATTTACCTACATTTTGCAAGTAATGTGAAAAATATAGCCCTTCAGGGGTGGCTGAAACCACCCTCGACATGATTTTTTCAAATGCAACCCTATGGCTTGTGACCCCTCATTGTAAAGCTGATGGAAAGAGGAATCCAGCGCACTGATCAAATTTTAATTTTTAGTATGTTTGTAGGGTTGCATACAATTAAAACAATTTAAAAAATTAAATTTATTTTCAACGTAACAATTGTTAAAAATGTGCACCATTCACTTGTTGGCAGAATCCCAGTCTGTGGTAGGTTTCGTCCCTTACATTATGCAACATTTGCGGTGTTATTTTTCCGATTTCCTCTCTTATCCTTTTCCTGCAGATCTGCTATGTTGTTGGGTTTCTGAATGTAAACCCTACTTTTAAGATGTCCCCACAAAAAGAAATCCAGTGGTGTAAGATCTGGAGATCTTGCTGGCCACTCAATATTACCTCGCCTCCCAATCCACCTACCGGGAAAATTCTGTCCAGATACTGACGAACAATGGCAGCATAGTGTGGTGGGGCCCCCATCTTGCTGAAACCATAACCTCTCGTCGGTCAAGTTAGGGTTTAAGGGGTTTGGAAATAATTGACATAGCACTGGCATTAGTTCGTGCTGGAGTAAACGCAAGTATCTTGCTCCATTAAGAGTGTCATCAAAGAAAAATGGTCCTACAATTCTATCTTGTATTATTCCGGCCCACACATTAGTTTTCTGTGGGCGCTGAGTATGAAGTTCCCTCATCCAATGGGGGATCTCTTCAGCCCAGTAACGACAATTTTGGCGATTTACATGCCCATTTAATGTAAAAGTAGCCTCGTAAGAGAAAACTATCCACTCTAAAGATAACTGGTGTTGATCAATACAAGTCATCAATAAATCGCAAAATTCCAACCGTCGATCTGGATCATCTTCAAGTAACTCTTGAACAGCTTGCATTTTATATGGGCGTTTTTTCTCATATTTAAGTATTTTTTAAAACTGTTTTTGTGATTAAGATTACTATCACGGGCCAGTTGACGGGCTGGAGTGATTGGATTTTCATCTAGAGCAAGCAACAAATTCAACTTCGTGTCGTCATCAACAACAGCCTGCCTCTTACTCGGTACTTTCCTGACATGACCCATCTCTAGATATTGTGCCTCAATTTTACTAATGGTACCTTAATTTAGTGGTGGCAAGTCAGGATGCGTTTCTCGAAACAAGCGAACAACTTCGCATTGAGTTCGCGCCCTATCACCATATCCAATCATCATCAAAATATTGATTTTGAGTGATTCAGTTAAATAAGACATTTTCACCAATTTGAAATAATACTTCATTTCAAACTCTGAATACAACATACAAACTAAATTACTCTTTGCGGCCGTGTAAAAACACTAGCAAAAAATAGCAAATTTCAGTTGTGGCAAAAAATTGCTTGGAATTTTTGTGGGGACATATGAAAAGTAAGGTTTACATTCCAAAACTAAACAACACACATTTTGAGTACGAAATTGTTGCGTTAAAAATAAATTAAACTATAAAATTACGTTTTAATTGTATGCAACCCTACAAACATACTAAAAATTAAAATTTGATCAGTGCGCTGGATTCCTCTTTCCATCAGCTTTACAATGAGGGGTCAAAAGCCATAGGATTGCATTTGAAAAAAATCATGTCGAGGGTGGTTTCAGCCACCCCTGAAGGGCTATATTTTTTTCACGTTACTTACAAAATGTAGGTAAATACATTTAAAAGTTGACGTGTCTCGGGAATTTTTTGAAAAATCATTCACCACCCCGCTAGCGAATATATTCCAGTTAAAGTCCCCACCGTGTATATAAAATGCGCGTTTTGACACGTGAAAAATTAAAACCCAAATGGGACAGATCACATATCACAGTCAACGAGGAATTTGTCGAGTCAAAAAGGCACTTTATTAGGCAAGACGGATAGGGACTGAAGGGAGAGAGAGATTTAGGGATGCCGTATATAAATAACTTCCATTTGACCCTTGTTTTGGGCGTTTATTATGTGTTGTTCCGTAACTTATGGTGATAACGGATTTATTTCCACAGCGGCAGTAGGGTAATTTAGCGATTTGTTTGGGATTTCGTTCCGCAAGGCAGTGTCTCACCGGAAGGGGTTCTGAAATGTTTTTTCAGAGAAGCAGTTAGAAAACTAATTAGTTCCAACCAGTGGCGGTGCATGATAATTCAGTTAGCCATATCTTGAAAACGACGCATGGGACCCACTTCACTTTTTAGGTGATGACTATACACCTCTTACAGAAAGGATTTATAGAGCAAAAACCGTCAACAAAGTTTGCGAAAAAAATTTCAAAAACACTGGAGCACTCCCTGGGTTCTTAGTAACGCTCTGTGGAATATTTGCAGTATATTTTTTTTTTTCATAATCTAGAAACAAATATAAGGAGATGTTTTTCGATTTGTTACAAAATATTTTTTTTCAAAAAGTTATGGCCATTTTAATTTTAATTTTATAGGAACATTTTGTTTCCCAAAATTAAAATGGCCATAACTTTTTGAAACAAAAATATTTTGTAACAAATCGAAAAATCTCCTTATATTTGTTTCTAGATTATGAAAAAATATACTGCAAATTATTCACACAGAGCGTTGCAGACAGGAAGAACTCCAGTGTTTTGGAGGAATTTTTTTCGCAAACTGTTGACAATTTTACTCTATAAATCCTTTCTGTAAGGAGTGTATGAGTCATCACCTAAAAAAGTGAAGTGGGTCCCATGCGTCGTTTTCAAGATATGGCTAACTGTAAATATCACGCACCGCCACTGGTTCCAACATTGTCAAAAATAGTTCCAAAAGAAATTCTAAGAAAGGCAAAAACTTTATCAAACAATTACGAAAGAGGGATGGTTTTTATTTAAAAGCTGACAAGAGGAATAATGTTGTTATCAGACAAAAGTGGTTATTTTGAGAGAATAGACAATTTAATTAAAAGTGGTCCTTACAAGAAATTATCAAAAAATCCTTTGCCAAAAATGACTACTGAAGTTACAACATCTTTAAAAGAATGTAACAACCTTACTCCTTCACTGAGACAAAAATTACAATTGTAAAATCCAGTAATACCTAAATTATATTGTTTACCAAAAATACATAAGCCAGGAAAATCTGTAAGACCAATTGTCTCAGCGATAGGATCCCCAACTTATAATTTGTCAAAATGGTTAACTCCTTGTCACCTTTCATTGCTAATCTTTTTATGAATAAATTTGAGATAGAAGCAAAAGATAAATCTGATTATTTCTCTAGAGTCTGGTTCAGGTACGTGGACGATATCTTCGCGGTATTTGATACAAAAAAAGCAATCAGTTTGGATAATTTTGTTGCTAAATTAAATAACCCTTTCCCTACAACAAAATTTACATATGAAATGGAACACAATGAACAGCTACCATTTTTAGATGTATTAGTTATTAGAAACAGTGAAAATAAGTTAGAATTTGATGTATATATGAAAGAAACCGCGACTCTTGGATATATTCCCAAAGATTTACACCACCCTTTTCAATTAAAATGGCAAGTTTTAATTTTCTAATTCACCGTTTTTTTAAGTTTCCACCTCAATAAAGAGGTTTAAATATGAAAAAAATTAATTAAGGATATAGCTAAGAATAACAGTTACTCAGTCCATTTAATAGATATGTTCATAAGGAAGCATACATATAAGAGAACTCTGTACAATTCCACGACTTTTCGTAGAGATACATTTCGAAACAATTCGAAAGTTGTTTCGTTACCACATGAACTTTTGACGCGACGTATATTTTGTTTTAGCGTTGCCGCTTCGAAACTCTCGGAATTGTAACTATAATATATTGACGCCCATTTTTTTTTAAATACGCGTCATGAAGCGTACTTTCAAGATATTATAAAAAAAGCGCCAAATAATTTTTCTAGCCCAACCCGCTCGATATCGTACAATAAACAAAGAAATGGTGTCATTGTTAATTAAGGCTTGCAAAAAAATGCGATAGTTAATTACTCGAAAAGTGATTAACTGATAGAGCTCATTTTTTTTTTGTAACTTCATATTACAAATAGCAGTCTCTCCAAGAGACTGCTATTACATGATCATAGTCGCCCTACTTTCGAAGTAAAAAAAACCGTGAAAAAAACACTTGTTCAACTTTAGCAGTCATTTGCAAGTTAACAATAGCACTTGGAGACTTCGGGTTGAGCGTAAAATTTTGGAAATTCAATAGCCTACAACTTCTTAAATGCATTTGCTATATAAAATATGCCAAGGAACGGAGATATACGGGAAAATGTGAAAAAAGACGTTTTTTTTTTAAACAATTTAAACAATTTAAACAATTAGCGGACGGTTTCATCTCTACGGACCCCGCGCATTGTGTTCTACGCAAAAAAATACATAGGGAACCATCAAAACTAACCCTATATGTTTCAAGAACACATAAAAATCTCTGCCTACTGCACTGGTGGTACAACCCATGCATCTGCTTTCGTCGTTTAGGTGGCGTTGCTCAACTTCAAGAATGCCACGAGAATTGGTTCACCCATCGATACTTATCTCGAATATCAAAGTAAACAATATAATAAAAGCGAGTATTATTTGTCGATTCGTTTTTGACTCGGTATCTCCAGGCTAAACAGTCTATATGTATATGAGTTCTGAAGTGATCTCAAACACTCCACTATTCTTTAGCACTTTGCAGTCTATAATATGAAAAAATCTCCCCCCTAACTTCTGAGTGAGTGAATAAATATCCACTTGTAGACCGCCTTTTGTGCCGCCGAAGGCTGGCTTAATAATGAAAAAAACGCCGGGGGGACGAGACTTACATATTTTCCTTCACACCCTTTTATAAACCCCGCGCCATTGTATCCCTTCTTTTTTCTTTACAAAATCCTATAAGCCCTATCCACCAATATATTCTGTCTACGTTAGGAGAAACATCATGTGGATTATGTTTTTTTTTTTTTGTCGCCAGCGAAGAGGGTTTATACAAATCTTGATATGATTTATACTTTTGATTTTCAACAGAAATTTACGTCTTGCAGTGAAAGGATTTATGTTTTTTTTTTCGATACGAGCATCGCATTTTATACAAGATGATTTTTTTTATTTTGACTGCCGCCTCAGTTTATTCGTAAAGGGTTCGAGGAAATTTAGCTTTTTATCCACCACACAGATGGCGCTGTCATCGCAATTTCTTTAAATGGTAAGCAGATGTATGTGACACCTCATTTAAAAGGTATTTTAAACCGGTCTTCAACGCAGCTCTATTTTTTAAAATCTGTCCAGCGGTTCCAAGCTAAAATACCGTACCGGTACACTATCTTAGTGTACACGTTTTGTGCACGTTCAAACAGAATGCAAATGGCGCTAATCTAAAATATGTTACGCTAATTTTGACAAGCAGTTTATTTCAGAACAGTTTATAAAAACGGTAATAAGTTGCATAAAGATATTTTCGAGAAAAATGGAAATACAATCTTAATTAAGAAAAACTATTTATTTATAAACAAAACAAAATAAAAACATTAACTTTAATCATTAATTGATGAAGTGTTCAAACTATTGTCTATCAACTATTTGACGATGTCCTAGCCTCAAAATAAGTTCATTATCCACTATATCAATTATTTCCGGTCCGATATTGTGTATTTCCTCTCGACTCCGTTTCTTTAAATCATCTATATTTTCCGGTTTATCTACGTAGACTTTTTTTAAAAAAGCCCATGCAAAAATCGAGAGGTGTAAGATCTGGGGAACGAGGTGGCCATCTATAGCTACACGTCGTAACCCCATAAAAAAATCAAGAGGTGCAAGACCTGGAGAACGAGGTGGTCACTCTATAACTCCACTTCGCTCTACCCATCGTTGTGGGAAGATGTTATCCAAGTAAGTACGAACAGGAAGAGCGTAATGGGGAAGTGCACCGCCCCTTCGAACATTTTTGCAAGGAAACAATAATTTGCGAGGTTTTTCAGGGGTTCCAAATTTTTTTTACAGTATATTTTTTGCTCTAACATACACGGTTTTATTATCTATTGAATTAAAAAAAGCGAGATGAGTGCGCTCTTATAATAAAACAAAATCTAAACAGTATTTTTTTCGCTACATATTTATTTTCTCAGAAATTAACTATAACTTTAATGTTGATTTTATTACTCGATCCATAAGAGAAACAATATTCTGTTAATTTAAAAATAAGTTGTTTACAAAGGCAATAAAAACGGGTCTGGCATTTCAAATATTTGTCGATAAAATGCGTTTATTATTTATTTAACTATAAATGCCGTTAAAATAGAATATTCTGCAATAATCTTTTTTTTTGTGTGTCTGATTTTACAAAATTGGATGTGAAGTCGTCATCTTACAGGAAAAGTGTGTTTATTTGAAACTCGTTTGGAAAGTCCTTTGGTTTATCTGCAAAGCGTCATAATTAACGGATCAATTTATTTAATACACTGGCGATCCACGATTTTGAATTTCCTGTATTGAAACAGTGGTAAAGTGTATCCAGAGTCAATTGGAACATCTAGAGGAAGAGAGCTTCTACAAGGATTCTTTAATATTCTATTGTTACCTATTTAAATGTATGCATAACAATGTGCGATATTTCACTGACCTTATGATACGAAGTCCACATGGATTTAACGGAGATATCACGTGAAGTATGGATGGGCCCATAATTTTCACGCGTTTAATTGGTCATTGCTCTTTACTCATTGGACGTATACCTAATGCATTTGTCATTTCACTCGCCACTCTGTTTCTCTCTCATATCTGCATATTTGTCTACTTAGTTGCTTCGAGACAGTGGTGTGACACTTTTGTATATTTCCGAGCAAAGTTAGCTTCGTGATTAAAAATTATTGTTAGTATTTAGGACGTTATATCAAACTGTGGTAATTTTGCGTTGTTATAATGATATTGTGGAGACCTTTTGATGTGCGTGATAGTGAGACAGACAGTAATGTTGAGCTAGAATCTGAGTCTACAGAGTTTAGAAATAAGGACCTGCATTCACAAATTCAAAGAGTTATTTTAAATATGTATAATATTGTTTAATGACAAACATGTGATTTTTAGTAAAAAAAGATAAATAAACGGATGGCTATAATGGTATCCCAACAAATTGTTATACAAAGACAAGAATATTTGCGACATATGAAATTATATCAAAATGAAATGAAAACTAGTACAGTAAAAAATCTATTTATAAAATATATCACATTCATTATCCTTTAATTACTGATTATTCTTTTTTGACTTGACGTATATAGGCGTATAGTTAATACTTATAACATTATAAGAGAAATTTAAGAAATAAGAGAAACAAATATACATACACAAATTTATAACAAGTTATTCAAGAAGTTATTAAATTATTTTAATAATTTGAAAAAAATTGTTATTGTTAATATACTTTAATACTGCCGGAAATACTAAAATAATACTATAATAACTAAAATAACTTGTAACCCCACTGGATCGGGCTTGTCGGCAATATTTTCTCAAAGACACCAGTTTTGCTGACTTTTTTCATCTGTTCCGATTTACTTTGGATACACTTTACAAGGTTAGCCACCTAAAATTGATACCCTCTTTGGTTCCCCTAATTTTCATCGAAACGAAATATTCATAAGAGTGTTTTACACGATATTTTATAAATTTCAAGAATACTTAAACACAAAACCTCTTCAAACTGTAATAGGCATTTTTTTAATAAAACGCCCTGTAAGTATAGTCCTTCTAATTTTAATTGAAAATTATAAATACGCCTGGGGAACAAAAAAAGCGGCTGAACTTTATGATTCCATGGGCGTGTATATATCTTTTATAAATGCAAAAATTGTTAAATATATTTTTTTTCATTCAAAACAATATAGGAGATTAAAATTAGCCTGCATACAAAACTCTTAATATTTGTAATATCATTTGCTGTAAATAATGCTCATTTAGCCAGACAATCTCAAAAAATTGTCTGTGTTAATAAACCTAGCTGAAATACACGTCACTGGCGCCTTAAACACATGGAATTTCTAAAGTCGTAAATCATTTTAACGACGTCGTAAAATTTTTATGGCGCAGTGGACCGAATAAGTATTTGGATGTATTACATATAAAGCAATCCTATAGTACATATGGTCGGCATTTGCTGGTGCATTCGCGGCTGCCGGCAGCTCAGGCGTTGCCAGCTCTTCAAAATTTTCTTAAGTATAGTAATATATATAAAGTTGTTTTAATTTATAATTATTTTTTTCCAGCAATTTTAAACGCTTTATTTTAATTCTAAGTAATACATTTATATCTATGTATTTTTTTTTTAATATTTCCAAACTAGTTGCTAAGCTCACTATACTTGTATAGTGAGCTTAGCAATTTTAGAAAATATATCTGACAACCTTGCTTTTTTCTACCTATTTTCAATTTAGAATAGAAATCGAATACCGTTTTATTTAAAAATATTGAATGTAGTTTTCTGATAATAAAAGTGTATAATAAAATTATAGTATTTCACGGTTACACAAAGTATCTTTCTGTTAGCAGTCTAGTGCTTATAATCAACATTTAGCGCATACTGCCATGCAGAACATGCTAACCTTATGTCTGCTTAACTCCGCTTTACCGTACACAGAGTTGAAGTCTTCGCGGAAATCCGGGACGCCGTAATACACTTTATCCGTAAGACGGCGAGCTATTCCGATAGTGTTCTACCTGCCGGCGGTGTAAACGGGTCGACCGCCGCATTGAAAACGATTTTTTATCGCGAGTTAGTCACTCGTGAATTCGTGTACTGTATCTACATATTGCTTGATTTTGTGTGAATGTCTGCAATAATGGCACAGTCGTTACCACTTGTGTATGGACTTAAAAAGATGATTGAAAATTACAAGGATTTTACGATAGACATATCACATATTTTATGTATTCTTTGCAATCATCGATATACAGTGTGGAAATAAAGTATGGAACCTGTGAATTATTTCAAAAACTTATAATTTTTGGAAAAAAACGCTTTTGGAAAGGAACATTTTGGTGGACTTAGTTATGCCGGAAAGTGCCGCATGGCGACGCCACAGGTCGCGACTCAATTTTTTTAAATTACGAGAGGTATTTTTTGTAACATTTTTACAAAGCTGACCTCATTCTGAGTAATTTCATGTGCAACTTGTATGGGGTTACTGGGAAATTTTTTGAGAAAAATTAAGAAAACCGATCCCGGTTAAACATTGAAAGATTCAAGAGTATGATGACTACCCGTAACTCGCTAAAACGGGAATAATTCAGAGTAAACGTGGTTAGTGCATGCACACTGACACTCGTTTTTATTAATTTCGATAATTTATGGTCCGATTTACCCAAGTAGGTGCTCAGAATGTCCCCCGTTTCCCGTTTGCCAATGTGCCAGGCGTTTAACAAATGCCCTTTGCACGTTGCCTATCGTTTCCGGTGAGATCAGCGTCATCTCGGTACGAATGCGTGCCCTCAGGTCTCCGATATCACCTGGTCTGTCCACATAAACCCAGCGTTTGAGGTGTCCCCATAGGAAGTAGTCCAGCGGGTTCAAATCAGGAGATCGTGCTGACTACTCTACGTGACATATTTACAGAAGACATATCAACGTGACATGGGAAATATCAAAGAAGGCATACGCAATAAATTTCTGTGGCTGACAGTGGACGAAACAACAGATTTTGAGGTAATAAGGTCGTTAATGCCCCCGATAAACACGTGTATTGTCCTGTGTAGATGTAAAAAATAGTAATGTACTGATGTTAGTGACAAGAAACAACCGTTAGTGATAGAAACAACTGTGCGAAATTCGTGAAAACAATGTGCGTGTTGTGTTGTCCTCTGACTATTACTATTACTATTTTGAATTTGCACCTTTAACTTCAATGGATGTGGAACGATCATGAGAATAAATGCAGAAAGTCCACTGGTCGTGGCAACTCATACGATCAGATTACGAGTCCGGCCCTGCTTTACAGCACACGTTCCGAACCCTACTAATTTCTTTGTAGACCTGTGTCATTTTCCTAAAACCGGTGCCACTTTTACTAAGAAAATTGTGTCAAAAAGTGTTCATACCGTGCAATTTATCGAGTTCTACCTCCACACATTTTTTTTTTCATGAAATCCATAAACACCCTGTATAATGCGTAAGACTGAGAAAGTGCTTCTACTACTCATATTCTCAAACGCTTTAACTGAGAAGTACGCCCAAGAAAAGATAAATTTTAAAGTGACATTAACATAAAAAAGGCGACACAATAAAGATTAATAAAACTCCATTAGAAAGGAAACGGGGCAAAATTTGCTATCCAAGTCCCAAACAAAAACATTACGTGTAAAATTTATGACCCCTCTTATTTCATCAATAAATCATAAAAAGCGGAAAACGCGCCACTTCATTGGCCTCCCCCATCAGACCCTTCGAGAATATTTGGAAAAGAACGCCTAATTAATGTAAAATACCGGAGGGGAGGTGTCGGCCCCCGACGGCTTCGTCCGAGTGAAATATCGCGCCCCTTTTCGAAATTAAAAGGGTTCGGGTGAACTAATTTTTTAAGTGAAAAATTCCATATCAAATTCAAATTCTTTTTGTTGGGCGTCTCGGAACCGACAGACTGAAAATAGCCGACCGTGGATTAAAGTGGGAACAAAGTCAGTGGCGGCTGCTGCTAAGGGTTGCAGGTTGTGCAACATCCAAAAATTCATGGAATAAACGCAAATTTTATTTTTAAATTTCAGTCGTAATAAAAGTAGAAAGTAGTTCGTTTGCGACAACATAATCAAGCTCGTTGAAATTAGCATAGATTGCACTTTTTGGATTGCGTTATATTTGAGTTAGAGAGTTTTTAATTTTCGATAGTCTATAGAGTTGCCTTGAATGCCCCTAAGGCGCCCAGTTGTGACTTAAACGGTTCGCCGTCCACGCCCCAAAAAGCAACCCCATGTCGAAATTTGAATTCACAAAATTTTGACGGCAATTTCAAAATCCTACAGAATGGACTAAGAAGAACACTGTGAGTTAAAAACCCCATGCTCGCACACGACTACACTAAGCCTACACTCGCACTAAGACCTAACAAGTTCTGAGAGTTTGGTCACTGTCCCATCCCTTCGCCAGACCCAAACCCTTTTCCAGACCCCATGAGCCACCCCTCTGCATTTATGCTGGTTTTTGCATGGTTTGACCTCTGTTGGGCGATTCCATTGATCTTAATAATGCCAAATAAATTGGTGTGGGTTCCATAAGTCGCTTTCATCCTTGGACAAGTCAAGACCACTCCCTAACCCAGCCTACTAGACCTACTAAACCTACTAGAACTAGAGAAGCAAGGTAGACCGCCCAAACATCACCTATTTCTTTTAATTTTATCAGCAAAAGACCTACAATCACCCCTCGCATAAAGACCCACTTACAACCCCTCAGCGTGGCAAATTTTCAAGGGGTGGGTTGGACGTGGAATTTCACTTTTGGCACTTAAACGACCGTTCCCAGTGGATCCCGGCAACTTCAAGAACCTTCAAGTAATGTCATGACATGAATTCGAGACAAAACGACATCCCACACAACCTCCAACAGGGGCGGAATCAGAGGGGGTGAGTGGAAAGTTGGTGTAGGGGTGGCTTTGAGAGGTGCTTGAGATGGCAAAGGGTAAAAGCGAGTTGTGGCATCCCACACCAATTTATCTGGCAGCATTAGAATCAATGGATTCCCCCAACAGAGTTTAAACCAAGCAAAACCCTGCGTAAATACAGCGGGGCGGTTTACGATATTTGGAAAAGGATTGAGGGGATGGGACACACTGGCGGCTCGTCAGGGGAGGCAGAGGAGGCAGTGGAGTTATTCTTGCCGGGTTTTTTTGAGTGTTTTGAGTGGTATAGAACGAGATATAATAATTATGGAAAGTGTTCCATATTACTTACGTAAGTGATTATTTGACCGTTTTATTTAATTAACTATACTAAATTAAAATGGAGGTAACTGGCGAGTGTAGCAGTTTGTTTCATAAAAATAACAATACGAATTGTCATGACACTCAAATAAATATTTGAACCTGCAATGATACTGTTGAGTATCATATAAAGTACAAATTTAGTCGCCTGTCTTATGGGGATAAATTATTTGTTAAAGATTTAAGAGTACCATTGCCAGATCTAAGTAAAACTTTAATTAATCAGGGTAAGCCATGATAAATGCAAATGGTTAAGTGGTTTTTTAACTTTAAACAAATTATTGTGTTGGCCGTGTGTATTATTTTCAAATCGTGGAGAAGATGCTTGGACAAAGTCTGGATTTGATAAAATCTTAAAACTTTATCTCGTTCAGTTGACACATTCAAAAAGTCAGGAACATATTAGTTGTGTTTGTAAATTACATCTATTAGGCAAATAAAATATTATGAAAGTGATCAATTCAGCCCGTCAAATCTAAATTGACGCTGTTCTGGCAAAAATACGGATTTTATTTCACTGCATCTTTTAATTGTAAAATAATTTGAAGGAATCTCTACACCTTCTCGATGGTTTTGCTGAACCAATAAAATATATTAGGTACATTATGTTAGACAAAAGTACTTATTTATTGACCAAGTATATATAGTTTATTGACCAAGTAGAGGTCCTTCTCCTAACATTACAGCGGCATATTACTAACAATATTTATTATCACAAAAATTTAGGAAACAAACATTTTTACAAAATACTCGTATGTTTGCCTCCGACAGCATCCTTTTCAGTTCATCTTGTACCATGTGGACAGCGAATCGTTTAAGCCACAGTCAAACTGTAAGTCTCTAATCCGCATATATATAATGCAAATGGCACTAATTTGAAAAGTGTTACGCTAATTTTGACGAGCAGTTTATATCGCAGTTTATATCGTAAAATTTCATTTGCGACCCCCCTCATTGTTTTTTAGCACGAGCCGCCCCTGAACCGCATTAATTCCGCTGTGCATAACAGCCCTTTTTTCGCAAAAAAATTTAATCAAGCCGACGTTGCCTGTGTTTAAACATTAATTACTTTTTATGCATTAGGAACTCGATACTTCACGATCACAAGGTCAGTTTCAGCGTTTTAATCGCGTTTTATTCGGCCATAACCTCAAAAAAACACTCTGAAATTCACCATATCCGTAATACCACAAACTCTATGGCTCTTAATCCTCATGATACTATAATACAATAACCCAATAACCCCACAGCCACATAATCACATAGCCACATAATTACATAACCCTATAACTCGATGCTGTAATCATGTAACGCAATCTCTCACAATGAAACTGATTTTACAATTCTCAAGCAAATATACACCATAAAAAAAATCTATAAATAAATAAATCTGTAAATAAATTACTGAATCTGGGAATGCCAGAACTTCGACTGTATATGTACATATACATGCCGTAATCCAACGTAATGTACAACCATTGGGTTATTGTATTATAGGATTATGAGGTTTCGGAGCCATAGTGTTTGTGGTTTTAACGAATATAGCAAATTTGATGGTGGTTTTGGAGGTTATGGCCAAACCCAAACGTGCTTGGATGAAACTGACCCCGGATTCGGATTCAGCGACCCCAAAAACAAATGGTACACATAGTCAGACCCCCACGTCAGAAACTTTTTTATCGGGTTTTAGGGTTATGGGGTTATGTGATTATGGGGTTATGTGGTTATGGAGTCATTAGGTTGTGGGGTCATTTGGTTATTGTATCATAGGATTATGAGGTTTCGGAGCCATAGGGTTTGTGGTTTTAACGGATATAGGAAATTTGAGGGTTTTTTTGAGGTTATGGCCGAACCTAAACGTGCTGGGATGAAACTGATTCGGATTCAGCGACCTCAAAAACATGTAGTACACATAGTGAGACCTCCAGGTCAGAATTTTTTTTTTGTGTGGCTGTGTATTTAATTACTTTTGAAAAAGTGATTAGATTTTAATGATCTGTTTTTTTTTTTTAATTAAAGCTCAAATATTGCCCAGCATATGTTTTATTTTTAACATAAAATATTATTTCGAACGTAGTACTACATTACTCAATAATTTCGAAGGATGATATATAGATGGTGCCATTACTGACAAATCCATATTTACGTATTGTAACGTTTTATTTATTTCGGGTTCGTGAGGTGTGAAAAATTAAACTCACACTTTTAAACTAACACTATTTATTTAATTACTACACTACTGACTAACACTATTTAACTATACTAATTTATTTTTATACAATTTATGTTAGAGCGTTGCACGGAACGCCGCGCCGATATTCAAAATAGGAACTAAACTGTCCCGCGTCGAAACCCCGCGTTATATCTCCTTGCGGAGATATCTCGAAGCTTCCGGGCAGTTCGACTTCGCAAGCCGCCGCGATCTCTCCAGGCGCTTCCACATACGTCTATCAGACGACGCGGTCGGCTGGTATCGAGGGAGGCAGGGGCGGACTGGCCCAGCGTTCGTAACAGTATTGACGCCACTTTTATAATTTTCAATAACAATGAAAAAATCTGAACTTCCTGCGTTGATAAAGCGTGCTTTTTAATGGGAAAAATACCGTTCAAGCAAAGCGATGGCTTGACAAGTGTTATTTGGACTCTGTTCTATCGAGACAAAGGGTAAATAAGTGATCGCTCAAATTCGGCAGTTGTTCCAGAAAACATAAAAAAAGTGCGCAAAACCGTTTTGGAAGAGGTAAAGTGAAATTTCGTGAGATACTTGACACCTTAAAAATATCAGAAGGCAGTGTATTCACTACTTTTCATGAACATTTGTCCATGAGAAAGCTCTGTTCGAAGTGGGTAGTATCGCGTTTGCTCACCGTTGACCAATAACGACAACGTATTGATGATTCAGAGCGCTATTTGGAGCTGTTTAGGTGTTATAAAAAGAAATTTTTCATGCGATTTGTGACAGTGGATGAAACATGGATCCATCATACACTCCAGAATCAAATCGGCAGTCAGCTGAGTGGACAGCAACCGGCTAAAGCCGTCGAAAACGCCCAACAACACAAAAGTAGGCTGGGAAGGCTATGGCATCCGTATTTTGGGATGCACATTGTATAATATTCATCGACTGTTTTGAAAAGGGAAAAAGGGTCAATAGTGAATATTACATAGCATTATTAGTGCGTTTGAGGGACGAAATCGAGAAAATCGGACCCAAATGAAGAAGGAAAAAGTAATCTTTCACCAAGATAATGCACCATGTCAAAAGTCGATCGCGACAATGGCAAAATTACATGATCAAATTGGATCCGTATCCACCGTATTCTCCAGATTTAGTCCCCAGCGACTATTACTTATTCGCAAATCTCAAACAAATGCTCGCCGGAAAGAGATGAGGAGGTGATTGCCGAAACTGAGGCGTATTTTGAAGGATTGGACAAATCGTTCTATACGAAAGGCATAGAAAACATTTATATTCCTTTCTATATAGAGATAAGCATTGGAATGAATGTATCACTCTTGAAGGCGACTATGTTGATGAATAAAGTCGAATTTTGCCTAAAAGGTGTTTTACCAGTCATCCTACGTAATTATTGAGTGATGACACATTCGTTGTTATATATACAGGGTGAGTCAGAAAGAATGGGACAAGACTAACCTGGAGATTCTAGACACTAAAACATTATGATTGAGCTCAACATCCCTTATACCAATGTCGCTGGTTTAATTTTTGGTAAACTTGGTAATTTTTTTTATCTGTTGAGTCATGCGTAGAACAAATCGAGAATCTAAAGCTCAATTCTACAGAGAAAAGGTAATCTCGTTTAGGTCGTCTAAATCTATCGGTTTTTAAGATCGGAACTTATTTGCATTTAAAGGGTTCAATGTATTTTGTTTGAGAAACAATCAAAGCAACAGTAACTAACAATAACAATTATTGGTAATAGTGATAATGACAAACTTCAAATCAAATGTGGAGGTGCCCGTCACCTACCTCAATACATTTTAAAATACACCTTCTGAAATTTCTCTGAATGTTAAACAAAATTTCCATATTATTTTTAAATGTATTCGCGTCTTCTTGTATTCTCTGCCGCACATTCTGAAGAGAATTAACTTCTTCCTAATAAACTAAATCCTTCAAATTTGACCATATAGAGAAATCCAGAGGGTTTAGGTCTGGGCTTCTCGGTGGCCAAACAAATTCACTTCCATGGCCAATCCACCGATGAGGAAAATGTTCATGTAAATATACAGGGTGTTTCGTATAAGAACCGACACAGAACAGGGACATGTAGGGGAACCTAAAATATGGTGATTTAACGCAACTTACATTTATACTAAGTTATACCCCTGAGAAGTTATAGGTCTTCAAAGTGGGGTTTCAAATTTCAAAAAAAATCAATATCTCAGTTATACTTGAACTTAGAAAAACCAAATTTGGTAGAAGTTGTGATGTGACAGAATTTTTTAACCCGTTGGCGGACTTGTTTTTATGGGGAATTTAATTCTAAAACTTCTAAAACACTTTCAAAAGTTCAAATTTTTCGAAAGTTTTTTTGAAAAATAACAATAATTGGCTATGAAATTAGACGTCAAACTTGAAAATCAACCAATAAGTTGGAATAAGAATAATTTAATAGAAAAACAAACAACTTAAACAACAGAAATAACAGATTTGTACTGATAAGTTATAGAAGTTGTTCAAAATGATCACCGTTTTCTCTCAGGCATAAATTTATTCTTCGTCGAAAATTGAAGTCTACTCTTTCCAATAACCGCTGATTGTTTCTAATGACATTACATTTATCTGCAATGCGGTTCCACAATTCTGCTCGGGACGCAACTGGCGAAGAATACACAAATTCTTTTTAACGTCCCCCAAAGAAAGAAGTCAAATTTGTTGAGGTCTGGTGATCGTGGAGGCCAAACTTGTGGGCAATTATTTCCTCGTCCAATCCATTTATTTAGATACTGGTGGTTTAAAAAGTCTCTAACCGTAATACTAAAATGAGGTGGTGCTCCATCATGCATAAATCAATGTTCCAGTCTGAGTTGTAGTGGCATAGTCAAGTAAATCCGGGAGAGTATTTTGGAGAAATTCTAAATAGTTTCACCATTTAGTCGATTCGGTAAAATAAGTGGACCAATTAAATACAGATCAATAACACAAATCCAAACATTTATTTTAAACTCGCGTTGGAAATGGCGAGGATTTACTGAATAAGGGTTTACATCGGAAGATAATTTTCTTTTGAAAATGAATGTCTTGATGTAAAATAAACTGACTGAGTTAGAAAGTCACTCGTTTAACCAAATCTTCCGGTAACAATTCTTGCACTTTTTGAATATGATATGGGTGTAGTAGATTACGTCTGATAACTCGGCGCAAAGAAGTTTGCGATATACCAGTTTGTCGAGATAAATTTCTAGTACTGATATGTGGTTCATCTTCAATTTTGTTCAAAACCAGTTCTTGCAGCCCTGACTGCAATAGCACGTTCTCGAGTGCTACTGAAAAACTTGCCTGTTTCTCGAGCCCGTCTTTCAACATTGGAAAATGTTTCTCTATGGGGGATCACACGATTAGGAAATCTTCTCCGATATTCTTCAACACTTCTTCTGCAGTTTCCTTCACAGAAACCTAACACTAATAGCATGTCAACTTGTTCGCTAAATGAAAACTTTCCGGCCATTTTCAAAACACTCAGCAAACAATTAACTAAAATTAAGTGACTTTTTTCCTGATTGTCAAGTTTGAAGTCTAATTTCATAAGCAACTTTTGAATTTTCGATGATCTTCTAGAAGTCTGTTTAAATGATGTTGAAGAAAGTTTAAGTATCGAGGTCCAGTTAGATTGGATGGCAGTTCAAAAGGTCCAATGACAAAATTAGAAATTACACCGCACCAAATGTTCACACGCATTTTTTTATTACTAGCTAGTCTTCTTGCACAAATAATAATCAACACGCACGCAAAATAGCGAAATAATTTAATGATATGTTTTGTCAAATGGTGATACAAACCTACTTAGAAAAAATATAGCTATATCAGCGCCTGAAAAAAAAATCAACAAAATACATTGAACCTTTTAGATGCAAATAACTTAAAAACCAATAGATTTAGACGACCTAAACAAGAGTACCTTTTCTCTGTAGAATTGAGCATTCTTTTAGATTATTGATTTGTTTTATGCATGCAGATAAGAAGAGGAGGAGGAGGAGGAGGAGGGGAAGGAGAAGGAGAAGGAGAAAATGAAAGTGGTGATACTGATTATTCGGAAGAGGACAGTGACTTTCATTCATCATTTCTGTAGAAATGAGATACTGTATTTTTTCAAAAAATGTCACCTTTCATTTGTCAAAAGAAATACCTTTTTTTGGAAAAGCTCTACATGGGACATTTTTTTCTTAAACCTTGAGGTTTTTTAATGGAAAATTGGGATGTCTAGAATTTTTTTGATTAAACAACCCGTTTTTCTCATTTTTTTACAATTTTTATATAATTTTTTTCTTATAATTAATGTATTAATTTATCTAATCTTCGTTCATTACATTGTTAAACAACCTTAAAAGAAGTACCAAAAAACTTTTCAAGTCAAAATATTAAATACATGCTTTGTAATATCGATTTTTGTGGCTGAGGTGCGATACACCCCAGTGTGGCAGCTATTTCACAGCAGAAAAGTGTGGCAGCTACGGTTTATCATGAGTTATTCTGCCTACCGCAAAAATACTTGGCAATTCATTAATGGAAAATTAGGTCACAATAGTTGATTTTTAAAAATTTTGAGATAGAAATTTCAGAAAATATTGTGAGAAATCGAGAAAATGCGCTTTTTTTAGCCTTCGAAACCCATGTAACCTCTTAAACCGTTAATCGAACGTTATACTAACAGGTAGTTTAAATACCGGTCCTAAGACGATCAAATCCCGAACACGGCACACTGCCGAGAGGTACATAAGTACATATGTACGTATGCATATGTATGTACTCCCACGAAAAATATTCTCCATTTAGCGTCAATAATACGCACGTTATAATACAGATAAGATTTTCGGGCAGTGAAACATGCCTCGGCATTATTAAATTTCTGCCCATAGGCCTCGACGCTTCGACGAAAATAAATATGGGAGAAGGAAAATGGAAAACACGAGGAATATTAGAAGAAATAATTCACCGGAGGCCAGGCAGAGGCGTCGACCAAGGCCTTCAGGTAGAGAACTGCAAATTTCCAAAGGAATCCAAGGGCTCTACTATTCCAAAATTTGTAACTGACGTAAGAATCAATTTTAGGCTCAGTTTTTATAACGGTCCTGATATAAATTGCGAAACTAGCTGCTGAAATGTACAGGGTGAATGGTCAGAAAGAATGGGGCAAGACTAAACTGGAGATACTAGACACCAAAATATTTTGACTGAGCTCAACATGCCTTATACCAATGTCGCTAGTTTAAGAAATACAGCGTATTCAATTATATTCTGAAATATCTCAATAATTGAAAAAGTTTTGATAGTATAAATCTTGGAGTGGGTACTGGAACCTTCGGCGTAGAAACAAAAAACTGGACGTTTTCCACGAAACACCGAACTACTACACTTTTCTCGACGCGCGTTTCGCCAACCAAGTTGGCATCTTCAGTTTTAATCTTCTCCTGAAGATGCCAACTTGGTTGGCGAAACGCGCGTCGAGAAAAGTGTAGTAGTTCGGTGTTTCGTGGAAAACGTCCAGTTTTTTTTTTTTTCGTATAAATCTGAAAAATGGAAGTTTTATATTTTTTGGTGTGAGAATTACGAATTTTAAGCTTATTTTGACATTGCTCCTAGAGGGTACTAGTTTCACCGTATTGTTTAGGTGAATTAAAACATATTTTTGTTATCTGCTGAGCCATGCGTAAATCAAGGATAAAATCTAAAATAATGCTCAATTCTACAGAAAAAAGGTACTCTTGTTTAGGCAGTCAAAATCTGTCGGTTTTTAAGTTATTTGCATTTAAAAGTTTCAATGTATTTTGTTGATTTTTTTTCAGGCGCTGATATTGATATATTTTTTTCTAAGTAGTCTTGTGTCAACATTTATCAAATTAACAAATCATTAAATTATTTTGATTGAGCTCAATATGCCTTATACCAATGTCACTGGTTTAAGAGATACAGCGTGTTCAAAGTTTCAATTTTATTCTGAAATTTTTCAATAACTGAGAAAGTTTTGATTGTATAAATCTGAAAATTGGAAGTTTTATGTTTTTTGGTGTGAGTATTGCGAATTTTAAGCTTATTTTGACGTTACTCCTAGAGGGCGCTAATTCCACCATATTATTTTGGTAAATTTAAACATTTTTTTATCTGTTGAGTCGTGCATAAAACAAGTCGAGAATCTATAACAATGTTCAATTCTACAGAGAAAAGGTACTCTTGTTTAGGTCGTCTATATCCTCCGGTATATCCATAAATAACTTATTATTTCCATTTAAAAGTCCTGGAGTGGGTACTGGAACCTTCGGAGTAGAAACAAAAATGCCGAAAGGTCAGTACAAACACTGAGATAGCTCACGAAGCTACGTGAGACCATGGAACATTCTATATCTTTGGACCCATGACGTCATGCGTCACATACATGATGCTCGATAGAGTTCTAGGCAAACCATCTTTACCAAGCGTGACGTGACGCAAAACCATGACGCAGATCGCAATATTTTCCAGGGGCAATCCCATAATACAGACATAGAATGTCAAAAACTGGACGTTTTCCACGAAACACCTAACTACTACACTTTTATCGACGCGCGTTTCGCCAACCAAGTTGGCATCTTCAGGAGAAGATTAAAACTAAAAAACTGTTTAACTGTTTTAACTGTGTAAAGTTTTTTAGTTTTAATCTTCTCCTGAAGATGCCAACTTGGTTGGCGAAAAGCGCGTCGAGAAAAGTGTAGTAGTTCGGTGTTTCGTGGAAAACGTCCAGTTTTTTGCATTTAAAAGGTTCAATGCATTTTTGTTGATTTAAACTTTGAACACGCTGTATCTCTTAAACCAGCGACATTGGTATAAGGCATGTTGAGCTCAGTCATAATACTTTGGTGTCTAGTCTCTCCAGTTTAGTCTTGTCCCATTCTTTCTGACTCACCCTGTATAGATGACAGTAACGGTGACTGCCAAAAAAAATGAAAAGGTTGCAAATCGGAGCTGACAGTTACAAATCTTAAGGAACTTCAAATTATTTATATGTTTACTAGCTGACCCGGCAAACGTTGTTCTGCCATATAAATTATGGGTGGGGGTAGAAGGGTGAAAATTTGGGGTCATAGGTATTGTTTGATGCCAAATAAAAAAAAAATACAAAAAAAATGCCAAAAAAATTAGAAAAAAAATTTGTGGATAGGGACACCCTAACCACCTAGCGGTATGAAATATACTTTACCACCTATTCTCAGGTGTTTAAAAATATACTCATTTTTAGCTTATATCTCGTGATCTACAAGCTCGATTTTATGATTCGAATATTTTTTTAGGTAGAGAAATGTTGGACAACAATTATGTTCATATGTTTTATACAGCAATTCGTCAATTATTTAAAAAAAAATAGTTGCATAAAGATGAAAACATGAGGAAGCAATGCGCCAAGCACTTGGTAGCGGTTTTTCAATTTACTTCAAAAATACGTAAAATAATTGATATAAAATGTATTGTGAAAATGCAAAAAAAATATTCTAAAGGATATCATACAAAAAAATGTTCAAGTTACTTTTTCATTTTTTTTTTTGTTATTAATAAATAAACGAAACTAAAAACGAAATGAAATAGTTTTGTTTTTAGTTTCGTTTATTTCTTAATAACAGAAAAATAAAAAAGGTAACTTGAAAAATTTTTAGTATGATATCCTTAGAATATTTTTTGCATTTTTACAATACATTTTATATCAATTATTTTACGTACTTTTGAAGTAAATTGAAAACCCACTACCAAGTGCTTGGCACATTGCTTCCTCATGTTTTCATCTTTATGCAACTAATTTTTTTTAAATAATTGACGAATTTCTGTATAAACCATTATGAATATAATGGTTATCCAACATTTCTCTATTTAAAAAAAATTCGAATCATGAAATCGAGCTTGTAGATCACGAGATATAAGCTAAAAATGAGTATATTTTTAAAGCCCTGTAATTTTTGATACGAGTAACACTTTTTAATGTTTCAAAAGTCAAATCAAAGCTCTTTTATGCACTTTCAAGAAAAAAATTGTTTAACTTTGTAGCTTGATTATCGACGAAGTTGAAGCGAAAAAATCAATTTTTTTGGAAAATTCACCAACTTTGGAGATCTGGCAAGATCGGCCAATTATTTTAATCGAAAAAAGCGGTATCACATATTGTATACAATGCTCAAAGAACAATTTGAGCCCAAAAACGTCCATTTGGCTTTCAAATTGGCTTGAATGTCATGAATAAGCTATCGATAATTAAAAACCGAAATTCTCTAGCTCGAATAGAACGCAAATGGCGCTAATCTAAAAAGTGTTACGCTAATTTTGACAAGCATTTTATTTACAAAGCCGACAAAACGCAGATAGCTGATATCAACCGATGTCTCTACTTGACAGCTACAAATGTCCACGGGCGACTTGATAAGAAAACCGAACCGAGAAGGATGATTTTTGTAAAAGTTGTTTTTCTGATTTTTTTCTTAAGTAAGATCTTTCCAAAATACAACGAAAATCATACCATGATATTAAAAAAAAGTATAACGTCGGTTGCCATAGCAACAAACTTGTTTACGTTAAGGAAAATTGAAAGTCGTCAGTTTATGGCAAAAAATAACGATCAAAACTTAAGGAAAGGTGTTTCACCTTTCATTACTTTTTACCCTCACTATATTTATTTACCGCAAATGCCATTATTTATTCTTTCAAGTTGCGATATTGAAGCCAAATTACGGACCACCGCATCCTCAAAAATTCTCCCCTTAAACTTCTCGATAAAAAGTTCACTTTCCTACTTATCTACTTGTTCAAATCTTTATTTATGCACCCCCGCGGTGACAGAGCCGAAAACAAATATAGGATATTACAGAGAACGAGAACAAACAATTTGGATGTATATCACCCCTAAATCACGACGAATTATTCAAATTCAGCGCACTTTCTGGTACTAGCCCGTGAAAATTGTCACATAGCAAGTCGTTCTTTTCTGGTTTTCTCATGCAAATGAGGCGACAAGTCTGGCTGGCGGTTTCTAATAAAACACTCTTTTTGCCCTAAGTTCCGAATTATACATATTTTTTCAGATAACTTTTATGAGGGCTATGATTTTAAATATACATATGCGTGTTGTTTGCGAAGAAATAACGATTCGTGTATAGTCCAGTGGGCAGGGAGCTAAAATCATCAAAAAGTGTTCTTGAAACATATTCGGCTAGCTTTGACGGGTCTCTGTGTATTTTTTTGCGTAAAACACAATGCGCGGGGTCCGTAGAGCTGAAACCGTCCGCTAATTTTCTTAATGAACAATTTGTGAAAAAAAAATCTTTTTCCACATTTTCGCTTATATCTCCGTTTCCTGGCATCTTTTATATAGTACACTCAACATCCACATTTCCGAACTTTTACGTTCCGCAGACTTCCACATTTCCGAACTCTCGTCACCTCGGGATTACCGAACTGCTGGCGCATGCGCAAAGGGTTTTTCTGGCACATTCTAGTGCTTTTCTTTGTTTTTCGAGGTTTTTATGCAAATGTAATACATACATACATGTGTACATGTTAATAAAAGAACGTTTTTCTAAACAAAAAAATGTCAGGTGCAAAGGAGAGAGTGATGCAGGTAATTATTTTGTAATTCAAAGTAAAGGTTTGTTTTATTGAACATTTTGTTGACGTAACCTATAATAATTTCAAACTGAAATGAAAAATTATGAGAAAATATGTATTTTTAAGAAAACCGTGATACAAAACAAACATTATTGTACTGTTTATTTGCAGAGAAAAGAGCCTGCTAAGAGGCTAACCTTGGAGCAAAAGCTGGATTTGATAAATCACGCAAAAAATGGTGTTAAAAATGTTGATCTATGTAAGATATACATCTATGTAAGATGTACGTCTATGTAAGATGTACAATATTTGTAAATCGTCAGTGACAGAAATTCTTGGAAAAAAAGAAATTTACTTTGAAAAATCTGAAAAAAAGATGAAAATTGAGTGGACGGATTGACACAATAAAGTGCACCGGTACTTATGATACGCCATTTGAAAGAAGTGTTTTTCACTGGTTTGTACAAAAAAGAACTCTTGTCTCAGGTGTGCTGCTGAGGGAGGGCGATTTCCTCTTTGCTGAATTCTGTGACAATCGAAATGTTTGATAACAATAGCATTATTGTTTCCATTTTTTTCTCATTTCAAATTTCGCGGTTTTTTGTCGTCAACCAATCAGCGACAAGTTCGGTTATGTGGAAGTACAAGTTCGGAAATATCGTGAGAAAAAGTTCGGAAATATCGTGAGTTCGGAAATTTGGAGTTCGGATATGTGGATGTTGAGTGTATATGCATTTAAGAAGTCAGCAACCCGAAGTCTCCAAGTGCTATTGTTGCAAATGACTGCTGAAGTTGAAAAATTAATTTTGTTCACTATCTTTTTACTTAGAAAGTAGGGCGACTATGATAATGAAATTTCTAGGAGGAACTGATATTTGTAGTATGAAATCACAAAAAATTTCAGCTCGATCTGTTAATTACTTTTCTAGTAATTATCGATCGAATTTTTTTGCAAGCCTTAATTAACAATGACGCCATTTCTTTTTTTAATGTATGATAGGGACTGGGTTTGACTAGAAAAATCATAAATCTCTTCAAGTTTGTGAGACTTTTTGAGAATTTGAAAAATATTAATTTGGGCCAGTTTTATAACGTTTTCTATGGGACTACCTTTTTTTGACATATACAGTGTGTGTTAAGCCAACATCGGCCGGTTATGAAAAAGGACAAATACATGTGAAACGACATGTAAGACGCAACCATCATTACGCATCGAAGGTAGTGGGAAAATAAGACCAGCTCTTTACCACCTACCTAATCAGTACGAGTCAACACGTCTGAACCTGAACCCTTCTTCCACACAGCACGGATAATCGCCCGCCGCCGCGCCGAGCCAAAATGCCTCGCTGTACTAATAAGATTATGCGTAATATTTTGGATACCTAGTGTTTTTAGAAAGTGTTGGCCTATTTGGGAACACATGTTAGCAAATGAATCTTGTAATTTACGTTCAGAATTGCCGTTATGATGCCATGCTATACGACATTCTGATATATGTATGTATTTCTTCGCATGAATAAACCATTTTGATAAAATTTTTAACAAGAATACTGTTTACTTCAACTACACTTCTCGCTCTGTCTAGCGGCAGGTGGTGAGTGGACAGGTCTTATTTTCCCACTACCCTCGATGCGTATGCGGTATCTGTCGTCTCACTTTGTTTGTCCTTTTTCAAAACTGGCCGATGTTGCCTTTACACAAACTGTATATTGTTCTACCGTTGCCTTCTATATTCTCGGAATTGTGACTATAATATCTTGACGCCCATTTTTTTTAAGTACGCGTCTTGAAGCGTACTTTCAATTTTATCAATTTCAACAATATATACGTCGCGTCAAAAAAGGTAGTCGCGTAGAACACGTTATAAAACTGGCCCAAATTAATATTCTTCAAAATCTCAAAAAGTCTCGCAAACTTGAAGAGATTTATGATTTTTCTAGCTCAACCCAGTCAATATCGTACAATAAACAAAAAAGATCGTTAATTATTTAAAAATTTATTAACGGATCGAGCTGAAATTTGTTTTCCTTCATAGATACTACAAATAGCAGTCCCTCCAAGAAATTTCATGATCATAGTCGCCCTACGTAGTGAAAAAGAGCCCCCAATAGTGAAAAAGAGCACTTTTTCAACTTCAGCAGTCATTTGCAAGTTAACAATAGCACTTGGAGACTTCGGGTTGGGCTTAAAATTTTGGAAATTCAATAGGCTACAACTTCTTAAATGCATATTAGACTGGCAGTTAATTTTGAAGAAACGAGTCTCACTCCCAGAATGTCTTCGTTTTTATGCAAAATGAAAGGTGAGGTGGTTTGGAGCGAAAAAAATTGTTTAACCGGCCCTGTACGAGGATTTAAATCCTTTTATGATTTTTCCGGCACCGGATTTGTCGAAAACGACTTTCCTCGATATTATTGACACATAGCCGAAAAAAATGCCAAGAAAACCTCTATCCGATGTAAAATTTTCCGGGAAACACGATCCCGCAAGTAGTTTTGCAATATTTCATCGAGTTTTCCCGGAAAATTCGGAAAACCGATTTTTACGAGAAAAACTCATATCTCTATACTATACGCATAAAAACCTTTCGAATTACGACAGAATACTCTTCAATATATGTACTTTGACCTGATATCAGTTAGAAATGTGTCAATTAGAACCGAATTTCACTGGAAAATAAAGTTAAAATTGCTGAATTTCAGCATGAAGATCTACGAGTACCTTACTTTATTTCTCAAAAATAGTTTATCAGGTGCATGCAGTGATAATATAAAACTTTAGGAATTCGGCGACACTGGACGAGAGAGATAGAGAGAGGGAGAGAGAGCTTTTTTTTTCGTAAAAATGGGTTTTTCGAATTTTCCGGGAAAACTTGATGAGATATTGCAAAACTACTGGTCGTTTTCGACAAATCCGGTGCCGGAAAAATCGTAAAAACACTCAAATCCTCGTACAGGGCCGGTCAAAACAATGTTTTTTTTCGCTCCAAACCACATTACCTTTCATTTTGCATAAAAACGAAGATATTGAGGGGGTGAGACTCGTTTCTTCAAAATTAACTGCCAGTCTAATGCATATGCTATATAAAATATGCCAAGGTACGGAGATATAAGCGAAATGTGAAAAAAATACTTTTTTTTTACAAATTGTTATTTCAAAAAATTAGAGGACGGTTTCAGCTCTACGTAGGGCTGCCAGACCTCCCGATTTGGGCGGGAGCCTCCCGATTTCTTACTGTTCCTCCCGCTTTTTAAACTAAGCCAAAATACTCCCGATTTCAATTTAACCGGCAAATAATCAATCCTGAATTTCTTATTCATAAAGAAATTGCCTTAAAAATTGTGTAAAAATAAATAAAAAACGCAAAACTTATTCTTGTGAAAATCTATAATTTTTTGTATAAATGGATTTTTTCATTGAAGTTCTGAAGGAAAACGCGTGACCTTGAAAATTTTCAAAATATTCGCCTGCGGCGCTATTTTAGGAGTGATAAGCTGTCCTCCCGATTTTTATTTTTTGAAAATCTGGCAGCCCTAGCTCTAGACCCCGCGCATTGTGTTCTACGCAAAAAAATATATAGGAAGCCGTCAAAACTAGCCCTATATGTTTCAAGAACACATAAAAGTCTCTGCCTACCGGACTGTTCGAACATTAAAGAAAGTAATGTAGACGCTAGTGAGTTAAGGTTTCTTTCTATTCCATAAACCAAAATTTTAGTTCTTTCAGTCACAGCGTTCCCCTACAGGGACACCATTTTCAACAAGTATGATGGTCTTGAAATAACAAATTGGAGAGTTAATGCATATTGTACATATACAGGGTGAGTCAGAAAGAATGGGCCGACACTAAACTGGAGATACTGGACACCAAAATATTATTATTAAGCTCAATATGCCTTATACCAATGTTGCTGGTTTAAGAAACACAGCGTGTTCAAAGTTTAAATTTTATAATGAAATTTCCAGATCATCCAGACATCCAAGAAGATCATCAAGACATCCAGAGGAGTCCAGACGGTTTAGATCTGGACTTCTTCTGGACTTCCAAACAAATTTACTTAAACGGCCCATCCACCGATTAGGAAAATGTTCACGTGAATAATGTAAATATATATGTATGTACTGTCAAGGCAAAATGTGTTGGCGCTCCATCGTGCATATATCACATGTTTTCTCTTAATGCGAGTGGTACATCTTCTAGGGGCTTGTTTAATTGATGTTGAAGAAAGCTTAAGTACCGAGGTCCCGTTAGATTGGGTGGCAAATTAAAAGGTACAATGACAAAATTAGAAATCACACCACACCAAATATTCAGCTTAAAATCATGCTCAAAATATCATTCTTTTAATACTTTCTTTTAAGTGGATTCTGGGTATCCCACAAATGATTGTTCCTCCAATTAAAAACTCCCCGTCTAGTAAATGTCGCCTCATCGGTAATTAATTGCTTATTAAGAAAATCTGGGTTTTCGGTTTACATGTTTTGTAGAAACTGAGCAAATTGTAGGTGAGCCGGTAAATCTTGAGGCAAAACTGCTGAAACGGAGAATAATGGTACGGATAAAGCAATTGGGTTTTCAAAATTCTACAAATGATATGTAAATTTGACAAGCTATTTGACATTGCTATATTTAGAAAAAATATAGCAATGGCAGCACCCGAAAAAAAAACAACAAACTACATTAAATCTTTTAAATGAAAATAACTTAAAAACCAATAGATTAAGACGACAAGTACCTTTTCTCTGTAGAATTGAGCGGTCTTTTAGATTCTCGACTTGTTCTTGGCTCAATAGATACAAAAATGTTTTAATTTACCTAAGTAATATGGTGTAACTATTGCCCTCTAAGTCAAAATAAGCTTAAAATTCGTAATTCTCACGCAAAAAAAAATAAACATAAAACTACCGCTTTTCAGATTTATCCTATCAAAATTTTCTCAATTGAGAAATTTCAGAATAAAATTTAAAGTTGAACACGCTGTATCTCTTAAACCAGCTACATTGATATGAGGCATGTTGAGCTCAATCATAATATTTTGGTATCTAGTATCTCCAATTTAGTGTTGGCCCATTCTTTCTGACTGACTTGGTGTGGACTCAAAACCCCCATATGCGAAATGTGAACAAAAAATATACAAGGTGTTTCTTTCCATACGATCTCAAAGTTGAGCGAACTATCCGGTTTGAGAACCGCTGGACGAGTCAAGTGTGTCATGGAATTACGTCAAGACAATTGAATGTTGTCTAGAATCATTTAAACTTTGACCTAACTGCCGTAGACAAAACATATTTTTGGCCTATTATGTGTAGGTGTTTTTTAATAAAAATATGCACTTAGAATAAAAAAACTGTAGTGGAAAAATATTGGTTTTTGCCTACTACAGTTAGATCAAAATTGAGTTTAAATGACTCTAGATAATATTCAACTTGTTTAACATAATTCCATGGCAGGCCAAATAGTAAATCAAAACTTTTACAGATAGGTTCTTGAAACACTTCGAAAAAGGGTCATGCGTGTGAGACCAAACATCAAGAACAACTGGATGTTGCATCGCGACAATGACAAAACATATTTTTGGCCTATTATGTGTAGGTATTTTTTTAATAAAAATATGCACTTAGAATAAAAAAAACTGTAGTGGAAAAATATTGGTTTTTGCCTACTACAGTTAGATCAAAATTGAGTTTAAATGACTCTAGATAATATTCAACTTGTTTAACATAATTCCATGGCAGGCCAAATAGTAAATCAAAACTTTTACAGATAGGTTCTTGAAACACTTCGAAAAAGGGTCATGCGTGTGAGACCAAACATCAAGAACAACTGGATGTTGCATCGCGACAATGCGCCTTGTCATACAGCCATTTCAGTAAACGAGTTTTTAGCCAGTAAAAACATTCCTGTGGCTCTACAGCCTCCTTATTCGCCTGACTTGAGTCCTTGTAACTTCTTTCTCTTCCCGAGATTGAAAAATCACCTCAAGGGACGTCATTTTGGAACCATAGAAAACATTCAAACGGCTGTAACTGACCAGCTGAAGGCTAATTCCAGTATATTAGTTCCAGCACTGCTATGAGGAATGCAAGAACCGTCTCCAGTGCTGTATGGCTTCCCAAGAGAGTTATTTTGAAAGAGACAATACTGAATTGTAATTCTAAAAATTTTATCATCTCACTCTCTCATTACACACTTCGTAAATAAAAGTAGACTCTCTACTCTGTATGTATATAAGCCCGACTGGAATTGATTTGTGTCACGTTTGGTAGTCCCCTTGTCAAATGGATCACCCTATAGTGCACACAACGGACACACTGCCACTCCCAGCGGCACACA
This sequence comes from Aromia moschata, assembly GCA_029963805.1. Taxonomy (NCBI): domain Eukaryota; kingdom Metazoa; phylum Arthropoda; class Insecta; order Coleoptera; family Cerambycidae; genus Aromia; species Aromia moschata. Next base: position 103,512 of record JAPWTK010000072.1, on the reverse strand, counting down.
AACAAAGAACAAAAAACAACCAAATCTTTCCGGTCACTTGTGCCCCACGGAGCACGTGGAGTGGAGTACCTCTTAAATAATTCCAATAATTCCCCGCAGCACAGACGCGGAAAGGAAAAAAAAGCATAAAGAAAAAAACGGGTATCGCATATTCACCCTCTCGACACAGCCCTCGACGGGCACCGTTAGTTAGGAGGCCGAGAGCACCCTAATGTCCCCTATCTAATTGTGGGCGGGGGCAGGGTGAGTGTAGGTTGTAGCCCACAGCTGCCACTAGTAAGAAAACACAATGTTGCCGAGGTCTTCCGGCCAGATTTTTCTTGCGTGATGGAAATGGATCATTAGCTCGTGTAATTTTCTTGTAGGACCTGTTTTCAGCGTATTTCGGCCGGAACGAGCGGCAAAGTGAATCCAACGGCCTGTTTTCTAAATACTCGTATACATGTACCATGTATAGGGTATATACAGTGCAAAACAAAAGTCACCTCAAGGATTATAAAGAGCTATCCAAAAAAAAAAACGTCATCAAAGTCTATAAATGTTAAGTCTATAACCTCATTAAATTGTCAAGGCTGTCACATTATTAGGTGGGTACTTTTACCGGATATATAGTGTGGAACAGCAAAATTGAATAAATTCAGTAGCTCTTTCTGGAATTTAGTAGTAGCTCATTCTTTTAGGAAATTCTGAGACACGTCAATTTCTAATTCTAAAATGACATCTTGCGACGTAAAAATGTCATCCCTAAATTCAACATCCTTCAGGTGACAGCTACAATCCCTAAAAATTTCAAATTGGAAGTAGGGGCTTGTCATACTTAATTTGTGAATTTGTTAATGAAAGGTATTTTCATTCTCTATTCAAAACTGCCATGGGTTTAAATTTTATTGCAGAAATTAACAAGAAAAAAAAGATTTCCGAAAAAAAATATATAATATAAAAAAAAGAAAAGTTTCTCCAGCGTAGCAAATTCGTTACATTAAAACAAAACTTTTTATAAGTAACACTATTTGTCAATTTTAGGTTCTGAAATGTTAATAATAACAAAAAATGAATATGTAATTGCCGACATTCTCTGCTATAAGATAAAAACTAACTAACAAATACGTACAATTTTTGCTTGACAATCGAACGACAAAAATGAGCAAGCAGCAAACAAACAATCCTGAAATTTAAGTAGTTGGCCATTATCAGCTTTAGTGAAATTACCTAGAAATGTGCTTGTCATTGTAACAGTAGTTAACAGTTATCAGTGTTAAACTTTTTGCTTTAGTTTTGGTGTTGCAATTCAGAGAGATGGTTTACCTAACAGAAATGCATAAGATAACGATTCTGAAATCGTATATCTTCCTGAGATCTTACGGTATCTCAAGGTACCGTAAGTAAAGTAGAGAAGCAGATTCGAGAACGTGGACATGTACGGCAGCTAAAGAAAAATCCTCCCAATAAACTCAGTAATGATCAGAAATTGGATATAATGCTTATACTTGAAGAAAATCCACATACTTCGAGTCGTCAAACAGCTTCAGCATTAAATATTAGTCATTCCTCGATTCTCCAGTATTGACAGAAAATCAGATGCACCCATAAAAACTGGTACCAACTAATGAGCTCGCGGAAGACGATTTTGATAGACGAATTCTCTTTTGTGAACAAATGATGCAAAATATAGATGACAATACAAATAGAAAATGTTCTATTTTCGGATGAATCTACCTTTACACTTCAAGGCCATGTTAATCGCCAGAACTGTCGTTACTGGTCGAGAGAAAATCCTCACTGGATGAGGGAACTACACACGCAAAACCCTGAGAAAATTAATGTTTGGCAAGAATAATTAGAGTAAATACCATTGTTTCCCTTCTTCATTGACGGCAATTTGTATGGAGAAACTTATTTAGCGCTGCTCCAAAATAATGTTGTACCGACGATGGCAAACTTGTATCCAGCTGAAGGAAACCCACAACTTCCAGGTAATGCAATATGGTTCCAGCAGAATGGTGCACCAGCACGTTATGAAGTCAATGTCCGGCAATATCTACACAGAATATTTCCAAATCGTTGGATAGGGAGACGTGATTCTGTAAAATGGCCTGCACGATCACCTGATCTCACGCCGCTAGACTTCTTCCTATGGGGCTATGTAAAAGTTATGGTCTACAAAACCAAACCCGACGATTTAGCTGACTTGATAAGAAGAATAACACTTGCAATTAGGTCGATTACCCCGCAGATGTTAACTAACGTTAGAAGACATTTCTATTTACGTCTAGGATGCTGCCACGAGTTTTGAACATCTGCTGCATAAATAATGTTTTTTATTTTAATGTAACGAATTTCCTACGCCGGAGAAACTTTTTTTTCTCGTTAATTTCTGCAATAAAATTTAAAACCATAGCAGTTTTGAATATAGAATGAAAGACCTTTCAAATGAAGTATCATAAGCCCCTACTTCCAATTTGAAAATTTAGGGGTTGTAGCTGTCACCTGAAGGGGTTGAATTTAGGGATGACATTTTTATGGCGCAAGATGTCATTTTAGAATTAGAAATTGACGTGTCTCAGAATTTTCTAAAAAATGCATAATAATGAAGCTACTGAATTTATTCCATTTGGCTGTTCCACACTGTAGAAAAAAACAAAAATAAAAAAACTGTATCTCAAAAAGAAACTACATTTTCGAAAAAATAAGACACTATTATAACGGAGTCAATAATGTGCTGTTTCCACGGTGTTCCATAATGAAAATTAAGGCCAGAGAGGAAAATAACTAAGGATCAAATCGCAAAACCTAAGGAGGAATATGGGCCACGTGTTCGAACTAATTACACAATCTTCGAAAAATTCACCTATATTATCAATTGTTTCCCTAGTAGTATGCGCACGAGCTCTATCTGGCTGAATAGAAAATTCTTCAATAGAAATAGAAAATTCATCATCATATAGCATTTGTACAAATTGTGTTAAGATTTCTCAACGGTACCTCTCTTCATTCAGTGTTCCGTTTAAACAAAAATAGTTCCAATAATCCTCCTTCTGCTCACAGTTGTCCACACTCCTATTTTTTGTGAGTGGTGTGGAGTTTCAATATAAAAGTGATGGTTTTCTGCACTCTAAAATCTCATATTCTGAGAATTAACCGAAATCTGGGTCCAAGCCTCATCAGCAAAAAGAAAAAACTTTTTATAAGACAGCATCATTATTGCTAAAATGGTTAATAAACCATTTTCAAAACTGTAGTCTTAGAGGTTCATCGGCTCTGAGAATTTCATGTGTGGATTCAGTGGATTGCAGACGATATGGATGGAACATTTTTCTTAGGTTAAAGTTGTTACATAATCTCAAACGAAATACTGGTATGAAATGAAAAATCAAATTTTCATAACTGAGTGATCGCAAATAAAATACTTTGTATTTACTTGACGATTTAAAAAATATATATTTCGCAAATACTTTGCAGCCCATTTCCAAGATTTTCGATGGGTGTGCCTGATTTTTTGCTATTCTAAAGGGTAGACCATCTATTGGTTTCTTTTTAAACTGAGTGTTATTTCTACATTACCGACACTGACGCGCTTGACATTCATGTGGTGCCTAACCTCCGCTGTAAGAAATGGATCATTTTACGCTTGAACAACGTTGGGAAATATTGAAAAATTACTTCTAAAGTGAATGCTATGTTGCAGAAACAGTGAGAAAATTGAGAACAATTTTTGGTCGAAATGAAGCTCCGTCAGCGCCTGGTGTAAGAAAGTTCTTAAGGAAAGTTCGTGAAACTGGCATGCTTATTGATAACAGAAGTCATCCACGTGCTCGTCCGATGCGCATAGCTGAAAGAATTGCTGCTGTTGGTCAAAGTGTGCGTGAACCCAAGAACCTCATCTCGTCACAGAGCACAACAACTTAATGTCAGTCGCATTTCTCTGAGAAGAATATTGCATAAACACCTCGGATTATTTGCTTACAAGTTGCAACTTACTCAAGAGATAAATGAAAATGACCATCCACTTCGTTATCGCTTCTACGTGTGGGCTTTAAATGAGTTTGAAAATGACGCCATTTCAATCATTTTTTTCGGACGAAGCTCATTTTCATCTTGGAGGACATGTTAATAAACACAACTGTAGGATTTGGGGTTCCGAAAATCCACCCCTAGTCATAGAGAAGCCAATGCATCCTGCAAGAGTGATTGTTTGGTGTGGGATTTGGAGTGGTGGCATCATTGGTCCGTACTTTTTTCAAAGTGAAGATGGTTACAGAAACAACAGTTAACTGATTTTTTGTGGCCGCGATTGGACGATTTGGACTTCAAGCAACTTCCGAGCTTTGGTTCAAGCAGGATGGAGCAACGTGTCACACAAGCCGTGAAACAATCGATCTTTTGCACACTAAATTCGGTAACCGTGTTATCAGTCCTTTTAAAGACATTAAATGGCCATCGCGTAGCTGCGACTTAACACCGTTGGACTATTTTTTATGGGCACATATTAAGGACCGTTGTTACTCCAACGATCCACAAACAATTGGCGCACTGAAGGAAAACGTCAATCGAGTTATTCGTGCAATAGAGCCACAAATAATCGAAAATGTACTGAAAAATAGGGTGAAAAGAATGAACTACTGCCAAGCCATAAATGTTCATAAATAATGGAAATGAATACTTTCTTGAATAAAGCAACAATCATTTCAAAATATTCGACGATGTAGTTTTAATAGCAATTTTAAAAAGAAACCATCTGATGGCCCACGCTATATTTGAATCTAGTAATAACTCACTAAAATCCCATTCTTCCAAACAAAAATTTGCTGACTCATTTCAATCAGAATTTCAGAACGTAGGTGGAGCACATTTTGAGCACTTAGTATAAGAGCTGGTTCTTGAATCTTTTTTAATTAAGTACTAAATTAAAATTTTAGTCTTTATCAAAATTTAACAATTAAATTACCCTAAACCCAAACAAATTGAGTATGACCGAAAAGGTCTTTTAAATATCTTTCAAACCAGGTGTCCCTTGCCATAGGGTGCCATGTAAAGTATGATAACGTTAATGTTTCTTCGATACGCAGTATGTAACGGACCTAGTTCATTTAAAACTATTCACATAAAGTTTTTTAAGTAAAGCTTTAGCACACTGTATCCTGTATATCGCTGAATAGTTTATTATCGATCCCAATACAGTCAAAACACAGTAAAGTATGTCAATAAAAATTTTTTTTTAAATTCATGCAGATGACGGATCCTAATTCAAAAGTGTACACTGCGTAAGTCACTCCAACTGCAAATTTTAATTTTTTATTTTGTGACAAAAAAGTTTTCCCTTTATTTTTTTTTTTTGGTAATCTTGTATCGTAAATATTCTTTAATTAAATTCAATTCATTAAAACAGAAAGAAAATCGTTCTCTCAATCTCAATCGTTCGCTCCATATTCAACTGCTTGTAATTTGTCACCTATTCATAATTAAATTTTGCAAGAAGCGACAATCTGAAGAATGAAAATGGCATTTCAGAGAATACAGCGCAAACACCCTTTGAGTTCACTGTCCTTTCTAATAATAATTCAACCCATCTAAGTAAGCAGCAAGCTGAAAGTTTGAAAAGCTTAATTTGTTTTGTCGCCTTTTATCTAATTGATGTCTCCTGCATGGGTATTTCACTTGCAATTAGTCCGTGCCGTGAAGAGGTTTCTTTACCCAACGACGTCAAGTAAAATTCCTGTTAGCAAATGTTTCTTTAAATTATCGCCAGATAGGTAAGTAATTGTTGGGTATTTACTAGGATATTTCGAGAGCTCCCTAGCAAAACAAGGAGCTCGACCCACAGTTTCTTGAATTGGAGAAAGCAGAGAATAAAACCACGTTAAGATATCAACTTAAAATTTTTAACACTTATGTACCATGGAGTGGGTACTGGCTACTAAACTACAGTTTTAATCTTCTCCTGAAGATGCCAACTTGGTTGGCGAAACGCGCGTCGAGAAAAGTGTAGTAGTTCGGTGTTTCGTGGAAAACGTCCAGTTTTTTTTATGTACCATGATTAGATCATGAGCTAGATTTTGAGCTTAAGGGGAAGATGGGGTAAATGATTGTAATACCGGGTGTCCCAGAGATTTCTGACCCATTTTGATCTTTTGACAGAGCGAACTTAGAAGGATGCGGTTTTCAATTGAACATCAGAAACCAAAAAACTGAACCAACGTTTGTTTTTTTTTTGTTTTTAATGGAACACCCTATATATTATTGCCTATTCTGATTCCTTGGATATTTCTCTACTCAGAAATATGTATATGTCTATATTTGCTTCAGAAGGTCGAGGCATATTTTATTTAAAAAAGTAATTAGCGACAACCGACAAGAAGAAGAACCGTCATTTAAAAAGTACTGAGCTATATTTCATTAATTTATATTTATTACCAAGAACAATGTTTAGAGAATAGGAAAAGTTTGAAGTTATTCATTTATTTTTTAATAGAAATATACGTGGCGAACTACTGAAGCTAACATAGACAAGTTACATTTTTTTTTAAGAAGAAAAAAATTCAAGCAATTAGACTATGCAAAAATATACAGAATTGAGGATTTTTTAAGGAAATAGTTTATAGACAGCCGATAGAACACAATATTGATTCATTCAAAACTCGGATCATTCAAGCAGTGGCCCAAGTAAATCAAGAAATGATCCACTCAACATACACATCTTTTAGAACGAGACTGGAGAGGTGTGTTGAACTTGGAGGCCTGCATGTAGAATAGTTATGGTGCGTGAATAATAATTTTGCTGGTTTTTCAAAATAATTGTTGAATTTGTTTATTAAATCATAATTTCTTCAAAATAAATGTTTAAATAATATTTTTGGGGTTTATGATTTCTTATTATGTCTGCGCCTTCAGTAAACATATTTTTTAAAGGAAAATGGCTGTACTTCAAACGTATAACAATGATAAAAATTGCAGCATCTCTTCAAAATACTTAATATTGACTAGTAGGCCATGCTCTCATATTTAAGTATTAAATTTAATTGCAAACAATTTTTCTTAACATTTAGACTGCCGGCTGGCTCATATATGGGACAGTAATAAAATAATAGTTTTAGTGATGAATACAGATATTATAGTGAATTTTTCCCATTTAGTAGGCTCTCTTATCTCTAAAGGATACAACTGAAATTCTTTCTAGTCGATCAAGGTACACAAACTCCCCTAGCGAGGGGGTGAAATATTTAAAAACTCGTTATTGAACTTCTATTCGTTATTGAACTTTTTATTGATTTTTTTTTGTAAATAGCCTGTAAAATCTGTAAAATGTATCCTAAAATTTTCCGCAATTGATTGAGATGCCGAAAATACCCCTAGCGAGGAGGTGAAATTTTCAAAATTTCGTTATTAGGTGGGTATTAACTTTTTTCACGATTTTTTTCGGAAGCACGCTGTAAAATCTGAAAAATGTACCCTAAAGTTTTTCGCAATTGATTGAGATGCCGAGATGAAAATGAAAACAGAAACTACATTTTTTTTTATTCCATATAATGATTTTCTAATATTGTTCTATTTCCAATAAAAATTAAAGAGAAATTAAAAAAAATATATAAGAAGGATAAAAAAAAATAAAAATCTATAAAGAATTAAATAAAATGGAGCTACATCACTTTCTACGTCCACGTCGTTAGCTCTGGGTTTAGCAGAAGTAAAGTGTTTTTGATATATAAAATATAGATATTGCTAAATAATTATTTGAGGTCTTTGTAAAAAAATTTATACACATCGGAACATAATTTTTCGAATATCATTTTAGTTTATGTAAGTTTGAGTCTTTGAGAACATTCACTAAAAAAATCAGTAACCGCACAATAACGAATTTTCGGAAAATTTCACCCCCTTGCTAGGGGTAGTTTTGGCACCTCAATCGATTGGAAGAAATTTCAGGGTACATTTTACAGATATTACAGCGAGTATACGGAAAAAAAATCGTGCAAAAAATCAATACCCACCTAATAACGAATTTTTGAAAATTTCATCCCCCTCGCTAGGGGCGGTTTGGATGCTTGTGGTTTTATTGGTGACTAAATATATTTTAGAGTGTTTTTGGTAGCTTATTACATTATAATATCAAGCACATTCGGTTAAAAATAAATAATAAAAAAAATAATAAAAATAAATTTACACAATCTGAAAATTTTTAACATTGGCCCGACCGCCGGCCTGGCTCATATATGAGCCACCCATGACCTCGGCAACTACTCTAGATGTATTAGATGTTTATATATATAAACTTTGCCCCTCAAAAATATCCATTTATAAGGGGAAAATGCCGGCAGTCTAAAGGTTAATAACTTTTTTACATAGCGTTAATATTTAAAGTACTTTACTCTTCATTATTATTTAATTTTTGATATTTTTGAACACCCTGTATGTTAAATTAAACAAACAACAAACTTTATGGACGTTTCAAGACAAGCAAAACTTTTTATGAGGAATGACTTTTTGTCGACAAATTAAATTTTTTGTCCATTTCACCTATAGGTAACTCAATCCGGGGACACCCTGTATGTAGCATTAAAATCTCAGTTCGTTTCGCCCATCTTACAAGTGGACCACACTGTACCAAATATTCAATACCCCCACGCCTTCATTATATATTCAAGTTTACATGCTGGCGGATCTCATCAAAGTTTATTTACAAAATACATGTTCGTGTAAATTTTTCTTGTTGTACACATAAAAAGCGAGTGTTTTGCCGAAGGAAAATATTTTGACATCTTTATCGATCCTCACCGCCACATAATGAAATCGTTTAGCGCATTGCTCAGCGTATATAATTAGAAAACATTTTTTACCGGGTGTTTCGGTAAGAACGTCCGTAAATTCGAGAACAGATAGTCATTTGATAAAGTAATAATGTAGAGGGTGGTCGATTTTCAAAGAACGTGGGTTTTTCTTAGAAACGGCTAAGAGAAAATATATATATATATATATATAGGAAAAGCTCTTTTATTTTTTTTTTCGGCAACACAACATTTTTACTTTATCGTTACAAAGGTATATAAGGTATATCAATTACGAGGTCTTTTTCTATTCATTTTTTTTTATTTAGCATAGATTTTTTTGAAAACCTAACAATGGACACAAAATGACTTTTAAAAATGAACCTGATCTTCACAAAACTTTCTATACTCTGATTATGATTTTAATATTGAATTTTTTTAAGAATAATATAGCGACAAAATGGCTGATATACATTTTTACAAATTAACCTGATCTTCACAAAAATGGAGGGCTTAAAATGACCGACAAATTTTGAACCTTGTATTGGATGTTTCGAGAACGACAACTTGAAAATACAAATAGATTGTTGTATTATGGCATGACCTTTCAGTGCTGTTTTTTGCAAAAGTGACGTCATTATTGACCAAATCGATCGTCAACTGTTTCGTTTTTTAAAATCTCAACTTCAGATTCGGATTTCTCGACGCCGAAATACCAAGAATAAATTTTTTTCGAAAGAGTGAGACACTCAAGCCATCTTGAGTTGACCATTTTGTTTCTGCATATGTTGACCTTGGATTTGGGTTCCTTGACACCGAAACATTTGGGACACGAATTTTCAAGAATTTTTACAATTCAATTTTTAGCCAGCTTTTCGGGCGTTTGACTTCTGTGCCAGGGGAGGTGTACGAGGTGTTTCACTATAAATGGACCCCCCCCCCTTAACTTTTTATTTGGCTCTACAACAAAAAAATGTTGAATACAAAAGTTGTAGGGTACAATGTAAATTTTTTTTATGATACAGTTTTCATGTATATAGGGTCTTGCAGAAAAGAGCGATAAATAAAAATGTATTTTTTTTCTTATGGAACGCCCTGTATATTATATCACTAAATAATTGGACTCATCTTCCTAATTACGAATATACCTGTATACACATATAGTTTATTATACTTATTTCAAAAATTTTATTATACTGTTTCAATTTTACGTGTACCTAGTATGCAATGGATTCAAGAATGCGCTTGCAATTGTTACAATATATCACCAAATGTAAAGCAATGAAAATAAATTTTCTTGCTTTTTAATCCATAACCTATTAGATGTAACACTGGTACGGCTATATATGGCGGCACTGACGGATATATATTATTTTTTCAAATAACCCCATACAAAGATGTCAAGAGGGGTTAAATCTGCACTATTCGGCGGTCACTTAATTATTCCACGTTTTCCAATCCATGTTTCATATTTTTCATTTAAAAAACTGTTACCAAGTCAATATTATGGGGTACCTAGTGCCCCATCTTGTTGAAAAACAATTTCTTACGCTTCATTTAAAGGTAATTCATCGATTAAATCTTCAATGTCGTTCTGTAGCTTGACAAGGTAAAGATTGACCGGTCAGCAAATGGTTAAAAGAATAGGGCCCAAAATGTTATTCTTTTTTATCCCACACCACACGTTTACAGCCCTTTCACTTCAAAACACTTTTCGGGATTGTCGGTTGACCAATAATGAATGTGTTTCTTATATGGAAATTCCTGCAGGGCTAAAACAGAACTCATTACTACATTATATTTTATAGAAGAAATTTAGAAAACTTTCTAGTTTTTCTAACATGGTTCTGCAGAATATCAAACGTTCTTGTTTACTTTCTTGGGGTAAATTTTAGACTCTTGTCGACTTAAAAGGGTGAAACTTGTAGTTTTTACGTTGTAAGTTCTATATACTTTTGAAACATTTTTTAGCAAATCTTTGGCACAATATCTTATCAAGTTTGCAAGGGTTTTCTAGAATTAATAATACAACTATATAACATATTTATGCATTTACAATTTGTTAAAAAATTAATAAATCATACATATACCGTGAGGAATTTACAATTTATGAGTTAAATCCTGAAACACGTCAATTTTTAATTCTAGAATGACATTTTCTAAGCATAATTTTATACCTCCCCCTCCAACCCCCTTGGAGTGACAGCTACCCATTTCAAATTTTTAAATGGAACGAGGGTGCGTGTGATAGCTCATTCGAAAGGGTTCTTAATTATCTATTCAGCAATATAAGGTTTCACAGAACTGGACGTTTTCCACGAAACACCGAACTACTACTTACACTGTTCTCGACGCGCGTTTCGCCAACCAAGTTGGCATCTTCAGGATAAGATTAAAACTGAAGATGCCAACTTGGTTGGCGAAACGCGCGTCGAGAAAAGTATAGTTGTTCGGTGTTTCGTGGAAAACGTCCAGTTTTGTGTTTCTACGCCGAAGGTTCCAGTACCCACTCCAATATAAGGTTTTTTGAATTTTGTATATTTTTCATCAAGAAAATTAAATTTGATAATTTCAAATACGAGGAGTGACAATTAAGTAATGAGACTGATTTTATTGCCGCGCTTGTGGTAAACCTGCGACCTTGAAACTCCCTTCCCCTTCCCCAGCATCCTTCCCTTTCCATTGATATTTTTACCATCGCTCTAGCTTGTTTAGTTCGCCTGCTGTGTCGTGTTTAGTAGACGTGTGTTGGTGGTGCTCGTCACGAAAATGGAGAAGCAAAATCTAGAGCAACGCGTCGCGATAAAATTTTGCGCCAGATTGGGCGAAACAGCTTCGGAAACGTACACTAAAATCGTAAAAGTGCATGGTGATAGTGCTCTCAGTCGTGCCCAGGTGTTTCGATGGCATAAAGAGTTTAAGGAGGGGCGTGAAAGTGTGGAAGACGAGTCGCGGAGCGGAGACCAGTCGAGGTGCGGACTGACGCGAATGTGCAGCGAGTGCGCGCCCTAATCCATGAAGATCGGCGTTTAACAGTTCGAATGTTGGCCTCGGAACTGGGTATGAACCGTGAAACAGTCAGACAAATTTTAACCGACGATTTAGGGATGAAAAAGTTGTGTGCGAAGATGGTTCCAAAGAACCTTTCTGAGGAGCAAAAGTGGCATCGAATGACCGTCGCAGAAGCCTGTTTGGAGCAAGTGGAAAACGATCCTACGCTGCTTGATCGAGTTATTACAGGCGATGAGAGCTGGTTTTTCCAATACGATCCGGAAACCAAACGCCAAAGCTCACAATGGTTGTCTCCGCACTCCCCCGTCCGAAAAAAGCTCGCATGAGCAAGTCGAAGGTGAAAACGATGATCATTACCTTTTTTTGATAGCCGTTGAATCGTCCACAAACAAAGATTGTTCCACCGGGGCAAACCGTAAATCAAGTCTACTATCGCCAAGTACTCGAAAGATTGCGAAAACGAGTCAACAGGGTGCGCCCAGACATCGCAAACAACTGGATCCTTCATCACGACAACGCGCCGTGCCACACCGCCCTCAGCGTGTCCCAGTATTTGGCCTCTAAAGGGATCGCCGTGTTGCAACAGCCGCCTTATTCGCCCGATATGTCACCCTGTGACTTTTTTCTGTTCTCTAGAGCAAAATCGGTGGTCAAAGGAACCCATTTTGAGTCGGTTACGGACATCCAAGCGGCCGTGACGAGGGTACTTGCAGACATCCCAGTCGAAGCGTTCCAGAAATGTTACGAAGCGTGGAAAACGCGCTGGAATCGTTGTATAGCTGCCCAAGGGGACTACTTTGAAGGGGATGGCAGAGTTGTAGAATAATTTTTAAATATACGGTTTTTATGGAATCAGTCTCATTACTTAATTGTCACACCTCGTATATTACTATTATTATGAAATGTATACAATCAAGTGCCTATGTACCAAATATCTGTAAAAACCGACGTTTTTAGTTAATTTTTTGTCAACATTCAACTTAAATGTATCGGTTTCCCTAATACGCTGCGCAAAATACCCAACAAAAAAGAAATATGTAAAAAGTGTTTCTTTTTACATATCAGAAAAAAAATATACATTTAAATTTCTTTATTTGCTACATCTGTGAAAACTTATTATTCTATTATGTTATTTAGCGCTGATCTTCAAGTTTAGGATGTGGTGATAAAACAAGAACGCATAAGCAGGTATGCGAAATATTCAATACCAAGTATCCTGACCGCCGCATTTCCCAGTCTACGGTTAGTAGAATAGAAAACAAATTTCGTGAATTTGGAAATGTCACAGATATTCCTAAATCTGGTAAGAAACGCATTTTAGACATGATATATTGTTAGATATTCAAGATAATCCACATAAACCTACAAGACAAGTTGCCACCGATAATGATATTAGTAAAACGTCCATATTGCGTCTTCAAAAAGACGAAAAATACCGCCCGTATAAAATTCATTTGGTTCACGAACTTAACGACGATGACCCTGATCGCCGATTGGAATTTTGTGAAATCATGGCAAATATATGCCAAGATAATCCTTTATTTATAAAAAACATTATTTTTTTTTTTTGATGAAGCAACATTCGTCTTAGTCAACAAAGTCAACAAACAGAACTGTAGATACTGAAGTACAGAAAATCCACATTGGATGATGGAGGCCAATACTCAATATCCTGAGAAGGTAAACGTTTGGGCTGGAATTATAAATTCTCAAATTATCGGACCATATTTCTTTGATGGCACATTAACTGGCGCATGTTACTTGTATTTCTTGCAAAAGTTAAGAATGCTTTTCCCAGATGATGACAACCTCAATGAAATTGATAGAAATATTTGGTTTCAGCAGGACAGAGCTACACCACATTTTTCATTGGAAATAAAAGCCTATCTGAATCAAGTTTTTCCCAATAGATGGATTGGTAGACGCGGTGAAATTGAGTGACCTGCTCGTTCTCCAGATTTGACCCCGCTTGGCTATTTTTTATGGGGTTACTTAAAATCGAAAGTCTACTTCAACAGACCAAATAACGTAGAAGATTTAAAAAAAAGAATAAGGCAAGAAATTAACCAAATACCCCGGATACAATACAAAATATTTTAGAAGAATTTCAGCAACGCCTCCATTATTGTCAAGAAGCAACGGGCGCCCAGTTTGAACATTTGATTTAAACTGTTCTTCTGTTCTGTTTCATGTTCTTTTCTTTACTTAGTAACATTAAAAATATAATATTTTTCATTAAAAAAATTATAGAAATTAAAAAATCTTATGTTGCTGGATGGAGAATTAAAAACCCTTTCAAATGAGCTATCACACGCACCCTCGTTCAGTTTAAAGATTTTAAAGGGTTAGCTGTCACTCCAAGGGGGTTGGAGGGAGAAGTATAAAATTATGCTCTAAAAATGTCATTCTAGAATTAAAAATTGACGTGTTTCAGGATTTTACTCATAAATTGTAAATTACGTAGATAATGAATTTATCCGTTACTTATCGACCTCACTGTATAAGTATATTAAATAATTATAATATTATAAATAAAAAAAAATATTGAAAATAAGGAAGGATTTCTAATTCTTCATCTCCATTTCCTTTAGGAATATTCCACTTTCTGCTTTTTAAAGATTTATTATTTCTGAGCAATTCGTATATACGCTTAAATGTGTTTAAAGCAGGCACGCGTCTGTTCCCATAAAGAATTATATCGAGCCATCCAAAAAAAAAAACGTCATCAAAGTTGGCCGAGTAAAAAAAATATGTATTTCTATTCCATATTAAAATTATAACCTTATTTAATTGTCAAAACTGTCACATTATATGACAGTCATTATTTAATTTGCAATTGTGACAGTCACTTGTCAAAAGTTTGACATAACCGAAAAACTTCGACATGACCGCTATTTCCATCTCTCTCATTCATAGCCAGATTTGATGACATTTTTTTGGATGTCTGTTTTTTATATACCCGTTTAGTATCATGCTTATTCTTAGTAGTCTATTGTTTTTGATATACAAAGATGATCAGAGCTATGACTAAAATTAGCATTAGCATTAGCAACCAAAAAAATCGACCATGGGTTCATTTTAAAGTAGAGCGTCTACTTTCAAATGCCGAGTGCGCCTTTGAAAAATTCAATGTGGCGGCTCCAACATGGCGGCAGGAAGCTGGAGAAAAATCGAGTGCCCAGCAAAAAAAGCTTGTAAAAATAAAAATTCGCAACCGATTGGATCGTGTTCTGGCTCAAATTGTAATTGATAGATGCCCCTAAAAATCTGGTGTGGTAGGTTGACAAACTCCAACATGGCGAATGCAATATGGCGGATAAAAATCCAATATGGTTGCCGAATTTTTTGAAAATCAACCGATTTGCACCAAATTTCGTATACGAGGTTTTTTGGAGTTGCTGATTACCAATCTCAGGTTTTTTTTCTCTGATCAAAATCTGATCAGATTTTTAAAATTCAAAATAGTGAACCCAATATGGCAGAAACTCAATAATCCAATCCGCCACCTTGGATTTTAAAAATCTGACCTCATATTCGTAATCAGCAATTAGGTCCAAATCGGTTGATTTTCGAAAATTTTGTCCGCCATCTTGAATGCGCCATCTTGAGTTTGCCAAATTTGACCTGGAATTCGTGATCAGTGATCCGAAATACCCCCGTATCCCAAATTTGGTACAAATCGGTTGATTTTCAAAAATTCGGCCGCCATACTGGCCATATATATATATATATTCATAATCAAGGAGATGAGCCCAACTATTTAGTGATATAATATACAATTTTCCATAAAAAACAATACATATTTATTTATCACTCTTTTCTGCCACACTCTACATACATGAAGATTGTATCATAAAAAAATGAACATTGTAGGTACCCTACAACTTTTGTATTTTTTTAACATTTAACATTTTTAATACAAAGCTAAATAAAAAAATTAAGCTGGGGGTCCATTTATAACGAACCACCCGATACACACCAACCTGTATAGCAGCAGTCCTACTTCCAAGGTAAATTTCTCGAAAACTGTCAAAATTATCGCCTGCGCATAAAGGCATCTTTTTTTATCCGGAGAGCTTCAAAATGTATTTTTTTTTTAATCAGAAAATACAATTTTAGTAATTAACGTAGAAGTTAGGGGGTTAACGTATCGGACTACCCCCATCCCTCTATGCCACTG
Source organism: Aromia moschata (assembly GCA_029963805.1). Taxonomy (NCBI): domain Eukaryota; kingdom Metazoa; phylum Arthropoda; class Insecta; order Coleoptera; family Cerambycidae; genus Aromia; species Aromia moschata. The sequence continues at coordinate 87,561 of JAPWTK010000072.1, read as the reverse complement.
TTTAACAACACAAACACCACGTTGGTTAGCAAATAGTCTACTACAGGCAATGGTCCACCACATATAATTTCATTGCTCACTCAAAAATAATTTTTCGCTCTCAAGATATTAGAATATACACTTTGTGTTAACTTATTTACCAAGTTAAATTCACTTTAGGATGATGTGGACCCGTCTTTAAAGCATTTGCATAATTTCAGTTTACAGTTCTGAAAATTAATTACAAAAGCTTTTAGGCAATCCCACAGATAAAATTGACAGTAACGAAATCTAGCATTTATTATATGATTAAGAAGACTCCCACAAAAAGTATATAAAGGGTAACTGGGGAGGAATCCCTAATAATCGGACGAGGTACTGGTCGGGGGGGGGGGGGGGGGGGGGCAAAACGATAAAAAATTAAAAATACCCATAAATTTAAAAAATAAAAAATAAAATACCCATAAAAAAAGGGTGTCCACTTTTTAATGTTTTTTCTAAGTTGTATCGGTAATTACTAGAGCCTGTAGGTTAATAATAGATTCCAGGACCGGTATTAACGCGACTGGAACACTGTTATATGTGCCACATTAATAAAGTGCATCGTCAACTACTGTATGTACGTACATAGTCCTATCAAATAACGCCATTATATTCCGGAATACAACCCGCCTGCCCTGTTGTGCGCTCCACTGTTCCCTAGTTAAGGCACGCGTTAACGCGAACGTAATTTACACTTCTTGTTAGTATTAGTTAAACTACGCTGGTCGATGCATCATTCGTGCATTCATTGCACAAAACTTCGAATAAGTTTGCAAAAATGACAGCGTCTGTCGCGTGGTTGGATAACAATTTTCCAGAACTGACCTTTAATGGAAATGAACTTTGTTTTACCGCGTGTGACTGACGTGGTACGTAAAAACAGCTGTTTTGCATCATGTTGCTACATAAAGCTAGTGTAAGTGGTAGTGTGAGTGCGCGAGACAGACAGAGACAATTTAACTTGGATTTAGTCAAAATGATGGTAGCGTCTAATACTCCATTCACCAAATTAGATCACCTCTAGTTCAGACAAGTTGTCCAGAACGCTGTGAGTGGAAAGTATGGTAAAGTTAGTCTGCCTACAGAAACAGCTGTTAGACGATTATACATAGCACAACTGTATGAGGACATAAAAAAAATCATCACTTAATGGCCCGATGAACATATATGGCTTAGTATTGACAAAACAACAAATGTTAAAGGACAGAAAAAAGCTACCGTAGTGGTTGGGGGAATGGATGAGGCAAAAACTATGGAAGGGAATTACTAATTTAATCCATATTATATATTTGGCACATGGGCTCCACCGAATTACTAAAACTGTTATCCTAATGTTGATAGTGGAACAGTGTTGTTGTAGCTTCAGTTACCGTGTTTATACAAGTTCTGTATCTTGTTAAAGCTCAACTATCTTTGTTTCACAGATTGTTGATATTTATCTAGCTTTTTATGCTTATTAACAATTTTTCCTGAGCTTGTCTGACTATGGAACTTTGTTACTGTTGCCTATCGCGCCCTTTTCTCGTAGACGATCCCCATGTACACGCGTTCAGAAGTAATTTGAAAACTAAAAAAATAAACGCAGAGAATGCAAATACGCCTTTTTGGAATCTTCAAAACCGCCATTCGTGTGCTTTCATTTCATTTGAAATGAAATATGGGTTTATTTTATGTAGGCAGTGTGTTATATAAGAAGCCATCCAGAAATAAAATTAATCTGAAACTGTTAGACAGAGGTAAAAAGAACTAACATAAGGTATTTGTTTTTTCTATTGAAAAAACAATCAACATACTTGACGTGTGATGCGACTTATGTTTTAAATTCGGTTGTTATCCTTACGATGGGAATTTTCAATCACTGTAACAAGAATACACGACATTTATGTGATAGAAACATAAACATATGTACATGGTTCCCGAAAATCAGCCAAATTTTGAAACTCACACTCTACAGGAAACTTTCCACGAAACACCGAACTTCTATAATTTTCTCGAGGTGCGTTTCATCAACTAAGTTGTCATCTTCGGGAGAAGATTAAAACTAAATTATAACTTATTTCGTATATTCCTGACTTTGCGATATTGCCGATTTTATCTTTGGGGTTGCCCAAAAGCGTCTGTGGTTTATTTTTAGAATCATAAACCAAATTGGTATTAATATTTTTAAAAATGTATCTAGTCCGCGGGTGAATTTAGGGTTATATGGTAACGTAACGAATTTCGAATTGTCAGTATCTCTACGAAAAGTCGTGGAATTATACAGGGTTCTCTTAAAATGCTTCCTTATTAATGTATCTATGAAACGGACTCATTAACCGTTATTCTTAGCTATATCCCTAATTAGATTTTTCTCATGTTCAAAACCTCTCTTTACTTAGGGGAAAATTTAACAAACGGTGAATTAAAAAATTAAAACTTGCCATTTTATGTTGAAAAGGGTGGTGTGAATCGTTGGAGATATATCTAAGAGTCGCGGTTTCTTTCCTATACGTATCAAATTCTAAGTTACATATTTTCACTATTTCTAATAACTAATACATCTAAAAATGATAGTTGTTCAGTGTGTGTCGCAACAAAAGTATATAAACTTAGCCAACTTAGTTGGCGAAACGGGCATCGAGAAAAGTATAGTAGTTCGGTGTTTCGTGGAAAACGTCCAGTTTTTTATTTCTACGCCAAGGGTTTCAGTACCCACCTCAGGATGGAATCTCCCCTACAAAGTTATTTACGGGGTTTATAAATAGGGGTTTAAAAATTAGGATTTCTTTTTTTCCTTCAAAAAAGATTTCATTTAAAGATTTTAAATTGTGTGTGAGTGCTGTACATCTACAGTAACAAGACATCTACAGTAAAATCCTTATGCCTAGAGGGGATTGAAATAAACTAACTGTTACAAATATCTAATAAAACCCCTAACGGTTTTCAACACAGGGTTTTCTTGAACATCATTTCTTGTATAGTTTAAAAATATGTATCTCATAGACTATAATTCAAAAACTTTTTGTCTTCTACTAAATCTGGAAGCCATTGTATTGGGGCTTCGTTCTCAATCCAGCGATCTGCATAATCTGGATGAAGGCGCTGACACTGATTGATGCACTTTTACAACATAATGTACAGGAGCTCCATTATGCATAAACCATAATATTTGGCGAATTTCTAGGGGAATATCAATAATAATTTCGAAAAGATTGTTTTCGAGTTTTTTCATCACCTTATACAAGGTGATTTCTATGTTGAGTCATCTTTTTTAATGGCGTTTAGAACTAGAGTAAGTCTTAAGTCTAAAAAGTAAAACGTAAATAAAATATTTAAAAATAAAATGCTTTAAAAAGTAAATTAACTATAATAATTTAACTATAAAAATTTTAATAATATAACTTTGTCTTTAAATTCCGAGTAGGCTTTGGTTTATAATAAATTAACAACAATATAATGTGTTACACAGGAGAATGTAAACACAAACAACACAAAGACTAATGTGTGACAGTAAATACAGAGGACAAATTTTAGTTTCCAATTTTATGAACCAATTTATCTAAGGAAAATATCTTAACAGTTATTACTAAAGACTCTAAGCCGCGGAGCATAAAAGGACCATATCAGGGGAAACCATTGCATGTGAAATAGTCTATACGAACCATGTAATTAATAATTTAAAATAAGCAATTTCAACAACGGCTTGCACAACACAGCGAATTATAGACTGCCCGCATCTGACACACGAGAGGCCCGGAATGGGTAGTGTTGTGCGCTTGCAATAACATATTATTCATAATATCACATCGCAAGAAAACCAATTTAGAATCACGCTCCGTCAAGCATATCCGCGCTGTGGCATTTCGTCTACTGTAGGTATATGAATAATTTACAGTTCTTCCACAAAAAGTACAAAATAGGTCATGTCCCCCTAATACGTACGAGTATATCCTCATAAAAGCCAGGATTACTATCAATCTATGTTTGAAATAGATCTTGTCTATTTTTACGTTATTTTAGCATGTTCAATCCGCCCTTATGACATAAATCACAATTACGCTGATACGCGTAACGAAACACTCGAAACATAAATCTAAAGTAACAAGATAAGTGAACAGCTATGCCTATTCGAGTTCTAATGAGCCATCCATAAATTACGTCACACAATTGGTTTTTTGACCCCCCCTCTTCACAGGTGGTCACACTTGTGATACCCCCTCCCCCTGGTGTGATGTCACATATTTTTCAATTTTATATTTAGAAGTAATTAAATTAGAACAGAAGTTTTTTCCAATTTTTTTTTATTTACATTAAAAATAATCCTTAATTAAATTAACATAAGGTCAAATATTAAAAAAGCACAAACATCCGACGCGCGGACCGCGGTAGGACAGCGAGCGTGCACTCGCCGACGACTTATATAGATCGAGTTAATAATATTTTTAAGTTTTTTGTTTACATATAAATTTCGCGTTTTAGTATTTTAGATTTTGACATGTGACGTCACAAAACTTTTGACCACCCCCCTCCCTGCCTCTACGTAATTTATGGATTGCCCCTAACCCGCGTTTTTTCTATGAACTTACAAAAGCATTTGTAGCTAGTGACATTCCATTAGACACATTAAAGAGCCCTGTTTTACATGATTTTGTCGACACCTATATGGACCGGAAAATCCTACATCCTACTACGATACAAAACACTTACGTTAATCAGGTTTATGTTGATGTAGTGCAAAGAATACCGTGAAGACATAGCAGGCATTTTGTTTACTTCATCATAGACGAAGCTACTGATGCATGTGGATGTGCTGTTGTCAATTTTTTAATTGGCACATTACAAAGTAGCTAGTGCCTGTCATTTATTGGCCTCAAAGATGCTAGATAAACCAATCATGAAACAATTATACAGTTTGTTAATGAGTGTTTTGGTTACATATGCCCAAATCAAAATAATTCCTATAATGTGTTAGTGATGTTGACTGGTGCAGCATCATATATGATAAAAGCAGGAAAGAATCTGCAGGAAAGCAGGAAATCACCTACAAGAAGATACCTTTTTAAGGAAATTTTGGGAGACACACGTTTGCTTCCTGAATCGGTTATACCTCGATGGGATAGTTGGTTGACAGCCGTAGCATATTGCGACATTGCGATGAATGAATTATAGGTCGTTTCGACTCCTCAGAATGTACTGTTATAGGTATAGTACAAAATCTGATGAAAGACCAGAGTATTCACGAAGATATAAGATATGTTAATAGTAACTACAGTATATTAATGCTGTACAAAAGTTGGAAACACATGAATTATCGTTATGTGACAAGTTTCAAATCCTGCATGATGTTCAAAACAAAAATAATGTTGCAACCACAAGTTCTGTCAGCACTACGATAAAAGACATATGGCGATGGGTGGTGTGGTAAGTAAAGCACTTTAGTTGGCTATATGTACAGTGATTTATTTACATATTTACAAGATATGAAAGACCGGAGAAGTCCGGTAAATCGCGGAGATAGACTCCGGTGTGGAGCCGGTGAAAGGTAAAGATGAACTATCGACTCTGTCCAAAACTGAACGTAAAATCCCTAAACCAACAATCAGCCACAGACCAGGTAGGTTCCCCGAAACCAGTCTCCAATAAACAGTTGTAAACTGAATTAGGGGAAATCCCAACCGCAGGTCAATTTGGGAAAATCAAACTAATATGCGGGTGTTTTTAACAGAAATCAAATAGGCTGTACCACGTATTTACATAAATCTACAAACAGTAAATGCCGAAACGTGAGAATTAGGGTTTTACAGAAATTTACATAAATAAGTAGATTCATACCTACAACGTACATAATTCAACTAAAATTGGACCCTACCTATTAAATAACAATAGACCCTACAGACAAATTAATTCAAGTCGTTCAAGAAAATCCTGAATACCATATTTTGGAAAATATATGCAACTATCTAGATGACACCTATAAAGAGTTATTTACCTTCCAACATTGTGCAATACAAGTCGCATCAACAACTTTGCGTGCTATCCGGTGTCATCAGTAGACGTTCAACGCTCATTTTCATTACATAAATTAATAGATAGGCGTCGAAATTTTACAGCAGCTAACTTAGAAAAAGATTTAGTGATTACATATGAACACCGCCATTCTGAGGATGAGTCTTAACCAACATGAAAATGTAATGAGTAAGCTGTTTTGTTACGTAAGGCATTATTTGTGTGCACGCGGTAGAATTCACGTTAGTGAAATAAATTCGAACCTGTTCATCTCCACCACTGAGAGTCTTAATACGAATAAGAAAAATTTGCGCGTATGCAATTAGAGAAAATCATTTTCAACAGCATTTATGATCAAATAAAATTAATTTGCCAAAAAATTGGACACACTGTACATCATAAAATAGGAGATGTACTGCCCATCTTCTCTCCAGTAGTTAACATCGGCAGTTTTTAGTATTTTTCTTTCGGTGTTATGGATTATTCATTCTTATACATTGAAGACTTTAGCCGGGCACACACACAGAAGTTTATCTACGGACTTTGCCCGCCACAGTCAAAGTCTCGTGACAATTATGTGCGTTAGTGTGTGAGCACGCGCCGGTTTTATTCATGTACAGACTTATCTGAAGACATAAACCACATATTAAGTATGTTGATGCCATATATTGCAGTCTTCTCTCACAGGCGAAATCCACGTGTATAAATATAATACTCGTTTTATGGGGAAAGAATTTTTAACAGGGTTTATAGACATTTATAAAAGTCATCCAGCTTTATGGAAAATCAAATCAAATAAATACGTCAACAAAAATTTGAAAAATAAGGGTTATGATGCTTTAATTCAGTATTGTAAAAAAGTGTATCCTGATGCGGACCGCAATTTTGTTTTTAAAGAAATACAAAATTTACGAGGATGCTTCAGAAAGGAACTGAATGCAACTTTTTTCTTATTTATATTTCTTCTGGTCATTTTTCCACTAACACAACAAAACAGTACAAAAATATCACCAGAAACGTAAAAGTTTCCACTAAAAACTTCTGTCAAGACCAAATTCCGCAGTTTTGGCAAAGTCTGCAGATAAATCTAAAGATTTCACCCACTAACAGACCGTTTTGTCTGCGAGAGATTAAGTACGCCAGAGTTGTCTACGGATCTTTAAATTTAGTGGAGTTGAATTTTGTGAGAAGTGAGTGAGAAAGAATTTTGTTGCCTAACAAAATGCCCTGCCTTGTTTTTTCGGCAAAGTTGAAAAGATGGGCTCATAAAGTTTCATAGCATTTAAAGTACAATTTCTTGAGCATGGAAATAAATGAAGCGATTAATTAAAAGATTGCGAGTTTAGTCTCCATAAAGACGAAAAGGCGTCAGCGCGTGGTGAACTTTGATGTCTGATTTAGAGCTCAATATGAATTTATATTGAACTTTAAATGAAACGTTCACATCAAAGAATCTAATCGTTTCAGAAATATACACTTTTAATGCTTTCATTCCAAAACATTACGCATCGCGTAGTGTGAAATAAAAAATTCTGCTACTCACAGTGTGTGCAACGACATCTGCTCAACAAACGGGAAATGATTTTTATTTCGCCGTGTAGAAAAATTGATAAGAATTTGGTAAGAAGTTTTGCTTGTCTCAAAACTAAGATTGCCGCTTGGCAAAATATGTAGAGCTCAGAGGTTAATAACACAGGTTTACAAAAAAACTTATCTGAATCTGGGGTCAGATCATCCGTTTCTTATATATTTTTCGACGCTGAATTCGAATCTATTTTTTAATTTTAGAGATATCCTAACCTAAAAGTTCAAAAACACGTTTTTTTATATATATTTGAGGTTATGTAGCTATACGAATTTTTTTCTCGAAAAACCATATGTGGGATCTTAAGTACAAATCATCTTTTTTAAAAATAAACCTAGCTGAAATAGACGTCACTGGCATTTTAAACAAGTCAGAATATCTAATGTCGTAAATCATTTTAACGACGTCGTAAAAATTTTATGGACCGAATAAGTATTTAAGCAATGTATTAGATGCAAAGCACAATAGTCTATTGGATCGTTGGCCGGTGTGTAGTCTAATGGAGCACCGGCCAGCGATTTCCAGCCAGACAGCGAAGCGTTGCCGGCTCTTCAAAATTTTCTTAAGTATAGTAATATACATAATGTTGTTTTAATTTATAATTATTTTTTTCCAGCAATTTTAAACGCTTTATTTTAATGCTAACTAATAAATTTATTCTCTGTATTTTTTTTTAATATTTCCAAACTAGCTTTCTAAGAACGTCACGAACTAACAGTTTACTGAAGTATGAAGTATACTTGTATAGTGAGCTTAGCAATTTTAGAAAATATATCTGACAACCTTGCTTTTTTTCTACCTATTTTCAATTTAGAATGGAAATTGTATAATAGAGTCCGGAAAGTGTGCCACAACGCAGGGTCGGCACTCAACAACTTTATGATAACTCATGTATAAATCGTATTTTTAAGCGCCTTGTAAATTATGTAAGCGTGTATTTCTTGCCCATGCATGTACGCCACTGACCGTGCCTAGTAACGCGCACTAAAACTCTAGTACCCCACTACGGGTCGGTTGGGATACTTGAATATAGTTTAGCCACGCTGTATGCGTCGATTCCGTATTGTTTTACATTACACCGATGTGAACGGATGAATGATAGAAAGCCGAGTTCAAAATAATTTTATGTGTCGTGAGTGATTAACTCGTGCGTTCGTGTAGTCTATTTACGTTACATATTATCTGATTTGATGTGAATTTTTGAAATGATAGCACAATCGCTACCATGTATTAATATACTGAACAATTTTACAATAGACTGATATTTTATGTATTTCTTGCAATCGTCGATATCTATTTCGTAGACGCCGATGGTGTGAAAAACATTTAGATTCGAATATATATCAACAAAATATTACTGGTTGTTAAAAAAAGAGCAAATTTGGTTTGATCTGTGCATAATGTTTTGCGCATGTAGCCTTTCATGGAACGTGGGCGTCAATATTTAGTTTACAATTTACAATATTTACTTTTTTTCTCAAATATGTATCTGATTTTCCATTTCCTAGTAGCCATACATTGCGTAACACATATTTCCAGAATACATATTAACGTGTCACGGGAAATATCAAAGAAGACATACGCAATAAATTTCTGTGACTGACGGTGGACGAAACACCAGATTTTTGCGGTAATAAGGTCATGTTCTGATATCAATTATAGGTGTTTCAGATATTTCGCCCTTGATATTGATAGCTAGTAAACAAAACGTAAACAAAAGTAAAGTATAGAAACAGTAGTAACACGTGCATTGTTCTCTGTAGATGTATTTGTACCGGCAAACTGGAAGCGTCAATAGGAAACTGGGAAGTGGCAGAACCAGAGTAAAGAGAAAAGAAAACGTTGAAATGCCATAACGGACAATCTAAGAACATAAATTAGCCATCTAAGCCAACAAGTCAATCTGGGCTATACAACTCTGCAATAGTCTGCAATCTACACACGAAATTCTCAGAGCGGAAAAACCTCTAAGATTACAGTTCTGCCAACGGTTTATTGACCATTTTAACAATAACGATGCTGACTTCGAAAACGTTTTTACGCTTAGTTATATCTTTCGGGCAATGTTAACCTTCAAAATATAAGACTTTGGAGTGCAAACAACTCTCACTTTTTCATTTATATTGAAACTCCACTACACCCACAAAAAAATTAGAATGTGGACACCTGTGAGAGGAAAGATTGATGGACCTATTTTTTTTTTAAGGGAACACTGAATGTTATATATATACTGTTTAGAAATCTTAACACCTTCTACAAACGTTGACGCCAAATTACAATAAAAAAATATTCAGCAAGATAGAGCTCGTGAGCATATTACTAGGGAAACAATTAATAATATAATCAATATATTATAATATAATGAATTATATTACCCTGTTTTTTTTTACCCGGCCATATCTAAAAAATTCAATTTTTTTCAACTCCCGATACAGAAGACATTCAGCAACACATAGTCAATAAAATTAAAGAAATTAATGAAGCACCATGCATACTGCAGCGGGTTATCGACTTGATTGATATTTTGTTTAATTTGTGTTATAAATTTTGGGCCTTTTCTACTCAAAAAATACAATTTACAGAAACTGATGGAAGAAAGAAGGTCTGATGGGACAAAACGACTCCAAAGTCGAATTTGGTGTCTCAAAAAGAACTCCCCCTATTCATATTTTTGTCCTAGTAAATTTCTGATTCTCTTTTTTTACTTGTTGACCAGTGATTAATAAAATTTTACATCAAACAGTTTTCGGTTTTTGTTTTTGTGTGGAAATAGGTTATTACCATTTAGAAAAAAAAATACATTACATTTGGCCAAATTTAATATAACACAGCCCCACAAAAAAACAATTGGAACTGCTATCGAGACAACTGTATCGCTATGTGATTTTCGACGCTGAATCCGAATCCGAAGTCAAAAAAAAAATCGTACACCCCCAAAAAACAGGGTAAAAATGATTTAACGCTTCACAAACTAGTCTTAAATCTCAATAATTCCCATTAAATATAAACATTCAAGTATATAACGCAGAAATACATAGTTAACACTACTTTCCATTGAAAATCACCCCCATGAGTGGGTGAAAACTACCCCTCATACAACAGGAAACTTCATACAAAAGGAAAAAATCAGTGATTGCAAAAAAAAGTTTATGATGCCCAGCTTTTTTGGAAAAAGTGTGTAACTGCATTAGTTCCGATGCGATGCTCAAAATCTATCCCCATAGAGTGGTGGAAACCACCCCTAAATTTAAATTACAAGTAAAGTCAGGAAAATAATTTTGTCATCGTGATTTCTATTTTAATCAATGCCTCAATCAAAAATTGGCTATAGATGTGCAGCACTGCAGTTTGGAGGTGAATACTTGCATTGCATCAAAGTCATTCAGTGACATCCCCATGAGAGGGTGAAAATTACCCTCACATAACAAGAAATTCAAAAATAGTTGCGCTACCTTTTAGAAAAGCTCAAAACTAGAAATTAGATCCACTAGCACGACCAGTAGTTTCTATCATAGGTCCAATCATAAGAAAAAAAAACTTAACAATATAACAGAGAAAAAAAGGTAATAACAGAAACAATGAACGCCCCAATAAAGAGCCCAACTTGACGTATACTTAATCCCCAGACCTTCAACACTCGTATGCGATTGTCAATACGCCACCTACCGTCTGGTCAAAAAACTATATAATCAGAAAATTATATAAATGTTTTTTCTGAATTTTTAGACGATTCTTTTTTAGAGGTCATATAAATAAATCATAGTATTTTCTGATAATTCTTTTTTAGGAGTCATCTAAGCAACTGTTATTTTAATTTAGGGGTGGTTTCCGCCACTCTATGGGGGTAGTTTTTGAGTATCGCATCCAGACTAATGCAGTTACATACCTACTGTTTCTAAAATAACTGGACATTGTAAGCTTTTTTTTGCAATCACTGAAGTTTTTTTAAATTTGCCGTTGTGTGAGGGGTAGTTTTCACCCACTCATGAGGGTGATTTCAAGGGAAAGTAGTGTTAACTCTGTATTTATGCGTTATATACTTGAATGTTTGTATTTAATTAGAATTATTGAGATTTAAGACTACGTGAAGCGTTAAGTCATTTTTACCGTTTTTGGGGGTGTACGATTTTTTTTGACTTCGGATTCGGATTCATCGTCGAAAATTACATAGGGATAAAGTTATCTCGATAGCAGTTCCAAAAAAAATAAATTGTGGGCTGTGTAATTAAAGCATCACCTCCTCTGTGTGGTGATTGACACAATAATTGACATAATAATGGGTGGTACTTATGTTAGAAGGTAGTAAAAGTAGAACAATTTCAAAAACTAAAGGGGGTACAGTTTTGAAAAGAACTGTATGTTTACTTCACTTTGTCTAAAGCATGTTTCTTAGGAAACAAAGATGTCCTATAAAACAAAAAATGGGGTACAGCCGCTATTTCAGCTTGACGATCTTATTTTTCTGGCGGGTCAGGCATTCCTGTAGGAGGTTCCACTTCAAAAATGCGTGTCACTTAATTTTCAGTGCTCGACAACCCTCTAACATTTTATGAAAGTCGGAGAGGAACAGTTTCCCACTTTCGTTGTAAGTGCTCAAATTTGAATTTCTCGCCTTCGATGTTTACCTTACACCGACTTCCTTTTTTAACGTAACCCCATTACTTATATATGTACATACATATACAAAGTAAACGCTTATGATGTATGCATGAGCTACACCGTTGCTGAAACTGCCGGATGTCCTATTAGGCCAATAGACAGGAGCTACAATCATCAAAGTGTTCTTGAAACATATATGGCTAGTTTTGATGGTTCCCTATATATTTTTTTACGTAGAACGCAATGCGCGGGGTCCGTAGAGCTGAAACCGTCCGCTAATTTTTTAAATTAACAATATGTGAAAAGAAACGTCTTTTTTTCACATGTTTCGCTTATATCTCCGTTCCTTGGCATAGTTTATATAGCATATGCATTTAAGAAGTTGTAGCCTATTAAATTTCTAAAATTTTAAGCTCAACCCGAAGTCCCAAAGTGCTATTATTAACAACTTGCAAATAACTGCTGAAGTTGAAAAAATGCTTTTTTTTTCACTATTTATTACTTTGAAAGTAAGGAGACTATGATCATGAAATTTGGGGGGACTGTTATTTGTAGTATGAAGTTGCAAAAAAAATTTCAACTCGATCCATTAATAACTTTTCGAGTAATTACCCATCGAATTTTTTTGCAAACCTTAATTAACAATGACGCTATTTCTTTGTTTATTGTACGATATTGACCGAGTTGGGCTAGAAAAATCATAAACCTCTTCAGGTTTGCGAGACTTTTTGAGATTTTGAAAAATATTAATTTGGGCCAGTTTTCTAACGTTTTCTACGCGACTACCTTTTTTGACGCGACGTATACAGTAAGCGGCAGCCTAATGCGTACATAGCCGAATGAATGGCAATTGATGATTTAACTTCTTTATAAGTAGAGTAAACATGAGGTGAAAACCAATCACGATCCAATCGCTAGCGCAGGCGTATGAAAGGCATCCGTTTTGTCGGTAGGGCTGTTTGAGGTAAAATTTGAAATACCATTTTATATTTTATACTGGTCTAGTGCCTGATTAGAAAAGTGCATTTTTACGAGCGTATTGTAGAAGCACTACAATTCATAAAAATAAAAATGGATATTTATCACATTGACGAAAATGTTCAAATAATTAAATGACAGACGGTATGAGCGCGGCCGCCGACAACCGCAGAGATCCGTGATGGGGCAAGGAGAGTGCATTAGTGGGTGGAGCTTAGAGTGAACCATGGGACCGTTCGTTCTGCCTTCGTTCGCTGCGTGCGTTCGCTGTTGTCATATCAACATAATATTCCTATTAGATATTTTAAAATTGTTTCACAACTGTTTAAAGTAATATTAACTGTTTAAAATTATTTCACAGTAGTTGGGTTGAAAAAAGATAACAGTAAACTTTATTATACGATACGCAACGCAGTCTGAAAATTAAATTGGCTTATATTAATTGATCGTACATCAATGCATTGTAAATATAAGGTTTTTATAAAGACTTATTATGCAGAGTTGAGAGTTACAGTTAGTTCTGCTCTTTAGATTTCCAGTAAGACCTCCCTCTTTCTTTATGTACAACCAACCTAACTATGACATAAAAATGTATCATTTAATATGTATTTAATATCCACCTATGTACGCATTAGGGAGCCGCTTACTGGTATACTGTATATTGTTTTACTGTATTGTTTTACTGTACATTGTTTTAGCGTTGCCGCTTCGAAATTATCGGAATTGTGACTATAATATCTTGACGCCCATTTTTTTTAAATACGCGTCTTGAGGATTTACGCCTTTAAAATGCTTTCAAGATGTTAGATTCCACTTCAAAAATGCGTGTCACCTAATTTTCAATGTTCGGCAACTCTCTAACATTTTATGAAAATCGGAGAGGAACAGTTCCCATTTTCCTAGTAAGTGCTTAAATTTGAATTTATCGGCTTGCGATGTTTATCTTTCACCGAGTTCCTTTAAAGTGACCCCATTACTTACATATGTAGATACATATACAAAGTAAACGCTTATGATGTATGCATGAGCTACACCGCTGCTGAATCTGCCGGAAGTCCTGTACGGATTAAGGCCCTTCATAGTCATAAATGGGGGAAGTTTCATTGGGGTAATTAGACGCATTAATAACAAAAATACGAGATGGCTCCCTTGCGGACGATATGCGGTGCTTATTAAAATTTTCAGTAGGGAACAAACATTAAACTGAAAACATTAAACTGAAAGTAAAGTAAATTATATTTTGTAGTGGTATCCGCTAGTGAAATACACAAGACATTCTTAATTAAGAGTTATTGGCGTCCAATTAATGTTGGGCTTTCTTAATAGCTGTTAGAAATTGGGTTAGCGAGACGGTTCATATTGTAACCATACGGAATATTGTACGGGATATTATCTGAAACTTTAGGCAAATATGCTTTGACTCGTGACGAATGGTTTTTGTTAAATAAAGTGCTCGTCAAAATCAGCGTAACACTTTTTAGATTACCGTCATTTGCGTTCTATTCGCGTTAGAGGCTTGCAGTTTTTAGTTTTCGGTAGCCTATAGGGTTGGTTTTAATGTTCGAATTCGCTACGCTGTGACTTAATCGGTTCGCTGTCCCAAAAAGTAACCCCATGTAGAAATTTGAATTCCAAAGATTTTGACGGTAATTACAGAGACTGTACCGTAATACAGGATGTACTAAGAAGGATGCTGTCGGGTAAAAACTCCATCCCGGCACACATTAAGACCTCCTTAATATGTTCTGTGTATTTGATCGCTGTCCCATATCTTCAACCCATTTCCAGACCGCCCTAAGCCACCCGTTTGGATTTACGCAGGCCATGGTGTGGTTTGACCTCTATTGGGTGAATCCATTGTTCCTATAGCCTAGGAAAGATAAAATATAGCCAAAATAGGTGCAATTTTTCAAAAAATTCTTCAAGCGTTAAAAAAACATTTGATAATTTGGTAAAAAAATAGTGCAATTTGAGTTCACTAGTTTTGGATCAAATCTGTTTGTAGGAACAAAACAATTTATTAGTGTGAAAAAAACGGTTTTTTCACTTTTTAAGTACCAAAAAAAAATTATTTCAGAAAAACGAAAAATAGCACGTTATAGCGCTTAAAGACGACGAAAATAGTTTTTAAAAATTAAAATCGGTTCACAACTTTTTTGCAAAAAAATAAATAAAAACCTTCGAAAATTGACCTTTTTTTACTATATACTTTATTACTCGGCGTACGAAAGTCGTAGGAACTTCCGTGACCAAATTGTAGCTCTTTTCGGCGGCTACTTACAGAAAAAAATGTATTATATTAAAAAATATTCATAACTTTTTGGCGCAATTCGAAATAATGTAAAAAGAGGTGTTTTCGAAAAATGGCCCGGCAATTATCAATAACAGTCCTAAGGTAATTTTTCAAAGTGCGTTTGGTTCGTGAAGAGGTGCTCTACAATCATACAATGGACCAAGTTTGTCAAATTTGAGGAAGTATCTCAAAAACGACATTGAAAACCGGGCTGTTTTGCGTTTCAGGGCTCGGGCGCTTGAGCGAAGGGGAAAGGCCGCATGGTGGGGGAACTCTCTCAATTCGAGCGCACGAAAGCAGTCACGCCAAGCAGTCGAGAGTTCCCCCCACCATGCGGCCTTTCCCCTTCGCTCGAGCGCCCGAGCCCCCGAAACGCAAACAGCCCGGTTTTCAATGACGTTTTTGATATACTTCCTCAAATTTAATAAACTTGGTCCATTGTATGATTGTAGAACACCTCTTCACGAACCAAACGTACTTTGAAAAATTACCGTAGGACTATTATTGACAATTGTTGCGAAAGTCCTTACGACTTTCGTAGGCCGAGTAATTAGATCGTAAAAAAAGGGCAATTTTCGAAGGTTTTTATTTTTTTTTTTGCAAAAAGTTGTGAACCGATTTTAATTTTTAAAAATAAATTTACTTCGCCTTTTTTAGGCTATAATGTGCTATTTTTTGTTTTTCTGAAAAAAATTTTTTGGTACTTAAAAAGTGAAAAAATCGGTTTTTTCACATTCATGTTTATGAATTTTTTTTGGTTATGTTCCTACAAACCGATTTGATCCAAAACTAGTGCACTCAAATTGCACTATCTTTTACCTAATTATCAAATATTTTTTAACGCTTGAGGAATTTTTTGAATCTTTCCTAGGCTACTAATTTTGCCTAATAAATTGGTGTGGGGTGCCACAACTCACTTTCACCCTTCGGCAACTCAAGCACCCCTCCAGGCCACATCTACAGCGACCCCCTCCCCTTCACCCCCGCTCGTTCCGCCCCTGTAGAAGGCTACGTGAGATGTTTTTTTTGTCTTGAATTTATATCATGGCATTACTTGAGGGCTCTCGAAGTTGGCGGAACACACTGCGAACAGCCGATTGAGCGCCAAAAGTGATATTCCAACTCCACCCCCCGCCCCCTGAAAATTTGCCGCCCTAAGGGATTGTAAGCAGGTCTTGATGCGTGGGGTGACTCAGAAAGCTTTCCTGAGGATGCATGAACTCCTTTAAATCATCTTTTGCGTCCCATCACCCTCTTTTTTAACCATCTCCAAACAATTTTTGAGGGGATGAAATTTCCTGAGAGGGAATTCGTTGAGTGGACAGAACTTTCCTTTGTGCTTGTATGAATCGACAATCGCCAAGTTCGCGAGAGATGCTTGTCGTACCCGCGACAAGTGTTCACTGTGACTTGCGCTCATAAACCCTCGACTGGTCTAACACCTGCGAGGCAGACCACCCAAACAGCACCCTATTTTCCACTAATTGGCAGTGTTAAACTTTTTGCTTTAGCTCGTGTTGCAATTCAGAGATATGGTTTACCTAACAGAAATGCATAAGATAACGATTCTGCAGATTGGTTAAGGAGACAGAACACGAACGCAGGCCCAAGTTGTTCGCCTGTTTCAGGAAAAATATCCGGGGTTGCCGCCGATATCTCAAAATACCGTAAGTAAAATAGTGTCACCGGAGAGTGTCTTCTACGCGAGAACGACTTGACCCGAACGCTTGTCGACAACGAGCGGCGCGCCTCCGTAGGGAACAAAAGCAAAGCGCCGCGCTGCTCGCTCTTTTGCGGTCGTGACCGTCCCGGGTCAAACCTCTCCGCTGGTCTTCCTAGTGGACCTGCCCAACACTGATGTGGTACGTTTGGGATCCCGCATCAACAAAGTAAGTGTTTAATTTCTTTCGATGTGGGATAACTTCCCAAATTCGCCACTAGGAGGCACAACGACGCTGCACACTATTTTACAACCGTGTAGTTCCCTCATGCGTCCCCGTGGCAAGGGACGCACATCAACCAAAACAACTAAGCGTCGGCGCGGACACCCCCAGCCGGGCTAACGCCGCACCGCGCACGACGATAATAGAGAAACAGTTTCGGGAACGTGGACATGTACGGCAGCTAAAGGAAAATCCTCCCAATAAACTCAGCGATGATCAGAAATTGGACGTAATGCTTATGCTTGAAGAAAATCCACATACGTCGAATCGTCAAACAGCTTCAGCATTAAATATTAGCAATTCCTCGATTCTCCACGTATTGACAGAAAATCAGATGCACCCATATAAATTGGTACCAACTAATGAGATCGCGGAAGACGATTTTGATAGACGAATTATCTTTTGTGAACAATACTTTACAAATAGAACATTTTTTATTTTCTACATTTACACTTCACGGCCATGTTAATCGCCAAAACTGTCGTTACTGGTCGAGAAAAAATCCTCACTCGATGAGTGAACTACATACGCAAAACCCTGTGAAATTTAATGTTTGGACAGGAATAATTGGAGAAAATATCATTGCTCCATTCTTCACTGACGGCAATTTGAATGGAGAAACTTATTTAGCGCTGCTCCAAAATAATGTTGTACCGACGATGGCAAACTTGTATCCAGCTGAAGGAAGCCCACAACTTCCAGGTAATGCAATATGGTTCCAGCAGGATGTTGCACCAGCACATTACGAAGTCAATGTCCGGCAATATCTCCACACAATCTTTCCACACAATATTTCCACACAATCGCTGGATAGGGAGACGTGGTTCTGTAGAATGGCCTGCATGATCACCTGATCTCACGCCGCACAGTGGGTTAGAATCGGAAAATCCTGGCCAAAAATTGAAAAACCATGTTCGTTATATTCTGTTATTAAGTTCTGTATATCTTTATATAGACTTTAAAAAATGGAGGCTACTCTTGAAGGGATGTAAAATATTATCTATGCATTGAGATTCAAATTTTTGTATTTCATATTATGGAAAATAAATGTTAACTCTGCGCTTATAATACAAACGCGCATGTTAAGGTAGCGAAAGAAAAGTAGGAAAATAGTTTTGTATCTACAGCGTTCTAACACTAAATCGCAATTTAACATGTGGGAAATATTAGTGGAATAAGAAATTCATAAAAATTGGGTGCTACAAACTGCTCGTTTCATCCTAATTTGGATTTTGAAAAGTTGATTTTATCGCAAAAAGCGGTTACTTTCGGGTCGCCATTTTGTTTTGTATATAAATTACAAATATAAAGTACAAATTTGATATCAGCGACCCAAAAAACACAAAACTCGATATAGTTTGACAAAATTTCTACCTTTCTCGATTTTTGGCCAGGATTTTCCGATTCTAACCCACTGCGCGTCCTTAGACCTCTTCCTATGGGGGATATGTAAAAAGCATGGTGTACAAAACGAAACCCGACGATTTAGCTGACTTAAGAAGAAGAATAACACTTGAGCAAAAATTTGTGAAACGTGTCACGGATTTTCCAACTATTTAGAAATTTGGAATGAGTTGGCGCATTTCAAAATACCTGATGGTACTAAACTCTTTTAGAAAAAAATTGTTATAAAAGTTATGAACAAATGAAATTTTATGCAGCGATTGAAAAGAAATTTTTTATCTCGAAATGGAAGGCTCTAATCGAAAAATGTTATAGGACAACTTTTTTCGAAAGACATTGATCTTTTTGCAAAAAAATGTTAGAACTTAAAAATGGTTAAACAAATAAAAAAGTATTGTTTATAATAAAAAAAATGCTGAGAATTCAATGTTCTCCATCACTTATTAAAATTTTCTCTTTTCTAAATACTCGTTATACATTTCCAGATATTTAGAAAAATCTGTTACAATCCTTTAAATAAATCGAAACATAAATGTGTGTATCAAAATGTGATGTAAGTGACGAATAGTAGAATGCAGGCTTTCACAGCTGTTTCCGATGGTGAAGTTATTTCTTCCGGGTTTTGGCTCGTCTAAATTAACTTGACATTTCGCTGATCATGCTTTAGAAACTTTTCTAAAGACTGTCTTTAGAAACCTTCTGAAGAAGCTGACAGCAAGCAAGTCAATTTAGACGACCGGGGCAAAACCCGAAGAAATAACTTCACCAAGTGACGAATAATTGGAATGCAAAGTTTGCACATTTAATTGGAAACTATGTATGTGATTCCTGTAAACGTTCAATTAACAACAATAAACTGGATTCGACTACGTAAGTTTTTTGTAAAGTAATCAAATATCAACTATCAACTATCAACAACAATAATTTAATCAAATATCAACGATGATTATTATTTAACATTAAATAATATTATTTAATGTCAAATAATAATAAATAAGATTATTATTTAATGTTAAATAATAATCGTCGTTAAAATTTGATTAAACATAACTAAAAAAATTACTTACGTAGTTCGAATCCAGTTTATTGTTGTTAATTGAACGTTCACAGGAATCACACACATAGTTTCCAATCAAATGAGCAAACTTTGCATTCCAATTATTCGTCACTCGCATCACATTTTTATACACACATTTATGTTTCGATTTATTTAAATGATTGTAACAACGATTACCTCGAGGCATGGTTGCAATAAGCTTAGAAAAGCTAACTCATTCAATAAAACAGTTGAGAAACGACAAATCACATGTTTTATTCAAGTTTAGACACGTACAACGTCCAACAAATCAGCGTGCAGTTTATTTGCAAACAGCGATCCCAAAAATTTTGTTTTTTCTAAATATCTGGAAATGTTTAACGAGTATTTAGAAAAAGAGAAAATTTTAATAAGTGATGGAGAACAT
Source organism: Aromia moschata (assembly GCA_029963805.1). NCBI lineage: Eukaryota > Metazoa > Arthropoda > Insecta > Coleoptera > Cerambycidae > Aromia > Aromia moschata. Next base: position 67,290 of record JAPWTK010000072.1, on the reverse strand, counting down.
TGAATTCTCAGCATTTTTTTATTATATACAATACTTTTTTTTATTTGTTTCACCATTTTTAAGGTTCTAACAATTTTTTCCAACAAGATCAATGTCTTTCGAAGAAAAGTTGTCCTATAAAATTTTTCGATTAGAGCCTTCCATTACGAGATAAAAATTTTCTTTTTAATCGCTGCATAAAATTTCATTTGTTCTTTTATAATTTTTTTTTTTTTTCGAAAAAATTTTAAGCAGAATTTAGTACCATCAGGTACTTTGAAATGCGCCAACTCATTCCAAATTTCTAAATAGTTGGAAAATCCGTGACACGTTTCACAAATTTTTACTCACTTGCAATTAGGTCGATTACCCCGCAGATGTTAACTAACGTTAGAAGACATTTCTATTTACATCTAGGATTCTGCCTACTGATTTGGGATTTCGCAAACGGACTGATATAGTCTGATACAACACTTTGATTGTTCTGAAAATAAGAGTTTTTTTAAAGCAAGAAAAAAGTTCAAAAAAGACACAAACCACTATTAAAGCCATTGCAAGGATCAGATAATTTCAAAGGATCAACATTTGTTGAACAACACAAAGTTATCGTGTTGTATTACTTGACATTTGTCAAGTAATACAACACGATAACTTCGGATCTGCTGTCAATTGCATAACAACGAATTTGAAGCGCGAAATTTAAAATTAAATAAAACACCCCATTATAGGTTTTATTTCAGTTAATCAGTAGTCAGTTCAATAAATATGCAGTATTTTAGTTCAATAATTTCATCACTGAACAATAAATCGACCATAACTTTTTCAACATTCAAAAGAACAAAAAAGTTAAATAGAAAAATAACTATGATAATTATAATATAATAATATATATTTGTAACAATAAAGTAAAAATGGTACATTGCTGGAAAAAAAGCAAGACGTCGCGACGATTAGCATCGATACTTTTTTTATGTTTGCTTTAATTTTGAGTGAAGGTAAGTAAAAGTGATTTTCATTTCACAATTTTTTTTCGACTGCTTCTGAGATAATCAACTCCTTTTAACAAATCGATCACCCTGTACATTCCCGGAATGACGACGTGAGATCCACCCTCCATTCATAAAGTCACGTTTCAAGGCTTTTGCCTTCGCCTTCTGTTGCCATGTTCCAAATTATATTTTCTTACATTATGCTTTAACTAGAGACGGAAATTTAGCCCCTCTTTATAACCCAAAAAAATAATGAAAAGAATACTGTTCACCTTGAACTAGTGACATATAGCGGCCTTTTCATGTAGTTAATTCTTCCAAAACATCTTGGATAGCATTTTTTTTTAAGCTTGAAATTAATCTTTGCCTGCCTTTTTATATTCTAGCGATACGACATGAATAATAATTAATTATCTTTAATAATGTTAGCGGTTTAAACTGCAGCCATTACTTTTATGACTACACAAAAGCTTGGATGGCATAACATTTTTGATTTTGTTTTGATTATGGTGAGGATATTAATGTAGACACTAATGTCACACTTTAATCCGCCGAATGACCTTTAACCTCTGACTAACTAGCTAGATGTACAGGATGATCCACATAAAAGAATGTAATAGAAAACTGCAAGATTTTTTTCAGTTATCCAATAGAGTAGTTATACAGAGTATACACTATTTCAATGGGTTAACTTCTAAACCATAACAGGTCACCGAGATACGAGGTCGATTAAATTAGAGACGAAAACCGCTGCCTAGGAATCACGATCTCCACGTCTAATTTTTCCATAATTAATTAGACGAAATTTCTAAAAAAACAAGTTTGCATTTTTAAAAAGGTGATATTTGGATATATGATGGCCTTTCTGACATTTATTACATTTGTGGTATTTTTGCCCTATATACTCTGATCAAATGGGACCCGAGTTTGCTTGAAATTTTGCGTTTCCATTTGAATTCCAAATGCAACATTTTCAATGATTCCGTAACCATAATTCCATTAGAAACGCAAAATTTCAAGCAAATTCGTTGTTCAATTCTTTTTTCCATAGTAAAAATCGCCAGACAAACTTTTCGCGTTGTAAACAAATGGCTGCCAAACACACACTAATTGGTATATCCCGCTCAAACTTCACACGAATGCCAACGAAGGTTGTACCAACCTAGGAAAGAAAAATTACCGATTCGGTTTACGAGTACGGTGTATGACCTAAATTATTTGTGTGACCTGATTGACCTGATTGACCTCTATGACCTACAAATCATTTAGGACTAATGTGACATTTATGACCTTAATGACGTGTATGAACTTTGTGATCTTTATTACTTACATATATGATCTTTAATACTAAAGACTAAGTCGCGGAGCGAAACAGGGCTGCATCACGGGGAACACGGCATTGTACGTGAAATAGTATACGAGTATACACACTATACAGATTAAGCTAATTTATAATAAGCGATTTCAATAAAAGCTCTCACAACACAGCCAATTATATATTATTCGCATCTGAAAGAGTTGCCGAAATGGCCCGAAATCGTCACGGTCATCACTCATAACTCATCACTGATGTGTGACTGACTCATCCGTGTGTTGTACCGGAAGGTAGGACTCGTAATCCGTCGTTATTTTCAAATGGCATGCAACCCGTAGCAATTGTGTTAATAATGTATGCACTACCTATTGTTTGGTGTCATTCAGATAACACGGAGTGTACATTCGGTCATATACAACTAATCTACAAGCACATTTTTTTGAGAATTCTTTTTTGTAAATAGATTTTTGTTATCATCATTTTGTTGACATCAGTTCATCACTATTTTTCATTGAAAACAATACACGTTATAGTATTTCTATCCTTTTAACCGTCAATTGCAAAACCGGTTTATTAGTTGTCAATTTGATGCTTTACCTTATTACGGTGACTCAAAAATGGAGTTGCATTTTAAAAATATGTATTGCAACTGCTCAACAAGCCATTTTCTTTCCTATGGTACAGCCTGTATTTTATAATTCTCTGTGTTGTGCAGAATTGCGTTATTTTAAATTCTTTATTACATGGTTCTATAGACTATTTCAATGCTATCCGTTTTTACGCCATCGATGGTATCCTGTTACGCTCCGATACCATAGTTTTCCATTTTATTAACCATATCACCTTTATGACCTATCGGGCCATGACAATCTAATCAATATGATCATTTATTCCTCATTTTTTTATCTAAACAATGTTACAAAATTATTGGGAAAAAAACATAGTTCATTTAAAAAATGATATACACTCTAAATTAAATTATCTTAAAATGAATAATAGCCGCATATTTTAAACAATTTGGAACTTACAATAAAATATATTAAGTAAATTATAACTAAATATTAACAATTAGGTATAATATTTAGTTATTATTGTTATATTTAGTTGTTTAGTTATTGCTGTTAATATTTAGTTATTATTTATAATATGTTTTATTGTTTAGGCTATGGTCAGTGCCAAACCGTTGAAAATCTGCATTTATTCATATTAAGGTAATATTTTTTTAGAGAGTGTAATGTATACACACTTCTAATATGAACTTGATTTTTTTGTCAATAACTTTGTAACATTGTTTATGATAAATAATTAATATAAATGATACACTGCTTCTTCTCCATGTTTCATGGCCCGCCAGTCAGAAGTAATTTAATGAAATGGAAAACATTATGTGCATTTATCGGAGGTAAAAAACTAGGGCCTGCGATAGCAATTAAACGTTTAGCTTAGACTAGGCATGGGACTCTTAAATCATAATGAAAAATCACTCAATTCTCCATAACATAGAGCAACTAAATTACAGGGTGTTCCATTTAACAACATCTCATTTTTGAGCAGTAACTGAAGTTTGTCTTTATGAAAGAAACTGCACTCAGTTCCTCTTATACACCCTGTAGTAAATTCAAATAAAACGTTCAAATAATACATACCACGTAAAACCCTAATATTCAGTGCTCCAAGGTCACTCAAAGTTTGCAAGCTATAACTTTTGTATTGAATCGGTGACGAGCATTTCAATAAGATACTAAAACCTAATTTTTTTAAAAAAAATTAAAATATCTCAAAAACTGCTGAAAATAGGTATAGGGAATTGTTTACAAAGTCAACCTAAAATTAGGAGAGGAATTCAAAAATGTATTAATATGCTGGGTGTCCCATTTAAAATAAGGAAGTTGATAGCTACTTCCGGTTAACCGGAAGTGTCAGAAAACCACAAGTCCTTTAGTTGCATAGACCGTCCCCACTAACCCCTGATTCCAAATTTTCAAAAAATAAATTTCAATGGGAAGTTCATTAAACTTTTAACGAACGGGTTAGCTGAATCACCCTGGTATAATTAATAATTTATAATAAGCAATTTCCAATAATGGCTCTCACAACACAGCGCGTCTGGCATACGAGAGGCCCGAAATGGCCCGAAATCATCACTCATCACTGATCATCACTGTGTTGTAACGCAAGGTCGGACTCGTAATCCGTCATGTTATTGACGGAAGATGACATATGAGAGATCAAAAAGACAGGAGCAAAAATGTGTTAATAATGTATGCACATACCTATTGTTTGTGTCATTCAGAAACACGGAGTGTACATTTGGTCTAATTGTTCTAAATTCAAAATCACTGGACAGAGGACGATACAACAAGCAACGACCACAATATTTTCACGAATTCCTAGTTGTTTGTATTACTAACAGTTTTTTGTTGTCATCATTTTGTTGACATCAGTACATTATTATTTTTTCATCTAGAGGACAATACACGTGTTAGTATTTCTATCCTTTTAACCGTTATTTGCAACACCGGTTTATTAGCTGTCAATATCGGAGGCATTAACGACCTTATTACGTGAATCAAAACTGGATTTTTTTTGCGATGTGATTTTATGAATGATATGTTATTGCAAGTGCACAACACTACCCATTTCGGGCCTTTCCTATGTCAGACGTCAGTCTATAATTCGCTGTGTTGTTAATTTTAAATTATTAATTACATGGTTTATATACTTAGACTATTTCACACACAATGCCGTGTTCCCCCTGATGCGGTCCTGTTACGCTCCGCGACTTAAAGTCTTTATTTTATGACCCATATCACCTTTATGACCTATATGACATCTAATCAATATGATCTTTATTACTCTATTATCGTTATAACCAGTGGCGGCTCGTGACTTTTTTTTGGGAAGGCAAACATATTTTGTAAAAAAATTGTGTCCTTAATTTTTATGATGGTAAACATTGTTAGTAATATGCCGCATAGTTAGGAGAAGGACCTCTACTTGGCCAATAAAATATATTAAGTACATTTGTCTAACATAATGTACCTAATATATTTTATTGGTTCAGCAAAACCATCAGGAAGGTGTAGAGTTTTCGTCAAACTATTTTACAATTAAAAAATGCAGTGAAATAAAATACGGATTTTAGTCAGGACTACGTCAATTTAGATTTGACGGGCTGAATTGATCACATTCATAATATTTTGTTTGCCTAAACGATGTAATTTACAAACACAACTAATATGTTCCTGACTTTTTGAATGTGTCAACTGAACGAGATAAAGTTTTAAGATTATCAAATCCAGACTTTGTCCTAGCATCTTCTCCATGATTTGAAAATAATACATAAGGCCAACACAATAATTTATTTAAAGTTAAAGAACCACTTAGCCATTTGCATTTATCATAGCAGGTATTAACAAAACTGCGAGCTGGCTGATTAATTAAAGTTTTACTTAAACCTGGCAGTGGTACTTGTTAAATCTTTAAGAAATAATTTATCCTCATAAGACAGGCGACTAAATTTGTACTTTATATGATACTCAACAGCATCATTGCAGGTTAGAATTTTTATTTGGATGTCATGACAACTCGTATTGTTATTTTTATGAAACAAACTGCTACACTCGCCAGTTACCTCCATTATAATTTTGTATTGTAAATTAAATAAACCATTCAAATAATGACTTCCGTAAGTAATATGGTACACTTTCAATAATTATAACCCTCCTATTTCACTCAAAAAACCCGGGCAAGAATAAAACGGCACTTTCCAACGAATATTTCCAAAACACAGAACAATAAAAGATATTAAATTTTGTAGGTTAGGTTGTTAGGTTCATGAAATCAAATGACTCGCTTTCTACGATGTCACGTGTGTGAGAGGGTGGGAGGTGGGCGTGTTTGCCTCCGCTATGCAGTTTTTTAAATGACTTTTAATTGCGAAGCGCGCAGCCCCCTATTCCGTATTAATACATATGTGAAAACATTAGCATCGGAGGCTTGCCACCACGGCGATAGACTAGGCGCTGGGTAGTTTATGAGGGCTAATATGTTGCAAATAATAGTGCAGGAACACCTTTTCAGTTTTAGAGATGAATTTTTTTCACTCGATATATGAATTTGAAAATGAAAGTTAATTTAAAGTATTATAGGTAGTATATTAAATTTTAATTTTATTAAAATGTAGTAGGTTTATTAGGTATGTATTAAGTGTAGTAGGTTTATAATAAAAAAAAATATTTGTAATTGTTGATTATTAAACCAACACAGACTAGTATCTAAAATCAATAAAAAATGGACTGTACATTATGGGTATTACAAATCACCAAGACATGGAATTTACTCACCAGTAAGTGCCCCCAAAGACCAAAGACTGCTACAGAACAATAATATCCAACTGGATGGTCTGGTGTGGGGTTTTAGGAGGATGAGGAATGTTGGATATTATATTATAATATTATACCAATTTGTAAATTCGAAGAAAAAAAAACGCAATAATTCAACTCTAATGCAATAATTCAACAGTATATCTCTAGGTAACCACCGAAAAATTCTCATCTATCTATATATATTATCTCCAGCAACTGACATTTTTTCTTTTCATAAAAAGTGTTCTAGTTTTTGTTAATTTATTCCACAACCACACTCCTAGAGACCTCTAGCTATGATATGGTGAATTTAGCAGCTTATTTCAAGGAAATCTATAATTATTAAATGCAGGCGTAAACAGTAATTTTCACAGGGGAGGCACCGCCTCCTCTGCCTCCCCTGACGAGCCGCCACTGTTTATAACTAAGTTTGGCGGAAATTAGTCGCGCCACAGACGCGTACACATCATAAGTGTAGTACACGAAAGAAACTGGCAGCCTTGCGCACGCTTGCCATAGTCTAGTGAAATAAATACGAATTGAGGCGACCCCCATCACATGTTACGCGAGTTGCTTATCTGTTGCGTTGTCGTATGCCAACTTTATTTATAACCCATATTACCCTTATAACTTATGCCAGATAGGTCGTAGTTGTTATACTGGAAAATGACATAGCAAAAATGATAATAGAGATTTATTAATGTAACATTTGAATTTGTCTAGTTTAGTAACTTACACAACGACACGCACATATCTTCCTTAAACCACATTAAAATATATACAAAATCCCCTTCCTTAGGACAAGTAACGCCGTCAGTCAAATGAAAATAAATTGTTTGGCTTGGCCGTATATACTCGTATAAGTTTTCACAAATTTTCAATGCTCCTTTTTAACATTTTGCTCCTCTTACATTTTGTTTTAGCTACCCCCACCCCGTGTCCCCTGAGGGTGGGGGACCGAAGAAGGGTAGACATATTTTAGAGCTCTTTAGGGATTTTATTTTTGGTGTCTCGTTTCAATGAGTGTTTGAACACCCCCTACGCCTCGGTCCTGAATAAACACCCTACATATTTCAACTGAATAAAGTTATAATATTTTAATAGAATAGAATAAAGTTTAAGAATAGAATAAAGTTATAAAGTCATTGAGTTGAGCACATATTATTCTCATTGGCCTATAAATCGGAACACACTGTGAATCGTAACACTAATGAAGTTCATTTCGTCAAGGTATACCTAATTTAAAAACATGCATATGTAAACAATTATATGAAACATGATTAATGCACTTTTAGATTAATTTGATTTGTGTTTGACACAATTTCAAACTTACCATTAATTTTAGTAAGATAAATAGGTTCTACTTCAAAGTCTACAAAACGAGTGTAATGTAAGTAACACTTTCAACATATTTTCAGCAAAATGTATAAATAATTATTATTAATTAATAATAGTTTATTATTTACTTGCCGTTTTCAAAGGATTTAACAAATCTTTTACTAGAATAGAAAGGCTTTTAAAAGTACCACCGCGAAATAATTTTAGCTGTATATACAGTGTGTTCCGATTTATACAAGCCAATATATTGGTAACGAAACAACAAAATGAAAATACAATATTGTTTTCTGATTATTTTATGAAGTCATACTTTATAGTCTACTCGTGTAACTCTAAATTATCAACAAATGTTTTAAACGATTTTCTAAGAAGTTATATTAGTAGTTTTTTTTTAGCGAAAATATATTCTGGATCCCTTAAAATACTACTGCAACAATTTTGATTACAAACTGTTTTTATTGTTTTTATTCAGATCTTAAAGGACCCGTCGGTGCAATTGGGTAATTTTTTATGTCTCCGTGGACTCAAAGGGTTAAAATGAATAGTTTTTCTGCTACGACCCTAAAATATATTTTCAGCGTCATCATTGTTGGCATATTTAAAATCCTATGTTATTGCATTTTTTTTCGTCTCTTATTAGACGATTGCAGTTTTCTTACAACTGGTTTGACGTTACTTACAATAAAACACAGGCAGAGCGAACATTCAGATTTAAATGGAATTTGGTAGGTTTATAGATTGATCCAATCTGAGAAGTGACATCCATGGGAAGCCACATAGCGCTGGAGACGGTTTCAACAACGTCACAACAACGAACAAACAACGGTTCTTCCATTCCTCATAGCAGTGCTGGAACTCATATACTGGAATCTCCTTCAGCTGTTGTCAATGTTTTCTATGATCCCAACATGACGTCCCTTGAGGTGATTTTTCAATCTCGGGAAGAGAAAAAAGTCACAAGGACTCAAGTCAGGCGAATAAGGGGGGCTGAGGAATCACATGAATGTTTTTACTGGCTAAAAATTCGTTTAGTGAAATGGCTGTGTGACAAATTAACTGTGTAACAAGTTCTTGATGTTTGATCTCACACGCATGACCCTTTTTCGAAGTTTTTGAAGAACATCTCTGTAAATACAAAACACAAAAGCACAAACTCTTTGTGGACAATTCCCTGGCTATCAAAAAAGCAAATCAGTATGCATTTGTTCTTCGACTTCTCATTCTTGCTTTTTTGGGTCTTGGAGAGCTTGATCTATTTTGGATCTTTGGCGCTTGGTTTCCGGGTCATACTCAAACATCCAAGTCTCATCACCAGTAATGACACGTTCTATGAAATGGGGATTCCATTTTCAATCGATTCCAAAAGTCAAGACACCTTCCTGATGTTCTTTTGTTCCTGCGAAAGGTTTTTTGAACTATTTTTGCGCAGATTTTCTCATCCCTAATTCGTTAGTCAAAATCTGATGAAGCCAAATCTCTTTTCCCCATTCATTCTTGTCTTCAACCGCCGATTCTAATGCACAGGATCCCAAAATTTAGCGACAGTTTCACGGTTCTTGAAGATGAAGGCCTTCCGCTGCGTGGTTCATCTTCAATCGACTCTCTTCCTTCTGAGAATGCCTTAAACCACCGAAAAACGTGGGCCCTTGAAAAAACACTGTCTTCGTAGGCGTGTTGAAATTTTGCAAAAGTATCCATTGCGCTGTGTCCAAGTCTGAAGCAAAACCTGATAATACACCGTTGCTCAAAATTAATGTCACTCATTTTTAAAACGCACTAGAAAAAACGGTTTACGGAAACAGTCACAAAGAACAAACAAATGACTCTAACAAGTTCAAACTTGTACTGAAAGTGCATTACAGTTAACCTACCGCCCTTCCAAGTCCCGTCTCCGCAGTGTTGCTAAATCGGGCGCTAAGTTGCCAGTCTCATTACTTAATTTACACACCTCGTACATACGTGCACGTCCATAACGGCAGTATGACAATATTAGACGTTCACGGGTTCACGAGTGTCGAGCACATAAAGGGATGACAAGGAGAATAAACTTTTATTAGTTTGCAGAAGCCTTTATGAAATCTTGAATTAGGTCGACCGTAACGATAGCGACAAGTTTCACGCCAATTAACGATGTTACGCATTTCATTTCGGTCCGTTGATGATTCTCGCATTCATCTAGAGCCGTCGCCGTCGGCAGAAATGCCGCCTCGTAACTCGACATGAAGAAAAAAGAAGGGTAACACATAACGGGACGGACGGCGTTTTCTACGAAGTGTTGAAGCGTTGTTTGTACAATAAAAAAAAACTATGTTTGTACCTGACAAAAAAGAGACGACTAGATGATCGCATACAAGCAGATGATATGATTTTGTCGTCTACTACAAAAAAGTAGACGACAAAAACTAGTCACGTATATACCGAGTGTTTCAGTATAAATGGACCCTCCCCCCATAACTTTTTTATTTTGATTTATATAAAAACATGTCAAATGCAATAGTTTTAGGGTACAGTATTAACTTATTTATGATATAGTTTTCATGTATATAGGGTATTGCAGAAAAGCGTGGTAAATAAAAATTTATCTTTTCTTACGAAACAGCCTGTATATTATATTACTAAACAATTGGGCGCATCTCCTCATTACGAATATACAATGCGTGTCTAAAGTATGGAATAAATTCAGTAAATGTGAAACAAAAAATTTTTGGAAAAAATCCTCGAACAGATCGATTTTGTTTAATAAAAACACACATTTTTGAGGGAACGTCTATTTTCAGATGTTATTTGTTTTTAAGTAATGACATCATCAATTTATTTTTCAAATGGCAACCCCCCATTTTTTTAATTTAACTTGAGAGACCCTTTCATTGTCGATTTAACGGTATAAAAATGTTGCCACATTACATAACAAAATTTTTAAGTAAATGACACTTGAATGTTACAAAATGAAAAATATATTTTTCACAATAAATAATCGAAAATTTCTGAAAAAACTGAACACAAATAAAACATAGCAAAAAGTACGTTGCTAAGCAAAAACATTATCAGATTATGTTTTTTGACGTATCCATGGTTTTTATTGTCAGTTAATCAGAAGATTTGTCATTAAATTGTGCGAAAAGTTAAGTTAAGTTAAGTTACAAGTTAGTGTTAGTATTTATAAAAATTCCAATTTTAATATGGCACATTTAACAGCAGGAGGTATCCAATTTATTTAATGCAAAATATCCAGATAACCCTATTACGCCATCCACAGTTAGGAAGATTGAATTCAAATTTAGAGAAACTGGTGATGTTAAAGATCTACCAAAATCAGGACGTCCAAAAATTACCAAAGATAAAATGATTGACTGTGTTAAGTATGGAAGAGAACCCTCAGAGTACCTCTGCACTAGTTGCCTCAGAAAATGAAGTTAGTCAGACGACAGTTCTACGTATCCTGAGGAAAGAAAACTATTATCCTTACAAATTTCAGCCTGTGCAAGAACTCCACGAAGACGACCCCGACCGGAGAGTGCAATTCTCTGAAACTATGATGAATCTTTGTCAAACAGATCCACATTTACACCAGCAAATACCTTTTTCCGATGAAGCCAAGTTTTGTCTAAACAGCACAGTGAACCGTCAAAATTGCAGGTATTGGAGTCGGGCGAATCCTCGTTGGATCATCGAAGCACATACTCAATATCCGCAGAAATTAAATGCGTGGGCCGGAATAGTCGCAAACAGAATAATAGAGCCTTTCTTCTTTGAAGACACTCTCACATGAGAAATATATCTGGAGTTCTTGCAAAATGATCTAGTTCCAGTGCTTACAGTAATTTTCCCAAATGAGAATGATCCTGACATTCCAGATAACACACTCTGGTTTCAGCAAGACGGAGCACCCCCGCATTATGCGCGCTCAGTTCGTGAATATTTAGACGTCATCTTTCAGAGAAGTTATTTAATCTCTTTTTATGGGGTTTTTTATGGGGTTATTTAAATTCAAAAGTTTACTGCAGAAGACCACACAATTTAGCCGAATTCGCATTAGAGATGAAATGGGATGGGATTACCCCGGAAGTCATTCAGAATATACAAGAAGAATTTGTACACAGGCTTGCATATTGCCAAGAAGTTGATGGACGGCATTTCGAACACTTAATTTAAAATTGTATTTGCTTATCAAAGAAATTTTCGTTTATTTATTGTGAAAAATACGTTTTTCATTTTGTAATATTCAACTGTCATTTACTCAAAAAATTTGTTATGTAAGGTTGCAACATTTTTATGCCGTGTAGACAATGAAAGGGTCTCTCAAATTAAATTAAAAAAATGGGGGGTTGCCATTTGAAAAATAAGTTGATGACGTCATTACTCAAAAACAAATGACATCTGAAAATAGACGTTCCCTCAAAACTATGTGTTTTTATTAAACAAAATCGACTTGTTCGAGGATTTTTTCCAAAAATTTTTTGTTTCACATTTACTGCATTTATTCCATACTTTAGGCGCGCACTGTATATTGTTTATTATACTTATTTTCAAAATGTAAGCAAAAAACGAAACGCTTCAATTTTACGTTTAGTACGCAATGATTTAAAGAATATGCTTGCAATTGTAAGATAAATTAAATAAATTAAATTAATTAATTTAAATAAATTGCTCGTCTAAATTAACACTTTTTAGATTATCGCCATTTGCGTTCTATTCGAGTTAGAGACGGTTTTTAATTTTCGGTAGCCTATGGGATTGGTTTTAATGCCCCAAAGTCGCTAAACTGGGACTTAACGGTTCGCCGTCCACACCCTAAAAAGCAACCCATGTCGAAATTTGAATTCACAAGATGTTGACGACAATTTCAGAGACATACAAGATCGACTAAGAAGAACGCCTCTTCGATAAGTTCTGTGTACTTAATCGCTGTCCCATTTTGTACTTTTGTACCAGTTTGGCACATGAACTGCACCGAATAGCCGAAACTGTTGTCCTGATGTTGACAGCGTTATAGCGAATGTACAAAGTATATGTGAAAACACCATCCAGAAGGGAAAAGTTTTTAGCAAGAAGTCTAGAACTAAGGAGACCGAACTGCGGCTTTTCGCTGTATAACGCGACCGGCTCGAATATGTCCGCCTCCAGGCCCAGGCGCTGTAAACAGTTGTGTACTCTGGTTGCTACGGTATATAAACAGATATCTATACGTATGCCGTGGTTCTGTACTAATCTGTGTGCATTAGAGGTTAGAGTCCGTGTGAATGTCCGTGGTGTGAATACAGATGCTCGATATTTTTCGTTAATTTATTGTTGTTGAATATTATATTGAATCTACACAAGTAATGTCTTTGCAAATGTACTCAAAATATTTCATGTTACGTGCTTCAACGTTAACAATACAACAAAGGAAAATATTTCGTTTCATACATACGTCAGTAATTTGAAATAATGTCCGGTTATTCGGACCGCTTCTTAAATCACACAATGCAACACAGCACTTTTGAACCATATTTATTTTTGTATATTTTTTTGTTAAAGCCAAACGGCATGTAAGCACCCGCTTTGACAGCTTAATGATAAACGTCATATAAAACCATGGCATGGTTTTCTATGATAAACATTCACATGTGGACCGCTGACCGCTGCTCATCACGTGACTCGAGTACATTACTGTTTCCAGCGCCTCCTGGAGGCGGACAGATTTGATCCCTAGATACTGAACGAGTTCGGTCTCCTTAGTTCTAGACTTCTTGGTTTTTAGACTTTTCCAATTGTAGTTTTACAATTTTTAAAGCTCTGCTATTACACTTTGCACCTAATTCATTTCTATTTAATATGAAAATACACAAGCGATACCCTCTAATGTGGTCGTCGACCGACAACTGGCCGAAATAATAAATATTTGCACTTGGAATGTAACCTGCTGGAAGCATAATAACATATACTAGGTGAGTAGGTGAAAAAAAAGAACAAAGTTGACCTTCAAATGACCGTCAAAACGATGAACAACAATTACACAGGCACACAAAAAAAAAGTTGTCTGTCCGAGAGGTGCCACAGGTAAATTCCCACGTATCTTTGGCCGCTGAACACTATTCCGCCGTAAGATTTGCTCCATATCGTCCCAGATTTTTCCTAACCTCAAAAAAAATCATAAAAAAACCGGATAATCGACAAATTACCATATAAACGATGTAAAAATCTGTTGGTCGGTGAAAATCATGCCCAGAATTATGTATTCCCATGTATTTTTGACCGCTGAATACGATGCCGCACAGTGGGCGAAAACGGCAAAATTTTTCTCAAAATAAGATAACTCCCCACAGAAAACTCCAATCATTGTGATTTTTTTTTATTTTACAGGTTTTGGACAGCAGATTAAAGGAAAATTGGTCCAACACACGTTTGAGGTTTAAAGAGGGGGGAGAGACACCCCATAAGGGACCATATAAGGGACCCCATAAGGGACCCATGTCCCAGTAACTTTATAATTAAAGCTATTAAGCTCCTATAACCGCATACATCCAGCTTTTAAACCCCCTGACCTTATAACATAAGCTTTCAATACCTCGTGACCCCATAACTTGAAATTTTAAACCCCCATAACCCCATAACCTCAACTTCCCCCATCTACGCAAAAATCAATTTTTCGAGCCCGACAACTCTAAAACTAAAGCTCTTATGCCTCAATATCTATATAATCTAAGTTTTTAATCCTTGACCCCATAACTTGAACTTTCACATCCCCATAACTCCATAACCTCAACTCTCCACAATAACTCTCTAATATCTCCAATAGAGATATTGGGACATAAGAGCTTTATTTTTAGAGTTGTCGGGCTCGAAAAATTGATTTTTGCGTAGATGGAGGTCTAAAAGTTGAGGTTATGGGGTTATGGGGGTTTAAAATTTCAAGTTATGGGGTCACGAGGTATTGAAAGTTTATGTTATAAGATCAGGGGGTTAAAAGTTGGAGGTATGGGTATTGGAGCTTATATCCAACGCTCCACCGTAACATGCTATCATACGGAAGTTATCCCGACATTTTGATTCTGAAGCTTATTCCACGTTTCATGCACACGAATGATGCATCGACCACAGTTTAACTAATACTAACAAGAAGTGTAAATTATTTTCAGGATAACATGTGCCGTAACTTGGTTAACCTTTAGACTGCCGGCATTTCCCCCTTATAAATGGATATTTTTGAGGGGCAAAGTTTATATATATAAACATCTAATACATCTAGAGTAGTTGCCGAGGTCACGGGTGGCTCATATATGAGCCAGGCCGGCTGGCAACGGTCAGGCCAATGTTAAAAATTTTCAGATTGTGTAAATTACTATATATTTATTTTTAACCGAATGTGCTTGATATTAATATGTAATAAGCTACCAAAACCACTCTAAAATATATTTAGTCACCAATAAAACCACTCAAAAACGTGAAAAAAGCGATCAGTTACACTGAAATAATATTTTTTTCTTCATCCCTAGACTTACATATTTTCATACGTATATATTTTCATACGTATATATTGTTATACTTATATTTTTATATAGTTATAGGTAGAAATTCAATGTTTTACATTCGAATTCAATCGAACACATTATATTCAAGTATCGCAAAAAAAATATTATTTATCCTAAATACAGTAATTCAAGTAAAAAACTAATAATTATTCTATGTAAATAATTTTAATTTGAAATAGCCGATAAAAAGTCAATAACCGTTCAATAAAGAATTTTGAAAATATCACTCCTTTCGCTAGGGGTGGTTTCGGCATCTCAATCAATTGCGGAAAATTTTAGGGTACATTTTACAGATTTTACAGCGTGCTTCCGAAAAAAAATCGTGTAAAAAGTCAATACCCACCTAATAACGAATTTTTGAAAATTTCACCCCCTCGCTAGGGGTAGTTTCGGCATCTCAATCAATTGCGGAAAATTTTAGAATACATTTTAGAGACTATTTACTAATACAATTCAGTAAAAAGTTCAATAACGAATACAAGTTCAATAACGAGTTTTTAAATATTTCACCCCCTCGCTAGGGGTAGTTTGGGTACCTCGATCGATTAGAAAGAATTTCAGTTGTATCCTTTAGAGATCAGAGAGCCTATTAAATAGGAAAAATTCACTATAATATCTGTATTCATCACTAAAACTATTATTTTATTACTGTCCCATATATGAGCCCGCCGGCAGTCTAAAGGTTAAAATGGGGCGCACAACGCGGCAGACGAGTTATATTCCGGAATATAATGACGTCATTTGATTGAACGGTTGTACTATGTATACATGTGTACAATACATGAATTGAAAATATACTTTATTAATGTAGCACATATAACATTATTCCAGTCACGTTAAGACCAGTCCTGGAATATATTATTAACATACGGGCTCTAATGATCATACGCATAGATAAATTGATAAAACAAGTATGAGAAAACTTGTAAATAGAATACACTGCTCCAATTTATCGACAACTTTAGAATACAATTGGAAAACTAAAAAAGTGAGCACCCAGGATAAGAGGATCGCAGTTTTGACCCACAATATACTTCCTCATCGCACGTACCAGGATAACTCGTTAATTTACATACTGCTTCGTACAATTCCCCTCTTGTTTACCTCAGTTTCCTTCCGCACCAGAATAAAATTAGTCCTACGATATCTGAATAACGTGAACTACTTCCGACTCGGTTTCCGCCAGATTTTTACTACCACCGTGAACTGAATGAGATTCATTCGTATCTACTCTCAAATTTTAGAATGCAGGCTTTCACGGCTGTTGTCCAATGGTGAAGTTATTTCTTCCGGGTTTTGCCGCGGTCGTCTAAATTGACTCGGCGTTTCGCTGATTATGCTGTCAGCTTCTTAAGAAGGTTTCTAAAGACTGTTGTCGTCGTCGACTGTGTTGTCGTCTTTTGCTCCTCGTTATATACCTTAGCTTAGCTGATATGTTTGGCTGCACATCTGTCGAGCTCGGTTGACCATGACATTCCAGATCACTGGTTCTTGGTATCGCTAATCTCCATGTATTACTCAGTCGATACCCGTCCTCCCTATTACAATTATTATTGTTTTTCATGATCTCCAGGGATTCTCTAATTATTCTTGGGTAAACACTCTGATGTTTCCATAATCGATTTTGTGGTTCTCGTTGGTATAAACATGTTCCGCTATTGCCGACTTGTCTGTATTCCCCAGTCTGGTATGTCGTTGATGTTCTTTGATCCTACATTGTATACTTATTCCCGTCTTATTCGTTATTCGTACTTATTCTCCCACAGGGAGAATTTCTATGGAATGGGGATTTCTACGAACAAAAGAACGGAGCCGCTATGGGATCATCGCTTTCACATGTAATTGTAAATTTATTTATGGAAGCGTTTGAAGAAGAGGCCATTGCTGGCAGTGAGAAGAAACCAAAATGCTGGCTACGGTACGTGGACGATACATTCATCATATGACCCCATGGAATATCCTCTCTGACTGTTTTCATCTACTATCTGAATATTCTGCATTCCAACATAAAGTTCACAATGGAGACTGAGAAAGACGGAGTATTACCCTTTCTGGATGTGTTAGTAAAACGTACAAACAATAACAAGCTGGCGCATGGAGTGTACAGGAAGAAAACTCACACAGATCGTTACCTGAATGCAGCATCGCATCACCATCCGCAACAGAAAAGATCGTTAATCAAACACTAGTTCATAGAGTTGAAACAATATGTGATGACGAAAGCAGACCAGAGGAATTAAAGCAAATTAAGGAAGCTTTAACGAAAAACGGTTATAAAGAAAAAGACATAGACAGAGTATGCCGCACCCAGAGAACAAGAGTAGAATGACAACCAACATCGTATGCTTGCCTACCCTATGTCGCAGGAGTGACAGATAAACTCAAGAAAACACTGCCGAAAAAGAATATTGGTGTACGTTTTCGCACAGTAAAGAAAATACAACAGGTGCTTCCAACAAGGATCCGGTTCCGAGACCTTTAACTAAAGGTGTCTACGAGTTAAAATGTACCTGTGCGAAAAGCTACATTGGACAGACGGGAAGAAGTATACAATGTAGGATCAAAGAACATCAACGACATACCAGACTGGAAACCACCCTTAATTTGTCTATTTAACCCTCAAGCATTACGAACTTATTGGATCAATGTGAACCCGAAAGATTTTTTTTATTTAAAACATTGATTTATACAGTGAAAGTAAAAAAGTAAGGAAAGGTATTTGTATTTTTTTGATATCTTGAGAAGTAAATTTGTTGAGAAAAAAAAACTTTCATTTGTGACCGATTCGGATAAAGTTCATGAAATAGTGTGCACAATCTGTCTACTTGACAGCTACAAACACCATCAACTTATTTCCACAGACAACTTGATAAGAACTGGATTAACGAAGTCGAACCGAGAGGGGTGATTACACAGGTCTACAAAAAAAAAAGTTCTGTCTTTGCAATCACACCCATCATTTCCTGTGCATTATGATGCACTGAAACCAAATTTGGCAAAAAAAAGTTTCTACCGCATCAATTTTTCTCTCCAGCCCCATATAACCCCCATAAACTCTTATAGAGGAAATTTTTTTAAAACATTTCTTTAATTATTTTTTATGACCTTTCTATTGTTTTTTTTTGGTCGCTGATCACGAATCTGAAGTCAAAAATAAATTTCGACTTAATGACAGCTGTCAACAAGTTGTCAAATTTCATTAAAAAGTAAAAAGTTGATATTCTAATTACGATTCTGATGTCAAAAATGAACTTTGACCTAATGACAGCGTCAGCAAGCTGTCAAAATTTCTAAAAAAGATAAAGAGATTATGTTTAGTACATGTTTATATACAGGGTGGTCCATTTTAGCCTTTAATAGGAAATAACTCGGCCGGCAAGCGAAAAAATAAAAAGTTTTATACAAAATATGTTGGGCAAGGAGGGGGATGTACGACCATAACCTTAAATTTGACCTCGACGTGGACGTTGAGGGTTATTTGAAGGTCAAAACAACTTTTTCAAATGGAAACAACTATTTTTGACCCCGGATTTGAAAATACCGGAAAATTTTACGTCCAAAATGGTACAAGGTCATGGCAAGGTCGAATGAAGGTTAAATTTTAGAAAATTGTTAAATAACGAGGGCTAGCTCGGGATAGAGATTGGAAACAGTACAATTTTTCGATTTTTAAGGTTATTTCAAGGTCAAAGTGATTTATCAAGCGTGAAACCCTACCTTTGACTTCTGATTTGAAATGTTTAACGTCAAGGTCATTGGTATCAGGAGGTGACCTTATTCGACCCTGACAACTTTAATCGGAAATATTTTGCCATTGCCGTTCCTTCATGTTGTTGAAAGTATTAACCATTAAGCTGAATTTACACGTGTCCGTTTGTTTAGTGAGCGTCTACATTTTATAGTGCCTATTCTCGGTTAGTTGTTGATTAGTGCTGATTTTAAACATGGCTGGAAAAGTTATGCGAATAGCAATGCGGAATTGTGTATTGAATATATGTGGTGAATTATCAGAAATAATTGCAGCAGAAATGAACAGAAACAAAAACAAGCGTTGTTGGGTATGAAAATGGCGAAATGGAGTCGGAGAGAAATATATGGTGCTTCATATACTTTGAAGAGAATTAGCAGAAGAAGACGTACCAGAATATAGAAAGAGCTTGTTTATATAGAAAGAGCTTGTTTATTTTTATAAATAGCAGCCCTTGTATCCCATAAGCATTGCCTTTCACGATATTCTTCTACAAACTTTAATGTAATCTCTTCACTCCAACGAGACATTTTTAAAATACGGCACAAATAATAATCTTCTAACTGACCTGTCTACACTCGTTTAGTCGGCGATTTAGTTGTTGTAATGCAAGGGGGGAGAGGCTACTTGCTTGAGTAAATATAAATTGTTTCTATTTAGTTGACTAAGCAGTTTACTAAATTAGGTAATTTCGCAAGTACTAAATCGAGTTGTTTACACCATACAAGTAACTAAATTTAGTTACTTAATTTAGTAACTTGCTTTAGCCACTTGGCTCGTGTAAATTCAGCTTTATACTGAAAACAATTTTAATTCATACAAATACTAGTGAGCGATAGTGTCAAATAATAGTGCGTGATATTCCTTAATAATGTTATCGTCTAAACCATTTAATTCCAGTAATTCCCTGAGGTAGTCCAAAGTTTCTTTCGTGAGAAACGTCCAATTTTTTGTTTCTAATGTTCTTTTTTTTTTGGATGGCTCGATATAATGTCCATAATAATTACTAGTTGTTCAATTTCGTAGCCCACTAAGCTTCTAAAGATTTTTGACTGCGTGTGATGGGCGTCTAAACTGTTTTAATAACACGCATTTTAACTGTCAATAAATAAACAAATGCCACCATGTTGAAAAACTGTTAAAAAAGTTCGTTAAGTTGGAAAACGCTTACATGTCGTTTGTGTCACCCAAGATACGTGTGGCAAGCCCTGTATTTAAAAGCGCGTCATATAAAAGGGCCCTCCCCTTTTGCCCTCTTTAATTAGGCGAATTAGGGGGCCCAGTCTTTCATCCTTGGATGGAGACGTGAACTGTGTGTTAATTTTCCGGTCGTGTGTCAACGTCGGCATGTTCTTAATGTCGTCGTTGTTGTTTTTGCGGTCGTGTAATGTGTCTAGGTCCTACAAGGACGAGCAGGCTTTGGTGTTTTAAATAATTACGAATTTTCTGTCAGTTATAAGAGCCTAAAACAATCAAAACGTTGCAAATAGGACATATGTGTGTGTGAATACTAACGCGAAATTGACAGACATAATGCTGGCGTATTGCATTAGGTAAAACGAAAGCCTAAAGAATAATGAACTCTGAACGACGAAAGTTCGAGGTTTGTTCGGTAGCAATTTGTTGATTTGTAATATGTGCGAACCCAAAACGAATTACATCTATTTCTTCAGAGTTCGCTTGGCATTTGCTTCAGAGTTCGCTTTGGCATTACTGAAAACTTAGTATACTGCAAGCTACAGTTACCATAGTAGGCAATATGTTTTTCTAACATTGTGATACATTGTGGTGAAAAGCGAGTCCTGACCCTCTTCAATAATATTTACTAGGAAGTCTTCAGGAACGGCCTAGACCTCATTTGAATTTTTCTGTTTCAAGTCTTCAATGTCATCTAGTCGACTGACATAAACTTTACATTTTAAATACTACCCCCACAAAAGAAAATGGGATTAGATTTGGGGAGCGCGCTGGCCATTCAGTTGTACTTCTTCTGCTCATCCAGCGTCCTGGAAATTGAGCATTTAAATACTTCCTGATATTTTCCGCAAAATGTGGTGATGCATCATTCTGTTGGAAACCTCGTTGTTGGTTATTAACATTATTTTCATCCGGAATCAACAGTTTGCAAGATGGAATAATGTGATTTCTTAGCAGATCTATTTTTTTCTGAATTTAAAATTACATCTATGAAGAAAGGTCCAACAATATTAACTTTTTGTGGATTTTGTGTATGGGGCATTTCACGCCGTGAGGTCAAAAAAAAATTATGTTTGAAAATATCACAATCGATAGTACTTGCTAAAAAATTAACTTCCATAAAATTTTAGATTTTTTGAGCCACAAGGAGAGGGATGGTGAGGGTGAAAAAATACAAATTTTCGTTTCGACTCTAAAATTTCAATCTTTTTCGGTAAGAAAATGAAAAAAATTAAAAAGAAGGTTGCAATGGTTTTCGATGTGTTTTTTTGCGTAGAATACGATAAAAATATTTTCAAAACTATTGGGGGTAGTTTTCACCCTTATTTTGAGGATTGAAAGTTTAAAATCGGAATTTCAATAAGTATGACACGATTTTTTTCAATTTTTTTTTATAATTTCTTTTTTTTTTGTACTTTCGATTAATTTTTAATTCATAATAGGTGTCGACCAGGAACTGGCCCAAAAAACGGCACAATGGTGAAAAAACGTGGTTTTAGCGTATTTTCTCATGCAATGAGATAGTAAATGGCAAGTAAAATATATATTCCAAGGTAATCATCGACCCCAAAAACCTTGCAATATATTATTCACTTGCCATTTACTATCTCACAGGATGAGAAAATACGCTAATACCACGTTTTTTCACCTTTGGACCGTTTTTTGGGCCAATTCCTGGTCGACGCCCATTATGAATTAAAAATTAATCGAAAGTACAAAGAAAGAACGAAATTGAAAACAAAAATTGAAAAAAATCGTGTCATACATTTCGAAATTTCGATTTTAATCTTTCAATCCTCAAAATAATTTTGCTGGATGTTGTTTTGTTGGATGGATTTTGTTTGATATTGTTTTTTACATATTTTGTTTGCAAGCAAAACTTGTGACGGGTGTTACAAGATTTGTGACAGGTGTTACGAGTGCAAATTAAACAAAAGCTTATGTACACTTTGAGGCTTTATTTATTAATATAGACTATTAAAACTGGTATTATAAGATTTTAGATATTTTCTGTTCTATGATTATTATTGTTTTTTTCGGGTTTCCTTTTGCTTCTTCTGTTCTTTTCTATGTCTTGGGTTTCTCATATGTTTATCGGCGAAAATATTGATGACTTTCTTTTGAATTATGAAAATTGAGAATATAATACCTGTTAATTATCTATTTTAACATATATTCGCAAATTATTTTTTTGCTCCTTGGTATCGATTACCGCGGAATAGCCCATGTATTAGTTATTAGAAATAGTGAAAATAAGTTAGAGTTTGATGTATATAGGAAAGAAACCGCGACTCTTAGATATATTCCAAACGATTCACACCACCATTTTCAACATAAAATGGTAAGATTTAATTTTCTAATTCACCGTTTGTTGTACAACCCTGTACAATTCCACGACTTTTCGTAGAGATACTGACAATTCTAAATTTGTTTCATTACCATATGAACCTAAATTCACCCGCGGACTAGATACAATTTTTAAAAATATTTTAGAGAGCTAAGCCCGTTTTTTTCAGCAAATATATCTACATAAATTAAATAATGAGAAACGATTTATTTAACTATTGTGATTTAGAAAATACCACGAATCTACATTAAGTTCAATTAACTAAACATGAAATGGTATTTGATTCGATTATACGATCGAAAGTCCAGGAAATTCGCGAATCTAAAAGACTGCCCGAGCCAATTAAAGCATCATTATAAAACGGAACTCTGGATATAAAAAATCGTAAAATATGTACAAGGTTAAGAACTAATTGTGCTCCGATGAAACGTAAGCATTATCAATATGCCCCGGTAACGAACTGTGACGTGGCAGGTTAGGGAAAATATACAGTGCGTGTCAAAAGTTCCGGGACGGTTGGATAACTAGAGAAAAACGCCTCCTAGAGAAAAACGACGTTGATAAAAATTGTAGGATTTTCCCCTGGCAATCAAATGCCGACCTTGGATTTGACCTTGACCAGGACCTTAAAAATTATGTCAAAGTCAAGTCCGTTTTATCAAATAGGACTCCCCTATTTTTGATACCGGAAATGAAAAGAGCGGAAAATTTGGTAAAAGTTCAGTTTAGTGACTTTTGTGAAAAATGGCCAAAATTAAATCGGATTTTTTGCTAAAATCGTTGGTTTTCATATAAAAAGCGATTTCAAGTCGGGGAGCAAGGTTTTTACTGGCGAAAATGCAAAAAAAATGCGAAAATAGTGTGCGATTTTTAGGTTAGGTGAACCTAACGTAACCTTTGAATAAATGTATCCAAAAGAATCTAACCTAAAATTCGCTAAAAAAATTCAACATTCCCTTTGCATTGACCCTATCCCTAAACAACCTAACTTAACCAAACAAAGGGTTGAGTTTCAGTGCACAAAGATACTCGTTTTACTCGATTTTCATTATCACAATTTATTCAAATCCTAATGAATTATCAGAATTGACTATTATATAAAAAAGAAGGAAACAACTGCACTTTACTAATTCACCAAAACAAAAATGTTTGAGATTTAACCAACTATATGCATGAAAAACAACTCTATCTATCTACATATATGTATATAAATTCGAATGTCTTCTCCAAGCGACACAAAAATCAAGTAAAAAAATCAAAACATAAAACTTTCAATTTTAATCAGACCTATATCCCAGTGGCGTAACCAGATAGTAACCAAAATTAAATGGAATTAATCCATGATCTGACTGATGACTGATTTAGTATCAGTCATAAAACCAAGTTATTAAATAGCCATACATTCATGAACCGTATTATTTGAATTTTGGCAGTCCATTTCACATTTCACAGTTATCTCAAAAGGTAATTTGAGTATTTCAAGAATGTAATAAACATGTTTTATAATCGATTGGCTTACTGTCAAGATGTTAACGGAGCACAGTCTGATCACTTATTGTAATAATTAAGACTGTTTGGATGAGTCTTGCCTTAGCCAGCTAGACAGTAAAGAATCGTGCGTTAACTGGCTAGAAAGTAAAGAGTCTTGCCTTAAATCGCTAGATAAGTCTTTATCTTGATCAACTTTTTTCCATGATGCGTATTTATCAAGCGTAAATTCCTCAATTGTATTTGAGCTTGAATAGCCTTGAAGGTCAGAATGACAGAGAAAATAGTCGATTGTAAAATTTTCCGCTCTTTTCATTTCCGGTGTCAAAAATAGGGGGTCCTATTTGATAAGACGGACTTTTTTTGAGCATAATTTTATACCTCCCCCTCCAACCCCCTTGGAGTGACAGCTACCCCTTTAAAATTTTTTAATTAAACGAGGGTGCATGTGATAGCTCATTTGAAAGGGTTTTTTAATTCTCCATCCAGCAACATATAATAACATTTTTTAATTTCTATAATTTTTTTATTGAAAAATATTACATTTTTAATGTTACTAAGGAAAGAAAAGAACATGAAACAGAACAGAAGAACAGTTTAAATAAAATGTTCAAACTGGGCGCCCGTTGCTTCTTGACAATAATGGAGGCTGAAATTCTTCTAAAACATTTTGTATTGTTTCCGGGGTGATTTGATTAATTTCTTGTCTTTTAAATATTCTACGTTATTTGGTCTGTTGAAGTAGACTTTCGATATTAAGTAACCCCATAAAAAATAGTCAAGCGAGGTCAAATCGGGAGAACGAGCAGGCCACTCAATTTCACCGCGTCTACCGATCCATCTATTGGGAAAAACTTGATTCAGATAGGTAGTGTAGCTCCGATAGTGTAGCTCCGTCCTGCTGAAACCAAATATTTCTATTAATTTCATTGGGGTTGTCATCATCTGGGAAAAGCATTCTTAACTTTTGCAAGAAATCCAAGTAACGTGCGCCAGTTAATGCGCCATCAAAGAAATATGGTCCGATAATTTGAGAATTTATAATTCCAGCCCAAATGTTCACCTTCTCAGAATATTGAGTATTGGCCTCAATCATCCAATGTGGATTTTCTGTACTCCAGTATCTACAGTTCTATTTGTTGACTGTTCCATTAATGACGAATGTTGCTTCATCAAAAAAAATAACGTTTATTTTACATTAACGGCAGCAACTTGTCTTGTAGGTTTATGTGGATGATCTTGAATATCTAACAATACATCCAATTTCTGTTCATCGTCTAAAATGCGTTTCCTACCAGATATAGGAATATCTGTGACATTTCCAAATTCACGAAAATGTTTTCTATTCTACTAACCGTAGACTGGGAAATGCGGCGGCCAGGATACTTGGTGCTGAATATTTTGCATACCTGCTTCTGCGTTCTTGTTTTATCACCACATCCTAATAATATCAAAATTTCAATTCTTTGGGTATCCGAAAGACTCATTGTTAAAATAATGATCTTGACGATCAGCGATAAATAACATAATAGAATAATAATTTTTCACAGATGTAGCAAATAAAGAAATTTAAATGTATAATTTTTTCTATAATTTTTTCTGAGTAAAGAAACCCTTTTTACTTCTTTCTTTTTGTTGGGTATTTTGCGCAGTGTATCAGGGAAACCGATACATTTAAGTTGAATGTTGACAAAAAATTAACTAAAAACGTCAGATTTGAGAGATATTTGGTACATAGGCACTTGATTATATACATTTCATAATAATAATATATTTGAAATTATCAAAATTAATTTTCTTGATGACAAATATATAAAATTCAAAAAACCTTATATTGCTGAATAGATAATTAAGAACCCTCTCAAATATGCTATCACACACACCCTCGTTCCATTTAAACATTTTAATGGGGTAGCTGTCACTCCAAGGGGGTTGGAGGGGGAGGTATAAAATTATGCTCAAAAAAATATCATTTTAGAATTAAAAATTGATGTATTTCAGAATTTTACTCATAAATTGTAAATTACGTAGATAATGAATTTATCCGTTACTTATGGACCGCACTGTATGTGCCACATTAATAAAGTACATCCCAAAGTAAATATACAACTCATGAGTATATGTATGTACAAAGTATTGCACAATCGTAGTTCAATCAAATAATGCCATTATATTCCGGAACATAACCCGACTGTCAGCTTATGCGTCTCACTCTACCCATGTCATAGCGCGTGTTAACGCGAACGTAATTTATACTCCTTGTTAGTATTGTTTAAACTACGCTGGTTGATGCATCATTAGAGTGCCTGAAACGTCGAATAAGTTTGTAAAAATGTCGGAACAACGTCTGTCGAGTGTTACGGTGACGATTGGATAAACAGTTTTCCATAACTGACGTTTAATGGCAGTGAACATCGTTATACCGTGTGTGACAGTGTACTGAGTGATACAACAGTGATACACCACGTAAAAACAGCTGTTTTGCAGCATGCTATTACAGAATAACATAAAACCCGAGTAATCGATTCGCGACCGATACGAATTTGAAAGAACTGCACTCAAAAAATAATTCTTTATTTTCTCGAAATTACAAGGCAGAGCTGTCGCGTGAAGATCTAATTATCATATCTGGCCTACATTGCCGTGCATCTTAATTTATAAGCTTATTCTATGCTGACGTATCAAATGCTGACCCGCTAGTTTTTTAGATAGTACCTATTCGCAAGAACGTTACGTTGCGTGTACATACGATTAGTTCGAGGAATAGATAAAATAAAAAATAGATCATGAAATATACAGGGGATATTACTCCTCCCTCCTTAAACAAGAGGCGTAAGGTTGGCAAAAGGCTGACCTGAAGCCTCGTCTCTAGATTTTAAAACAGTACAGTAAAAACAGGGGTTTTTTGCAGCATTTCTTAAATATTATAAACAATGGTTTCCTAAAGATATAAAATACAATACAAATTATTAATAAAATTAGAATAATATAGAGATACAACACATGATTGGTTGCTTCACTAAGGTTTTCAAGTGTCACCGGTTGAAGGGCACTTAATGTCTCATGTAGGTCTTTTATCTTGTCCAGTGGTAGCTGGGAGAGGCGGATCGTGGACAAATGCGGTTCCGCTTGAAACTTGAAATCAGGTAGGCGGAGGCTGGTTCCGTCTAGTTGGGACTCGTCGTAGTAATATCGGTATCCATCGATGGTAGTTGGGCAGGAACTTTCCAATTGGATTTCCGTGGGTTCATCCAACTTCAGGATCTGGTCTTGTTGACATGTAGAACTGGCAAGGGTAGATTCGTGAGGAAAGACTAGGATTTTATCCTTGGCAACTTGCGAAACGCTGGTGGTTGTACTTGGTGACTTTCATGTACGTGCAGTTTAGAGGTTGTTGTCCTAATAGAATGTTCTGGAAGCATTGATCGGTCCAAGGGGTAGGTAATCCATTACAAATGCTGTTGCCTTCGAGGGTTGGACAAGGTTCTTCCTCCATAGATGAAGATTCGTAGAGCCTCAGAATCAGGTATGGTAGAGGTGGTATAAGGGATATATTTTTTTATGGGAATAGGGATTAAGTGATAACTTTGAAATGTGTCTCTTTGAACTGTTGGTACTAAAATTTTGATTATTAGTTGATTATTTTTTGTCATAGTTTTAACATGAAATAGTCGATAATATGACTGTATGTCCTCTAACTGAATGAGCTCATTTTCAGAATATATAGTTTCATTTGTTTAAGTATATAAATGACTTCTGTATTTGAAAGAAAGAAATTATGCAGTAAGTTGGAGTGTGAACTAACAATGGCATTTTCTATGTTGTCAAGAAAATTTAATAGTAGGTTTAGGTTTTGACTAAGCTGTGTCATAAGTTGTTGACAGTTTACATCTTGAATAAGATCATCTAGGATCTGCATATCTTGATTGATTTTTTCAGTGTTGCTGTTTATTATAGTTAACGTTTGATTAAGTCTCAGCGCTAATGAGTCCATAAGGGACGTCCGTAAATTTATTTGAGTTACCAAATTGTTTTGATTCTTTTCGAGAATTGTCAACTGATTGTTGATTTGTTCAATGTCATCAGAATCTGCGATACCAAATAGAAATTTTTCGATAGTTCCTATACCATTTATTAATCCACGTTTGGCTTTAATATGATGATTTTGTAAGTTACTCAATCTTTGATTAGTTATATTGTACAATGTATCTAACTGTTGAATTCGAATTTTGTTTTTTGAGCAATATTCTTTCTTTAAATCTATTTGCGAGTTTAGTTGATCAAGGCTAGCTGATAGTGATGTATAATCGATTGAATGTATGAAGGTGTGGTATGAATTGACTAATTTAGTTTGATTTGATAATCTAAGGAAATAAATTGGGTTATTTAGCTTCCTTATTTTTAGAGCGAGTACGTGATCGTGTAATAGGACCGCTAGGAACGGGAGAGTCAGGAATGAGTGAAATCTCCGTTCGTGGTATTTCATCGTCAAAGTCAATTTGTGTACGTGATGTCGATGGTTGTGGTAGTTTTGTCTCGTTAGTACTTGTTGATGTGTCAACCTGTAAGGAAGGTTTCTGTGTTAATTTGGGTTTCTGTGTTAGTGTTGGTGTTTTACGTTTTCTTTTCACGATACTTTTATGTACTTTTCCGCGTTTTGTTATGAGAACGGGACCTTTATCTTCGACTGCTTGAGTTTTTTGGAAACGGGGTTCAGTTTTTTTATAGCCAGCTCGATTAGTTTTAATCAGAACGGTTTCGTTAGGTTCTACAGTTTCTGGTTCATCGCGTTTTTTGATTTAAGCTAGAAATTTGTTTATTTTTTGCTTTTTCAAGATTTTCGCGAATATTTTGATATAAATCTTTTGTCATGTTTTTATGTTGTTGAATATAATCTGAAGTAATCGCGTCTTCCGAAAGTTCGAAGGGTGATGGTTTGTCAAGGTGACCAAATAGAACTTCAAAGGAGTATATTTTAAGTTAGTATGAATTGAATTGTTGTAACCTAATATGGCGAGTTGCATTAAATATTCAATAGGGGCATTTGGATTTTCATGCTTAAGGCAACGAAGTGATTCGACTAATGTCGAGTGGAGTCTTTCCACGGGGGCATTTGAGGTATGTCCTTGAATGGAGGTAAAGTGAAGTTTGATTTTATGTAAATGACAAAAGTCTTGTATCATGACATTGTTAAATTCTTTTCCTGAATCGAGAATGATTTTGTGTGGTAATCCGTAATGCTGAATGAAAAGAAGTATGCTTTTTGAACTTGCATACCGGTTTTTGCTTCTAGGGGGTACGCTTGACCTATTTTTGAGAAAGGGTCAATGATTGTTAGAAATTGTTTATGGTCGAAATGGAAAGTGTCGATATGTATAGTTTCCATTGGTTTTTGTGGTGTAGGTGTGATTTGGAACTTGGGATGTTGTGGATTCCTATCGTATTTACAAGTTTGGCATGTTTCGCAGGTGTTAATGTATTTAACTACGTGTTGTCCTAAATTAGGCCAATAATACTTTTTCCGAATTGCTTTAGTTGTTTCCGTCTGTCCGCGGTGAACAGTTTTTTCCTTCGTGCATATATTTAATGATTTGTTGCTGCCTTTGTTCATTAGTTACATCTTCTACTTTATCGCGACTAATTACCATTTTAACTGAATTTGTAAAATATTTTTTGAAGAACACGAATAATTTTGGTTTCGATAGAGTGATCAGCAAAATAAAAACAAGGCGTGTGGTTATTTAGGTTTTTGATCCAGTGGATTAAAAATTGAAAAACATCTAGATCGGACGATCGACTTTTAAGGCTTATTGTCCATCGGTAATGATTATCAAAGATTTTTTCATAAGAACAAATGTGACTGATGTTACGGTCATTTTCGCTAATAATGTATTGATATCTATAGGTGTTTACCGATTTGGGGTGTATTCCATTGTGAAAAGAGGGTTTTCACACGAAGTATGAACAGTTTGATTATCTAAGTCATTGGTAGGTTGCGTCATTGGAATTTCGACTTGATTTTCATCATTAGGTTGATTTTCATCTCCTAATAATTCGGCGATAGCGCGGTCTAATTCTTCAGGGTTACCTAACGCTGGATTTATAGAGAGGGTATCTAGGTTATCTATTTCAGGGATGTCTTGGGGAACATTAGAGTTTTCGATGGCGTTTAATTCATTAATTTTAATTCTGGAAAGAGGATCAGCGGGATTGTGTTTGCCTTTTTTATATTTAATTTCGAAATCATATTCCATAAGTTTTAGTCTCCATCGGGCTAAACGAGAATGGGGATCTTTAAGGTTAAACAACCATTGTAATGGTTGGTGATCGGTCTCGATAATACATTTTTTTCCAAAAGAGATACGGCCTAAAATGTTTGGTAGAATCAACGATAGCTAAGAGTTCTTTCTCAATGGTTGAGTAATTGCACTCAGCAGGGTTTAAAGTACGAGAATGATAACTCACGGGGTGACCTTCTTGGGATAGTATTGCACCTATAGCAAAATTGCTAGCGTCAGTAGTCAGAGTGAAAGTTTTTTCATAATCGGGGTATGCGAGAACAGGGTCATTACAAAGTAGATCTTTGCATTTTTGAACACATTCTTTGAATTCGGGAGTTGCTATGACTTTAGCGTCTTTCTTTAGACAAGATGTCAAAGGTTTGGTTATACGGGCAAATCCTGGGATAAATTTTCTATAATAACCTAATAAACCGAGAAAAGATTTAATGTCTTTATGGGTCTTGGGTGTTGGAAATTTTTTTATAGCTTCGACCTTTCTTTGGTTGGGTTTGATTCCTTCGGGGGTAACTACATGACCAAGGAATTCAACTTCTTTACGGAGAAACTCAGATTTGTCGAGTTGAATTTTAAGGTTTGCCTTCTGGAATGTTTTAAAGATAAGTTCTAAATTTTGGATATGTTCCTGGAGTGAACTACTGAAGATTATTACATCATCCATGTAAACGAAGCAGATTTTATGCTGGAGATCTTTAAGAATGTTGTCCATAACTCTCTGAAAAGTGCTAGGAGCATTTTTAAGACCAAAGGCCATACGGGTATATTCGTAATGACCATTTTCGACAGTGAAAGCTGTTTTATCGATACTTTGGGGGTGCATCTCTATCTGGTGAAATCCAGAAGCGAGATCTAGTGTCGTAAAATATTGGCATCTTCCAAGTTTATCAAGAATGTCCGTGATATTAGGAAGGGGATAACGATCTGAAACGGTTTTTTCATTTAATTTCCTGTAATCGACGACCATACGCCATTTACGTTGGCCGGAAGCATCTGGCTTTTTTGGCACTATCCATATAGGAGAGCTCCAAGGGCTAAAAGAGGGACGAATGATACCATCATCAAGCAATTTAGAGATTTGTCTTTGGACTTCTTGTTTGTGACATTGTGGATAACGATAAGATTTGGTATGGATGGGAGTCTCATCTGAGAGTTTGATATGATGTTTGACTTCATTGGTAAAAGTTAGTTTATCATCAGGGAAATAGAACACATCAGAATATTGTTTACACAAAGAGAGAAGACTTTGTCGTTCTTCAGGGTTGAGGTGGTCTGTTCTTAAAAGTTTGGAAATTTCTAGGGCTTTTTGAGAAGGTGGTACGATTTTTGATTCGTACGTGTCGAAGTGATCCAGTGGCAAGACATTCAAAGGTTCAGGAAATTCAACCTGAGTGGGATTGTTCTCGATGTTATGGATTTCAACAATGGCTAATCCATTTTTTGCAGTGGTTTCTGTTTCTGGAATTAGGCAACTGGTAGTTGATTGCGCAGGGATATACACATCTCCTTCAACTATATCTATAGGAATTGACTTTAATATTACTTCATTTGCATTTAATGAGTACGTTCTGGACGTTTCATTCGGAGTACGGATATAGAATGGAATTTGTGTGAAGTTGTTGTATAGAATTTGATTCTCAAAATCTAATTTAAGACCAAGGGCGACAAGATCATCGAATCCTATTAGTCCGTCATAAAAATCATGGAAGTCGTAAAGAAGAACATCTAGAATATGAGTCGAATTTAGTTCTGGAAAGGTTGGAATTTGAGCAGAAAACTGAACGTTTGCTACGCCTGTGCAAGTTTTTAATTTAGTTGTATTCTGATAAATGCAATCTGGAAAATAATTTTGAATGATATCAGGGCGTATGATACTTTTTGAACATCCTGTATCAATGAGTAATTTAAGAGGGGGATTTTGAATTAAAACATATGGCAATGAACAAGGGGTTGAAATTGAATTAAATTCTTGGGTTATGTTGGAGGATTCTCTGGAGGCTGTGAGATAAAATTTTCATCATAAATTTCATCTGTTCCATCTGTTGGTTCATAAGTGAAATCGTTTGAATCGGGTTGTTCATCTAGGGGATATAAGATTGGTTCGTATGATTGGGGTTGATCTGATTGATCATACTGATCGTACTGATCGTATTGATCAGGGATGCCAGTGTCTATGTCGTTAGAGAATAATTCTTCGGCATGGTATTTGGGTTGGCTTCTATTCTGAAAGCGTGCATCAGAGGGTCCTGGTCTTTGTTGTGCTTGATTATGTCGGGGTTGAACTGAAACTCCTGACATAGGGGTTGGTTTACTCATGGGTTGAACAGAACGGAATTGGGGTTTGAAGACATTTTGAGGTTTCCCAAAAACTTGAGAATTTGTGGGGAAATTTCGATTTACAGGGCGACTCTGAATGTTAAGTGGTTGAGATGGAAAATTTTGTTGAGTTTGCATAGGGCGATAAGATGATTGAAAATGGTTTTGATTAGGTGGCGTAAATTGAGTACGAGAGTTCCATGGAGGTTTAAAATAGGAAGGTTTTTGAGATTGTCTAGGGGGTTGTGACCTTACATAACCTAAATGAAGTTGCGACTTTACATTACCCAAAGCTAGCTGTTTGTATTCATCGTATTTAATCTGGTCATCTATGAACGTCATTGCATGCTCAATAGTTGTTATATTCATATTTAAGCGTAACATGGTTTCGTAATGTGTCGGCAAATTCATTTTATACGTATTAAATATTTGGTTTTCATAAAAAGATATGGAACCTTTTCTCTCTTCAGCTGGAATTACAGACATCTTAATTTTTGCAATAATTTTGGCTTTTAGTTCTATTAATCTGTTTCCGAAAGATAATAATGATTCTTTGGGTTGAAGACGGGTCTGCTGTAATTCGCACTGCAGAGTTTGCAAGCTTTTTGTGGTCACTAAAGTTTTGTGAAAATAAGTCTTTTATTTCGGGCCATGTTAAATTATCTGATCGACTATCTAATAGTTGCTGCGCTTTTCCTGTTACTTTGGTTTTGATGACACTTATAAGAATTCGTATTCTTAAAGGATCGTCAGTAGGGCAAGCATCTAGTAGATTTTCGACTGAATCAAAGAAATTTCTCAACCTGGTTTCATCTCCATTAAATACTGGGATAAAGTCAGAAAGATATTTAATTTTTTGTAAGTCTAAAGCCATTTTTGATCGATAATTTTGATTGGACTTTGAACTAGAGTTTAAACTGACTTGTGAAAGTGATGAAACAAGATCTTCAATTTCAATATCGCAAAATGGTTGACTAGATTCTGGTATTTGAATTGATGACATAAACAAATCAAAGTTTTGTCTTCAGGGAGTACTAACAATATTTCCTAACAATACTTATACTATACATTACAGTATAAGGCTATGAAGCTTTTGTTTAAGAAATGTTGTTTGTTTGAGAAATGTGATGTTTGAAAAATGTGTTTGTTTGAGAAAAAAAAATGTTTCTTTTGTTTGCTTTTGTCTTGACTTAACCTAACATTAACTATTCGCACAAAGTCAACGAATAAGTTAATTTGATTTTTTTTCTGTAAATCGTCACACTACGTCAGTGAAAATAGACAGAATTTTCCCTAAACGTAACCTTTTGTTTGTGTCGCAGTTTGTTCACACCCCTCGATGGGACGTTGAATGAGGTAAGTTACCTAATTTGAACAGGGACACATTCAAAGAGGTTTGAAAAGGAAGGTGAGATATAACAAAGATCTTTGAGCTCTACTCACTTGAAATTTCGGCGTGCAGACTCCTTTTTGGTTCGGGATTCGGCTTAATGGTTGAAACCAACGATGCACCTTGTGAAATCCAGGCTCCGGTGTCTCCAATAGACTGCTCCCAGGGTCGGATGTCTTCGATAGACTGCTTCACAAAACACACGGCCAAATCCTACCCGACTGCGCCAGTAATCGATTCGCGACCGATACGAATTTGAAAGAACTGCACTCAAAAAATAATTCTTTATTTTCTCGAAATTACAAGGCAGAGCTGTCGCGTGAAGATCTAATTATCATATCTGGCCTACATTGCCGTGCATCTTAATTTATAAGCTTATTCTATGCTGACTTATCAAATGCTGACCCGCTAGTTTTTTAGATAGTACCTATTCGCAGGAACGTTACGTTGTGTGTAATACGATTAGTTCGAGGAATAGATAAAATAAAAATAGATCATGAAATATACAGGGGATATTACTCCCGTGTAGTATAGTAGAATTAGGATTTAGCCGAAAAGTAACTGACACTTCACCAAAAAAAAAACTTTTTTGTAGAGGAGGCTGAACATTATTAAATATCGTTTTTTGGAAACAATTTAAAATTATTGCTACATTGTTTAAATAATTCGCAAATGTGCGAAAATCAGGTTTTTTTGAAATAAAAACAGAACCGTAAACCATACAAAAAAATGTTTCAGATAAAAAATGTAACTAGTAAAAAACCCCTACAAAACCCATCAAGAAATTTGCAAATCGGTTAATTTGTTTATCTGCAAAATAAAAAAAACCGTCAAAATGGCCCCTTATTTCAATTGTTTATTACTAATTATAAAGTAAGCCTTGTGACTTTAAAAATGTCATTAAAAAAATGTAGGTATCGGTGTACTTAAAAAACGCTGAAAATTTCAAATCGATATATTTTTAAGTTTTTGTAAAAAGTAAATTGTTTATTAAAAAGGTGCTTTCGTAAAACAGCCCTTGTTTATTTTTTTTTAAACATCATAGAGTAACGATTCAAAATAGATTCTCTTCTTGATGAGTTGGACTATCAAGTACATCGAAAAATTAATTGTATTTCACAAATTTAACTGTTTAAAATTGACATTGAAAAGTACGTCCGTTTTAAAGTTATAAACAAATGAAATAACTCGTTCGTTTTTTACCGTACAATGTTGAGACTAGAATCATTTTACAGCTACCATTTTTCTGCGAATTTAAAAAAAATGAATGCTCCAAGTAACTTGGGAGCCGAGTTTTTTTTCTCTTTCTTGCAATCATAGCTTTAATTCAATTTTTTGATTTTTTTTTAAATTAACACAGTAATAAGATCAAATCTTGCTCTGTATTATGTAAGAATTTCGAAAGTATGTAGTAGTCGGTTTCGTTTACAGCATTATAATAATGTGCATCGTTATTTTAGTAACGCGCGTGGATGCATGAGTGATGACGGCACGGCAGCGGCAGCAGTGTGGTTCTCCTGCGCGCAGATTCTCTTTCGCTTTGCTTCAAAATCACAGCGCACGAAAAAAATCGGATTATCTCCGAAACTATACTTACATCGTATAATGATAACTTTTTTTAAGTTGGGGTAGCTCGTGAAAAAAATGACTTTAGGAATACTCACAACTTTAATCAAGTTAGTCCAAGCGACTTATTTTATATATAATAATATTATTCAACAATTGTCATTACCATTACTATTAAACAATTAAATTTGTGAAATTCAATTAATTTTTCGATGTACTTGATAGTCCAACTCATCAAGAAGATAATCCATTCTTCATAGCAGTGCTGGAACTCATATTCTGGAATAGCCTTCAGCTGGTCGGTTACAGCCGTTTGAATGTTTTCAATGGTCCCGAAATGACGTCCCTTGAGGTGATTTTTCAATCTCGAGAAGAGAAAAAGTCGCAAGGGCTCAAGTCAGGCGAATATGGAGGCTGAGGGAGCCACAGAAATGTTTTCACTGGCTAAAAACATCCAGTTGTTCTTGATGTTTGGTCTCACCTGCCTGACCCTTTTCGAAGTTTTTAAAGAACCTCTCTGTAAAAGTATTGATTTACTGTTTGGCCTGGAGGCACAAACTGTTTGTGCACAATTTCCTTGCTCTCAAAAAAGGCAAATCAACATGCATTTTATCTCCGACTTGCTCATTCTTACTTTTTTCGGTCTTGGAGGGCTTGAAGTGTGCCATTCCATGCTTTGGCAATATGTTTCCGGATCGTTCTCAAACACCCAAGTCGCATCACCAGTAATGACACGTTCCATAAAATGGGGATGCATTTTCAATCGATTTCAAAAAGTCACGATACCTTTCTCTCCTGATGTCATTTTGTTCCTGCAAAAGTTTTTTTCGAACCATTTTTGCGCAGATTTTTCTCATCCCCAATTCGTTAGTCAAGATCAGATTAACAGTGGTGTAATTCAAATTTAACTCTTCCCCTATCATTCTTGACGTCAACCAACGATCTGAATACGTAAGATCCTGTATTCTATCGACATTTTCATCGGTTCTTGAAGATGAAGGCGTTCCGCTGCGTGGTTTATCTTCAATCGACTCTCTCCCTTCTGAGAATTCCTTAAACCAGCGAAAAACCTGGGCTCTTGAAAAAACACTGTCTCCGTAGACGTGTTGAGGTTTTACAAAATTATCCGTTGCGCTGTGTACAAGTCTGAAGCAAAACCTGCTTAAGCAAAAATTGCCACACTGTTGTTCAAAATTAATGTCACTCATTTTTAAAACACACTAAAAAAACAGTCACAAGGAACAAACAAATGACTCTAACAAGTTCAAACTTGTACCGAAGGTGCATTACATGTTAACCTTCCATCCTTCCGCCCTTCCAAGTGCCGTCTCCGCAGTGTTGCCAGTCTCATTACTTAATTTACACACCTCGTATTGGAATTCATTGGCCATGTGTATATCGTCTACATAGCATGGCAAAGTACACGATGGCAAGCTCTGGCTTACGTTTGCCATCTCGTCTGTATGCGACTTTATGGTCAAACGATGGAAAAAAACGTATCTCCAGCTCACTGGCCTTAGCCAACCTAAAGCCTGGACGCCCTTATATAAAAACTTACTCGGATTAGGTGGCCTTTGCTGTTCTGTTTCCTTTGCGTCCTTCTTCGTCTCTTTCGAGTGGATCCCAATTAAATTAAGCTAGAATTTTTGTTTCGTAAAGTTTAAGAAACGGAGAGTAATACGCAATTTTTTTTTGCTTCTCTCGAAAGTACACTCTCAATAATGGGGACCCAAGGTAGCCGGACGGATGAAAGCGACTGCGGACTTATTCAATCAACGGTCACAGTTTTCCCTAACAGGCTCTCGGGCGAATTGTTGCCGCGAACATTTGAACACCTACACCCCTAAGCAAAGCAAAAGTAAGGCCGTCGTATTGTTTTGCTTCCCCTTCTTTGAGCCGCAACTTTTCAGATCGGGAGCTCATGCGATTATAGCTTTTAGCAGATCTAATTAATTTCATTAATGGGAATACGACTTAAAAAGGACGAGAAAGAAACGTAGTAACAAAGTGATTTTGGTAATTACTGCTCTTCGACTAGCTTTGATCAATGACCTGTAAATGACTTTGTTGTTTGTCCTCTACACTCTACAATAATGTATAAACCCAGTTTACATTTATGAATTACAAAAACAACTGAGGAACCCAAAAGATGCAATAAATAATAATGATAATTAAAATAGGTTGTTAAGATTGTGAACAAGAAGCATATTGAGTAAACAAAAATATCACATTAACTAAAATCAAAGAACGTATACAGTGTCCGCCATAAAGTTGGAACAATATGGGATTTTTCTTTAATATTAGACTTTGATAAAAACTTTGGTGACAATCACTTCTGCTTCCAAAATAACTTAAAATATACCATTCAAGTTGACAGCTAACATCCGGGAACTGTCAAATTTGTAATTTTCAAAAAAAAATTTTTAGAAAATGGCCTAAATTGTTAATATTTCGAAAAATGTCACTTAGAAATGTAGGTTCCTAATGACATTTTACGCCTATATGCCGATTTGGAGCGTCAATCTCGAAGGGAAATTAATGAATTCACTCAATAAAAACCACTTATCCTAATGTTCTCGGATGTGATCTTTCGATTTCCGGGTTTTGATTTAATCAGAATTGTGATTAAATGCTCTAGAAAAAAATATGGCTGACTTTATGGAGAAAAGTACTGAAAATTTGGGGATTTTTTTGTATTTTTTTTTTGTCCAAAAGTACTCTAACCTACTCCGGATTATAGAGGGAGGTGGAGGCAGTAGTTGGAGTTGATGATAGTGGATTCTTTTGCCGACCTCAACTGACTAATGATTTCATGAGATAGAAATCTCATGAAATATGAATTTTTCTCTAGTATTAACGAGAAAATAATGTTATTGTGAGTTTTTCTTGATCCACAGTCATTTTCCTCAATCAAAACAATACTACAGAATATATTTGACTAAATTTTCAATTTTCAATGATGGCGGATTCAAAATGGCGGCCGGATTTCTCAAGAAATGGCGCGTTTTTCATTATAAAAAGTAAATATGAGATTGTAATTATACTTTTCCTATGTCAGTTCATGTTTTAGTAACATTTTGAGTTATTCCTGGTGAAAAAAGTCTGAAATCCAAGATGGCGGATTCAAAATGGCGGACATCATTCTTGAACATTCAAAATTTGTAAACGGAAAAATTACAGTCATTTTTTGCGTAAATTCTGAGGAAAATGTCCTCTCAATCTTTTTCATAAAAATTCGTTCTATCTGAGTAAAAAAATTTTTGTCATTCTAACCTCAAAACGAAGTTTTTTTCCGGTGTTGAGGTTCTCATGATGAAATCATGATTATATATTATGCACTTAGAGATGTAGGCGCATTGAAGATTTTTTTTTCGGAACTTCTCCGCATATAAATAGAAAATATATATTTTGCTCGCATATTTTTTCCGGAACTTCCGCGCATATTTATTCAAAGAATAGTACGTAGACCGTAATTTATGGTGAGTGTGAGAAAAAAATTGTATATGCACCACGAGAAACAAGTAGGCTGAGTACTTCCGGCGAGTAGTTTGCGCCCGAGCATCCCTAAGTGCATAATATATAATTCTCATGATTTCATCATCAGAACCTCAACACCGGAAAAAACCTCGTTTTGTGGTTAGAATGACAAATAATTTTTTACTCAGATAGAACGCATTTTTATAAAAATGATTGAGAGGACATTTTCCATCAGAATTCTACGTAAAATATGACTTTTTCTAGTTTGTGATTTTTTCGTTTTCAAATTTTGAATTTTCAAGAATGATGTCCGCCATATTGAATCCACCATCTTGGATTTCAGACTTTTTTACCAGGAAAAACTCTAAATGTTACTAAAACATGAAATAACATAGGAAAAGTATAATTAAAAACTCCTATTTACTGTTTATAATGAAAAACGCGCCATTTCTTGAGAAATCCGGCCGCCATTTTGAATCCGCCATCATTGAAAATTGAAAATTTAGTCAAATATATTCTGTAGTATTGTTTTGATTGAGGAAAATGACTGTGGATCAAGAAAAACTCACAATAACATTATTTTCTCGTTAATACTACAGAAAAATTCATATTTCATGAGATTTTATGCAATGTCCGCCATTTTGAAAAGATTCCAGTCAGTTGAGGTCGGCAAAAAAATCATATCATTAACTCCAACTATTGCCTCCACCTCCCTCCACAATCCGGAGTAGGTTAGAGTACTGTTTGGACTAAAAAATAAATTATAAAAAAAAAACAAATTTTCAGTACTTTTCTCCATAAAGTCAGCCATATTTTTTTTCTAGAGCATTTAATCACAATTCTGACCCCGGAAATCGAAAGATCACATCCGAAAACATTAGGATAAGTGGTTTTTATTGAGTGAATTCATTAATTTCACTTCGAGATTGATGCTCCAAAAAGGACGAAAAATCGTGTCCGTTTGGACGTTAATGGGTTAATCTTAACACGAAACTATTACTTAAAAATAACAAACAATAAATAAATCACTTTAAAAGAGAACTTAACAGCAATAATGGAATGTAATACCATTGCAAGCTGTATAAACCTTGCATCTCTGTGCGACTTCCTTCATTTTCCATACATTTTTCAGTTCGGCCGTTAAATTCCCTTACAGAATTTAATAAGAACTGCCTAGGAATATTTGTACATATTTCTCTTATAACGTATAATGATCTTGATGAAAAGGTCTCCTTTTGTACACTTGTTCCTTTAAATATCCCCAATAGAAATGTGGGGAATGCGGTAGACAAGAAAATTCTGAAAACCTCCCGATCCATTTTCCTCTGAACAAGATGTTTAAAAAATTCTCTGACTTCGCAGTAGAGTGGATTGCCGCTCCGTCTTGTTGAGAAACCAAATGGAACTTTTTTCCAAAAGTTATCCTCTACTATGTAAATTTTGTAAAATATTAAATTGATATTTTAAGACAACGAATTGTTAAAGAATGTAGGACAATCGAGTACGAGAAGACGTTAGCAATAGGATATTTTGTCAGAAAGTAATTGGAGCACTTTTCGAACACTTAGTATGAGAAGTGGTTCTTGAATCTTCATTAATTAAATGCTAAACCCAAACGGAATCAGGTTTTTTCCCCCCTGTTTTTTTTTCCCCCCCGTGGGGGGTTTCCCCCCCCTGTCCCCCCGGGGGGAGTTTTTCTCCGTTTTTTTTTCTCCCCCCAATTTTTTTTTTCCGTCTGTTTTTCCCCCCCCAGATGCGAAGGGGGGGGGGAACTTTTTCACCAGCAATGTCAAAAGTTTTTGCCAATTGACATTATCATAAAAGCTATTATTTTCTTTTGAAAAGAAATGAATCAAGAATCGGTGTGATCTTGAATGCATTTGTTGTGATAATCCTGAATACGACCCTGGTAGCGAGATAGGTTGCCGGTCTTTGCTAATAAATACTCAGCTAACTTTATTTCACAGAGCGTTAATATTTATTTGTTTTACGTCTATTTACAATATTTTTTGGAGCCAGCTGTACCGATCGACCGTTGGACCTGTCGCATGTCGCGTCGTTTTCTCGTAGACGCTCCCTGTATACACGCGCCCAGAAATATTTTCAGATAACAGATGTCTTGAGAAGTGAAATTCGCGAAATAAAAAAGGAGCAATACGCCGATCTTCCGGCTTACGAGAAAACGAAATTTCCAATTTTCATTTTAATTCAAGTGAACCCATACAATTGAACAGTGGCTAATAACGAACGGGCACACGATAGCGTGAAGCGTTTTCTGCTCTCGCTTTATGGGAGAGAGTGATAAAGCCGTCAGGGTTACGATGCGATCTCATCCCGAATGTCTGCCTCATTGCGTCCCCGTTACCGTTGTTACCATGAAGTGTCGCATCGAGACAATTCGACAAATGACGATTCATTTCGCGAAGGTCATGCACTATAGGCACTAATCAGGCAGGCACTATAGACGCCCGGATTTAAAAAGGCAGAGCCAATGCGGAAAATTTTGGAACTAATAACTGTGCCATTACTTCTCTGTTGTTACCTCGTGTTAAATGTGCTTATACTTTATAATTTTTTTTGTAGCATTTTATTATTTTCTACCTTAAGACGCCATTTGTGATAATACGAGGTGTGTAAATTAAGTAATGAGACTGCCAACGTAGCGCTCGATCTAGCAACACTGCGGAGACGGAACTTAAGGGCGGTAGGTTATCATGTAATGCACCTACAGTATAAATTTGAACTTGTTAGAGTTATCTGCTTGTTCTTTGTGACTGTTTTCGTAACCCGTCTTTTCTAGTGCGTTTTAAAAATGACATTAATTTTGAGCAACGGTCTGCTATCAGGTTTTGCTTCAGACTTGGATACAGCGCAACGGATACGTTTACAAAACTTCAA
The DNA here is from genome assembly GCA_029963805.1 of Aromia moschata. Taxonomy (NCBI): domain Eukaryota; kingdom Metazoa; phylum Arthropoda; class Insecta; order Coleoptera; family Cerambycidae; genus Aromia; species Aromia moschata. Next base: position 25,068 of record JAPWTK010000072.1, on the reverse strand, counting down.
CACGCCTACGGAGACAGTGTTTTTTCAAGATACCAGGTTTTTCGGTGGTTTAAGGCATTCTCAGAAGGAAAGAGAGTCTATTGAAGAAGAACCACGCAGTGGAAGGCTCCTTCATCTTCAAGAACCGATGAAAATGTCGATAGAATACGGGATCGAATCTTGTGCGTTCAGATCGTCAGTTGATCACAAGAATGGTCGGGGAAGAGTTAAATTTGAATCACACCACTGTTCATTAGATTTTGACTAACGAATTGGGGATGAGAAAATCTGCTCAAAAATGGTTCCAAAAAACCAAAGGACATCAGGAGAGAAAGGTGTCTTGACTTTTTGGAATCAGTTGAAAATTATCCCCATTTTATGGAACGTGTCATTAGTGGTGATGAGACTCGGGTGTTTGAGTACGATCCGGAAACCAAGCGCCCAAACATGGAATGGTACTCTTCAAGCTCTTCTACAACACCCAAAAGCAAGAATGAGCAAGTCGAAGATCAAATACATGCTGATTTGCTTTTTTGATAGCCAGGGAATTGTCCACAAAGAGTTTGTACCTCCAGGCCAAACAGTATATAACACTTTTACAGAGAGGTTCTTGAAAATCTTCGAAAAAGGGTCATGCGTGTGAGACCAAACATCAAGAACAACTGGATGTTGCATCACAACAATACACCTTGTCACACAGCCATTTCAGTAAACGAGTTTTTAGACAGTAAAGACATTCCTGTGGCTCCTCGGCCTCCTTATTCGCCTGACTTGAGTCCATGTGTCTTTTTTTCTCTTCCCGAGATTGAAAAATCACCTCAAGGGATGTCATTTTGGGACCATAGATTCAAACGGCTGTAATCGACCAGCTGAAGGCTATTCCAGTAGGTATATGAGTTCTAGCACTGCTACGAGGAATGGAAGAACCGTCTACAGCGCTGTGTGGCTTCCCAAGGAAGTTATTTTGTAGAAGACAATACTGAATTGTAATTCTATTCTAATAAAAAAAATTAAATAAACCAGTATCATTACTTAATTTACACGCCTCGTATTTTAATTGATGTAGTACCATTAACAAGGTGTTCCATAAATATGTGCATCATTAAAAAAAATATTGTTATACCTAAATACACTTTATAAAAGTACGCTTAGGCCGAGTCCAACACTGTAACTATACGCTCCAATCCAACGATCACATTATTTGCGAACCGATATACGGATGTAATGTTTTATTGCTGACAGACCGAGAACATTTAGAAACGTCTGCCGAATAAAATCTGCATCGATTCGTAATTCTCGTCATACGAAAATATGTATGGATATGGCGCTGCGGAAGTAGAGGAATGTCTGAAAGTTTTCAGTACATTCTTTGGCATATTAGTGTCACGCTGATATTGCAATAAAGCTCAAGATTTATGAGAACTGCTTTATATTAGTCGGATGAAGTATTCACAATGACGGTGGAAAATGTTCTTATCGACTCGACTTTTGTTATGTTCAATAGGGTATTTATCGTGCGTTGTTGAGCGGGAAACTGGTAGAAATGGCTATACGGGTATTCAATATTCGTCCTCATAAATATTCAATTTATATTGAGTGGAATAATTTCATAATTCCATTATTACTATCACCACTTTGATTTTTCTTATTTAACTCTAAATCTAATACCTAAAAGGCATCAGTTGAAGATCAAAAGGCCAAAAATAGCCACTTAGATTGCACAGCCAGGGTTGGACTGGGATAAGGGTCATGCATTAAGGTGGGTAATAATAATAATAATAATAAATTTTATTTATCCAAGAGACCATTTTGGTATGGGATTAGTTACAGAGAATAGAGCATCTTAATAGACTGACGCTCTGAACATTTTATAATACCAGAGCCAGAGAAAATACAGCATATTTTATGGTGTTTTAAGGATTTCAGATAATGTGCATTCCGAATATACTTCTTGTTGACCAAAAACTTGTAACAGGAGTTTTTTTGTATGTTACTTTAATGTTATGGATTACGTTTTGATCCATGGGTTGAATTAAGGCTGTACAGTTAGGCGGCATGTATAAAACAGTGAGATTTTCGTCAATCGACTGCAACCTTCTTCTAGTGGAAGCGCTGGTGCATTATCGAGAAGCAAAAGTGCCTTTAGCGGTAGTTTTTTTATGACAAGTATTTCTTTACTTCGGGAATAAAATGCACCTTCAACCAGTCCAAAAATATTGCTTTTGTAACCCAAGCACTTTTTTGGCCTGCATAATGAACTGCTAATTTTTTAACTGATGCAAATGCACGTGGCCTTTGTGCTTTGCCAACAACTAGCAAGGGCAGTTTATGTGTTCCGGTTGCGTTCGCACATGGCATAAATGTGATCCTTTCCTTCGACACCTTTGAACCTGATGCACTACTCTCTGACCCAGAAGCCAAAGTTTTATCTGGTAACACTTTCCAGTATAAGCCCGATTCATCGGAATTGTAGATTTAATCCACAGTCAAGTCTTTCTTCCTAATTATATCCATGAATTTCATCTGGAATGGCGTCACAGCTTCTTCATTATTCGACAGTTTTTCACCACTAAGTTTTAGTTGGCGTATTCCATATCTTTTTTTGAATTTGTCTAACCACCCTCTACTAGCAACAAACTCTCCTATACCAAGTCTTTCATGGAAAAATTTGGCTTTTTCCATCACCATGTCACCTGACAAGGGGACATCTTTTCTTCGCTGCTCTAAAAACCACATAAATAAGGCATCTTCAAGCTGGGGATTTTCAGGCGTCTTTAAAGTTTTTCCGTATTTATCACAAATGACCGTATTTTTTCCTCCTTGCTTTTGATATCAAAAATAGTCGATTCTCCAACGTTATACTGCTGCGCAAGCATTGCCAACGAAAAACCTTCTTTAATCTTGTCTAAAATCTCACACTTTTGTGATATTATCAATGTAACATGATTTCTTCTCTTTGATGTTGGAGCCATGATTCAAACGCACAAAAATGGTTAAGTGCACAAAATGGCGGAACGACGCACGGTGAACGAGACGCGTACGTGTAGCACGCAAAGTGAATGAACACTGAGTGGCTATACTCAATGAGACAGCGGCATGCCTAAGCGGAGGGGGCTCGTTCGGATTATAGAGGCGTTCAGATTATCGGGAGTTCGGATTATCGAGGCCCTACTGTACTTGTATAATAAATACATATAAGAATGTTTGTCTTGCTGGACACATAACGTTTCCGCTCCGTGTCTGACCGGATAATATAAATCCACCTTTACCCGTAAATGTAGTGCTGCCTGTAACAGTACAATGCAATAGCTGGCTGAAAATTATTTCTAGTTTCTATTTTAGTGTATTTTATTTATCTTTATTACCTAAGACGGATGGGAAAAGAGAAAACGTCGATGAAGGACCACACAGAATTTCGATAGGCCGCGTATGTCATAAATTGTATTATGTCATAAATGTCTTTAAGTAAATACAGTGTGGAACAGCCAAATGGAATAAATTCAGTAGCTCCATTATTATGTATTTTTTAGAAAATTCTGAGACACGTCAATTTCTAATTCTGAAATGACATCTTGCGACGTAAAAATGTCAACCCTAAATTCAACCCCCTTCATGTCACAGCTACAACCCCTAAATTTCCAAATTTATAGTAGGGGCTTGTGATACTTCATTTGAAAGGTATTTTCATTCTCTATTCAAAACTGCTTTATTTTTAAATTTTGTAGCAGAAATTAACAAGAAAAAAAGTTTCTCCAGCGTAGGAAATTCGTTACATTAAAATAAAACTTTTATAAGTAACACTATTTGTCAATTTTAGGTTCTGAAATGTTAATAATAACAATAAATTCACGGCCATGTTAATCGCCAAAACTGTCGTTACTGGTCGAGAGAAAATCCTCACTGGATGAGGGAACTACACACGCAAAACCCTGAGAAAGTTAATGTTTGGGCAGGAATAATTGAAGAAAATATCATTGGTCCCTTCTTCATTGACGGCAATTTGCATGGAGAAACTTATTTAGCGCTGCTCCAAAATAATATTGTACCGACGATGGCAAACTTGTATCCAACTGAAGGAAACCCACAACTTCCAGGTAATGCAATATGGTTCCAGCAGGATGGTGCACCAGCACATTACGAAATCAATGTCCGGCAATATCTCCACACAATCTTTCCAAATCGCTGGATAGGGAGACGTGGTTCTGTAGAATGGCCTGCACGATCACCTGACCTCATGCCGTTAGACATCTTCCTATGGGGATATGTAAAAAGTATGGTCTACAAAACCAAACCCGACGACTGCTTAGCTGACTTAAGAAGAAGAATAACACTTGCAATTAGGTCGATTACTCCGCAGATGATAACTAACGTTAGACATTTCTGTCTAGGATGCTGCCAAAGTGCTAGGCATGCATTTTGAACATCTGCATTAATAATTACTTGATTAATAATGACTATGCTAGAGAAACTTTTTTTCTTGTTAATTTCTGCAATAAAATTTAAAACCATAGCAGTTTTGAATAGAGAATGAAAAAGTTTCCTTTTCAAATGAAGTATCACAAGCCCCTACTTCCAATTTGAAAATTTAGGATTTGTAGCTGTCACCCGAAGTGGGCTGAATTTACGTCGCAAGATGTCATTTTAGAATTAGAAATTGACGTGTCTCAGAATTTTCTAAAAAAATGCATAATAATGGAGCTACTGAATTTATTCCATTTGGCTGTTCCACACTATATATTTATGTCGTTTTTTTTTTATTATTTTCTAAATCGTTTCACTTCGACTAAATAGCTCATATTTTTAACTGTACCACATGTGGCAAAGACAAGGGGCTAGGCAAGTTGACAGCGAGTTTTGTAGACCTGGGCCAGAGTCGTACTCGGAATAAAGAGTAACTGTGACAGCAGACGAGCTAAGTTGTACCGAGAAAATGATTCAGTGAAACTAGAACTAGTATGTAAATGACGTGGAAATGGCGGGAAATCTGCAGTGGTTCGTGCACGAGGGTTTTTTGGAAGGGTTTTCCTCTACATGTGGAAACAGTGGTGTGCACGAACCACAGATGATATAGTAATTACGGCCCTTCTCGTATGCAGATTTCAGTAGAAGATCAGGTTGTTCATCAAGTCAATAATTATATACGTAATTGTTAGACCTGATATGTAAAATCCTTGGTCAATTAACGGATGGTCAGCTCGGTGACCGATGAAAAGCCTAACGTCCTAGTCCGCCCCTGGGTGTCTGTAGACATAAGTTTGTTGCCCTATAGTATAGATGCGCAACTCACATTATCCACTTTTTAAAATTTTTCAGGAAGAAGGAATAACTGGTTTCTCACTTTTCAAATGACTTAAGGCACTGAATTTTTTTTTTGGTATTTGTATTAGAACTTTAACTTTGCTTTTCAATTGGTAAAATAACAGCACAACAATATTTGACTCCAAGAAAGTGAATTCAAATTTGGATAATGTAAGTTTTGATACAAATTTTTGGATAATGGTAGTCTTGCTCCAAATGATTCTACATAATATTATTTTTTACACTAAAATTCATGAAGTTAAGCTAAGAAAAGGAACTTGGAAACAAACTCAATGGTATATCAATAAAATTTGTATGTAATATGGTAGTTCATAATCAAAATAAAAAGCTGCACAAAATACTTAGAATACAGTTTTATTATCATCATTGACTGATGAAGTGAAATATTTTTATAATGAACCTAAAATTGCAAAGTACAAAAAATGTTGACAGTAAAAAAGTTCTAATATTCTCACATTCTCCTTAGGAGAATGTGAGTTTTGAAACAATTCACAGATTCCACAATTTAAAATAAATACGAAAATGTGAGTTTTATAACACTTTTTAAGATTTAAAATGGTGTAGTTCAACACGATGAACAAGATAGCCCCACTAACTCTATTTCGAAAAATTATGGATATTGTGAGTTTTGCATCTGGACCCCTCAGTTCTTCTCTTCCGCTCGATGGTTACTAACGTGGTCGTGGTGGCTCTAATTAATTTTTGAATTTTGCTATTATTGTATTTATTAAAGAATATTTTTTCTATTGTGTCGTTCAAAGCGACTCAACAATTAATTAGTTATCGTCGGAAATAAAACGTGTCACCGGGGGTTGGTTCGCGGCATTTGTACTGGTTTTTGTGAAAATTAAAGACGGCTGTGTTTGCATGGTTGTGTTTTATTTTGCGCCAGAATACTAAGGAGGCTAGGCGCATATCGTCGGCTGAGTGAGGCATCATCAGATAAGACAGATCTCATCTTTGTAACGAATTAATCAACGAATCCACAATATCACAGCTATGCAGATTAAGTCCGCTCAGTAATCTGAAAGTAACAAAGGAATTCCGCGGTCGCGGGTAATTCCGCGTGCCCCTGGATTGCTCCTGTTAGGCATGTAACAGGTAGGGGCACCTGTTACATGCCTAACAACCGGCAACTGAAGTACCATGGATCTGGTCAGTGCGTTATTTTGTCATCTGTAAAGTACATCTGTTTTAATCGGTTTATGACTGTCATTTGTATAACATTTGTAATATTACATTTGGAACTTTGTGTCGTAAGGTGTACGAAATGGATGATGGACGCGTGTATTTCTTGCCCGTCCATACATACGTACGCCACTGACTGTGCCTGGTAACGCACGCTGGATGCTAATACCACAGTCACGTGCGGGTAGACAGGATACGTAAATGCTGTTTCGCCACGATGTGTGCGTCGATTCCGTAGTGTTTTACGTTACCTCGATGTGAGCGGATGGACGGTAGAACGCCGAAATCAAAATAATTTTATGTGTCGTGAGTGACTAACTCGTGAGTTCGTGTAGTGTATTTACATATTATCTGATTTTTTGTGGATTTTTACAATAATAGCACAGTCGTTACCATTTGTGGATAGACTGAAAAAGTTTATTAATAAATTACGACACTTTTACAATAGACGGGCCACATATTTTATGTATTCCTTGCAATCACTATTCAATCGATATATATTTCGTAGACGCCCAGACTGTGAAAGACATTTAGATTCGAATTTTTTATGTAGACAAAATGAGAAAACAACAAAATAAAAAAAAGAAATGTAACAAACAGTAGACAGTGCTTTTGAAAGTTTAGAAATTATTAAGTGTAACAATAGTATGAATAAGGACAATGGTCCGATAGCCACCAGTCCACTGTTTGCTCTGATAAACAAAGAAAGTTACGGTTCAGTGAACCGTGGCAACAAATTTGGTATAAATAGTGCAAGTGTGTAGGCTAGAATTTAGTTTTAATCTTCTCCTGAAGATGCCAACTTGGTTGGCGAAACGCGCGTCGAGAAAAGTGTAGTAGTTCGGTGTTTCGTGGAAAACGTCCAGTTTTTTGTTTCTACGCCGAAGGTTCCAGTACCCACTCCAGGATTACATCAAAATGATTGGCAAATTAAAATTCCTCCCCTCAAAAAAAAAACCCAATCACCAAATTTATTTTTACGTAAGTTATTTACGTAAATCAAAAATAAAATTATAACTTTGACACCCTGTAGCTTGATTACTAATAACTTTTGGACTGTTTTGGTTACTAATAACTTTTGGAAAAAGTTTGGTTAAATCGTAATGTTTTTACTCAAAAAGTCTGTAGTTTCGCCATGGCTCCTTAATAATGGGACACCCTATATGAGCATTAACCCCAATTTTTTTCTTCGGGGAAAGTAAACTTAGGGAGGTCAAAATGTAAAGCGATACATTTCAACTTCAGTACTTCTGGGCTCTACTCATTTCATTTCTTGTGGGCCTCTGTAATTATTTACATTTTGAAAAATTCAAAATGTCACGATTTAGTTCTGATACCATACTGGAGTGATTGATAAAATAATTGTGTTCAATATTCCTAAAAATATGACATACAAGAAAAAAAATATTGAACACATTTTATGGAATTTTGTAATGAAATTTGGAAACGGATGGAAATATTATAGAACGGCTGAGGAGTTGATATATATTTCAAAGTATTATGCATGAGTATTTTTTTGCAGTATGTTATTAAGGAAACAACCTTTGGTAAAATTAGAATAGAGCATGCTTTAGACAATCAACTGAGAAAAAGTCATATAATTCTCCAAATCGAAAAAATTGAGAAAGCTTAAAAAAATGCTCATTCCTCTTCAATTCAAGTAAAAGTACGTTTTTTGATGTCCACTGCTTCCCCATCTATAAAACTCACGACACGTCCCTGACATGATGAAAAGGGATGGTTGGGAATTTAAATTTACGTTAAAAGTTTTATTTGTACTTTGAAAGGTACAATTAAAACAATATGGGGCATAACAAGTAAATTTTTACAACAAAAATGCTATAAGGCATCTAAAGTATTCAAGAGTAACATATCCTGTTCAACAAACACGAACTGCTTGAAATACCGTACGACGAAAACTGCAGTCTAATCCGTGTAAAAGAAAACAAAGGTCCGTTGCGTTAACAACGTTCAGCGGAAGTAACAAGCATAATTTGGGAAAAAACGCCCCTCAAGGGCTACATCGCAAGAACTGGATTCAGTTTAATCCCGTGTTCAGTAAAAGTTGACAAGGTGGATAGAAAAACTGCACCGAAAGCAAACTTTTAATAGAAAACGATAACGTTTGCCCAGTAAGATTATATAGAACATTAATGTCGAAACGGGGTTTATAAAGGGTGTCCCAAAATTTACGAAAGATTTGAATTAAATAGAAAACACGATTTTTTTCAATTGTATTTTTTTTGTTCGAAACAAAAAGTTCATAGGATAGGGTTATCTATGGAAACAGGCACTTCGGACAAATGACCTCCACTGGTTTTCTGGCACATACGCACTCTTTTGCTAAAATTTCCATGACCATTTTGCATAAATGTGGTTGAATTTCGTTGATGCAGCGTTGAATTTCCTCCTTCAATGCACGGATGGATGTAGGCTTGTTGACATACTTTTGACTCCAAATAACCCCATAGAAAGAAATCCAATGGTGTTAATTCACATGATCTAGGGGGCCAATTCTGATCACCGAAACGAGAGAGTACACGACCCGGAAATGTGTCGCAATAATTGTATTGTTTCACGGACTGTATGGCACCGTGATATGTCGCACCGTCTTATTGAAACCACATGTCGTCCACATCAATATCATTCAATTTATGCAGAAAGAACTCGTCTTCATGGTTCGACAAGCTTATCATGTCGCGATATCGTACACCAGCAGTAACTGCTTGACCAGCCTCATTTTCGAAGAAGTATGCTCATCCAGTTTTGCCTCATCCAGTCCCCCAACCACTATGTTAGCTATATTCTGTCCTTTAACTTTCGTCGTTTAATATTACACGCCACCATAATTTTGACTAAATGCAAATTAAATTGCGTCTATCTGTCTCGCGCACTCACACTACCACTTACGATTACGATTACGTCTGGGATAGGTGCATGCCCTGTGCACTTAAACCCATGCTTATTGTGCCCCCATAGTCTAGTCATTCCATTGGTCCTGTTTCCTTAAGGAATTTAAGGACAATTTCTAATTGAGCGTCTGTCACTTCTTTTGGTTCTATTGTTATAGCCCCAAAGTTCGAATACCTGATAGCTGCCAGTACTGGGCATTCGCATAATATGTGGGAGGAGGTTTCTTCCTCCTCTTCGCACCTTCTGCAATCGGGATCATTCTTCCCCGATTGTCGTGAGATGTCGCATGAGTGTCCTTGAAACAAGTGTCCCGTAAACAGTCCTACTATCCATTTCAGCTGGCTCCTACGAAGTTTTATGAAGTCTATTGACTTGTCCCAGGATTGTTCGCCAATGAACATCCGCGAGTGTCTCAACCCTGGGACTTTCGCCCAGTGCGATATATGTTTTCTCTTAATAGATACTTTATGGCCTTCCTGGCTGTCCGGTAAGCCAGACCGCAGGTGGGTTCCGATCCTATCAGTGGAACCTCAGCCCCTTTCTTTACAAGAAAGTCCGCTCTTTCGTTCCCTTCATGGCCTTGGTGCCCTCTCATCCACTTGAGAGTGATACTATTTTGTTCCGCTAGTTGTGTTAGCGAATCCATACAGTCTTTAACTGCGGAGAATGTATTTCTACAGCTCCCAGGGCTTTTAGTGCTGCTTAACTATCAGAGATAATCTGGATCATCTTATTTGTGTAAGACCTCCTGGTCATCTCCTGCGCACAAGCGGATTTGCAGTTATTTCGCACCCTGGTCTGTTTTTGTTGCACCCGATCCAGTCTTTTTTCCGTTTTGGACCCATCTGTGTACCAGCTGGTTCCATTCTGTTAGACTGGCGTGTGACTTCTGTCTTCATCTCCCTCCTTCGGTATAATCACCCGATAATGTTTGTGGAAGACTATGGCACGGCCAATTCTGTCCGACCACATCTTTAGCATGCGGTGTTGCTTTAATTCTTTGAATATATCTGTATGGAATCCCCTCCTTGTGGTCCCCGCACTCCATATCCGAAAATATCTAGCCTATACGATGCTGATAAAGCCTCCGCTTCCAGCACAATGCGGCTGTTTTTTTTGTATCAGCTCACAAGACATACTTAAAGTCAGGTCTAAAATGATAGGCACCTAAATGTGTGTAGACCAGTGTTATTAACCTACAGGCTCTAGTTATTACAGTGAACTTTAATTTAGAGTTTAAGGCGTTGTGCTCACTTCGGCTCTGTATTTTAACAACAGGTTCTGTCTCTGAACTGAACCAGAACATCGTCTATTATTACTGTCAAAAAATGCACTCCTCTATACTTTAACTAACGTTCCCTTGACCATTCTTTCATTAAGTTTAATTCGTACACTAATGAAAAGTGTAGGTATACATACAACACTAAAAGCTTTTGTATATAGCGCTATTTAAGCCGGGTCGGTACCTAATGAAATGTAACTTTGCTAACTCTGACTAGCAATTTCAGATTTACGGACCATTGCCGCGAACATGCCTGATTTTTTTACTTCGACTCGTTCGGATTTATCTGGAAATGGAAAATTCCCACCGATACGCAACGGCATTAGCTGGAATACACAGGGTGCTTCACAGTGAGTGGCCTATTAAACGTTTTGTTAGACCTGAAAATGATATGAAGCTAAAAAATGTTTATTTGGGGGGTTTTGGGGGATGATATACACATCTAAAATAATGGCGACTGTCTGACACTTCCGTTTACATCGAAAGTAAACACTAACTTCGTTATTTTAAATGGGATGCTATATTTTTATGCCATATTTGGTTTCTTATTTATTTTTATTCTTATATTACATACGCCTAAATCAAAATTAATATGTTTCACACTGGTTAAACTTAACGGTCGATTTTTTACCACATAATTACGAAATATCTATTCTAGCTTACTTTTAATTCTACTGCATAAATGCCAAAATGTACAGGGTCTTCAAAATAGAGGAACAAACTTGATAAACTTTGTCCTTCATTAAGTCGCTTATTTTAAAGAGAACATACTGTATTTTATTGTTTTGTTCACGCCTTTTTGTTATCTTCTTTTGATACATACTGGCATTCCCATTGCTAAAAGATGAGTCAAAGTAATGTTAGATTGGGTGTAGTTTGCCATGGACAACGAATGTATCATAACAAAATAATTTTATGTGTCAAATTAATATAACCTACCTGTCGTTACATATTGTAACACTAAATTTTGTGTGAAATAAAGATGGCTAGTAATTATCCTAATGAAGATTTACTCAATTTATTTATTTAGTTGGTAATAGTTAATTTATTGTCATTCATAGGTTACAAGTTAGGATCTAATTTGTTGAATATTCTGCACGTTATACTAATAATGATGTGACATTCTCCAAGAATATAAAATAAATTAGTATTTTATCTATGTCTATTTTTTGTACCGTTTACTCCAGATATATCGTTTCCGGAGTATTTTTAACCGCTGAAAAGGATTTCGTAGTCCAAAGGGTATCCCCCATAAGTATGGTGAAATGCCCCCCTTTTTTTTTTTTTTTCTTCGCATGATGAAAGTGTTTCTTAGGGCTAATTATGAAAGGTAGACCGAATTTTTAGGTCCAAAAAATTTTCCTCTCAGGAAAAACCCTGTTTTTTACGTTTTATTTTTTTTTCTCTGTTTTTTTAACTGTCGAAAAAATCTGATAAAATTCATGAGTACAGAAAATATTATTAATTTTATGTAAAAATTTTCAAGCTCATTCAAAGTCATTATGACCTCTAAAAAAAATTATTCAAACTTTAAAAACCCCATATCTTTTAACCAAAAAAAAGCTTCAGGCTCAGATTTTTAATATGTTATATTTTTAACTGTTTTTTACTACCTCAATTTTTTTTCAGATTTTTTTGAGTGGTGGGTCATGCCCGAAAGTGCGAAAAATCAATTTTTTTGTCCGTGAAACGACTTAAAATGGCTTAAAATCATCATTTTATAGTGTCCTTTTTTTCTTGCACTAAAAGGACTCTAATGACTTCATACAATTAAAAAATATAAAAACTACTAGTTTCGATAAGTGGAATTTTTTTTCTTACTATTTATAGTGAACATATTTTTTTAATTGTTTGAAGTCGTTTGAGTCCTTTTTAGTGCAAGAAAAAAATCAGAACACTATAAAATGATGATTTTAAGCCGTTTTAAGTCGTTTCACGGACAAAAAATTGATTTTTCGCACTTTTAGGCATGGCCCACCACTCAAAAAATCTGAAAAAATTTAAGGTAGTAAAAAACAGTTAAAAATATAACCTCTTAAAAATCTGAGCCTGAAGCTTTTTTTTGGTTAAAAGATATGGGATTTTTAAAGTTTGAATAATTTTTTTAGAGGTCATAATGACCTTGAATGAGCTTGAAAAAAATTTTACATAAAAATAATCATATTTTCTGTACTCATGAATCTTTTCAGATTTTTTCGATAGTTAAAAAACCCGAGAAAAAAAATAAAACGTAAAAAACCATTTTTTTCCATACCTAGCTGAGAGGAAAATTTTTTGGACCTAAGATTCGGTCTACCTTTCATAATTAGCCCTAAGAAACACTTTCATCATGCGAAAAAAATAAAAAAGGGGGCATTTCACCATACTTATGGGGGATACCCTTTACTTCTGACCCTTCATTAACCTAAAAAAGTCAAATTTTGGACCAAAATAGAGCAAAAGATATTAAAGTCTACTTTTTGTACCGCTTACTCCAGATATATCGTTTCCGAAGTATTTTTAACCACACAAAAGGATTCCGTAGTCCAAATTTACTTGTGACACTTCAGTAACCCAAAAAAAGTCCAACAAACAAGTACTTTACCTTTCTATTTTGGTTAATAATGGCTTTTGACTAAACCATTGTTAGGCAGTCAGACAAAGAAACTCATACTAAAACCCAGAGGCAAAACCCGAACTGAAACTTACACAAGCAAACTCATACTGAAACCCAGACGCACAATTTACACTGAAACTCAGACAATCAAATTGTTACTCAAACCGAGACGCAAAACTCACACTTGAACTATGACAAGCAAACTGAAATTCAGAGAGCATAAGTTACAAATAGAAGACAAATAAGTCAAATTCTCGGCTTGTGTTACTGAAACAAACTTAAATCTCGGTTTAAATAGCCAGCACAAAATTGTACTTTAAAAAAAAACACTTAGACATGACTTTATAAAAACAAATAAAACACAAGAGAAATGAAAAAAACAGAAGCTCCATTACATGCAAAATAATTATGAAAAAAAAGATATTTTGAAAGATGAAAAACTCGTATTCATTCGTGGCATGAATTTCCAAAGATTAACAAGTTACTGAATTGAAGAACTTTTAGGTTTTTTAGAAACAAAGAAAAATACAATGAATCTACACTGGTTGTTTCGGTTTCGTAAAGAAGTCATACACTAAGAACTATTTCTTATAAAATTACTCTTCTATAACGTACCCAAATAAACAATGTATTCAGTTCTGACTTTGAAAATGGGATTTCGTAAAGAAATTGTAAATAGAATAGATTTAAAAGTCTTGTTTAGTTTTGTAGGAAATTGAATATTGAGGAGTAAAGGACCCCGCACGTTTTATATGGAAATCTTCCGGTGAAATTGACTGAAAATTTGGGTTCATTTTGTATCCCTGATCAAAAGTCTCAATGGGGTCAAAGCTTGATATGCCCATCTTTAGGCAGTACGGCCGTTTTTAAAGGGCAAACTTGGCAAAAATTCAATTTTTTTATGTACTGTGTTTAATTCTTGAATAATCTCCTGAGTTGCTATATTATTGAAATACTTTGCATGTGTGTGTGTATGTTTTTTTGAGTCTATGTGTGAGTTTGTCATTTGCCAGTATTTTTCAAAAATAACTTTTCCTGTAAATGTTAAAACATTAATATATTTTTTTTAAGTTCCACACAAAGTTCACAATATGTTCCTTTACTCTGACTCCATTGAGGCTTTTGATCAGGGATACAAAATGAACCATTTCCCAGTCAATCCTTCACAGCGCAGCGGTTGAAAATACTCCGGAACTGACATATCTGGAGTAAACGGTACAAAAAATAGACTTTGGTACCTTTTTTGGTCCATTTTGGGCCCAAATTTGAACTTTTTGAGTTAATGAAGGGTCAGAAGCAAATTTGGACTACGAAATCCTTTTCAGCGGTTAAAAATACTGCGGAAATGATATATCTGGAGTAAACGGTACAAAAAATAGACCTTGGTATTTTCTTAGACAATTTTGACCCACAATTGGGGTTTTGTGGAAAACTCGTGGGTGATTCATACGAATTATTGACATGTCAGACCTCGGGTTCAAAAAAATTTAGTTTATTTTTTTTGTGTGCCAGTGTTATTTTTCATGTACGTGTGTACAAATATTTTACCCAAAGTTTAGTGTTACGATAAACAGCAGGTAGTTACATTAAGTAGTTAATTTGACATATAAAATAATTTTTTATGATACATTTGTTGTCCATCGCATACTACCCCCGATGTATTATTACTTTGACCTATATTTTAACCATGTTGATAAATAACGTGATATAACTCGAAAACTGTACACTTTTAATTCCCATGTATCGAAAGAGGATAAAATACGGCAGCGAACAAAATAATAACATATAGTATGTTCCATTTAAAATAAACGACTTAATAAAGATCAAGGTTTTGAAAGTTTGTCCCTCTATTTTGAGGACCCTGTACATTTTGGCATTTACTCGTATGCAGTATAATTAAAAGTAAGCTCTATCGTAATTATATGGTATAAAAATCGACCATTAATTTGACCACAGTGAAAGATATTCATTTTTGTGAACTTTCTTCGTTTAAATTGATATATCTCGAAAACCGTTCATTTTAGAGATATGCAATGGTTATTAAAGCAACTTATTAATTAATGATGTCTAATGATTATTAATAATGAGTAAAAATCAAATATGACGTAAAAAATATAGCATCCCATTTAAATTTACGAAGTTACTGCTTACTTCCGGTATAAACGGAAGTGTCAGAAAGTCGCCATTTTAGATGTGTAGAGCATCCTCGAAAACCCCCAAATACAAATTTTCAGCTGCATATATTTTGTAGTTCTCCCAAAACGTTTAATACGCAACTCGCCGTGAAACACCCTGTATATGACACCTTCGAGGCGAGTGTAATTATCCAAAAATTCAATCGGCGCAAATGGAAACGAATTTTTTCGTCTCTAGGTAAACACGGTCCTAAAAACAAGAGATGTGAGAGAAACAAGAGGTGATACTATAACTGTTTATTTAAATCGAATAGCCACTTCGGAGCCATGGTTTGAAATGGGTATTGAAAAGGAAGCTAGGTGCTGGGCTTCTAACCTCACTCTCTCACAAGTATCTGCCAGACTCATTGAGACCCTGTCGTGTCTTAAAGTAAATAAACATTGTTTGAATCAATACTTCATTTTACGCACTTTATTATCATTATTATCAATAACATTACCCCCAACAAACACACATATAATAATGCTAGAGTCTGCCGGATTAAAAGTATAGAAATAGTAGTAACACGTGTATTGTCCTCTGTAGATGTAAAAAATAATAATATATTGATTTTAATGACAACAAACAACTGTTAGTGATATACGAGGTGTGTAAATTAAGTAATCCGACGGTTTTTTTTATTCGAATAGAATTACAATTCAGTATTGCCTCCTTCAAAATAACTTCCTTGGGAAGCCACACAGCTTTGGAGACGGTTCTTCCATTCCTCATAGCAGTGCTGGAACTCATATACTGGAACAGCCGTCATCTGGTCGGTTACAGACGTTTGAATGTTTTATATTGTCCCAAAATGACGTCCCTTAAGGTGATTTTGTCAGTCAGGAAAACAAGGAGGCTGAGGAGCCATAGGAATGGTTTTACTGGCTAAAAACTCGTTTACTGAAGTTTTTCAAGAACCTCTCTGTAAAAGTGTTGATTTACTGTTTAGCCTGGAGGCACAAACTCTTTGTGGACAATTCCCTGGCTATCAAAAAAACAAATCAGCATTCATTTGATCTTCGACTTGCTCATTCTTGCTTTTTTGGGTCTTGGAGAGCTTGAAGTGTGTCATTACATGCTTTGGCACCTGGTTTCCAGGTCGTACTCAAACACCCAAGTCTCATCACCAGTAATGACACGTTCCATAAAATGGGAATCATTTTCAATCGACTCCAAAAGTCAAACCACCTTTCCTGAATGCCTTTTGTTCCTGTGAAAGTTTTTTTGGAACCATTTTTCATCCCCTATTCTTAGTCAAAATCTGATGAACAGTGGTGTGATTCAAATTTAAATCTTCCCCCGATCATTTATGTCGTCAACCGACGATCTGAACGCACAAGATCCCGTATTCTATCGACATTTTCATCGGTTCTTGAAGATGAAGGCTTTCCGCTGCCTGATTCACCTTCAATCGACTCTCTTCTGTCTGAGAATGCCTTAAATCACCTATGAACCTGGGAACTTGAAAAAACACTGCCTCTGTAGGCGTGTTGAAGTTTTGCAGAGGTATCCATTGCGCTGTGTCCAAGTCTGAAGCAAAACCTGAGCACACCGTTGCTCAAAATTAATTTCACTCATTTTAAAACGCACTAGAAAACAAAACGGTTTACGAAAACAGTCACAAAGAACAAACAAATGACTCTAACAAGTTCAAACTTGTACTAAAAAAAAAAAAAATTACAATTTAACCCCCCGCCTTCCAAAACCCGTCTCCGCAGTGTTGCTAAATCAGACACTACGTTGCCAGTCTCATTACTTAATTTACGCACCTCGTAGAAGGAGGAGCGTTCGAACGAATTTTGTTTCGCCAAAGTGAACTTTGCCATTAAGTACAGCCTTCGAAAACATATCGAACGATATTCGAAATTGCGTTAAACGCGGTGTATGTGTATTAAAGTTGAAACCACTCGGGAAATATGAACATTCACTTTAATTAATATACACCAACTCAATTCGCATGCAATTGACCGACTCGACCTAATCTACTACGGGCTGTTTGATTAGTGCTCTACACTAACGCCCAGCGGATTAGATATTCGATAGTTTGAATTTTCCTGCTACATTTACCACGGCGAGAGTGGATACGTGGGACAAACAACAAATCAGATCCCCATTAGGAACGTTAGACTCGTTAGAGTGGACCGTTTAATACAAAACCGTTTTCATCGGATAAGGACGGAATATGTTATTTAGATTTCGCTGTTTTGACTACATTCAAAGTTACAAGTTACAGGCATACATGTTGATACAGATATTAAAGTTTGAAATCTAATTTTACGGGTCAGATATTGCACATTAGTCGATTACGAGAATAACAAATGTTAAACCGCCTCTATAGGCGTCGCCTATATTAAATTAAAATAAAGTAAACGTACAGGTTGATCGATTTATCATACGAAACGAACAATGAATAGTAATTCCGAAGTAATTTTTTCCCGCTGAAAACAAATCCGAATTGCTCTTTTTGCGTCAGGTTTTGAGATATTCTAATTCTAAAAGTGCAAAAAAATACTGTTTTTTGACACATTTGCCTCAAAAACCATCTCTCAAATGCCGTTGAGTTTGCTCAAATATCTTTTTTTTTGCCTTGATATCGCATTTTTAAATTTTCATGTTTGTGATTTTTCCTATACCTGAAAACCCATTAGGGACGCGTGTATATCAAAAGATTGTTTTTTCTTTATTATTTTTATTTATTATTAAGAAACGTAAAATATACAGTGTGGAACAGCCAAATGGAATAAATTCAGTAGCTCCATTGTTATGCATTTTTTTAGAAAAATCTGAGACACGTCAATTTCTAATTATAAAATGACATCTTACGACCTAAAAATGTCATCCCTAAATTCAACCCCCTTTAGGTAACAGCTACAACCCCTATATTTTCAAATTTAAAGTAGAGGCTTGTTATACTTCATTTGAAAGGTCTTTTCATTCTCTATTCAAAACTGCTATGGTTTTAAATTTTATTGCAAAAATTAACAAGAAAAAAAGTTTCTCCAGCGTAGGAAATTCATTACATTAAAATAAAAAACAAATCATTATTAATGCAGCAGATGTTCAAAATGCATGCCTCCAGCATCTTGGCAGCATCCTAGATGTAAATATAAATGTCTTCTAACGTTAGTTAACATCTGCGGGGTAATCGACCTAATTGCAAGTGTTATTCTTCTTCTTAAGTCAGCTAAATCGTCGGGTTTGGTTTTGTAGACCATACTTTTTACATATCCCCATAGGAAGATGTCTAACGGCGTGAGATCAGGTGATCGTGCAGGCCATTCTACAGAACCACGTCTCCCTGTCCAGCGATTTGGAAAGATTGTGTGGAGATATTGACGGACATTGCCTTCGTAATGTGCTGGTGCACCATCCTGCTGGAACCATATTACATTACCTGAAAGTTGTGGGTTTCCTTCAGCTGGATACAAGTTTGCCATCGTCGGTACAACATTATTTTGAGGCAGCGCTAAATAAGTTTCTCCATTCAAATTGCCGTCAATGAAGAAGGGACCAATGATATTTTCTCCAATTATTCCTGCCCAAACATTAACTTTCTCAGGGTTTTGCGTGTGTAGTTCCCTGATCCAGTGAAGATTTTATCTCGACCAGTAACGACAGTTTTGGCGATTAACATGACCGTGAAGTGTAAATGTAGATTCATCCAAAAATAAAACATTTTCTATTTGTAAAATATTGTCATCTATCATTTGCATCATTTGTTGACAAAAGAGAATTCGTCTATCAAAGTCGTCTTCCGCGAGCTCATTAGTAAGTACCAGTTTATGTGGGTGCATCTGATTTTCTGTCAATACGCGGAGAATCGAGGAATGGCTAATATTTAATGCTGAAGCTGTTTGACGACTCGACGTATGTGGATTTTCTTCAAGCATAACCATTACATCCAATTTCTGCTCATCACTAAGTTTATTGGGAGGATTTTTTTTAGCTGCCATACACGTTCACGTTCCCGCTTCTCTATTTTACTTACGCTCTGCTTCTCTATTTTACTTACGGTACTTTGAGATATTGGCGGCAACTCCGGATATTTTTCTTGAAATTGGCGAACAACCTCGGCCTGCGTTCGTGTTCTGTCTCCGTAACCAATCATCTGCAGAATCGTTATCTTATGCATTTCTGTTAGGTAAACCATCTCTCTGAATTGCAACACGAAAACTAAAGCAAAAAGTTCAACACTGATAACTGTTAACTACTGTTACAATGACAAGCACGTTTCTAGATAATTTCATTAAAGCTGATAATGGCCAACTTCTTAAATTTCAGGTTGTTTATTTTGCTGCTTGTCGCTGCTATCGTTTTTGTCGTTCGATTGTCAAGAAAAAAATTGTACGTATTTAGGGGTTGTAGCTGTCACCTGAAGGGGGTTGAATTTATGGATGACATTTTTACGTCGCAAGATGTCATTTTAGAATTAGAAATTGGCGTGTTTCAGAATTTTCTAAAAAAAAATGCATAATAATGGAGCTACTGAATTTATTCTATTTGGCTGTTCGACACTTTAAAAATCAATAATAGGTTTTTGCACTTTTAGGTTAGAATATCCCAAAAATCCTACATGTTTTCCAAATTTTCATGATCACCATATTCAATTTTTCATTAAAAGAAATGAAAATATAACATCAAATTTGACTTCGAAAATGTAGACAATGAATGGTCAATCGAATACTCATTTATTTTATCGCTATTTTGTATATATTTCGAGATAATTGCTATTGCGTGTTATATTTCGAGATATTTGATATTTGATTGCGTTTTTCCTTGAAAATTCTTAAGTAAACATTTAAGTGTGTTACATCAAAATATTGGTAACAAAAACCACTATTTGAATAATCGTATGAGCCATACTGTTCTCATTTGAAAAAAAAATGAGAAAACATTAAAAATTTCTTTTCGCCATGTTTACTCGCTTTAAAAAAATGTCAACTAAAACAGGATAAAACAATTTTTCTAGGTCTACTTGACTTATACCGAAACATTTTAATAAACTCTACGCACTCTAGATCAAAAGTTGTAAATAAAAAAAATAAATAACTTGTGACTATATTAATGTCCAACATCAAATTCAAAAATTTTATTATTTTATCTCTGAAAACAACAAACTTATAGGGGTGATCCACTTTCGAGAATCACCCGGTATATACCTCATCTGATTTATGACATTGTGTTAAATTTGCAAATACCTATTGTAATATAGACATAGCTCCTCTGATTTATGATATTATGTTAGAGTTTCAAATACCTATTGTATTAAATATGTAACAATGTATGTGTATTTAGGCTTGGAGGGATGGGAACATCCTTTCTTCCCTAAAGGTATGTGACCCCACAACTTATGCGTAGGCATCGAACTGTGAAAGTAAACATGTAAACAATGCCGTGCATAAAATTAGGGCCATTCCGTTCCATTCACATACAAACAAAAGGGCTTCATTGAGAAAATCAACGTGGCACGTGTAGAGATGGGTCTAGGCTCTAGACCAGGATTTTGACAAAAACGTTACATTGTAACATGACTGTATTTTTCTTGAAGTAAAGAATTAAATATAGTGTAAATATGTTAATTCTATACTTATATTAATGTTAATTTACGCTAGGAAATTGCAGTCCCATGATTTCGAAGAATGCACCCATTTCATTACAGTCCAGTAGGCAGAAATTTTTATGTGTTCTTGAAACATATAGGGCTAGTTTTGACGATTCCCTATGTATTTTTTTGCGTAGAACACAATGCGCGGGGTCCGTAGAGCTGAAACCGTCCGCTAATTTTTTAAATTAACAATTTGTGAAAAAAAAATGTCTTTTTTCACATTTCCGCTTATATCTCCGTTCCTTGGCATGCATAGAAGAAGTTGTAACCTATTGAATTTCCAAAATTTTAAGCCCAAGCCGAAGTCTCCAAGTGCTATTGTTAACTTGTAAATGAGTGCTGAAGTTGAAAAAGTGCTTTTTTCACCATTTTTTTAATTCGAAAGTAGGGCGACTATGATCATAGTTACTAAAAATTATTTCAGCTCGATCCGTTGATACCTTTTCGAGTAATTAACGATCGAATTTTTTTGCAAGACTTAATTGACAATGACGCCGTTTCTTTGTTTATTGTATAATATTAACCGGGTTGGGCTTTGGCGAGACTTTTTTGAAAATTTGAAAAATATTAATTTGGGCCAGTTTTATAACGTTTTCTATGCAACTATCTTTTTTGACGTGACGTAATATGTATTGTTTTAGCGTTGCCGCTTCGAAATTCTCGGAATTGTGAATGGGAGTCAAGATATTATAGTCACAATTCCGAGAGTTTCGAAGCAGCAACACTAAAACAATATATACGTCGCGTCAAAAAAGGTAGTCGCGTAGAAAACGTTATAAAACTGGCCCAAATTAATATTTTTCAAAATCTCAAGAAGTCTCGCAAACTTGAAGAGATTTATGATTTTTCTAGCCCAACCCGATAGCCCAACAATAAATTTTTTTTGTCAAAAAAATAAAAAAAATACTTCTGGATAGGGACACCCTAATCACCTAGCGGTATGAAATATACTTTACGACCTATTCTCATACCTACCAAATACACATAAAAAATTTCATAAAAATCAGTCGAGCCGTTTCGGAGGAGTGCGACTACAAACACCTTGACACGAGATTTTTATATATTTGAGGAAGAAGATGTTAATTTACGCTAGGAAATTGCAGTGCCATGCTTTCGAAAAATGCACCCATCTCATTACGTCTGTAGTTCGATGTGATCGAGATGAAGATCGAATTCACTAAGGCTACGGCCACACGGGCGGGATTTCATGCTGCGTTTTTTCACGCCAGCGCGAGTTCCCGCATAAGCTTTTCACGCACCTGAAATCCAGCTCTATCCTGGCCACACACGCCGGTTTCAGTCCCTTTTTGTGCCTTGGAGCTGTGCGGTTTGTAAAAATGAATCGAAGGAGGAGGGTCCCTAAGACCGGTTTTCGGCCTAATTTATTTTTGGTCAAAAATCAAACATTTTTTTTATTTATTCACATATCATTTACAATGGATCTGACCACAAACGAACCGACCCCCAACCCTCCCCCCTCTTTTTACCCCCCTAAATGACGCAATAAACAATTTGCTTTTTACCAACTTCCACGGTAGTTTTTGCCAAAAAAAAATATATTTTATCAAAAAATATCACCCTAACCACTCACGGATATCACATATAATCTTCCCCCTCCTGAATGGTAATTCAGGAGGAGTACCCCCCCCCAAATCTACACCCCTCCCGTTATTCCTACCACTCACTTCTGCGTGTAGTAAAATGGATTTTTGGGAACTGTATGAACATTATTGAATATAATAATGCTTGTACTAGAAATCAAACTCCAACACCCCACACCAATAATTAATTATGCTTAAAATGCTTCGCTCAGTATTATTTGGCTAAAAATAGTATTCTGTAAACCTCTTCGTTTTCACTGACCCATACGATATAACCTTATTTCTCCATTTCAAAGAGGGGGGACGGTTGGTGGTGGGTTCGTTTGTGGTCAGATCCATTGTAAATGATATACAGTGCGCGCCTAAAGTATGGAATAAGTTCTGTAAATTTGAAACAAAAATTTTTGGAAAAAATCCTCGAACAGGTCGATTTTTTTAATAAAAACACACATTTTTGAGGGAACGTCTATTTTCAGATGTCATTTGTTTTTGAGTAATGACGGCATCAACTTATTTTTCAAATGGCAACCCCCCATTTTTTTAATTTAATTTGGGAGACCCTTTCATTGTCGATTTAACGGTATAAAAATGTTGCCGGTTGCCGGTTGAATGTTACAAAATGAAAAACATATTTTTTCACAATAAATAAACGAAAATATCTGAAAAAACTGAACACAAATAAAACATAGCAAAAAGGTACGTTGCTCAGCGAAAAAATGATCAGATTAAGTTTATTGACGTATCCATGGTTTTTACTGTCAGTTAATCAGAATATTTGTCATTAAATTGTGCGAAAAGTTAATGTAACATGTTAGTATTTATAAAAATTCCAGTTTTAATATGACACATTTAACTGTAACACAAAGAATTGAAGTTTTGATTTTCATCGGATGTGGAAATAAGACCAGAACTTAGCAGGAGGTATGCAATTTATTTAATGCAAAATATCCAGATAACCCTATCACCCAATCCACAGTTAGTAAGATTGAGTCCAAATTTAGAGAAACTGGTGATGTTAAAGGTCTACCAAAATCAGGACGTCCAAAAATTACCCAAGATGAAAGATTGACATTGTGTTAAGTATGGAAGAGAACCCTCAGAGTACTTCACACTAGTTGCCTAAGAAAATGAAGTTAGTCAGACGACAGTTCTACGTATCCTGAGGAATTAAAACTATCATCCCTACAAATTTCAGCTTGTGCAAGAACTCAACGAAGATTACCCCGACCGGCGACTGCTATTCTGTGAAACTATGATGAATCTTTGTCAAACAAATCCAAATACACCAGCAAATACTTTTTTCCGATGAAGCCACGTTTTGTCTAAACGACACAGTGAACCGTCAAAATTGCAGGTATTGGAGTCGGACGAATCCTCATTGGATCATCGAAGCACATACTCAACATCCGCAGAAATTAAATGTCTGGGCCGGAATAGTGGCAAAGAGAATAATAGGGCCTTTTTTCTTTGAAGAAACTCTCACAGGAGAAAGATATCTGAGTTCTTGCAAAATGGTGTAGTTTCAGCGCTTGCAGTAATTTTCCCAAACGAGAATGATCCTGACATTCCAGATAACACACTCTGGTTTCAGCAAGACGGAGCACCCCCGCATTATGCGCTCTCAGTTCGTGAATATTTAGAGTCATATTTCCTCAGAGGTGGATTGGCAGACGAGGACCGATAGAATGGCCCGCGAGATCCCCAGATTTTACACCACTTGATTATTTTTTATGGGGTTATTTAAAATCATCAGTTTACTGCAGAAAACCACACAATTTAGCCGAACTACGAGATCGCATTAGAGATGAAATGGGATCCATTACCCCGGAAATCATTTAGAATGTACAAAAAGGATTTGTACAAAGGCTTGCATATTGCCAAGAAGTTGATGAACGGCATTTCCAACACTTAATTTAAAATTGTTAAATTAATTGCTTATTAAAGAAATTTTCGTTTATTTATTGTGAAAAATATATTTTTCATTTTGTAACATTCAATTGTCATTTACACAAAAATTTTGTTATGTAAAGTGGCAAAATTTTTATACCGTTAAATCGACAATGAAAGGGTCTCTCAAATTAAATTAAAGAGATGGGGGTTGCCATTTGAAAAATAAGTTGATGACGTCATTACTCAAAAACAAATGACATCTGAATAGACGTTCCCTCAAAATGTGTTTTATTAAACAAAATCGACCTGTTCGAGGATTTTTTCCAAAAAGTTTTTGTTTTACATTTACTGAATTTATTCCAGACTTTAGGCGTGCACTGTATAAATAAATAAAAACAAAGTTTTGATTTTTTTGACCAAAAATAAATTAGTCCGAAAACCGGCCTTAGGGACCCTCCTGCTTAGATTGAATAAAAATGCAGTTGTTGCACTTTGTGCCGCGGTTGTCGTTTACGTCGTC